>CM031607.1:19264437-19281937 GCA_018398815.1 Conus ventricosus
TAGCGTGAGTAAGCGCTCCCCCTTCCCCCAGTCTTACCCTCCTCCCCGTTCTCCTTCCACCTGGATGGTGCCACACCATTTCAGTCGTGACAACACATGGTTGAACCATCCGCAAGAGAGAGAGAGAGAGAGAGAGAGAGAGAGAGAGAGAGAGAGAGAGGAGAGAGAGAGAGAGGTAGGAAGGAAGGGAGAGAGGGGTCATGAAATAAGGTTTACAGCTCTTTTGTAAGGGGTGCATGAACAAGAATCACAGAGTAAATTTTTACGATCAAAAGCGATGGTAAATGGGATAGTGAGGCAGAGCGAGAGTGGACGGAGTAAAAGACAGAGACAGAGAGAGAGAGAGAGAGAGAGAGAGAGAGAGAGAGAGAGAGAGAGAGAGAGAGAAGAGAGGGAGAGAGAGAACGTCCCTCCAAATGCCCTACCTTCAAATGAGAAGAATCAACAATAAAGTTAGTACAATGTGCAGATGGAGTTTGTTTCTACTTTGTAATTAAGACAAAGCAAACTGTTTGACAAAATCATCATGCTTAGATGACATAAGTACTATGACTCTAAATGACGAACGCTCCTTGTACTTTGTAGTGATTTTGAGGCCTCTAAGACAGGTCAAAGAGAACAACAAAATTCGCGCACTTTTACATAATGGCGACTCCTATAAACAGACATAACAGAAATCCAAAATCTAGATCTTGACTTTATGTGTTTTAAATTTCAATCTAGTTTCATTAAGTTGGAATACAGCGCGGGAATTAAACTGTCTACTCACTTCGAATATGTTACTAACCTAAATATGAGTATTCCTTACTTGCCACCCGCGATTTATTAAACTTGCACAAAGCATACTTAAAATCCCAGTCATGTCCCATTAGCCCAGACTGAACCATACACAATTAAACCTTCGGTCAGGTAATTTGCCTTTTACCTTTATCACCCAATTCACATTGGCCGTACCGTCTAGATCACACAACTTCATTATAAGCTTTCTTTGGCAGTCTTGGGTCATGTATTTGTGTAACTTTCGGCCAATACATAATGCATCTAATAATAGAATACACACAAAGTGGATATCTTTTGTATAACCATACATTAAAACATTTGGTGTTTGTATTCATACATCATTGTAATTTTCAAGGCAAATAAACGAACTGTTTCACATTGTTATGCCGCATTATCAACCCCAACATATCAGCACAACATTGTACAATGGACTGCCCCTGAGAATCAATCAATCTTAAGACTGAAGAGACTGATATAATACATAATATGATACATAAAACCGATATAATCTTAATAGACTTTGCTTTTACCCTGCTTGCAAGATCCTTGCATGCCAAAGGTAATCTCAATCGTGTTCAGAAATAAATGTCAATGTGATTATATGCGCTGATGTACTAGCTCTATTACACATCCGGTGTTCTCTTATTCATAGATCTCCCCTTTTCTAAGAATGATAATGCTGCTTTCGACATTTTCACTTTTAACTGATGTGAATTAGCATCTGAATGCAGACCATTTTGCTGAGTCTGAAGACCAGCGACTATCCCGGTGTCGTATAATATCTGGGAACCGTGATATCTGGGAACGCGTTCAAAAAATCTGGGAACGCGTTCCCAGATTTACCGTGATATCTGGAAACGCGTTTCCACATTTCTTGAACTTCCAATCGTGAAACCTGGGAACTTTGTGAAAATCATGCCAAGAAATTAATGGAAAAAAAAGTGACAAGAAGGCCAAAGATCTCAACTGCACCTAAATAAATTGTTTCCTACCTTATCTCGAAAATCCGTTCTTTTTTCGTCTTCTTTCTGCCCTTCTGAGCTCTGAAAGACCACGTTCCCAGACATCACGGGCCTTCCCAGATATCACAGTTGAGTACATTTTTGGAACGCGTTCCCAAAAAATCTGTGATATCTGAGAAGCCTTCCCAGATATCACGTTCCCAGATTTCACGCGACACCGGGTTTACGATGCAACTTGCTCACATCTTTTTCACACGGCTATTCATACTCAGCTTTTTGTGTGTTGGAAAGGCCCTAAAATACCCCTTTCTTAAAAAATGGATGCATAATATGTGTGATTTCAAGGTGTATTTGCAAAACACGAGAGAGAGAGAGAGAGAGAGAGAGAGAGAGAGAGAGAGAGAGAGAGAGAGAGGGAGGGAGGGAGAGGGAGAGAGGGGGGGGAGAGAGTGAGAGAGTGAGTGCGTGTGCGTGTGGTGTGCGTGTGTGTGTGTGTGTGTGTGTGTGTGTCACCTTGTTTTACACCAGCTGAACAATGAATAACGTCTGTCAGTTTTGCTCTTCACCTTATACTTCTCTTAATACACTCATACTAGTTCCCTGAAAAGCCATTTATGAATACTACAGGCCATGATACGTTTCTCTTCAGAGAATCAAATGCCTTTTCAAAATCAATAAAGCAACATACATTTGGCACTATATTGTTTTTGAACAGAGGACATGAGTGTAAATTAATGATCGATAGTGAAATACCCTTGCTTATAACCTGCTTGAGTGCCCCTGTAATATTACACTTCTAATCCCAGGCCTGCAATCTGTTATTCATAACTGTACTACAATGTTTACTGCTAACATTCCAAAGAGTGATACTGGCATCTATAACCCTTTGGGTTATTGTTTCTCCTTCCTTGCACAAGAGTAAGAAGATTAACTCCATCCAACTATCGGGATAAATACCACATTCACAACGTTCGTTAAAGAACTAAAACGTTATGGACTAATTTCTTTGACAGGACATTTCAACATTTTATTCTCTACTTTATCAGGGCCAGCAGGCTTCTTTCACTTTAATTTCCTAATAGCAAGGAATGCTTCATCCTCAGAAACAGATCTGTTGAAACATTTATCATCCTCTGTATTGAGATCAGCAGATTAACCATTTATATACCATAATCCTTTTCAAGCAAGTTTTCAAAGTGTACACACAACTGATCCACAGAGATCTGATCATTCGCAATGACTCCTTAGGCAAAGCATTATGTACAGCATTCCAAAATGTTTTTTGATAACCGATGCTAGCCAGCAGCTGATCACACAATATGTAATTAAACTGTTTCCTTTCTCGTTCAGTTGAGAATTGAATACAAACCCTGGCGTTTCGCTCGGCTCTCTAGAGAGTAAAGTATGTCAACACAAGCAAGAATGCCCAGAAACTGGCTCTGAAATCGGCTGAGTCTGTTGGCATTGTTAGAAAAACATGCACAGGTTCAAGCATAACGCGTGAGTACGCGCAGTACGGTATACGTTGAAACAAAAATACCCCGTCAAGTTCACAACACACACTCCCAGAGAGAGAGAGAGAGAGAGAGAGAGAGAGAGAAGAGAGAGAGATGAGAGAAGGAGGGAGAGAGAGACTGTGTGTGTGTGTGTGTGTGTGTGTGTGTGTGTGTGTGTGTGTGTGTGTGTGTGTGTGTGGCGCGCGCGCACGTTGTGTGTGTAAGCATGTGTTTGTCGCGTGCGCACGTTGTGGTGCGTGAGTGTGTGTGTCGCACGCGCACGTTGTGTGTGTGTCGTGCGTGCGTGGTCGTGCGTGCGTGCGTGCGTGCGTGCGTGTGTGTGTGCACACGCGCGCACGTGGTGTGTGCGTGGTGCGTGTGCTGTGTGTGTGTGTATGTATGATTGTGGGTGTGTGTGTGTGTGCGTGCGTGGTGTGTGTGTGCGCGTGAGTGCATGCTGCATTCGTGAGCGTGTGTGCATATGGGACATGGCGCGAGTGCTTTGTGAATGTGCGTGTGAAGTGTGATGAGAGACAGTGAGAGAGAGAGAGAGAGAGAGAGAGAGAGAGAGAGAGAGAGAGAGAGAGAGAGACAGACAGAGAGAGGAGCAGACAGAGAGAGAGAGAGAGGGAGAGAGAGAGTCAAATGTCAAAGTAGGGGGGTAATGCTGACTTGTTTAGACACTGGTCCATAACAATTTGTGAGAAGAAAACAACACAATATACGCTCATTTGTTACTAGGCAGATCACACTTTGCAAACAAGTTCGCACCGGATGCATCGTTATATGTAAGCATGTGTGAGGCTGACGAAGATTGTTATCACTATCACCAACCTCCGTCCGTTCAGCTGCATCTATTTTGTGTTTCAAAATTCCACAGGTGCTGCTCCTTGTTAATTCAAAGCTCATGCGCTCGCTAAAGATGACGATTAAGAGACCCATCCCATGACATCAGAGAGAGAGAGAGAGAGGAGAGAGAGAGAGAGAGAGATGCAAACCTTTGACGAAAGCAAGATAAAGTTGCTCTCTCGTCGTGAATCATCCACATTTTCTGTCATAAACTATTATTGCGTTTAAGGAATGTCAGGGAGGTGGGTGGGGTGAACAAAGGGCAATGGGGGAGGGGGGGGGGGACGGAGGGAGGGTGGGGGGAAGATGGACAGAGAGTTTCAGAGCAAACATCGAATGTGTTTAAATAATGTTTTCGAAATGAACCTCCCTGATGAAAGACGCACACATTATGCGCGGTAACACTGGTGTCTAAAACGCTACATTCCCTCGCCGCTGGTGTCCAGTATTGTGTACGAGCCTGTCAGCAAGTTGAAGGGCAGTTCAAAACAATATAAACGGGAAGTAATCCTGTTTGTTATGAACGTGTCGAATTGTCCCTGGTTTGGAAAGGTTCACCTACGCCCCAAAGCATCGTTTTCCGGATATCACGTATCACAGCTTTTCATCGATCCCGACAGAACTTACACTGTCACATTTTGGAGCAAAAAAGAAACGAACAAATAAACCTGTATTAAGCATTTAATTAGCATCGGTCGTTTCTTCTATGTTCGAACATAGTTCTTGACGCCCGATGACGATTCACTATCACGAGGACGAGACTGCTGCTCTTATACGCCGTCACTGCCCGAAATGTAGCCGAGATCCAAGCCCTGGCTCACAATCGACAAAGCTGAGACTTGAACATTTCTTCAGCGGGGCGCCCCATGAATTCTCGGAAACAGAGTGTGTGTGTGTGTGTGTGTGTGTGTGTGTGTGTGTGTGTGTGTGTGTGTGTGTGTGTGTGTATGCATAAGCGTGCTTGCGTTTATGTGTATGAATAAGTGTTGGGAGGAGGTGGGAGGGACAGGGGGAGCCATGCACGCATGTCCTATATCTGCAAGAAAACACACCACATCGGAGAAGAAAAAAAGTAAAAAGAAAAAAAAAAAGATACAGGCAAGATAGAAATCCAATTAAACTCAAAATCCTCTCTTATGAAAGGCATCGCACAAAACTTCATTTTTTACCAAGTTGGGGATGCCAGAAGGACACCATACCACCAAGTGTTTCCATGAGCTGGATGGGGAGGATCAAGGCGGCTGGAGCAAGACTTCAACCAGCAGATCGTCGAGCCCGAAGACTAGCGGCCGCCCAGGTTACAGAAGGCCAAGAGGAGTTTTAACCAGGCAGGTTCTCATGAATAGTTCAGGTCAGTGTTATTTTATCATTCAGAACTTGGAGGAGGCAGAAAAACAGCATGGTTTGCAAGAGAAAGTCTGCAAAGCTATTATTACATGTGTACTAAACTTTCAAAGCCGATTTTCTCAAAACTGCGTTTTCACGTACTCGTGTCACTAATGTCATCATATTTCATTTAATTTTTGTCCAAACAACTTGAAATTTTGTGGAGATCATCTTGATGCTGTGTTCTTTGAAATGACCTAAAATCAAAGGTCTGGGTCATGTCAGTAAAGTTTTCAAAATGTTCACTTTTAGTTGTACTTGAATGATCACTCACATACAGCTAATATACATTAGGACTCTGAATTTAGGTCATTTTATAGATATCACATTTTTCTAAAACCATGCAAAATTTGAACACTCCAAGTGTAATAGTGTCTGTGTGAGAGTGACAACCCCAACGCCATGATTTTATTTTGTGTCGTTACCCCATCCCATTTAAAGCACATATTAAAAATATGCCCAGATGTAAATGGTTATTACCTACTGCTAGCACAATAACCATGGAAGGTTATCACCAATTTTCATCAAAATCTGTGCATATGGTGAAATAAACCCAAAGAACATTTTTGAACGATTTTTTCAAAAATCGACCTTGTTACCTTGCCTTAAACACTTACTGCTAAAAATCGGAGTTTTTTCATGCACCAAGCCCGTGACCCCCATCCCGACCCTCTCCTCAGCTTCAACCCTCCTTGACTGTTCGCTGTCCTTCACTCTTGCCACTCCACTGACTGTCGAGTGTGTAAAAAAAAAAAAAAGGAAAGAAGAAAAAAGGAGACAAGAGCTGGCCACTTGACTGATCAGACCAACCTGAATGGTACTTTATCTCTTAAAAAGTGGACAGCTGATTGTTCTGTTCTGCCGGAAACTGAAGTGAACTTGTGCGTGTGTGTTAATGTGGAGGCACGGAAAGAAGGGGAGCGGAGGGGGGGGGGGGGGGGGGGGGCGCAGAAGAGGGGGGGGGGGGGGGGGGGGCAGAGGAGGAGACGTAGGAGGGGGGCGAGGACGAACGAGGACAGAGATACTGGAGGGGAATCCGAGGACATAAAAGATCAGTGTTCGGATGTGTTTTATCCCGAGTGCGGTGTCCTATCAATTTTTGGAAAGTAGCTGGCAACTGCATGTTTGACAGGGTTCATTTCCACAGCGCCGTGTGACTTGTTCACTCCGCTCTGAACTGGTAAGCTCCACTTCGTGCGGAACGGAATTATCGTTCTGGTCGTCTCTGTAATATTATGAGAAAACAATCCTGTTGATTAGAGGCGGCAGCCTCTGATAGCAGATTGTCAGCCACAGGTTCGGCATGGGCTACACACACACACACACACACACACACGTAAATATGTGTGTGCGGTGCGTGCATACACGCAGCCAGCGACTAAGACACTAATATCTCTCTCTTCTTAAATGTTTCACGCAAACAGAAACTAAAAAATATCTTTATAAAGTCTTCATATTTTCATAGTAACCATTAAACGTAGCCTGAACGCATTATTGACAGTGACGCATACACAGAAAGATCTTTTGCGAATATGTTCAAGAACAGAGTGACAAAATACACATTTTTTTCCTGATAATATCCTGAATGCACACTGGACAAAGTAAATCCTTTCTCCTTGTTATGTATTATCTAAAAGAGAAAAGGGAGAGAGAAAGAGTGAGACAGCCAGACATGTTGACAGACACACACACTACACAGACAGAGTGATAGACAGAAAGACAGAGTGAGCATGATTCTGAAAGAGAAGAGGAGGAGGAGGAGGAAGAGGAGAAAAAGCCGAATCCGAGACAGAGACAGGGAGACAGAGACAGAGAGACACAGACAAGAGATATAAATACCGAGAGAAACAGAGTCAGATACACACAGACCGACAGACAGACATTATTTATGGAAATGACGCAAATGAGAGGGGTTACCAATTCTCCCAATCTTTCAGCTCCTGAGCGACTGACTCGGACAACGAACGAACTTTCTCCATCTGCGTGTGGAACATCCAAACCCAACAAAACAAGCTCACTATCTGGCACCAAATCACACTCCAGGGAGGAGGCGATGAGCGGAGATCGGGAGGGAAAGCTGGTCGGATAATCCGCGAAAACCTCCAGAATAAACTCGGCTCACACTTGCCATCACCACCAAATTAACTTTCGAGCGAGGCAAGAGCAGCGAAATACCGCATAACAAACGGAATCCCACCAGTGTCTGAAAACTTAAAAAAACAAAACAAAACAAAAACAACCAAGAACCACCTCGAGACATGCGAGAGGGTTTTCAGTGTCATGTCAAAGCATTAGCAAGCGGAGCGCCGAACGTAAAGAATCCCTAAATTAGGGACTGTAGACACCAAGTAGACGGACAGTCAATCACACAGCGAGGCACAAGAGGAGAGGTATGTTTAGGACGACTTCCTACTGTATAGTGTAGTGTCGGGGCGTACGCAACACCAACCTGGACCAGTCATGTATGACTGATCAAAGATAAGGTCATCGTAACCCTCTCTCTGCGGTTAATGATGAAAACTGCACACTTGAGGTCATACGCATTCACGTTGTCTGCACTCGCCCTGTGTGTGTGTGCGTGTGCGGTGCGTTGTGTGTGTGTGCGTGTCTGGCGTTGTGTTGTTGTGTGTGTGGTGTGTTTGGTGTGTGCGTGCGTGCACACGCAGACATACACACACAGGGGAAAGTTGGAAGAACAAGGGACTGGGGCAAAGGCAGGGAGGCCGAGGGAAGGAAGGAGGGAGGCCGAGGGAAGGAAGGGAGGGAGGCCGAGGGAAGGAAGGAAAGGAGGGAGGCAGCCATTTATATCCTGTTTTCTTCCCCCCAACAGTTTTGTGCAAGACTTTAAAACCCCAGCTTACTTCGCCGAATGGCAGGATTATACCCGGCTCTGAAGCTTACGTCACATGCAGCTGATACAATGCATTCTCGTTGCTGCATCTCTGTCATCATTGTTAACCGTGGCACTGTGTCACGTGTAAATTATACTTTACTCACGGTTGGTGGGATACTGGGAACCATAAACAGGCATCGCTGAATGTGCACTTACGTTGTAGATTTAAGGACACACACACACACACACACACACACACACACACGTGCAACCTGAACTTTGCATAAAAGATGAACTCCCTGTGAGGACAGATACCACACTGTTTCCGACATGAATGCTGTAACGGGGTGGATGGGGGGGGGGGATTAATTTCATGTCATCACGGGATGCCTAACATGCTCTATATTATGAAAGAAAATCACGCTGAATGTTTCCCCTAAAACTTGGCTGTTCTCAATTTTTATCATTTCTTTTCGTCAGATGAAAACAAGCACATACTTCACTTTGCTATGTTTATAAAAGAGAAAAAAAAGTGTTCCAAAATAGTCCATCGCTAATGGTTTTTTCCCGTTGTCGTAAATATACTGGCCAATCAAAGTTGAATTATTTTCTTTCGTCTTTATACCCAGAATCGTCATGGACTATAGTGGATAGACACGATCGAATCCGAACCCTAAGAACAGATCAAGAAAAAGAAAAGAAAAGTTCAATCGGTTTGTTGTGGATTTAAGTACCACACACGCACCACACACAACACCACACACACACGCACCCCCCCCCCCCCCCCCCCCATGGGCATACGCCGCGCATGCACACGCACAAATACACGCGCGTGCCGCGCGCACACACACACACACTATCGCAACTCGAAAGGATGTCGTTGAGAAGAGAGTGAACGGGAAAAGGAAGAATATTGGCTTTCAATAGCAGTTGAGAAGATAGCTTGTCGCGACTACAATAGAAAGAGCTTTCCTACATGCCACAAAGCTTTAAAAAGAGAAGAGGACACCAAAAGAATCTAAAAACGCAGTTCTGTTGGCAGTTCTGCTGACAGCAGGCAGGGGAAAGAGACCAAAGAGAACTGTTCTCTGAATAAACGCTTTAAAGTGACGAATCGGGATGCACAATTCAGTTTCAGTTCATTCAAAGCCCAGTCACCCACAAAGGGCCCTTCCTGGCTGTTTGAAGTTAAAACAAGAGATCACACTTTTTAAAAAAAGCGCGCGCGCGTGTGTGTGTGTGTGTGTGGGGGGGTGGGGGGGGGGGGTGGGGTATTAACCATGCAGACATGTACAACGCATTATTACGTACCACACAATTCGGACACACACCATGAGCACATGCAAAACACGTTCACCTTCACACTTAGAATGTCAGGCTGCTAACATTTAAGCCGTGCGGAGTACGATGGGTTTTGAAGAGTTTTTCGCCTTCGCGTCAAAAGCATTTCAATGCAATCAAAATGCATTCAATGGCAATATCGCCAAACAGCGCAGAAGTCTGGGTAACTCGTACTCATTATTGTGTATCATTTAGTACTGGAGGGCTGGTTGCAACATAGATCGGAAGAAGAAAATGGACAAAACGTAGACTTTCCAGAGCAAATGCTGGAGAATGACCCATAACGTCAGAAAAAATGAAGGCAACAACAGAAAGAATAACTCGTGTCAATCAAAGAGACTGACATGAAAGAAAAAGCTACCGACATATTTTTTTTCCAGCAGGAAGGAATAAAGTTTATACTGACAACCCCCACCCCCCCCCCCCCCCCCCCCCCCGCCTCGGAAGAGGAAGTCAAGATAATACAAAGCATTTTCGTTACAAAGACATATAGTTGGGTCACTATGCGTAGACTGTAAAGAAAAACGGTTTAATGGAAGAGGGAAAAGGGAGTAACATACTTTGAAGAAATAAAAAGAGAAAATGACAACCTCAAAATCTCCAAAAGGCGGGTTCACATCTCATACTGAGAGACCCCATTCCCTATACGAAAAGTGGGGTGGGGTGCGGAGAGAACTGGACGAATGAATTATGCATGCAGCTTGCTCTTTCAGTTTTCTTTTGTCCACCTATCCGTCTGTCGGTCCTGTGGCAAACCAAAAACTCAGAAGTGTTGTTCTCGCACAAACAGAAAGCTGCACTCCAGGTCCCATCTGAAGATCTAGTATGCAGGTCAGCAAGTACTCCACTCCACATCGCCATTTTTTAGCCCTCCCCCTTTCCTGCCTCCTCCCCTTGACAGTGGTGGGGATGAATCCACAGAACACTTAGACTTTTGTCCTCAAGTTGCGTGCATCTGTAGACACACCCATCCCTCACCCCCCCCCCCCCCCCCCCCCAACCCCCCACACACACAAAACACGTCACAGCATTACTTATGCACCAACATTGAACTGCTAAGAGCATACCTGTTCATGTTCTCACTTCTGTGTGCTCGCTTCCCCCTCTCCCCCAGAGTAAATCACTGACAAAGGTGTCCTTGTCAATTTGCTGACAGATACTACAAAGTTTGTCGCGGTGCAAATAATTGCCGGTTGCACTATTATGTACCAATGGAAACCTATGCATGCTCCCATAGACGTTCACACAGACGCATACACATGCATGCGCTTACAGTGTCGGAGATGGGGTGAAAATGAGAACAGAGAGAGAGAAGGGAGGGAGAGAGGGAGAGATTGTTTCCTGATGTATCTGCTCATGTCACACTGAACATATATGTGTAACACTTATGTCTGGACACGACAGAAAGCAACACGGATAGAAAATCACACAAAATATGACCCTTGTAATCTTAGAATCCGTTGAATAATAAAGAGTGTGTGTGTGTGTGTGTGTGTGTGTGTGTGGTGTTGTGTTGTGTGTGAGAGAGAGAGAGAGAGAGAGAGAGAGAGAGAGAGAGAGAGAGAGAGAGAGAGAGAGAGAGAAGATAACCTTTCAGCTTTGTTCAAGACAGGTGGAAGAGAACGACCGCCCTGTCTCAATCCTACCGGTATGCCAAGAAAATCCCTGACCACAACGTGGTTAGTGTGATTATGGGACTAACCAAAGCAAGCAATGTCTTGAGAGAAGAACAAAACGGATTTTGGCGAGGCTGATCATAGGAAAGTCAGCTGCCTGAACTTGTGGATGAACTTTCATACAACATAAAAATCTCATAACAACATAAATGAAGGGAAAACGATCAAATATCTCGGAGAATGACTTCTTTATGGCCTTTTACCAAGTCTCTCGCGTAATCCACAAGCTCCAGCACTGTGAAATCACCGGCCTGGTCAATACCGGGGTGGATCCGCAGTTTCTCAACTGACAGGCAGCAAGCTGTGGTCATGGTTGGCAATACATGCGAGTTCCCGTGCAGAAAGGAGTTCCCCACAGTTCAGTGATGGGCCCTGCTCAGTTCCCATTATTATTTCAACGAATTCCCCGAACGTCTGTCCTTGACCATACTGCTCTCCCCTTAGAACTGTAAGATCGTAGGTGAATCGGAGATGTTCATACAAGACCTGGACCAAACGACAGAATGGAACAAAATGAGCGACGTCATCCCGGGCTGATGAATGCCAGCAGTCTGTCTTCGGGAAAAGAAACCCACTTACTGGGCGTTACCATCTCTCAAGACCACTTCTCCAACATCAGCAATGCCAGCAAAGAAACAGCATTTAGAGCCCTGACATGACCTACCAATGCATATGCCTCACGTGTCGGGACGCCTACACCACCGAAGACATCGATTTAAAAAATGAAAAAATTTAAAACGCGGTGCAGCTTGCTATCGTCATAGGTCCTCGTGCACAAGATTTCCCAGCTGACTGGTCCCCACTGAAGGACAGGAACGAACTGCCAGGCCGGTAGCCCTGTTTAAATCCTACAGACTTTGCTACCAACACCCTCCACAGACCAGTCTCACCCCCAGCATGAGGGGCGAGACGTCACAGAACGAGACGTCCTTCTTCCTGCCTGTGCAACCAACCACAGGCTGCTTTCCACTTTCCCTACGACAGTAAGTGACTGGAACTGTCTTCCACCAGAACCAATTCAGCAACCTCAGTGGAGGACTTCAAATCCCACACATAATCCCCCCCTCCATTTTCCATGACCATCGAAATCCAAATCCATACTGCCTTCCCCTATCCCACTCTCCACCACCCTCCTCTACTTTGTTCAACCCCTCTCCCGCCTCATGAAGATGAACTTCCGGGCAACCCATCTCCCCCTGACCTTGTTGCGCATGGCAGTTTGAAGGATTCGTCGTAGAGCCCAGGTTGGGTATAGCGGAAACAATGGTTTAACTTAACGTATATCTTGCTACTCTAACCCGTTACCACTAGCACCGATTCTGTTTGTCCTATGAGAGTAAATAAAAAGAAAAACGGAATTCTTCTCTTTTGAAAGGCCCATCATTCATGGTGTGATGGTGGTGGTGATGGTAGCCTAACGACTGAAAACCGTGGAGAAAGGTTACAAAAGGCTAGCATTAAGACTAGACACCCACATATCTTCCTGCAAGTTTCTCGACTTTTAGGTATAGTTGGTTTGTTTAACACACTTGTCGTAAATATGATAGTCCAACAGTGGGCTAGCATTGAGAAATCGGCCTTGCAGAAAACGTAGCAATCAAGGGGTCAATATCTTAGCTATCATAGCTTTTCGCCAGCTCTGAATGTCTTGTGTGTTAAATGTCTGAAATAAAGAAAGGCAATGTTTTAATCATGGATTTACTATATGTTTTGAGGCTCATGACAGAAACAAATGTTATTATGCGTTCTGCTCAGCAGGACAAAGCCAACTCCTGAAGGTAGGAAATGTCGGAAACCGTGAAAACAGCACACGAAGTATCCCATGTTCACGCTATCGTGGAAGAGAGAGAGAGAGAGAGAGAGAGAAGAGAGAGAGAGAGAGAGAGAGAGAGAGAGAGAGAGAGGGAGAGAGAGAAAAGAGAGAAGAGAGAAGCGAGAGAGAGAGAGAGAGAGACAGACAGACATACAGAGACAGAGAGAGAGAGAGCACTGCAGCACACACATGTATGTGCGGAAAGCAACAAAGTAGCAAAACCTTAGTCTTCCAATCCACCAGCTACACAGTTCTACTCGTACTCACGAAGGGTCTCCTCCGTTGACCATTTCCTTCTTCTCCCCACCGCTGGACAGCCCCAGCTTCTTCAAGAAGGAATCCGGGATGCTGGGAGTCACGGGGTCCTCCGTGGGGGAAGGCGGCTTGATGACCTTGTCCCCGACATCCCCACCACCGTTGCTGCTATCCATGCGGCAGGAATCGTCATTGTCTCCAGAGCTGGGGCTGGTCGAGTTCGCCAGCGCAGGAGAAGTAGCCGTGGGAGAAGAAGAGGCTTGAGGAGGAGCCCCGTTGCTTGCGGGGAGGAACTCGGAGTCGGAGGAGGACTCGGCGTGCTCCGATAGCTCCGGCATCTTCATGGTCTTCATCTGCTCTCGTTTCTTGGCCAGGTTGTTCTGGGGAAGGAAAAGATAGACACAACATAAAAAACCTTGTCATTCACCGAGAGTGAAGCCATTATTATAAGCAAAAGTTCCTTTTCTTATTCACTACCACGCAGATGTCACAGCAAGGTGGTTACAACGCTGGATACTTCAACATTTGTGGGTCGGTGGTTAGATTCCGGTCTGTCCCTGGTGGGTCAAGTGTTGGGCAAGATTTGTACGTCAGATCAACATGCGTGCACACAAGCTGTAGCTGAAACCATTCAAGTACACACCCTATGCATATGATCTGACATGAGCTTCAAATTTACAGATCTTGTGGTCCATGTTTGGTATAAAAATATGAAAATCCCTGTATGCTCCATAATACTTTGAGAGGAGATGACCATCGCCAGGCTGCTCCCATTGCCCGTGGGAACATCGTAACAGAGCGTTCACGCAGCATCAACACTGTTGCTGACGTGTCCTTTGCGTCACCTCTTTGATATCTTGGTCATTGAATTTGAATGTTCTCCAAAATGGATATGCCAAAACAATACGTAAATGCTTCGTTCGTCACTGGGAGTGTGATACCTACCCACATGGTCCGATCACGAAACGTATTCCAGCGTCTCCTTCATCCAAGCCCACTCTAGCCGATGTATGCAAGCCAAGTTACATTAACAGAATCCCATCCGTCAGCGGTATCCCAGTGACACAAAAACACGTCCGCAGCAGAGTCCAGCCGAACTCGCGAACTGCAGTTTTTCCATCGCCGCTCCACTTCTTTCGCTGTACCGCACGTAAACAATTCAACTGGGCCTTATTAAGTTGATTCGGCCGAAGCAACATCCACTTATCTAAACTGCCAAGTCAGACTGTATAAGCATCACAGCAGTTGTCCCTTTTGGCCTGATTAACACACTGATCTGGAACCCGACTGTACAAAGAACATCAGCAGTCTTCCCACTATTGGGGGTGAACTCCAACAAGGCCAAGCCTGGATGATCCAGCCATATTAATTTTCTTCTGTCTAACGTCACAGTTGTATCAAAGAGCTATGTGTAATATGAAAACATCTGATTGGCTACAAATAGGAAACTAGACATGAAGATACATTTGCACAAATCGAGATAATTATTTCTTGATTAAAGAAAACGAGAGATGACTCATGCCTCGACGTACAGAAATAAATGCCCCCCCCCCCCCCCCCCCCCCCCCCACCCACTCCCTCATAGACAGACAGGAAATGTGTGACTCATTATCAACGTTATCACTTACTGTACTTATATAATGCCTATCATCGGTAAGAGACCAAGCTCTGGCGCTTACAATCAACTCCCTCCTTTGCATAACACTCTGCCTACAGAGCTGCCTGCTGGCGCTAATCCTTCGTTTCCCGTGTCAATTAGTCGAATGTCAGCCACTCATTTTTTCGTTTATTTCCCTGATTTTTACGTAGGATGCATACAATCCGAGTAACGTGTCATCCATACCAATGACCAAACAACCCTTCTCTTCCGAGAGATTAGTGATGATTTTACGTGTGCCTATACGCGCACAAATATACACATGTCATGCACACATACGCTGTGAATATTTACCACATATTTGTGTGCGAGATATACAAACGTGCATACACACATGGAACTTCGATTTATAATCTCATAGGAAGAACTTTTCGGGAAAAGGACTCAGGACTGATGTTCACTCCGAGGTAAGAATCCCCCTGAACCAAAACGGCCCAGCGGAGACCCAAACCCGCAACCCCAAGATCATGAATCCAGTGCTCTACTAGCTGAGCTATTCCGACGACAATATTGGTAACAGATCACACACACGCGCGAGCGCGCGCACGTGCACACACTCACACGCACACGCACACACACACACACACACACACACGGGTTGAGAGGCTGACAACTCTGCTCGATATAAAAATCTTCCTTCTTTCCCTTTGTTTTGTTCCATGTTGATTCTGTCTTGCTTGGGCTTGTTGTGCGAGTGTGTTGTCTTCTGTCTTTTTTTCATTATCAGCTAATTGATCACCATGGAAGAAAAGCGTGACACCTCTGGAAGGATACCTCCACGCAATTGATATGACTTATCGACATGCAGGCCGGCACCAGCAGGCGATCTTCAGCACATGACGTCTTAGCTCCCTGTTTAGAAACCTGTTACGCGGAGACTGCATAGATTGACGCACACGCACGTGCACCCCCACCCACAGAAATACGCACGTAAAGTTGGAGAAAGTCTTTTCCAATGTCTGACACACAGCGCTGGCAAAGCCAAGCCGATTACAACGTACACATGGTAGGAATTGGTCCATTATCGATTAACTCCGTCTCACATGGGCCAAATGTCATCTGTATTCTTATGACTCAGCATGCATCTGTTAAGGTTTTTGACGGAAAGTGGATCGCTATCCGCAAAGGTGCGTATTGAATGACGCAATCGCGTAAACCCGCTTTTACATCGACCCCCCCCCCCCCCAACACACACACCTCAGTCACACACACATACAAAACACACAAACTCCAAGCCTCCCCCCCCCCCTCCTCTCCTCTCTCTCTCCCCCCCCACCCATCTCTCCACCACACTGCGCTAACCCTCCCCCTTCGCCTCCATTTTTCACCTCGCACACAAATACGTCGTAAATATACACTGCCTATGTGTGCGTGCACATGTGCGTATTTGTGCGCGTATGCAGCTCTCTCTCTCTCTCTCTCACTCTCTCTCATCTCTCTCTCTCTCTCTCTCTCTCTCATCTCTCTCTTTTCTGTGTGTGTGTGTGTGTGTTTGCGCACTCGCGCGGTCGCGCCCTGCGGTCGCGTTGTGTGTGCGTGTGTGTGTGCGTGTGTGTGTGTGAGGGTGCTTGCGTGAGACTGGATGTGCGCGCGTGTCCAAACGGTCGAGAGAGAGAGAGAGAGAGAGAGAGAGAGAGAGAGAGAGAGAGAGAAGATCTTCCCCCACAATAGGCCATAGTTCAGAAGTGACCGTGGGTAAAACAAGGCCGTCCACCACTGGTGATGTGTACAGTGACTTAAAACCACGATTATGAGACTGAAGATGATAAGGGACAGTACAGCGCACGTGCGTGCTCTCTCAATCCAACTACGAAGTACTTAACCACCTTTATGACGACTATAATGACGACGACGACGACGACGATGATGGATGATAATGATGACGAAGAATATGACGATGATGATCATCATCATCATGATCATTATGATCATGATAAAAAAACAACATTAATGATAAAAAGACAATAAGCTTGTGATTCATAATGACCATCATTTATGTCCGACGACAGCATGCCGTCAGCCTCAGGCAGACAACCTCACAGCTCTCTGTTCTCAGTTGTGCACAATAAGGAAGGGGTGTTGTTAACAAGTCCAGTTTTTTTTTTTACATAACAACATCAATAACAGCAGCATCTCACACACACACATACACACACACACACACACACACACACACATATATATATATATATATATATTATATAATATATATATATAAATATATATATATATATAAAAATATATATATTGTGACGGGTCTCCGACGCTCCCCCTCGTTATTAAAATATGATTTTCATATTCAGGATGCAGGGGTTATAGACAGAAGTATTTACGCTTCCACAACCAAAATGCGCTCTCGCATAGGCACACGCACTCTGTCACTCACATCGGGCCCCCACAAAGGTGACGGGAAACCAATAACATTTCATAGAAAAATAATCAAATTTTATTC
>CM031607.1:19289437-19311937 GCA_018398815.1 Conus ventricosus
TGTGTATGAGCGAGTGTGCACGAAAGTCTGTGTTCGGATGTGCGCAGTAGGCATCATGCGTTCGTGTATGCAATTTGTGTCTGCTTGGCGGGTGAGACCAACGTGTATGTGTTTAGCGTTGAATGGGTGTATAAACCCTTACAGACACATGAAACACGTGTTCCTATAAATTGATTTTCAACGGGGGAAGCATGAGAATACAAAGGCGCAATCTAAAGCATGCCACTCTCTAACAAAAAACAAACAAAAAACGAAATGAAAGTTGTTCACATAGAAACAGGAACTTGCCCTTCATAGCCCATGCATCTGGCCATTCTACCGATTACATCTGCCTGGAACACACGGACTATTTCATGAACCTGTCGTCTTGTCTACACGGTAATCAATACTGCTAAAGTATAAATTATCCACCGCCCCATTCTGACCTCTATCATTATGGACGTTAACTGCTATTGCTATCGAGGATGTCCCAACCGATTTCTACTGGGATGCACAAACCCGTGCCTACACATGTGTGGCGTACACATGCACTTGTGTTCAGGAGGGGAATACTGACTCTAACAGATGAATAAATCTTTGACCTGACTTGACGCGAATCAATTTGAGCGGATATTCTTAATTATTTAGGAAAATAGGAGATTTAGGGATTGAAGAAAAAAGGACTTGGAACGAGCACCTTACCTAACGGTGCGTGTTGTTGTTTTCAAATCATGTACGGTCAACGACTGAAGATCTTGGACTTGAAGCAAAGTTGGTCGGGTTACAGACGCTTCCTCTTGGCACTAGTGGGGGCAGAGTGAACAGGGGGTGGGGGAGGGTGGGGTGGTAAGAGGAGAACAAGGCATAGAGAGATCTAGTTAAAAAAAAAATGAAAAGGGAGAAACAGCTTATTTCATGTTTGATGTATGTGTGTGCGTGTGTGTGTGTGTGTGTGTGGGGGGGGGGGGGGGTCGAGTAAACATGATTTGTATTGGTTCGGCGCAAAACAAAGAAAGAAAGAAAGAAAGAAAGGGGAAAAAAAGAAAGACTAAAGCGTATGCCAAGGAGAGGGAACAGAACTAGCAGAATGAAGTATGGGAACGTGTAAGGCTGCCCTTTCAGGCTTTGCATCGTGATTTGCATATGATTCTGTATTCAGCTGCTTGCAGCCCTATGTGTTTCAAAGAATACAACTTAATCGGCTACTGCCAATCTCTGAGTGCTTGTGCTTTCGGCGACAGCATTATACATGCTTGGGCCTGCGTGTTTCAGGAAAAAAAACAAAAAACAATAACAACAACAACAACAACAAACATTCTCGACTCCTTAGTGTCCGTCTCGCGTCCTTCTCGTTACACCAGCAACAACAAACTGCTGGTTGTGACTTCCATGCTGGTTATTTCCCTGTATCAGTATCCTGCCGTCACTGGATTGTACGGGTGATCCTCAACGTGCTATCTCAACCTCCATGCCGGTTACACAGGACAGTGGTTCAGACATCAGCAAGTCGACACTGTCTGTCTGGTCCGGCAAATTGGTCATGGGTGGCATTTGTTAAATACCTATAGCCAGTCAATTATTCTGTCAGTGGAGGACTTTATCCGTTTTAGAACTAGCCACCTCTACCCTTTTGCACACGACTGGGAACAGAGGGCTGAAAAGATCTCTGACTGACATCCTAAGAGGGCAATGATTGTCAATTTATTTTCACTGACTTATTCTTTTTTTTCTACTTACATTTTTTCCTTTATTTTAATCATCAGCTTTGAGTGTCACTTTGGGCGACATTAAGCACTCTGGTTTTTAAAAAAAAGGCTGAAAAAAATCCATCCCACCACCACAACAACAGATAAAAACACTAAACGAATAAAAGGGTGTAAGGAACGTTAAACACACAAAGTGATGGAAATATGAATTGGCAAAACATACGCCCGAGACAGTACCATAAACCTTCCAAAGGACGGAAATTTCGCGGGCATTCAAATCATGGAAGCGGAAAGAGCCCCCACCATCCCATCCCCTCCCGCCCCAGATCACGTTGTTTCTGTGTGTGTGTGTGTGTGTGTGTGTGTGTTGTTGTGTGTGTGTGGTGTGTGTGTGTTGGTGTGCGTGTGTGTGTGTGTGTGTGCGTGCGTGCGTGCTGCGTGCGTGCGTCGTACGTTCGTGCGTGCGTGCGTTGCGTGCGTGCGTGCGTGCGCGCGCGTTCTGACTATTCCCCAGCTTTCAAACGTGGGTGCACAAGTGGGTGTGGTAGAGGTCTCCGTGTACATATGAGATATCGGGTTCGCTGTAATGGAAATGATGAATGAAAAACTCACAAAGCAAAATCCAAAACAAACAACAGCCTAACATGCTTAAGTCAGATATCGCACGGTGTGTTTACCTGATCCGGCATGAGTCATTAAACCATGAAAAGGCGTGGTATCATGAAGACTGCTAATAGTTAATCCCTGCATCTTCATCTCAAATCGCATCCGATCCACCCTTTATCCATACCTTTGTTTCCTTCCATACTCCAGCACCATCACCACCAAAACCCGTCCTCCGCTCTTCCCTTTTACTATTAAAAAAAAAATCATCAAGTTACTAACGTAATACTAGCAACTGCCGCACCAACAGCGTGACACTGAAAGGTTTTTGAGAAAACATAGAGAGGCGAGAAGGAGCGGCAAGAGAGAGAGAGAGAGAGAGAGAGAGAGAGAGAGAGAGAGAACAAGACACATTCTTATTATCGAGGGTAACAGGTAAGCAAGTTCGTGCTTTTTTTTACATCAAGCCCTCGCTGAGAGAGAGAGAGAGAGAGAGAGAGAGAGAGAGAGAGAGAGAGAGAGGAGAGAGAGAGAGAGAGAGAGAGAGAGAAGACAGACAGACAGACAGACAGACAGACAGCAGGCAGGCAGACAGACAGACAGACAGACAGGTATTCTCTACACATACGTGCATGCGTGTTCATTGCGCTCAAGACGGGTTTCCAAACAAAACGGAGACAGGAGAGATAAGCTGAAGAGAACGTCCATGGAGAAGGTTACAGTACCTGCATTGTTCCGAGCTGTTTGGTTTCCAACTGGTCACGAACTCATCCCACGCTAAGAATAGCAGAAACTCTATCACAAATGATCTACCACCGTTCGGGGAGTACCTCTTTACAAAGACGAGAAAAACAGCCTGCCAGTCCTCTTTTTCACAAACCACCACAACAAAACAAACCCATACCAAGGCCTGAAATAAAGACCGCTTTGAAGCACTGACCAACTAATCAATAGCCTCGATAGACTTATCTACACGACGAGAGGTTCTCACGCCAAACAAAGCTCCGTACTTGCATCCTCCCCAACGCAATGACCCATTTTTGTTGCTTTTTCGTCTTCTTTCTTAAGCTGGTGGGTCTTTTTTTTCCATTCCAGACGGCACCTTAGAGAGCAATTCCTTATTTAAACAATCAGCGCCCAACATACTTGAAATACACGATCTAAACCGAAGCTGTCAGGATTCAACAACGCCCATCTTGCGCCGAATTGGATGAAGACAAGTGATTGCTCGTTCATTTTCGTTGTCCCGAGTGTTGAGCATCTTGCCTGAAGAGGACCTAAGAGTCCAAACGCGTCGTGTTTTGTCTTCTGATTCGTTTGTCTACGTTTTTCGGCGGAGCTTTATCAATAATTTTTCAAATTTATTTAGATTTCCGCCTGCAGTCGCCTCATTTTGCAGCTTGAGGTAATAAATTATGAAGTTCAAGCGGTGACATGTGCAGCAAAACCATCAGCACTGGCATCCATTAGAAGAGACCTTCACGACGCAGAAATCAACCTGCAAACGTTTGAGACCTTTGACTTTACACTCTCTCCTTGAGAAGAGACTCCCTCGAGAAATCAACAGATAGTCCACCCCTGAGCAAGTCTCCTAACTGGAGTCATGAGACTGAGAGCTAGTTCTCCACATAAATGGAATGAAGAAAGAAATGCAGATCCTGACAATATCGCACGAGCAAAGATCACCGCTTCCACAAGAAAGGTAGAAACCGCCGTGACTGTGGATAGGAAGAGGTGAGTGCACAGCAGGTAGCGGAGGGAGACGAAACACTTCAGACAGTAAAGCAGGTAAAGTCGTTGTAACACACGCAAGGGGATGGAGAGAGAGAGAGAGAGAGAGAGAGAGAGAGAGAGAGAGAGAGAGAGAGAGAGAGAGAGAGAGGCATAGAGATAGAGGGAGAGACAAGCTGAGAGAGAGAGAGAGAGAGAGAGAGAGAGAGAGAGACAGAGAGAGAGAGAGAGAGAGAGAGAGAGAGAGAGAGAGGAGAAGCAGGTAAAGTCGTTACAACACAGGCAAGGAGAGAGAGAGAGAGAGAGAGAGAGAGAGAGAGAGAGGAGAGAGAGAGAGAGAGAGAGAGAGGAGAGAGAGAGAGAGAGAGAGAGAACACAACATGTGGCACCAACATATGGCAAGACAGAGAGAGAGAGAGAGAGAGAGAGAGAGAGAGAGAGAGAGAGAGGGGAGAGGGGGAGAAGATTTATTAATTTATAGGCTCTAGCCGCTGAAGAGAGGCTTGTGAACATTATACTTAGCTCTAGTCATAAAAATATATGCAAGCATTCCACAAGTAAAACAAAATACACATGCTCTTAGTAAGAGGGACGGAGAGAGAAGAGAGAGAGAGAGAGAGAGAGAGAGAGAGAGAGGAGAGAGAGAGAGAGAGAGAGAGAGACACACAAACAGACAGACAGACAGAAGACAAACAGAAAGACAGGCGCAGACACAGACATATACAGAGAGACAGAGAGAGACAGAGAGAGAGAGAGGGGGGGGGGGAGGGGGGGGGGGGGGGGGGAGGGAGAGGAAGAGAGAGAGAGAGAGAGAGGGGGGGGGGGAGAGAGAGAAGCGGAGAGTGACAGAGACAGAAAGACATAGAGACAGAGAAAGGCAGAAAGGCGCAGACAGACACATACTGAGAGAGAGAAGAGAGAGAGAGGAGAGAGAGAGAGAGAGGAGAGAGAGAGAGAGAGAGAGAGAGAGAGAGAGAGAGAGAGAGAGAGAGAGACCGGGGATGGGGAGAGGGGCGGAAGGGGTATGGGGCCTATGTTAATGTCCACATCTTGTGACCTTAAGAAGAAAAAAGCTGGAAGCAGGTGCATACAGCACTTCTTTATACATGCACGTCAGATATCTGACCTGGCAATCAATCCATACATCTCCCCTTTCAACGTTTCGCATGCCAATCTCCGTTCCCTGTCAATTAGGCAAGAACGAACGAGCGCTCACTACTGTTGTTATCGAGTCAAGGCTTTTAATTATGACACCTGCAATTAGAACTGCTGACTGTGGAAGAAAGGTGGTTCGCCTACACAAAGCCTTTTTTGACAGCTTCAACATTCCTGTAAGAATATTTGTGTGCGTGCGTGCGTGAGCGCGCGTGCGCATTTATGTGCGTGTGCGTGTCTGTGTGTGTGTGCGCGCGCGCGTGCGTGCGTGCGTGCGTGCGTGCGTGCGTGTGTGTGGTGTGTGTGTGTGTGTGTGGTGTGTGTGTGTGTGTGTGTGTGTGTGTGTGTGTGCGCGCGAGCGTGCACGCGCGCATGCAATGTGTGTGTGTGTGTGTGTGTGTGTGTGTGTGTGTGTGTGTGTGGTGTGTTTTAGGGTGCATGAGAGCATGCGTGAGTGCACGCTGCGCGCCTGCAGGTGTAGTGAGTGAGTGAGTGAGTGATGTGAGTGAGTGAGCGAGGTGAGTGTGTGTGTGTGGTGTGTGTGTGTGTGTGTGTGTGTGTGTGTGTGTGTGTGTGTGTGTGTGTGTGTTTCGTGTGTGTGTGTGTGTGTGTGTGTGTGTGTGTGTGTGTGTGTGTGTGAGTGAGTGAGTGAGTGAGTGAGTGAGTGAGTGAGTGAGAGAGAGAGAGAGAGAGTGTGTGTGTGTGTGTGTGTGTGTGTGAGAGAGAGAGAGAGAGAGAGAGAGAGAGAGAGAGAGAGAGAGAGAGAGAGAGAGAGAGAGAGGAGAGAGAGAGAGAGAGAGAATTCCCACAGAATGTCACCTGGACACTGATGCCTCTTTTAGAAGCGTTCTATCAGAGGCAACTCGCCGTTCATCGTTCTGAATTTGATTGTGGTCCACTCGACTAACACAGAAGGCCGCACATCAGGCGTCATTCTTAACGTTCCCTCCTGTTCTAGGAATAGGTGAATGGTGAGACTGTAGGTCCTACGAACCACACACTAAAGTCTTTTAAACACACGTTCACATATTAAAGTATAACTATAGTGGATTTCCAATCAAGTCTGAAACAATTTTCAAAAACTGAATTCCGTATGTAAGTTGTAACAGATATGTTCAAGACAGTGTTCAAAGATAGAGCCATAAATGTTATTTGCACAGGTCATACTACCCGGTATTCAAGCGGAAGTTCCTTCGGTTGTACTCAGACCAAAGTCTGTGATTTAATTGTAGTCATTTTAGTGGAAGCAGAGGACACAAGTTTGCCCGGCAGTCTTTTTTTTTTCCATCTAAGTCAACCCTCTTGATGGCCAGAGGGCAGTCAGCCTACGTCCTCAGGACAAATACCAGTGACAGTGACCCACACCTGAGATCATACAGCACCTCACGGTAGACGGAGCATGCAGAGTTTTAATCACACTCCCTGTTTGGCTCGGTATGCTTACCATGCCAAAGTGAAAGCAGGCTATAGACAGTTTTTTACCTCTGTTTGGAAGTATTTTGCGGCCAACCCAATAACTAATAATATCACTGACTGTATCCACACTTCGGTCTAAAACGCGTTTCCCTGTCCGTTCTTTCATTCTATGGCCAAATAAAAAAGACACCAGCATCATACAATAAAAGTAGGAAATAACAAGTGGGAACTGGAGTCTTGACATGTTACATATGCTTAGATAAACAGGAATTTGGATAAAGGTTCCCCATTTTGGCGTCACATACTTCACCATAGGGAGCGGGACGTATGGCGGCATGAGGTAAACCGAGGAAGTCATGATGAAGAAAATGCCCCCTTTACCATCAGACCTGGTGAGCCGGAAGTCCCCGAGGCATTGATCGATGAAAACAAAATTTCCGACCGCCAGAAGGTGCCATCATGACATGCAGAAGGGGCGCCGAGTGCCACCATGCCGCCGAGGTGTCGATGGCCTTTAAGTCGTGCGCCCTGGGGCTAAGGACCGAGGAGTCCTTGTAAGCCTTTTTGCACGCTTCTACGACGGTTTGAAATCCATGTGGAGTCGGTGCCTGCCCAGGAGTCCTGGTAGTTTCTGTCGATGGAGGTGAGGAGGCGGTCGCGACGCTGAGAGAGCTCATGCACTTCGGACTTTCTCAGTAGTATTGCACGCAACTGGAAGGGCACAGTTCTCACTCCCAAGGATCCCCAAAAGCCTGGCTACAGAGTGAAAGCAAATTGTCAGTAACTGGGAGAAAAGGTAGCAATACAAGAATTAATGTTAAAGGCAGCGTCGCGGGAAAGGCTGCGAAGGCCATTGACCTCACTGCAGCGTCTGCCAGAGGTGAGTGAACGGGAAACCACTGGTGAAAGTGAACCTTACCAATTAGATGAGGGATGCTCGTAATGGGCTTCAATAACAACGTAAAACGAGGGAACAGGCAGCCTCCTAGGGTTACAGGCGTCCCTGAGAGAGACGACGTAGGAGACCTCGCTAAGGAGATTTTGTCTTGGAAAGAAGGGGGCCCCTGACTGCCGGATAATAGTACAAATGATTCATAAGTAACCAAGCATGGAACTGCCACAACGTTTCTGTGACTTGGATAGGTGGGCTAAAAAGTTGGTGAGCTGTATACAGTTCTGTGACTGGAAAAAGTGGGCCGAGAAGCGTTGTTTGAAGTGGAATTTTATGAATTTGTATTGCCGTGTCAAACTTGGTTTTTTCCTCCCATCTGCTGGCATGACTTGCAAATTCTAAACACACTTAACCCTGTATCTTTACGTGATGGTTTCAACGGGAAACTGTGACACTGTGGTTTGAGTCTCATTGAACCAACGTTTGATGTAACTTATGTAAGTCATTAATACATTTTCTAATTATGACCAGACGGCCTTGCAATCGAAATATTCAACTTTATATTCATTCTTTTCATTCAAATCTAATGTCTCTCTTTATGCCCATAAATCCTGACTAAGAGTGTGCTGATTGCGACAGGAAATTGTGGTCTCTTGTCTCGACTGTCTGATATTGAAAAAAAAAAAAAGAAAGAAAAGAAAAAGAAAGGTGTTTTTCAGTCATCGGTTTCTTGCGTTCTGGTTTTTATATATGGAAGGTACTATCTTGAAAACGACTAGAAGTATACCTGCCTGCCATTGTTCATTTACTTGCGTCGTTTATGGAATAAAGCCTTCCAGACGTGTCAGACATGACAGTAAACGATTTACGTACTGTTTTTATCCTCAAAGTGCTAGTTCTAATGCCATTTCTCCGTTTCATCAACATTTCACTTTCATTACAAGCCTAACTGGTTTTGTATCCTTACTGTAATTGTGAAAAAGTAAGAATGTAAAATCCCTGCCGGTATCAAGGATGAAAGAACAACTTGAAAATTAAAGATATGAACACAATCAAAATAAGTCTGAAAGTTCTGTTTGTGTGGAAGTTTTTCTTTTGGGGTTGATGCATGTTTTTTGCATAATATGTTGTTTTTAAAGACTTTGGAGTACTGTTTTTGCGTTTCAAGTCACAACCGTACGTGACACAGCCCCCAGAAAGGCAGTTTAATCATTCATCCGGACAGGATAAATCTACAAATTTATCTTTTTTTCTCAGAACATGATCTGCATTAAAATAGCCTGTTTTGAGACACAGAGACATATATCTGGAGCAAAGATTATTTTGGGGTCTCTGTGTCACAGAAATAGCACGTTTCTGTGCACAGGCCCCTACACCCAACCCCTTCTTACCTCTGTTCTGTCTCCTCCCCCCTACCCCTCTCTCCGTGTGTGTGTGTGTGTGTGTGTGTGTGTGTGTGTGTGTGTGTGTGTGTGTGTGTGTGTGGCGCGCGTGCAACGTTTTCAGACACGCATCTATTAAGTAGATGAAACTCGACTGTGTGGCCCAAGTCTTCCCAACTGAACCCATAGCAAACTCAATTCTGGGTAAGAGCCGGTCGGGGCTGAAAAATCCCACATGACTCTGATGGGAATCGAACCCACGATCTCCAAGCCGGGAGCGACGCTAACCACTTCGCCACGGCGGCTGGTCTCATGCTCTTTCTCAATAACTCTCAATCTCTCAGGAGAGAGAGAGAGAGAGAGGAGGAGAGAGAGAGGAAGAGAGAGAGAGGAGAGAGAGAGAGAGATGCAAGGGAAGAAGTGGGACAAGCAACATGCAAACACCAGAAGTCAGTTACGCGTGGAAAGCACATGCCATCGGCAGGTAACGATCGATCGCCTGCACTCACTGTGACATTGTATCACGCTAACAATTTCTTTTCTCCTCAACTTCTCCACACTGCCCAGATCTACAGACACATACCAAGATCGGCGAGCTATGAGCTACAACCTCTTTCCTCCACAACTCCTAATCAGCATTCGTTTCAAGATACCTCACACCTCTACGTAGAGGGGATCCAGCCACAGGCTAAGAATGGCAAGGAGCACAGTAACTCGCAACCGCTAACTGGAAGCTGTCGATGGGCGTGGATTTGTAAGACGACGAGTAGACCGATGATACGACGGAGGCAACGAACGCCGCGAACCCCAACCGAAGACCGCTAGTGGATCTTTCCGACGGACGCTGGCTTCCAACATGATTTCAAACATCAGGCCCTCCTACCCCCCTTACTGGAATATAAGCTCTGAAAGAATCGAACTCTCTCCCACTCCAATGTATTTTTTTCCCCTCGAACTCTTCTCTCCGCCCCCTCCCCACTCTCCTTCCCCGGAAACCCCCTCACCCCCCCCCCCCCCCCCCCCCCCCCCCCGGACATCAGTTTACAAACTCTTGAACTTTGTTTGCAATGTCCTCTGAAAGCGTTGACACTACGTACCAGGCATACATTTCACGTTGAATTAGATTCTCTCTCTCTCTCTCTCTCTCTCTCTCTCTCTCTCTCTCTGTATCACCCGCTTTTCCTTTTCTTCAGCCTACCAGAAGAGAGGCACAACTGAGACGGTGTGTGCGACTATGAGTTCTGCAGAGGGCCAGTGTGACTATGTCCGTCAGAGATTGTCGTCAACTTGAAGGTAATACTCAGGGAAAGAAGTGGTCCTCTCAGGACGTCTGTAAGTCGACGCCTGAGGCTTCTCAGGAAGGGAGGGCGGGAGGGAGGAAGAGGGAGGGAGAGAGAGAGAGAAGGAGAGAAGGAGAGAGAGACGAGAGGGGTAGACAGAGTGTGTGTGCGTGTGTGCATACACACCTGTAGGCGTGTGCGTACATGCATTATGTACACAAGTACACGCGAGTGTGAGGGAGGGGAAAGGGAGGGAGCGCGACGTTGAAACTGTGAGGCCTATGGCGATGGTGAGACGTACGACGAGTTGGAGTGATAGAGCCAGTCGAAATAATAAATATCCCTTCATGCACGATTTATTTGTCAATCGTATCAATATTATAACAAAAAAAATCTTTACTCAACAAACCTTTGTGAAACAGAGAAGTATTCAAGTCATGTAGAACGGACAAAGACAGTTAAATACACACATGAAAACCTTTGGCACCAAAGAGAATGTAAGGAGGATTAAATACGGCTCAGCGAACAGAAGTCATGCGATTCAAGCGTCAAAGCCAACCGCGCTCGCCTTGCAACGAAGGTGAATGACACGGGAATCCTGGCTCTGCAAAATTACTTGCCTGAGGGAACAATTTAATCCACATGCACATACAACAAACAACACACACACACACACACACACATGCTCGCGCAAATACAGAAACACATACGTACACACACACGCACGCACGTAAACACACGCACGTACACACACACACACACACACACACACACATGCTCGCGCAAATACAGAAACACATACGTACACACACACGCATGCACGTACACACACACACACACACACACCGACATTCAGAACTCTCTCTCTCTCTCTCTCTCTCTCTCTGCGCATGTGTGCACGCATGCGGTTGTGTGTGAGTGCGTGTCTGCGCATGCGCCGTCTTGAGAGAGAGAGAGAGAGGAGAGAGTGTGTGTGTGTGTGTGTGGTCTGCAAGTGTGTATTGCTGTCATTGTGAAGTTTCGGATTTCGTTGTTTTGACAGACTTCACATTACCCAAGGAAAGTTTGCCAAACAAATACATTTCTATTCAGCTGAAGTGAAATCCTCTCCCCAATCTGTCTCCTTGATCAGTCTGGGTCGCTGTTGTCTGACCTGGCGTGAGGTCTTCGACGACTGCTAAAAGGTTTCCCCTACATTCTTCCCTCCTTCCTCACTCTCCCCCTCTTCCCCCATCAACAACCCTGCTATCGGTTTCTTCTCTATCCTCTTTTCCCAATTACCTTCTCCCATCCCTTTGGGGAAGGAAAGAGAGAGGGGGAGGAGGGAGGGAAGGGGTAGCGGGGAGGGAGGGGAGGGAGGGAGGGAGGGATGGAGGAAAGGAGAGAGAGAGAGGGGGGTGGGGGTGGGGTGGGGAGAGAAAGACAGAGACGGAGACAGAGAGTCAGACAGACAGACATAGAAGAGACAGAGAAACACAGAGACATGGCAGACTGAGATACACGTAGAGAATAAGAGACCAGACAAAGAGAGAGAGTAGAGAGAGAGAGAGAGAGAAGACAGACAGACAGAGACAGACAGGCAGACAGAAGAAGAAGAAGAGGGAGGAGGAGGAGGAGGAGAAGAATAAGAATAAAAGAAGAACAAGAAGAAGAAAAAGAAGGAGGAGGAGGAACAGGAGGAGAAGAAGAAGGAGGAACAGGAGGAGAAGAAGAAGAAGAAGAAATAATTCTTTTCAAGAAGGAAGAGGGAGAAGCATGCATGCTTTTCATTCCATCGAACACTCTAGAGGACAAGAAACAAACATAAAAAAGGACGGAAAATGTGTATGAAACATACAATCAATACCAATCAATAATTCATGAATATGCGTCCTGTCCTCGTATCCCTCTCCTGCTCTGCACTCCACACGCCCCTATTCCCGCATCCCTCTCGAATCGAACACATAAAGACACGTCACTTATAAGCCAAGGTATATGTCGCGCGGAAGACTGTTAGGGAGGGGAAGCGGGAGACTGGGAACTAAATAAGAACATCAATTCATTCTCTCAACTTCCAGAGAGAGAGAGAGAGGAGAGAGAGAGAGAGAGAGAAAAAAAAAAAATTGTTTTTCATACAGGTGTGCAAATCCTCAGGATTTTAAGATTTAGTCACAGACAAGACGCAGAAAAGAGTTTGGTAAGCACAATACCTGATATACAGTGGCCCACTTTTACTGCAGATGAATTTTGCTTAGTGTGGGAGTGCTTATATTTTTTTAGAGCTGCAGTGTTTAATTATGAAACTTAAGCTGCGACTATGAAAATGACGTGAACAAACTACAAAACAGGCTTTAGAGTATTTATGAAACAAGTCGTAAGGTAATCGTAAAAATGACGTTGTGAAGTAATCATGAAAATGACGACAAATACATGTGCAAATACACATATGATCCAACATGCAAATTAACAGCCAGCCGCCGTGACGAAGTGGTAAGCGTCGCGGACTCCCGGCTGGGAGGTCGTTGGTTCGATTCCCACTAGCGCCATTTATTTGTGGGATTTTTTTGCCCCGACCGGCTCCTAACCAGAGTTGTATTTGCTGCAGGCTCAGCTGGAAGACTGGGGCCACACAGTCGAGTTTCAGCTACTTAATGGATGCATCTCTGAGAGTGTTGCTCAAGTTCCCTGACCAACACTGCAGGTGTCTGCATCTCTCGGGCTTGGCCGACTACGGGATATAATCTGAAAGTAAATAATACAAGACCCCTATGGAAATCGTAGCATCATCTTCATGATCCTCATTCTCATCGATCAGGATTAAAAAAAAAAAAGTCTCAATTCTGTGGCCCTTCATGCCCTGCTCTCATGGTGATCTCAGTTTCAACTGCCTCTTCACGTCTATGGCCTTGGTTTGATTTTGTCGGGGTCATCGGTAGCGGCAAATCCATAGCACTGTCGTTGGACGGACGTGGGAGCGACCTCCGGAGGGAGAGCTCATTCACACCGGCTCCGCGACTAAGCAATTATTGTCGTCAGTAGGGGGCTTAGTAGGCTGTGTCCTGCATTATGTTGAATCAGAACAGGCACCACGGAACCCAATCGAAAGTGACTCGGCAGCTGTGCAGTGTCTCCTCCAGTGGGTTGCCTTGTGACGACTTGACAATGACTTTTTCCCGTACATTGCCGGTGTCGGGACTGTGGCAGGTCGGGGTGGGCTGTGGCCGTGGACGGGAAGTCGGGATGAAGGGCGTGAGTGCGGTGCCGCTGAGGTGGCAGAGAAGATGGGACAGAAAAAAGGAGGTGCAAAGGAACGTTTATCTAATAACTATACAATACAAAACAGAAAACAACAGTATCTTCTTCAGCCATCAAAAGCAACGGACGAAAACTAGTGCACAGAAGAGACTCCACAGATGGCTATCAGCAGCAGCATGGAGCTGGGAAAAGGAAAATACAGTAAAGAATTACCTAGAAAATGAAAGCAGTGAGGTAACACAGAAAAACAAAGTTCAACTGTAACTCAGAAATTGAGGCAGATGGGTAACCTAGAAAATGAAGCTGAGATGTAAAAAAAAAGTTGAATTGTAACCCAGAAATTGAGGCAGATGGGTAACCTAGAAAATGAAGCTGAGATGTAACCCAGAAAGTGAAACAGAGACGTAACCCAGAAAAATGAAGTTGAAATGTAACCCTGAAAATAAAGTTAAGGTGTGACCCTGAAAATGAAGTAGAGATGTAACCCTGAAAATGAAGTAGATATGTAAACCAGAAAAAAAGTTGAGATGTAAACTAAAAATTGAATTAGAGATGTAACCCAGAAAATGAAGTAAACATGTAGCCGAGAAAATGAAGCTGAGTTGTACACCAGAAAATGAAATTGAGAAGTAATCCAGCAAATCAAGTTGAAATATAACCCAAAAATGAAGCTGATATGTAAACCAGAAAAAGGAGTTGAGATGTAAACCAGAAATCGAAACCGAGATGTAAACCAGAAATTAAATCTGAAATGAACCTAGAAAATGAAGCAGAGATGTAAACCAGATACTGAAGCCGTGATGAAGCCAGAAAACTAAACTGAAACATAAACCAGAAACTGAAGCTGATATGTAACTCTGAAAATGAAACTGAGGTGTTGCCGTGAAAATGAAGTTGTGATGTTTCCTGGAAAATGAAGTTGACATGCAACCCACAAAAAAACGAGGTTCAGATGTAACACAGATATCAAAGTTGAAATGTAACTCTGAAAATAAAGTTGAGATATTGAAACGAGATGTAAACCAGAAAATGAAGTTCACATGCAACCCAGAAAAAGAAATGGGGATCCATAGCAGAAAATTGGATCCATCGCAGAAAATTTAGTTGAGAGTAACCCAGGAAATGAAGTTAACATGTAAACCAGAAAATTAAGTTGAGATGCAACCCAGAAATTGAAACTGAGATGTAACTCAGGAAATGAAATTAACATGTAAACCAGAACATTAACGAGATGTAAACAAGAAATTGAAGTTGAAATGTAAACCAGAAATTCAGGTTAGATGTAAACCCAGAAAGTGAAGCTGAAGATGTGACTCAGAAAATGATGTTCAGATGTAAACCAGATATTAAAGCTGAGATGGAACCCAAAAAATGAAGATGAAATGTAAACCAGAAAATGAATTTGAGGGGTAACCCAGAGAAAGAATCTGTTAGGTATGTAGGAATTTGATGAGCAGTTGCGATATCAAAGTTGAAAAGTAACCACAAAAACGAACTTGTAACTCTGAAACTCAAATTGACGAAATCATTACGAAAATAAAACCACCAGTTCTAGCATCCTCAGCCTTACAAGCTGCCGTGACACGTCTGTGTCACCAACGTTTCTGAGATGAGGAATTAACGGAGCCCCGGCAAGGTACGGGTTACTTTCTTCAGCGAATTCAAGCCAGTTTGCATTGTTTGTAAAACAAGCAGGGCTTGTCGCAGGCGCCAAGAATACCTCCTTTCCGTGTGAGTATTTTAGCATGAATATACATAAACTCGCAAGCGCAGGGAAAAGCTTTTACCCCCACAGGAATGGGCCCATGCTGAATATTGAGGATGCAGGTGTACAGCAGGAAGCAGGGAGAACAACTTCGCGCGTAAGGCAGTTACACTCTCACCCCCCACCGCCAGCACTGAATTAACTGTAGTTGGATAACACATGCTACCTGCCGAAGGCGAGAGAGAGAGAGAGAGAGAGAGAGAATTTTACATGGGTGAGAGATGGGAAGGCGGGATGGGGGGAGAGAGAGAGAGAGAGAGAGAGAAGAGAGAGAGAGAGAGAGACAGAGAGAGGGAGAGGTGATTCTGGACGGGCGCAACGTTCGTTTACTCGTTCGGTTCAGCGGTGCAGTACCAAGCTCACTATCAAAAGTTGCTAGTCCGACTCCCGATGGTGCCCGTCCACTTCTACCTTTCGAACTCCATAAGTCACATTTGCTGTTCATTTAACGTGTTGCTATTGTAAAGGCAGGGTAGGTCCCCTTGCCCCACTCTCCTGCCGTAGGCTATCTGCCTGTCTGCCATATAAATGACGGTGGGTGAAGATGTGACACACACACACACACACACACACATGTATACTTTTCATCTTTTTCAAAAGGGATTCGTTTTGTAGATTTTGAGAATCAATCAATCAATCAATCAATCAATCTCTCTCTCTCGTCACCATCATTCCCTTTATCGCTTTTCTCTATCATAGGAAAAACCGAGGCAGACCTAGACACTTGCTGAGAAAGAAGGGGCCGGGGAGTCTGGAAACTGAAGTGATGACATCCTGCTCAACTCTATGACCGACTGGTCCTTTCAGATGCTATCAACCTGAATGCCATGTTAGTCGTGAAACGAACCGTCCACACCGCTCATGTCACAATATGTGTGTGTGTGTGTGTGTGTGTGTGTGTGTGTGTGTGTTGTGTGTGTGTGTGTGTGTGTGTGTGTGTGTGTGTGTAAGGTTAAGCGAAAGAAATGCGCAAACACGTTCAATATACACATATGCAAGCCCTAAGAGTGTGCTAGTCAATCCATCCAACATTAAATCACCTGCCTGTTGATCACTCTGCCCGTCCCTTTGTCTGTGACTTTCTGCCTGACTGCCTGTCTGTCTGTTTAAATATCCATTAGATCTGCAACGTGTAAAGTCTACAAGGAGTACATACACCCAACCGCACACACCACCCTCAATACACATGCTATTAAAAGACAAAGACAAAGATGAACTCGGAGCAGGCCACGGTCCACGGGGCCCGAACAATGATCTTTCATCCAGGCGGCCAGTAGAACACCGGTAACTAAATCCTTTTGACGGTGCCGATCGGTTAAGGCAGACAGATTGATTGGCTACACGCGACCTGTCTGGCACCGACAGGTGTAGGAAGGGTCTGACCTGGATCAGGATCAATGTGGGATACCGGAACACTGTGTGACTGCTTCGTGGCCCGGGCGGCATGCACACGTCGGCAAAGAGGTCAGGGCCTCTCACCGATGCCGATCTTATCACAGTCGGCTCCTGGCTGGGTGCCGTTTAGTTCATGACACAGTCTGAATTGTAAGAAAGTCAGGCAGGCTACGTGAGTTTCTTGGTGGCAGGTAGATTTTTTAATTTAAATAGGACAGTCTAGCTGATCACACAGGTGGTTTTTTTCATCAGAGTTGCCAACACGCAGTTAAAATGAAATCCTATCAGTAAAGGTATATTAAAAAAAAGGATCTTCCATATAAAATCAAAGACAGTATTGCAAACCAATATTGCACGGTAGCTTAATTACTAAATCAGACATTCCTGAATTACTGACATCCTGAATTGCTGACATTCCGAACTGCTGACACCTGGAGCGGATAAGACCACCAGTGCTAACAGCACAGCCATTCCTTTGATTTATCACTCCCAGGTGATGGACAACTTGGAAATATCACACACAAAAAGTAACCATCCCACCCAACACACACACACACACATACACAGACACACACACATACACACGCACTCTCTCTCTCTCTCTCACACACACACCACACACACACACACACACAGAGGGGGGAGGGGCAGGGCGGGGGAAGGGGGGGGGGGGGGCTTACAGGCAGACATCCTAAAATGGACACAAGAATCCACACCGGGCAGAGTGCACATGTTCATCACCCAGGAATACAGTATCAAAAGAAAAAAAAGCTGGCATTTTATAAACTGACACCACAGAAAAAAGTTTCACGTACTGGGACTAGAGAATGTGCCACAAAAGAAAGAAAAGAGAAAACCGTAGACGACAGCAAAAAAGAAAAGAAAAATGAGTAAATAAAATAACAAATGAATAAAGAAGAAGAAGATCAGAAAAGGCCGTGCCAAAGAGTGAGGCAGAAAGGAAGAAGGTAGTTTCAAAGTGAGGTGACTGCGGGCGGAAACTGAAACAAATTTTTTTTTAAAGAGAAATTATATTCCATCCGCTGGACAAAAGGGACAGACACATTTTCCTCTTTAAAACCCTAGAAAAGAGGTGGTTAGCAGCACAGGGGCTTTTATGAAGGTACCACCACTCTAATATGGAACAGCGTTATTTTCAAAGTGAGGTGACTACAGGTGGAAATTCGAACACACTTTGAAGTTAAATCACTTTTCCGCCGAACGAAAGAGAAAAACAATTTACAAGACAAAACACGACGTGCTTCGACCTCTTTGGTCTTCTTCAGGCACACAACATTCAAGAGCAAGTGAAAACGAAGAACGAGCAATCACTGACCTACTAAATTGGGCGTTAAATGGTTGTGGAACGAAAACGGTGGAATAAGTCGATGTGGAATGAAAGCTGTATTCCTTCCACATCTCTTGTGCGCCAAATTAGCGGAGATAACCGATTGCTCGTTCTTCGTTTTCACCGTCTTCAATGTTGTTCGCCTCAAGATGGCCAACGAGGTCAAAACGCGCCGTGTTTCGTCCTGTAAATTGTTTGTCCCTTTCGTTCGGTGGAACGGTAATTCAGTGTTTCAGTTTATGGAACAGTGTGTCAAGAACCAGAAGGAAACACTTCCTTAAATCCATTTTTTCGGCGTCGCACTCTCGCTGCGCAGGACAGCACTGTTAAAGTAGTAAAACACACCACGACATAACATACTTGCTTTCGTGTTAATGACTTACTTTTAAAAAAGCAGAGTAAACGCGGGCAAATACACTTACGCACATCACACATGCACGCGCAAATACAAACACATGAGCGCGTGGCGCAGGTCATACCTCGTACACGGTTTCCTTTGTCTCTCTGCTGTTCTTTGTTCCCATCTACACAGCACATGCACAGCTCGACGTTCCTTTGGTTCGCTCATTCCACCTACCTAATCATCGCTGGAGTGTCCATTAGACAATACATGCATTCTGAAGAGGTTGAGGAACACTTGTTCACGCGTTTTCTTCGGAGTTTATCCAAGCTCAAAATAGGTTTTGTCACCCGTCACAAACAGTCCTCATTATGGTCATCACCCCATACCCCCATGCCCTCTGCAACCCTCCCCAGTTCATCCCACCTTCGTGTTTTTGAGACTCCGCGTGCGTGCGTGCGTGCGTGCGTGCGTGCCTCTGTGTGTGTGTGTGTGTGTGTGTGTGTGTGTGAGAGAGAGAGAGAGAGAGAGAGAGAGAGAGAGAGAGAGAGAGAAAAGCTCCCGTGCATCCCATGTGATGTTCCACGCTCGGTGCATGTTCTAAAAACGTGCTGGGATTACCATGATGTCAGGCATTATTAACCCAGTGCGGCGGACTCCAAGAAAACATGTTCCGCCACATCTTATTTTTGAGTTCCCGAAAGAGAGAAATACTTCTACTCTGATCTAAGATTTTAGAAGAAAGATTTTTAAGCAGCTGTTTTGTGTTTAACAAAGTGGTTTGCTGATATTAATTCTATAACTTCATAACAAATTGACTTTGATGAGGTGACAGTCTTTAATGTGTGCCCTTCCCACCTCACCCCCTCACGCGCTCGGCTGGGCTACAAAAAAAAACATGAAGTAAGTGAATTAACTGAAAATGTGCGCCCGTGAATGTGTGCGTGCGTGCGTGTGCATGTGTACTTTCCTAACCTGTGAAATGCTGAAAAACTCGGAAAATAGGATTTCCCCCCTCCCCTCTATGGTGGTTTTCGCATAGATCCTGGCACATTTTTACTGTCCCAAATGCTGTAATGAAGACCTTTTAAACTTGATTTATGTTTAAAAAAAATAAAATAAAATAACCGACACTTCACTGGTAGATTTCGGAATTCAATTCTTGTCGGGGTGGGGGTAGGCGTGTGTAAATCGTCGTAGATCATTCATGCCTCAGGAGAATGAAAGGTTTTAGTGCCACTGTAATGTTCTTCGATTTCATTTGTAAACTCAATAAACCGACCTTAGGGATTGTGCATGAGCACGAGCGCGCGCGGACGAGCGCGCACGCATGCGCGCGTATGTGTGTGTGTGTGTGTGTGTGTTGTGGTGTGTATGTCTGCGTGTGTGTTTATGCGTGTGTGTGTGCGTCTGTGCGTGCGTGTGTTGTGTGTGTGTGTGTGTGTGTGTGTGTGTGTGTGTGTGTGTGTGTGTGTGCGCGTCCGTGCGCGTGCGCGCGTGTGTATGTGTGTGTGTGCTGTGTGTGTGTGTGTGTGTGTGTGTGTGTGTGTGTGTGTGTGTGTGTCGCGCGCGCGCCTGCGTGCGTGTGTTACGTGCACACACATTGATGTGCGCGCGCACTCATGCATGCGCGCACTTAAGCATGTGTACATGCATATGCGCACTTTCCGAACTTATAAACTGGCAAAAAAATAAAAATAAATCCGAAGAATGGGATTCCCCCCCTTTGTAACCTGCTTTTCGTGTAGATCCCGATCCCGGCGCATTCTTCCCGTCTCAAATAATGCAATGCAGCCCTCTAAAAAGGTCGATTTACGTAACAAAAATCAACATTTCCACGAGGAGATTCCAAACACAATTTTCTTAAATGTTAATGAAAATTGTCATACAACATTCATACTTCGCTTAAATGTAAGGTTTTTAGTGTCATCGCAAAGTTCTTCAAAATTCATTTGAAAATTCATTCAAACGAGTTTAGGGGATTGCGTACTAGCGCGCGCGCACGTGTGTGTGTGTGTGTGTGTGTGTGTGTGTGTGTGTGTGTGCCTGCGTGCGTGCGTGTGTGTGTTACGTGCACACACATGGATGTGCGCGCGCACTCATGCATGCGCGCACTTAAGCATGTGTACGTGCCAGTCTTAAGAAAATTTGATTACATGAATAAATAATAAAACAGATATCTATTTAAAGTAATCGATACACTATTGTTTAATTGACGTCCACAGGTTCAGTCCGTATGCCTACATATCAGCTATTTGTGTCTCCGTCACAGATCCCAGAAAGATGAAGTACAAACCTTAGGTGTTGTGACAGACTCGAGATAACAAACCCAAAGGAATGGAAGATAGGGAACGGGATGGGAAGAGGGAGGGAAAGGGGATTTACCGAACATCACACAAACACCACCAAAACGATGGTGGGTGGCGAAAGTGCCGAATCTTATGTTGGACGCCCGAGCATACAACTCGCAAACAGCACAATGCGAGTTCTGTGCTGTAACCCAGTGAGTTACTCTGGCGCCAACCTCCCCCCCCCCCCTCCCCCCCAAAAAAAAAGAAAAAAAAGGGTCATGCCAGAAAAGTGTCTGTGATGTGGTGTGTCGTGTGTACGTAAAACACTCCGCACTAATTCCTAGTATAACCAGCCACGACTTCATTTATACTTCGGCCTTGAAACAATTTGTCGTTATGAGCTTTAGGCTAACAGAACGTTAGTCGGACCGTCCACACCGTATACTACTACTATCAGCAGGGAAAGCCGGGAGCAAAATGGTCAACCTCATCCACTGAACAGATGAATAACTTCAGAACAGATCGCCTTCGTTGACCAGCCTGCCATTCGGAATATTTATTTTAAAAAAATAAAAAAAATCTCAATTTCAGATGACACCAATCATTCACAACAGTTCTATAACAATTTTCCCGTTCTAGGACTTTCTTTCCTTCCGTTACATGAAACAGTTCTTAACAGCAAAGCATCAGTTAAAGATTGTCTTGACAACCAATGGGATTGATCCACAACGCTGGACGATACTCAAGGAAAGCAAAAAGACCGACAGTAGGAAATGAGTGAGAAAGAAATATAAACGAAGGAAGCAAAGAAAACAAGCCGGAAAGAAACAGAGAAAGAATAACAGAAGAAAGACGAAACAAGAACAAAGAAGAATGAAAAAATAAACTGAAGAAAACCTACGTTCTCGACATAAACATAGGAGTGTTGAGAGAAAAACAAGGTAATTCTTGAAAAAAAGAAGAAAAAAAAAGAAAGAAAAACAACAAGCAACACAGAAAGAAAATGAGCGAAAGAAATCCCCAAGAAGTACTGCCATGTGTGGTCCGTCATTACAAGGCAGAGAGTTGGGGAGCGAAGGAAAACAGCCCCCGTGTTGTCCTCCACCGCCACATTGTGGCCAGGGAGGAAGACCACCAGTCACTAACACAGGGCCACACAACACTGCACCCACCAGCCGACCATGACAAAGCGTGATGCGAATGAATGCTTCAATTGGTCCCCTCCTACTTACCCCTCCCCCCCCCCCCTTCACTCACCCTTGTCTTCCATCACACACACACACACACATCCACCCCCAATCCCCCTCCACTTTCACTCTATGACATTTGGTGTGGTGTGTGTGTGTGTGTGTGTGTGTGTGTGCGGTGTGTGGTGTTTTGATGATTATTGGGTAAACGAGTGTTGATTGTAAAGTGCTTAGAGCTTGGTTTCTAGCCGAGAATAGGCGCTATATAAGTATTCATTATTATTATTATTATGATACTACAGGCTACATGCATTGCCAATACAGTTTGCTATCCTCATCATATGCGCATGTGCGAGCGCGCAAGGTAAGGTAAGTTAATGTTGCTCATAGCCCAGCCGACCGCAAAGGGCCATATCAGGGCTGTCATCGTGCGAGGGTAAGAATGCACACGTCTGTGTAAGCATGAACCAGTGCTGTCTTCTAAATCAATAACGCATCACACCCCAAATTCATCATGGGTGATGCAGGTGGTCGCCACGGCTCTTTCAAACCGAGTACAAAACAGTATGCCAACTAATAACTTGTCCTATAAAAAAAAAAAAAAAAAAAAAAAAAAAACGAGAGCAGCGGACCAATTATTTGGCTAGGCTGTCGAGAGTTTGGAGCCAACAACAACAACAACAACACACACACACACACACACCCGCTCCCCCCCCCCCCCCAACACACATACACATTATTACCACCACCACCACCACCACCATCAGTATTGTGTGATGTGCAGCTTGACACACAG
>CM031607.1:19316937-19354437 GCA_018398815.1 Conus ventricosus
GTTCTCTCCTCCTCCCTCTTCTCTGCTCTTCTCTCCTCAGAGATTACACTCAGCCTCTTTTCTTCTTTTCTCTCTGTTCGTTCCCCCCTCGTTCTCCCGTTCTCTCACTTCCCCCTTTTATTCCTTTCCCGACTGCCAAAAAAGGGCGAGACCATTGGTCAGTATTTTTCCCCCTGACCCGAATTTATCTCCCTTAATTCCATTGGATTTTAAAAAATTGACAGTCCGCCTACCCCCCTTCCCTGTGGTGGTAAATTTCTTTAATTTTTTGCTGATTTCCCCCCCACCACACACAAACTTCTCCTTCCCTTTCCTGCAAAAACCGCGACGCCCGACTAAAAATGGCGCGGTTCCCCAAAAAATTGGTAGATGACCCTGGCAGGCGCTCGACCGTCTCGCTAACTCGAGGGTGTTAAAAGCGCTTAGCGCTACCCGGACAGACCGTTCTGGGACCCCTCCCCCCTATGTTAAATTTGGCTGGTCCGAACCTGGGCCCGTCGATGGCGCCCAGAATTTTGGTTAGAGCTTACCCCCAAAACCCTGGACCACGAGGGTTTGTTATTTTTGACCGTGACAATTCCCCTTGCAAAAGACATGCACCCACGTCTAAAAACCCGTAAAAAAAAACCCAAAAACCAAATTTTGCTGACACAAGCTTTGCAAAGTTTAAAAAATATTTAAAACCCAACGGTTTATAAATTAAAAAATATATCATTGGGAATCCCCACCCCCAATGAGTTATCTTTGACGTGGCTCTTGCGTTTTTTAAAATTCTTTTTATAACCCTTGTGCGCCTATGAAAATCCCCCCCGCGGTTTTGCCATTTTTACAATTCTTAGAAAAGACCATAATTGTAAAGACCATGACACTTCACTGAGGAATTCCTCTCACTTTTTGCAAAAATGCATCAACAAAAGGACTGATGCCCCAAAGCAAGTCTCACAAAGAAAATAATTTATAAAAAGTCTCACACAAAAAAATTTAATAGCAACGGGGAAAATGCCCTATAATCAACAAAAGTAACAAACATTTATCAACAAAGACCCGGATATGATGATTTCCCTCTGGTTGCAGCTTGCTAGATACCGATTTTAAAAGTCAGCTCCGACATTCTGTCGCCCCGGAATGTCTGCACTGGGCCCCTGTAGGGCTGCGTCCCATTGCCCAACGCAGAACCCTGCTGTTTTTGCTGGCCCCTGCGGGAAAATTTGAGTGGTTGATGATCAGTCTCTATCACAACTCTTCCCATACAAGTATTTGTGGAATTTTCGCACGGCCCACACGAACTAAACACCCCTTTCCCCACCGGGGGCGCCCCTTCTTCCACTTGTCAACTGCTCGCAAACCTCACAAAAATCGATCTTCATGCCCTAAAACATACGACCTATCCCACCCCGATGATCTTCCGCAACAAAAATGGTTTGGACATTCTGGTACTTCAAGATGGGACGGGAACCGTCTTTCCAACCTTTTGCATGCTTGCCTGCAGGTTGCCATGACCACGGGTTTTCCCCTGCCTTGACCAATCAGAGAGGACTCGGATTTGTGCAAATTTGGAACAAACTCCCTATAAAAACCAAAAAAACCTAGCAACCCGACTTCTTTTTGGTCTTTGGTCTTCTAAAATTCTCATTCCCCCCTTTCCCCTTTTGGCTGTTTTGTGTCCCTCCGAAAAAAAACTGGGAAACTCCTACTGTTAGCCCTTCTACATGCACCCCCCTGTTGACTCTTCTGGAAACTTAGGCAACAAAATTCCCCTTCTTCTGTGGGTCTTTTCACCTCATCAATGATTGCTGCTGCGCCTATGTGCTGATCTACGCTGAATTTTTTTGCGGGGAAAAAATTCGCAGGGAAAAGTTTTATTTTCCCATTCACATCATTCGGTAATCTCTCCCCCCCTTTTCAGTGATGGTGAATGGCCCCTTCCCCAATGCCTCAGCAGCTTGTTGTGACCGTGGGAAGCGTAACAGACTGATCTCCCGCCTTGAGGGATTGCTTCCCACCTTCCTGTCATTTTGTTTCTTCTGCACGCCCCTAGCCCCTGCAAACCCCCCCTTGAAACCCTTTAATGTCTCATACCTCTGCCACCTTTGGAAAGGGCGAGTTTGGGCCAACTCGACGGCCCTCCCCGGGGAAGGGTGGAAAAAAGGGGGATTTTTTAAGAGGCCCCTTTCCTTTTCCCCCCTTTGTGGCTGCCTTTGACACCATCACATACATGCAAACCCCGTTTTTATTTTCCCCCTTTGCCCTGGCCAATGAAATCATAAAAAGATTCGGTCAGCTTTTTTGCTGTGCGAGAGACCCCGAGCGACTCGTGACCCACGAATGACGTTTTCACGATAACCGCTGTCCCTTAACTGAGTGGTCCCTTACTGTTTCCCTTGGGGAACACTCGGTAAACAGCCCGCCTTTCACAAGAATTTGTCTCACCCCCTTAACCCCTGTTTCTCCACTTTCCCCAAACCCCCCAAGACTTCCGAGCGAAGGGTCTTGTTCCTCGCCGCCCAAAACTCATCAGGCCCACTATGCCGCTTTTTGCGGGAAACGACTAACGGTTTATCAGCTTTTCTCCTTTTTGCTCCTTGTTTGAACTGCTGCCCCCTGCAGTCAACAACTGGATCCCCCGGGCCCTTGCCCCGGAAATTTTCCCAAAGATCAAAAAAAAGGGGTTTCTCCTCACCAAAGCGACAACTCGCCCGAGAAGTAAGGGGACGACTTTATCTTAGCAAAAGGAAATCCCCCACTTCCATCGATTAGGACAGGTCTGGATTTGCCCTGTAAATCCCTTTCTCGACAGGTTTTTTTAATACACCCCAAGAAAAAACCAGTGTCTCGTAACACTTTCCCCTTTGCTGGCCATCCCCTTCTTTCCCTGGTAACGAAACCCCTCACCTAGTGCCCCCCCCTCCCCGACATGATGCTGTCCGGCAGCCAAGGCGCACCCACCCTCTTTAGATGGCCCGTTGGGGGCCCCCCCAGGTCTTTCCCTTGGACCTTATCCACCCCCTTGCAAGGCTGCTGCCCTTTTGGGAACCCTGCACAAACCCCCCCCCACTGTCCCTTCTTGTGACAAAGAAAAACCAATGTCCCTTTGCCCTTCCTTCTGCCCCCCCACTGGGGGTTTCAGGGGCTTTGCAGAAAAACTTCCCTTTTCCTTGACTTTTCCCCCGTGCCCGGGCCCCGTTTTCCTGCACCTAGTGCCCAAAACGTGCCTCTCTTTTCACCCCGCGAACTTTAACAACTCTCCTGCGTCTTGGCTGTCTCTCTTTCAAAAGTATGGTTAACTAGGGCCGCAACCTGACAAAATCTGTTCTTTCATAATAGCTCTTTCAATTTACGAACCTTTTCGTACCAATCAAATCTAACATTTTCAAAAAAATGTTAGACGTGACCAAATGAGGTAGTTTCCCTGCTTTCATTTAGTGAAGAAATTTCTTTCTGAATCCTTCCTTGTGAGGGAAAACCCTTTATCAATGATTTTCCTTCACGCACCAAAATCAGATTGGGTGTCTGTGGAAAGCGTGAAATCTGAATGCCTTTCCCCTCAAAAGCGCTGACAAAAGACTGCCCTCTTTGGGGCCAACCTACTGGGTTTCAAAATTTTGAAAAAGACTGATGATGCACAATCGAATCGGTCCCCTTCCCAGAATTTTGGCAACTTGGGTCGGGGGGCATAGCGCGACAGAGTCACTGGAAAAGGGGTACCCCCTCTGGTCCCCTTTGTATTTCACTTTTTTCCAACTTAATTTAACCTTTAAACTTTCCGTTTTCCCGCTTCATTCTTCTGTTTCCTGCGCTTCCCTTTTTCTTTTGTTTCCCGCTTCATTTTTTCTGTTTCCTGCCCTCCCTTTTTTCTTTCTGTTTCCTGCTTCTTCTTTCCGTTTCCCGCCTTCCCTTATTCTGTCTGTTTCCCGCTTCATTTTTTCTGTTTCCCCGCGCTTTCCCTTTTTCCTTGTTTTCCTGCGTTGCGCTAGTTAGTCCTTTCCTGCTCGCTAATGCTATCTCTACGGGAACACGGCGTCTTTTTGCGCGTTTTATCCCTTTCCCTCTTTTTTCGGTTTTTAACGAATGCTCGCAACTCTTCTCCCATCCCCAAAACACGAGCGACGCCCCCAAGTTGTTCAATAGGGGTTTTTTTTTCTTCCGCCATTATATTTCTTTTTTTTTTTGTTTGAAAAAAGATTTTTTTACTCGACGCCAAACTGGTGGTTACCGACAGATGAGCAATAGCACAATCCATGAATGATAAAATTGCTTGGGGCAACGTAAATTAGTTTTTATAAGACGCCCCCCGCCTGACCCCAATGAGAGGAATTTTTTGCAACTGTGCGAATAATCTTGGGTGAAAGCCAACTAGATTAAATTTGGGGGCAATGCCCAAGCCGTATTTAAAACTTGGAACTACAGTAAGAAACCCTTGTTTTAGGATTTCAAAAACTTAATCCCCCCCCCGTTTTTCCCCTGAGATTGAACAATTAAAATAAATGGGCCAGAATATCCTGGCAGGCCGCCAATAAATTGTCCCCAACCCGGGTGATGCGATGGAGGAAGGGGCTAGCGCACAGCCCCAACACCTCACGTTGCTTTCGATCTATTTTTTATTATCATTCGTCACATCAACCCCGTAAAGTCTAAACTTTAATACCATGTTTATAAACGAACCTTTATGCTAGGAATAAACAAAATAAACTTTCTTTTCCTGAACTTCAAAATCATTTGTCAAAAAAATCACAATAACCGGGAAAAAGATTTTCTTACCCGGGCCCGGGGATCTTTAATATTCACGAATCACGTCTTTTCTTTTCTTTTTTTTTTTTTCTTTTTACGTCCTTTCACAAAACGAAAAACTGCTGGCCCTTTGGGCTTGCTGCTGGCGCCTGGCAGGTGAGACTGTTGGACTGGCGTTTGGGCTGTATGAAAGTGGCGCTGGCCAAGTATGGGTCAAACCCCCCTGAAGAAAGAACAGTGATTCACATCGACTGTTCTCTTTCTTTTTCCTGCATTAAGCATGCATCCTCCTCTCCTTTTAGTCGCTCTTATCAAATGGACATGTTGCTTTTCTTTTTTTTTTTTTTTCTTTCTTTTCCCCCTTCATTAGTTACAATCTTTTTACACCCCTAAGCCTTCCTTGCGATTCTCTGCTAATGCCCCCCCTTGGGGTTCTCTCCTCTCCTCCCCTATCCTCGCTCTTCTCTCCCCAGGAAATTACACTCAGACCCCTCTCTCTCGTTCTCTGTTGTTCTCCCTCGTTCTGCCCGTTTCCTCATTAATCCTTCTTATTCCGTTCCGATCTGCCCAAAAAAGGGCGAGTACCATTGGTCAGTATTTTTACCCTGATACCCGAAGTTATCTCCCTCTAATTCCATTGGATATTCAAATCATGACAGTCACGCCTACACGCCTTACTCTCTGTGGTGGTCAATTGGTCATTTAATTGATTAGCTAGATTTCACCCCACCACACACTACCTTCTCCCTCTCCCTTTCCTGCTTTAACCTGCGACGTCCGACTAACAATGGCGCGGGTTTTCCACAAATTGGCTAGATGAGCCTGAGCCAGGCGCTACGACTCGTCTCGCTAGACATCGAGGCGTCGGTCAAAGCTGCTTAGTCCGTCTAGCCGGACAGACCGTCTCTGTGGAGCCTCTCCCCTATGCTTAATTGGCTGGATCCGAACCATGGGCCCGTCGACGTGGCGCCCAGAATATTTGAGTTAGAGCTTATGTCCCAACAACCTGGACCACGATTTGGGTTTTGTTCTATTTTTGACCGTGACAGTATGTGTATGTGTGTGTGTGTTAGAGAGAGAGAGAGAGAGAGAGGTCCAAAAGGCTTTGTATCTACTGATGAAACCTGTGACGTATGGGTTGACTACATCATGCAAGTTCAAGAGTACATGTACATCAATTACTATTTGTGTGTATAACAAAAAAGACGATGTGTTCTGCCTTTACCGTGACTTCAGAAATTACCACGCACACACATAAACATGCACTGACACACACACATAAACATACCTCTCTCTCTCTCTCTTCTCTCTCTCTCTCTCTCTCTCTCTCACACACACACACACACACACACACACACACACACACACACACACACACACACAGAATGGAAACTGTTTACTTCAATGAGCGGCCCTTGTAAAACGACCAACACTTGGACATCACTGAATTTTGGATGCCCGAACTTAATTGTCATTACAGAAACCTATTCGATGAAATACTGCTATTAACTGAACGATATAGAGTCTATGCTCAGACTTAACAGTTTTGAAGCAAGAATCCTTGAAATGACGGGAGCAAATTGTAGCCCTGTCGGGGTTGAACGATTTATCTTGTCTGTTGATACTGTTGATCAGCTGCATTCTCCACTCATCGTTCGTACCTTTCGCCGGTAATTTGTGAAATGTAAGCCCTTTGTGTTTAGATTTCTGGGCGGGACAGCCAACAATGGCACAGTTTGCACCCCCCATATTAGATGCGATGTGTTTTTGGTACAAGAAATTTGGGAGTGTTCATGCGAAAAACGAGATTTACACCGTCCGACCACGCGTGTTCCACACATTGTTTACTCGCTAGAAGCTGCCACCGGAAGTTCTTTACGCCCAAGTTCGGCCGTCTGCTCGCGAGCAGTACTTCGCGCGGCCCATCTGGCTCTTGTTAGTCCCTTTGCTGTACGGTCCCTGGTTGATCGTATACACCTGCAGCAGCTGGTGAATCTAGTCACAGACTTGAACCGAGTGAGAGGGTTAAAAGAATATTATTCTTTCATCTTTCGTGTGTGTGCGTGTGTGTGTGAGTGAGTGCACGCGCAGCGCACTTGTTCTTTAGTTAAACGTCTTTTCACTCAGAAATGGTGTCAGAACACACACACACCCCTTCTTCCACCCCCCCCCCCCCCCCCCCCAATACATTTCACACCAAAAAATGCGCGCGCTAGAGAGAGAGAGAGAGAGAGAGAGAGAGAGAGAGAGAGAGAAGGGAGGGAGGGAGGGAGGAAGGAGGGAGGGACGAAAGGAGGGAGAGATGGAAGAGAGACAGACAGACTGCCAGACAGGGACAGAGACAGAGACAAACAATGTAGTACTGATTGCATGGTGTGGATGTCAAAATGTTTTGTGTCTGTGCAAGCAATATTTACAACCATGTCATGAAATAATGTATCGGACTAAAACGAGACGAGAGTATAAACAAATGACCAAAACAACATCAAAAGAAAAAGAAAAAACAAAACAAAACCAAAAAAAAACGTCCAATGGGTCATATCAGAAGTCCTGAACAATTTCAAACATTTGTGAATATTCTGACAGCATATTTTCAAATGATGAGCGAGAAAGTAAAAGCTGTTTCATCTGTTGGCTCAGAAAAAAAATATGAAAAGGGAAATACCGTCACCACAGACACACGTTACATCACTAATGAACCTGGTTTTAAAAGCATCTAGTCTGAATTTGAACACCAATCTTGTAAACAGCCTAGGTAACAGTCATTATCTCTCGCACTAAAGACCCTACTCTTGGATTTTCTACGATTTCTTTGGGACTACACCTTATTTTGCCGCATGTTTATAAGATTCCAGTAATTTTGTTCCGAGATACATCCTTCCTATAGGGAAAATGGAGATATCGCCACATTTAAACCAGGGATAACGTAAGATGCCCCTCAAAATAGTTATTGAGTACAGAATCATCTGGTAAACGTTCAAATGATTTGGGTCATGTTCATCGACACCAGACTTTACGATGCAAAGACAACGGGGCTTTCCATCTTTCTTCAAGTCCCCATGATCTGTGTCAAATACGGCAACGATGAGTTCTCATTTAGTGATTGTACTAAACGTAACTGTGGAGTGTTTTGGGGTTCAACACCTGCTTATGAAAAAAATCAAATGTATATGTACCTATTGTTGTCATAGTAAGAATTGGTTTTAGTGTTTTGGGAAACAAAACTTTGATGCTTGTGCAGTTTCTTAAGTATTTTGAGTTCTGGACTGAATGGCTTTGCAAGACAACTTTTGCCGATGGAGTTTCATCTCCAATTCTAAAGGTAATATCCCAAGTTCTAATTAGTTTTCAACTAGAACAGCAGGGGCAAGCTCATAAGCCATACAAATCAACACTTCGTAACTTTAGACAGAATGTTTTGGGGCAGAAAAAATACACCTCTGGGCATACGTAAATATTGAACACCCTATGCTGTTGCTAAACGAATACGTGGAGTGTCCTTTCCTCTTGGTTCTTGACTTACTACCTTCAAAACATTCAATTTTTTTTTCTGGCCTTCGTCTATACACATTCCAGTTAATAAATACCGTCAGTTTAGATGTGAGATAAACGTCTAAAAATGAAACAACTTGCTTACATTCAATAATACAATACATCCATACATTTTGAAGAAGGCAGAGGATTAGGGCCATAACCTGTATTAAAAGCTTCATATGCCAATGTATTTGTGGGTAGGGCTGAATTGTTTTCAGATTTATATTCGCTTATTTTAAGTTCATTCGATGCGATCTTTTAATGTAATATAATGCTATATTGACCGTAAGCATTCTTTTCCAGCAAAGGCGGCAAGTGCGCCCCCCACCAAAATGATGTCTGAGTTGTAATTTTTTCAAACTAAAGCCCACACTTTTCCTTCTGACTTCCTTAACTTCCCTAAAAATGAATCACGTACCTATTCACAAAAGGCAGATTATCAAGTCATTTGAAAATACCTATCCCATGATGGATCCTGACAGAGTTCATTAATTCCACAACTAGGCCTACAATACCCTCGTTATGTAAACAGAAACAAAAAACACGAAAAGTTCCATGTCTTTTACAACAAACTAGACACCGTCATTCAAGCTTACCTAAGAGAAACTGCGGTTAGTTTGTAAACGTACTTTAGCACACTCTTCGCATAAATCTAAATTTTAGTGTATGGTAATTTACAACAACAAAAAAGAACCTGCAAATCGGTGAGATTTTTCCGAAATGTTTTTTTTTCACATCTCAACAAAGACTCTGATCGAAGAGCCCTTACGGGTGGGGGGGGGGGGGGGGGGGGGGGGGTGGGGGTGGGTGGGGGGGGGGGGGGGGGGGGGGTGGGGGGGGGGGGGGGGGGGGGGTGGGGGGGGGGTGGGGGGGGGGGGGGGGGGGGGGGGTGGGGTGGTGGGGGGTGGGGGGGGGGGGGGGGGGCGTACCATCTAGTCAATGTTTGATATCTTTTACTGCAGTCCTGGCCCACCCCCACCCCCCTTCTGTCCCTCTTTTCCCGTCAATACAGTCAATTCATATTTCTCATGTCAACTTGTTTTTTTCTTTCTCCCCCTTCAATTACACACATTTAAGAACTTTTCCTACATAAAACATCACGATTAAAATAGTTACTTATAATATATACATTATTAATCTCCTCTTGGACTTAAATAAAACAAAACCTCTCATTGCTTTCATACAAAATCAAATCCAACCATCCTTCTGACGATCCTTATGCGCGCAGCGCAAGCACCACACACACACACACACACACACACACACACAGCACATTTTCATTCCTGAAATGCAATGTGCGTAACGATTGCTGATTGTAACCGGAAATGTTTTGAAAAAGCAAAGAACCAATACTATAAGGAGAAAAAAAATCGTGCCGTGACATTTGACACCAAAGCATGCTAGTACATACGTTACGATCAGCCATTTGGCAAAGCGCTTTTTTTTCCTCCAACAGTCACAACAATCTGTCCTAAGACAATTCTGAGGCAAGAGAACCACAACATCTTGAAGAAAAACAATTAACCAGGAACCCCTCCTCAGTATTTACTGCCCCCGGACTCCTTGCCATGCAGTCCTTAAGGAGGTCGTTCGCAATAACGACAAACCAAAGCATGGTCTATGATTTGTATTACGTGAGTACGCCTCACTATGTTTTGTATACGGAGTAAGGAGGTGGGGCGGGAAGGGACAAAGAATGCGATAAGCCGCCAATAAAGGCCCTGCGATCACTCGCCTTAAAAACGGCACCAAAAAAATATTGCGATGGTAAACGGGGAGAGAACAGGAAAAACACCGATTCTAACCTCAACCCTAAGCCCTCACCTAGGTTTTCGGGGCTAGGCGAAGCCTAGAATCGGTGTTTCCTGTCTCTGATAAGTAAGACTTAAAAACCCAAAAATAAAGATTATCCACAAACAACATACTGTGTAGAATTATCCCGAATTTTAATACTAATTTACAAAACTTGCTTGGCCTTCTAAAACTAAAGTTATATTTTGACAAAAAATCCGCACACTAAGCTGAGCTAATTTCTACCTACAAAACTATGTACACAGACAGGCAGACCCACGAGGCGGGAGTTACAGAGACCCGCTAAGGCTGAAACCTGATCACTTAATAACGGCTAGCGCAAGACAAGCGGCCTTATTCACAAAAACACACCGCAGGCCGAGCGCCCTGTTTTACAAACTGTGGCAACAAAAAATCAATAAAACCAACGGCTCGCGGCGCACTCGTTAACTGCAACAATAGCATCACAAATGTTTCTAGACTGTAGCCACGCACACTTCACGTCCGGCTGCCACGTCGGCAAGAGCCGGCCATTTTAAGCGCATGGCATCCAAGGAGACAGACGTGCTTTTTTTACAGAGGAAAACAACTTCTTGATTATGAGGATCATATGCATACCAAAGTCTTATGTGGAGTATATAAACTCCAGTGGGGCGCTGTTTTTTACCTCGTAAGCCAAAGAGCAGTTATTGCTTTTTTGGAAGTGGGGGGAAAAGAAAAACAAGAACTAACCATTGAAGAACAGACTACTACCTTAAAAGCTGTGGTTCAAGAAAAAGATTTAGAAAGTGATTTGGGCAATATTCTGAAAAAGAATGTTGATCTGCTTTGGGATAAGCTTTTTGACGGTTGGCGAAAATGATGCTATTTCTACAAGATTGGGTACTTTAACTAAAACTTAGCGAAGAGAAGAAACCAACCAAGATAGCTCGGGTTAAGGGTCTCTACTCCACTGCCTTGAAAAAGGTGCAAACAAAGATTCAAAGATCAACACCCCTGAGAACATGGCGTTATTTTACGAACGCACATGAATATTGATGACACATATGCAAGAACACGGATGATGCACTTTCAAAACATTTTTAATATTGACCACAATTTCATAACCTCTCGGCATCAGCATCAACGAATTTGTTTGCCCAAACGAGGCCTTATCGCAAGTACATGCGGAAACATGATAGTTTCGAAACATCTGTCAAAATTAGATCTGTTCTTTAGTAAAGTCACCCTAACAGAACGTGGTGGGGTATGTGTGCGCCACTGATACCTACAAAAAGCTCCAAAATTTTCCGCGAAGGTGTACTTAACTCATGGGCGATTAATAAGCCAGCCAAAAAAACTCTGCCAAAGCAAATTTTTACACTCTGCCAAATGCCGGTCCCAAGCCCTGATGAGGAAAAGAGGAGGGGTGTGGTATAAACTTTTTTGTGTGAGAAGAAAGATAATGAAACTCTTTGATTGCGGAGGCGGTCTGTGGGAATCAGCCTTGCTATAAATAGCCGATATGCATGAACCGGCTATTTTAGCAGCAAGAGTGCGACTGTGGTGAAGTCAAGCCATGCTATAAATAGCCGTTCATGTGTAAACGTTCTATTTTAGTGCAGCAAGAGGACTGTTGGAAAAATCCGCCTTGCTATAAATAGCCGTTTAAGTGTTGTGAACGGATCCTATTTTAGCAGCAAGAGGGCTGACGTAAAATTAGCCTTGCTGGACTGCTACAATAAAATACCGTTATGTGTGAACCGTCCTAATTTTAGCAGCATGAGTCTAACAGGATGTAGTGGTGCTCGTAACTAGGACAGATGTGCCACACCCCTCACCCCACACGCATGCACACCTCCTCCCCCCACCCACCGGTGCCCCCCACCCCACGCCTGCAGCCTCCACCCCCCACCCCCACCCCCACGCATGCACACCTCCACCCCCCACCCCCCCACCCCACGCATGCACACACTTAATCACTTTTACGTTTCTTTCATAACCTTAAGTCACCCTCAAGTCACTCAAGTACACCCCAAGTTCTTAATTAAGTTCTTAAATAAGTTATTGAATTAAGTTACTTTCAAGTTCTTATATAGAGTTCTTGATTAAGCCATCCTTAAGGTTTTACCAAGCAACCTAAGATCATAACTAAGTATCCCTTTAAGTACAACTAAGTTTCTTATTCCAGTTAATTTAATAATTAATTAAAAACAATCTATGTTTTAACCTTAAATAGTATATCCTAAAATAGTAACACACACGCCTCAAAGACGCGTCATCGTTGAGTGAGTCCTTGCTTAACGGCCTTGGTGTTGAGGATCCGGTCGGCATAGATCTTAAATGAAGTATCTTTACAATCCTAAGCAAACCGCATTGAATACAATTCTGGTCTATGGAAATGTCTTTTATAGACTCCCATGTCTTTATTTTATTGACATCAAAACAGTTAAAACAAATAATAATACCGACATAATCTATTTTTACAAAAAATTTTTTAAAATATTATTCCAATCTGAAAATGGATGAAAATGATCTTTTTGTTAATGAGCGGTGCTACTGGCGTGCTTGTGTTGTCTTCTGTATTTAGTGGGTTCAGGTTGTTTTGACTGCTTTTAGTTTTGTTGCCATTCGTTATATATTTTATAACCGTCATAAAACCGCCCCCGCATCAGCAATGGCGCCAAACAAAATGGACCAACTGTTTTAAGTTCAATAATCCAAGAAGACTTTGTGGCCCTTGAATTAACTTGCTCTTGTTCTGGAGCTGGCCTAGAATCAACTGTTGGCGTTGCTTGTTTAAGTTTTCGATTATGGAGTTATATTCTGTGATTGAAACTTTAATTTTCTTTGTCTGTTTAAACTCGGTACTCTTTTATCCTCCCCCCCGCTGCAACACGCCCAGGATGCTTTAGCTTTTCAACTCGTCACAAACTCTACCAGGATTCAGTGTTTCTGATTCTGCTGATTTTTCCGACTCTATCATTTTGAAGGGAAATAAAATCTATATGATTAAAAAGTATTAATCCCATGATTACACGGCGAAAACAATGTTCCAAATCTGTAAAATAGATCCCAGCTTAGGAGACCTAATACTTAGTTAAAACTGGATCTTGACATTAAATCATTAGTAAGACTATGTTCAGAATCACTGGAGCAAATCTACTGACTAGTTTAGTGTAGACAAACTAAGAACCGTTTCCCCACACTTTTTACCATTCTCACCCCAGCTGCGCCTCATACCTGTTGTGACTACTTCTATAATGCTAGTTGGCTACATCTTGTTGAATCGTATCAAATGCTGAATTCAGTTCCGAGAACTGTTTTTGTTTTTCCACAAGCTGCCGAAAGAATACAGCCTTTCCTTTTTGGGCATAATAGCTTGATCATCAACTTTCATTCATTTGAAAGTCCAAGACTGTGAAGGCCGCTCCTGTAGCTCTAGCACAGATCATCGCTGTTCATGTTTTTTTATTAAATTATTATTATTTATTTTATAAATGATCACACGAAAAAACTATTACTAACTCTTGTATACCATTCTGCTGTTTATTTGGAGGTCTAAGTGAAGGATACTCAATGCTTTGTAATAAGCCTGTTAAAAATAAAACCCGGCGATCTTGGCAAACAAGACTTTGAGGAATTAGCAAAGCAATCGCTGTTATAGCAGCTTCGTCTCGCTACAAAAGATTTACTAGTTAAGCAAGGAATAATTCCAGAGAATATAAATATGTAAAATTAAAAATATACATTTAATAAAATTGCTTCACCTCGAAGGAATGATAGGCGGAGCAGTAGTTGAATGCGCTTGCATTTAGCGGAAGTAATTACGCATTTAGTAAACTACGGGATGAACGGTAGAAGAAAAGACATAACAAAGCTGTGGAGCACGTAGCATGCTAGCACAAGATCGCTATGAAAAGCAAGAATTTGAGTCAGTTAGATTTATTAATAGACACACTGAAAAAACAGGCCACGCAGCTTTATACTTAAATATGTTGATTCAAGCAATAAAAGAGTATTAACTTGTAACAGGCAAACCAATTCGAGACATTGCCCCCCACCAAAATTCAGAGCAACTATTATCAACCATCAGAAAAACAAAACATGCAAAAATCGCGTTTATTGTCGTTGTTTTATGACTGTTTGTCTATTTTGTTGCCATAAATATTGGCTGAATAAAAAATGCACAAAAATCTATAATCTCGCCCAACGATAATGGAAGGGAATCACGCAATTTAAAAAGCTAAGCCAAGCAGCGTGAGTCTTGAACAACAGCCAAAGAATTGGTTATCTAAACACAAGCGATTTGGCAAATTTATTTACCATGCACCTAACGAAATACAGAGACCTAACACCTTTGTCAAAACAACTCCAAACGACACCCATCAAATGTGAACTTCTATATTTACCCTCTGATACGATTAGGCGAAAAAAGATTTAAGTACGCACTTACAGTCATTGACGATAGCTTCAAGATACAAAGATTGCGGAACCATTAACACAAAAGTAGACATAAGAAATTCTAACATCAAAAGCTTTGATAATTCTACTAAACGGTAAACCCGATAAATTCAGGTATTGATCTAATTTGACTTTCTTTTTTTTTTTCATCAATTAAGCCAAAAAGCTATCATGAAATCTTCTGAATCCTGATAATTTGGTTTTGAAGTCAGCTTAAGGTGCTTCGTTCCTCGTTGGTGAACATCTGACGTCTTAGCGCTTGTGCGGAATCTCCATAGTCTTTGTTTTTCCAAAACAGCTGATTTTGATTCATGCAGCTAAAAAAGTCTTTTTTCTGAAGCTTCTGTGGATTTAGTTTCCGAGATCAGTGTTCTCATGATGTAAGGTTTCATGCACTTTCTTGATCAAAAGCATTATACATGAAACTGCCGTCAACTTCAAACCGTGTCTTAAATAAAATAGTAAAGTCCTGTAATTACAGACAATAATTTTATTTTACCTCGAAGATTAGTACAAGTTTAGACGGCTCTCATTGGCTTCATCTTTAAGCTTTCCTGCTGCAAAAGGAAAGTTCATTATGGCATGTCATGGAGTTCAGGAGATATTCCTAAGTGCAACTTCTCGAATGAAACCACGCTGAGTTGATTCATGCGTCAAACATGTTTCAGCCAGTCAATTTAAAGGGCACTTTGAATATATTTTTCGATGTCTTCTGTGAACATCGTGAGTTACTATTGGGACGTGATTGCGCCATTTGCCCAACCAATACAGATTGTCATCTAAATACATAGAGATAATTTAGACCTTTTAAACTGGATCATAATCGTACTAAGTATTTGTTGTTTGCTTTACAGTAATGATGGCGGGCACCATACTAATTCCTCCACGCAATCCGATTTCAATATCTGAATCATTAGTAAATCAGAAAATAAATCAATCAGTACCCCAACACTTTAAGAAAGCGTCCCAGCCATCCCGGGCGCAGAAATGTAATGCGCGGGTTCCTACGGCTATAATTTTTCATGCAGGTCTTTCTATAATTTTCAAAGACTCCCGCCAACAAAACATACATCAGCCATCAAGTATGCATCATGATAGCTCCCATCGTTTTACACATTAACTTCTGCCACTCAATCTTGATCATGTTGGTAACGGAACGCTGATGTCCTTTTCGCTCTAAGCTAATAAAGAAACGCGCCTTTAAGGATGAAGCGTGTCTTCGTCAAACCTTTCCCACCTGTTCATGTACTCAAAAGGGTTACACCGCCCTTACTAACCAAGCGTTGGGTCAAATATACTTCCTGTTATTGGGTGGGCAGGACTTTAAAGACATAAGCCAGTACTCTAATGAACCCACCATGTGTTGCATAGAGTCCATAAAAAGACATGTTATTTAAAGTGAAACACATGTACTTATTCTGATGAACTGTGCGATGCCATGACACGCCAGAAGGCTTCGACCACTGCTTTCATTATAAAGGTGATAGTGCTAAACCACGCAAGTTAAGAAAGAAAGATGGCCTTTTTCCATGTCTTAGCATCAAACATTAGTTGAAGATTGCAGTGGTTGTGCACTGTCCCTAGAACTTCCCACTAATTTGATCATGGTCTCTTACTGTCGGATTGGCTTCGTCAGATGAAGAGGGCCCTAAACCACAAATCCAACAATGTTTGGCTGAGTCCTACTGTTCTTGGTCTTCAGGGTGTCATTAATGAATTTCAATAATTCAGATTATTAGAACAATCATTACGCACTTGCTGCAGCGCTGTAAAAATCTTCTAGCCGCATCTGGTCTCAGTATAATTCTGGGCGTTGAATGAGCGCCAACCGACCTAAACAATAGATGCAGGCCAAAAAGAACAAATCAGATGATACGCCATTAAGACTGTTTATCGAAGTTTTTGTGGCGCTGGGCCCTTCATAAGGAACAATAACGACATCGAAGTCTGCGTAAACAATGTATTAGAATTTTGCATCCGTATACCTCCGAGTTTCCTTTACCACTTTAACTTTACTGCCTTCATGGGGCGGTAATTAGTTTCTGTCATAAACCGTCAACAGGGCCAATACAATGTTACTTATCTTAGTTCGCTGCCGCTGTGCGCGGAATGGAACTCTTGTAAACATTTTCTACGAGGAAATCTTGTTTTAATGGCCCAATTTTTTGAAGTATGAGCCAATAATCCAACTCTCATTGTGCCGTATCAATGTGGAATGCGGTAAGCCCTGTAGGTAAAACATTAGTAGAAGACAACATGATTTTTGTCTGGTTCGCAATCGTTGGACAGTTCTTGGACACTTTAAATAGTTGTTAGATGTGTTTCCCTCATCCCATGTGTAGATATTAAACATTATTGGTTTGTTTAGTTCATCAAACTGATCAATTTGGTCAATCCCATCAGAAAGGGAGGGGTGGGTATTAGGGGGGGAGGGGGGTATTAAATCCACTAAAGTTAAAATCATTGATGTAAGGGTTGAAAGTTAACACTCTCCCCTCTGCGTTTTTTGCGTGATATAATGCAGCCCTAGCAAGAACACAACGCACATGAAACATTTGTTGTTCCGAATTCTTTATGTTTAAAACAGCTCTTTTTGCAACTAAAGCTGGAGGTAGTGTGAAATGAAGACCTGCCTACAAACGTGCATACTTACCTGTTTTAATTGATCTCTAATACTTCGCCCTCGACCCACCTAGAGCCCCTCATTTTGGCTTTCTTCAGAGCGCCACATCAAACGTGTAAGCAGCGGTCTGCCCAACGGGTGTTAAGGTCAGATTAAAGGAAAGAATAGTGTCTTGTTGTTATTATAGAAGACCGCAGTACTATCTAGATTTTCTTCATTATTGTTACATAGTCGATTAAAACAGCTACATTACTTTAACCGGTGGTCTATTGTTAGTTTACCCGACCCCCGACTTGAGAAATAGCATGGAGCAACACTTGCCCGTACGCTCTTGCTGGACAATAACTTCTAAATCAATTATCAATCAGTGCTATTATTAAATCTTCTTCTTCGTTGCAATGCTTCAAACAATCCGTTCTGGAACTTCATATATTTTGATCCAAGCATGCGTTTTTTCTTTTTTCTAACTACCAATCATATTTATTTAAATCAAAAAAATAATTATACGATGGACATATACGGTGGCTTGGAAACCCATAAACTAGAAGTATAAACACCCTTTGGCTTGGTTAATGTGAGCTGTTTAGAACAGAGTTTAATGTTTCGTTTTACTTTTTAAAAGCATTCCTTTTTTATCTGCCGGGTTCTGGCTGTTGAAAAAACCTTGTCCTCGCCTTGTCTTTGAGATCAAACTTTTGTCTATTTGTCAGTCATCAAACTCGGCCTTACACGATTAAATTTCTTCAATCCGCGAGTTTGAGTCAGCTAGTGCATTATTTATGTCAGCCATAAAGAACTAAGTTTAGCCTGTTATAGTTGAACCATAGCCTGTGTGCATTGGAGTTTAGATTTTTATTTTTAGCTATCAGCACCTACAGCTAATGAGCACAGGCCGAGAGCAAAGACTAAACTGCCTAGAGGTAAAGCTGCAGGTGCGAGCCTATGCCCGATGCAAAGAGGCCAACACTCGTTTCCCTGCTGATGCGGGGCGGGCAATTAGTAGTCGATGCTCGCTCATTTGTATTGACAAGGTAACAGCATTAAAAGGCAGCAGAATACTTCGAGATTTAGGTTTTGCTGGTATTAATTGAAAGGTCCTGCTCAAGTATTTTGTAGCATTTGTGTAATGTTTGTTAAACAACATGTTTTTATTGACGGGGGTATCAACTAACTCATCTCTTGGCCGACTCTCTTGCGCTGTCGGCACATTTGGATAACTAGAACAACATTTATTTTAAAAATGAAAAAATCCTTTAGTATACTGATCTTATATTTTATTTTCTATTCAAAAACAGCGTGCAACATTAAATAAAAACAAAAGTCCATTAAGCGTGGGGGGGGGTGGCGTGGGGGGGTGGGGAAGCGGTGTATCTTTCGGCTTCTTTTTCTTTCTCAAATTTGAATGTTTACCGACGTCTTTAACCGATCTCGCCCAACTTCCATGCAACTGATTAATCCACTATGACCTTAGTCAATCCATAAACCCGTAATATTGATGTTAAAAAATCAACAAGCCTAACACATGTGAAGGTGTAAGACTTATAGACGCAAGGTCTGCTTTGGTACTTCTACCCCACCCACCCCCAAACAATTATCATAATTTCGTCAAAAAGATGAAAAGGCTCCGCCCGCAGCGTAGATTTGGTTAGGACTACCATCAATTTGTAACTTGCACTTTCGTTATTTTTGGATAAAAAAACTTTTCACTTGCAGCTGTGCGAATGCGGTTCTACATCTTCACTCAGTGCAAAAAAATACCTTAATAGCTATTGCTGCAACACTAAGATTAAAATTCCATATAGCGTCTGCCCTGCTTTTAGGATATGTTGAAATGATGGCGCACGTTTATCGTAATAGATTTACAAATTGTGACTCAAATTGTTGCTCCAACAGAGCCTTGCTAAATTACTTGCTACAACGATCAAACGCAAACGAGATGTCAGAAATGCTGTACTTTGCATCGGTGTCCTGTTTGAACAGATAACGACGATGTAGTCCTTAAAAGTTAGTTCGTATACAATCTGTCTTTTAATCACCTTAGAGTATGGGGCATGCGCTTTAACAACACACCCATCTAAGGGAATGGAAAAGCATTACCATACGCATCAACTTACAAGCTAAAGCCTTTTTGCTGGCTTATTAGCACCTGAGGCGAGTTCGGCGCCTATCTAAGATTTTAGTGCTTCTTCATTGCCGAATCCTTGAAACGCAAGATCTACCCTTTCATCGCGGATTAGCCATATAGAACAAACAGGATAAAATAAGTCTGCAATGTGCAAAAGAAAAATACTTCTTTCTCCCCTCAAGTTTTTACAGAAAATTCCTTACGATTGCCCGCCCCCATATTCTGGACAACCTTGTTCTGATTGGGTTGTTGTTGAAGCTAGTTCCTATTTTGGAAAGTAGAGCCGTGCAGAGCAATGTCACAATCACATCAGGCCGCACCATAAGTCTAGGAAATCTGACAGTAAGAATTTGATCTGCATCAATAGTAGATTGATTATTTGAGAACAGTAAAAATATTCCGTATATTTCCCATTCCACTCCGCGGGTTGCTTTCAGTTTTTCTATGCGGGTCAAGAAACGAGCCATATACTTGTGACATATTTATAAAACAAAAAAAATGTTAAATTATTTAAAAACATTGCGGGAATTGGAGGTGAAAGAAGATTATGATATTAAGTGATCTTGGAGACGGCCGACATGCTGAAAGGACTCTTTTGACACAGCACGCTCGTGTTCTCATTCATTGCGGCGTGAATTAACAGAAAGAAAAACGGTTGAGCATTTTACAAAAGATTAAGACAAAAACCTCCCGAAGTTATAGACCCAAATGATTTTGAACGAGATTAGAAATGGCCATTGTATTTTTTAAAGACGAACAAAGGAAAACGTTTTCAGCTTACAGATAAACGAGACTACTACATCCCAAAGTTTGTAGGTTTGAGTACCATAAACAAATGACTTAAGGGCAAAAGATCTAGATCGCCTTGCAGTCCTAAACCACCAAAATTAAAAAGGAGGCTGTGGCAAAACTTCAAAACATACCAACAACAACACCCAAACAGATAACCAAATGCAAACACAAACCGAAGATTTAATTCAAAACAGTGGACGAAGTAAGAAATAAAGGAGTAGAAACTCACAGAGAAGAAGAAACAGCACATCAAAATACTATACACGAGACCGAGAGAAATATTAGCCATTGATTCGTACTTTAACAACCATCAAAGGTGAAATTAACAAACCAATGTAGCAAAACTAGGTAACTAAGATGGCATATAAAAAGAGAAAAAGAAAAACTCGCTGAGGCTGACGACCGCATCGTAAGGGCGTGATATTAAAAAAGAAAGTATAGCCCCAAAGACTAAAAAAACTTGAAACAAGAAAGATCAGCAAGACTGAGAAAGCTATGACTACTAACGAGACCAAATTACGAACGTCAAGTGAAAAGAAATAAAGAAACTATCGGAAAAAAATTTTATATGAAGACACAACGCAATCAGAAAACGAATAAGAACATTGTTTAGAGACAAGGTGTCACATTAGCAAGCGTTAATAACGCCCTAAAGGAATTGCAAATAAGTACGTTTGGTTGATGGCTGATTTACAGGCGTGTGGAGGGCAAGTACAATGCCCTCCATCACCATCGCCTTATAAATCATGGGTAAAAAAACAGCTTGATCATCTGCTAGTTATATTAAAAAAATTAGCTGTAAACATAGACTCTTTAAACCGGGTATATTAGGGATGTTTGATTCGCTGGCTTTTGTCTACAGCAAGCACAAATTTGGCTTTATGTCCGAACACTTATGTGGCATTAGTTGACCTATAATATAGGTACTCTATTCAGTAAGATAAAGACTCAAGTAATCCTAGGACGTAATCCAAACAACAAGTGCTGACTTTTCATATTCAATGGCATCGTCGAACAAAGTCCACAGACTTCCTCAGTCCCATTGGGTCATTGGACCTCAGTTTTGGATGACTTATCTCTTGGGTGTTTTTTTTTGTTTATTGTTTGTACTATTAAACTGTCCCAAAATTATGTTGTTTTTTCCCAACCTTTCTGGTTCATTGCCTGCCACTATGGATTCATTATTGTAGTTTATTATTGGTAATCCTACCAGGAGTCTAAGGTCAGAAGGTAGCATGTATGAAACAGTGCCAACAGCAAAGTTCTACTTATCGATCTTGCGTATTGTAAAATACAATTTAGGTACCTTATTATACTTGAATCTTAAATCAACTGTAGAATTAATGGCGTCCTCTAAATTGGTCTAAGTAATGTTTTTGTGCATCAAAGCCCATAGTGATAAAAGAATTAGTTAATGCACGAACCTTGTCTGGCTTGCGAACTCTAGCAAACACCAAACGTAAGTAAGCGTAATAGAATCGTTTATACGTACTATATTCCTGCTTTAGTATAGGCCCTCAGATGTGTCTAAGATACGATGTTGTCCATGCTGTTTTATTCTCTTGCTCTATGGACACGAGGTGACACCTGTTCCTTAATGAGAAAGATGTGTAAGGAGGATTCCGCAGACAATAGTTATAATTTTCTTTCTGTTGCACTGCCCCACAAATAAGGGGTGCCTAAGCCCAGATAACTACACTTTTGGTCTAAAGTCTGTCCTTAACATTCATTGAAATTCGATACAGATCCTGTCAAAAGCCTTCATGTCTATTCGTCTTGCTAAATGGATTAAACGTTTTGTCATTTGTAATGGCGATTGCATATAGATACAGTGATAATCAAAACACGTCTGAAGGTGTAATAAAAAATGGAAATCAATACACTGACCTCCCCAAAGGATCAGGAGATTTAAATGATCAGCATACGACACTCCACACCAGTTGATTCACAAAACACAGCAAAGTTTTAACAGGTTCGTGATAAAACTGGCATTCGGATGAACTAAACCACACTTTGCGATGTAGTTCTTTTTAATAGGGGGGTTAATATATCTGCTTATGGAGTAACTCCTCCATCCTTTTAATAAAAAGTTGACAGTCCTGGGTCACGTGCAATGTCAAGAGTATCAGTTGCTAAATACGTTAAAGATAGTAGTGCGGCCCCACAGAATATTTTGTCATCATTCGAAGTATTTTTAAACGGCTCCTCATTTTTATTTTCGATTAAAAAAAATGTTTTGTAACAATAACAACTCAAGATCCGTCCTTTCGTGTTATTTAGAACATGCTATTGATAACAATGCTGGAACAGAACGTCGCGCTCCATGAAAAAATTCACAAAGTCGTATGGTTTTAATATAAGCAAAGGACCAAGGAGAATAATAAGTGTTTCTAAAAGATGGACAAAACAGGGGCCAAAGTTAGCCAGTTACACAATACCTGATGGTTATAACGGTTTTGCTCACTAAAAGAAGCAATGAGTAACTTTGTGGGACATTACTCTCAAACTTCACGAAAAGCGAATCGTGAAAACAATGTTATCATCCAAACCTGAAAAGAAGTAGGTTTACAATTTTTTGATAAAGAGCTAGCCAAAATTTTCGGCTATTGCAGCTGCATCATAGAATAGAGTTAACAACCAAACAAAACTACTTATGAAGGGAAAAATCCGCTCGCGACTTGTGCTTTACATTATTCCTCCTATGTTCATTTGGACTAGCTTAGCACAGATGAAAACTTATATGATGGACGGGCCCATCAACTGTTTTAAAGAGCTCCTTCCATCAGGGAAAGCTGCATTTTGCGATTTATGAAAATCTAACAATTCCCTAATTTACAGTTTTAAAAGATTAGTTTTGATGGGAGGGTCGGATCATTTAATTTAAAATTGCATACAAAACCGGGAAACCTCGAAAAATGTGATAACCACACAATGTTTATGGAAATAACATAATAAGTTGTACTAAAACAATGTCGCGTGGGCCCGATGAATCAGGCGTTCCAAAGTCGCCTGGTTAGTGTCTAACATTAGAATTAAAAACCTTTGCAGACGATACAGACTTTGGAAACAGATGGTGAAATAAGCCACTTTGTATGGTTTTTGCGTACACCTACAGATGGTGATTAAAAACTCAAAGAGGTTGGCGACAACAAAAAGATTTCCTAAACAATAGCAACAGCGCATCTAAGAAGCAAATAATGTTGGCCAGTATGAATATAAAATATTTTCGAAAACCTGGACCATAAATGGCAATTAGCAACCATAAGTTAGAAAAGGGACATCAAAATGTGTGAATTCAACAGCCCAATTACCCATTTTAAAAGCCGTCCAAAAAGTTTCAGGAAAAGCATTCAAACTCAGCCCTATTACTTGTAAGTCATCTGCCAGCTGACAATAGTCGGAAAGAGAATGAAAAAACCGTATGAGAAAAACAGTACATCCTCCACAGAAGAGAAACGGTTTAAAAAGATCTTCTACAAAATTAAAATTTCATCCACAAATTAAAATTAGGAGACACGTTCCAATGATAGTTTGAAATTTATCTTTCTCTGGTCTTAAAAGATGTGACAGAGGATGGGGCTGTGGTCGTTAGTGACGTCCTTCTAAAAGGACTTCATTCTAATTAGCTGGCTAAAACTTAGACTTTGAAAAACTTAAAGTTACTGGTCGTCCATTCTTCACAATGGTAGATGAATATTAAGTGGTCGATAAACAACAACAACAAAATCAATATTAGTCTTAATAGAAACAATCTTACAGAACTAAAATTGGCTTAAACTTACACATTTATACCTTATCGGATTTTATTATACTGAAAAGTTTGTAACAGAGAGCATATAACAACAATAACTGGATTAGATTCACATCTAGTATACAACTATGGAGGCAGTTAAACTTTATAGACAAAAAACCCCCCTCATTGTTCATTGATTTGGGACCGACTTGTTTGTTGTAAGAAACAATATTTGTCCTCGACCATGTTAAAACTGTTTATCGTTATAATTTTGTTCCTAAGTTGTGATTTTCTGCTCAACACTTAAATGGAACAAAGCCTATCATAAGAAGGTTTATATGACAGATGATAACATATTTTTAGTTATCCCAGCAATAAACTGAGGTGCATGTTTTAGAAACACTATTAAAGATTTTTTGAGGGAACGTCAGACACTATAATAATATAGATTACCTTGTTCATGCAGAAAAAGACATAGTTTAGAACAAAGAAAAAAACTTTGTCAAAACAAGCCTTTAGAGTGAAGGACATGCTGGCTAAGTGTGTGGATTTTTATGTCAAAAAATATACCTAACACAGTTTTAAAAAGACTTTAGAGAACAATTAAAGACTAGAGTGTATTTTACAGTGAAAGAACAGAGACACCATTTGAATAATGTAATGCGTGAAAAGTGATGTATTGAAAATTATCAGGAAAAACATAGGCTTAAGCCAAAAAAAAAGCAGAAATCCTGAAAAGTTTTTTTGTATAAATATTGAAAACGATAATCCCACACAGTATGTTTGTTGTAGATAATCGTTATTTTTTGGTTAATAAAGTCTTATGGACTTATCAGAAACAGGAAAACACCGATTCAAGGTCTCCCTAGCCCCGAACCTAGGTGAGGAGTGATTAGGGTGAGTTAGAATCGGAAGTTTCCCCTGTTCACTTCTAGGGATATATTGTGGATGACGGATGTCTAATGTATAGTGTAATAGCTGAAATGAGGCATGTAAAGTTCCCAACCGCCCCTGTGATGTAAGTCCAGTGTAGTCCTATGTGCAAATAACGCCGCTCACTTGTGAACTCCGGCAAACTGCCCGAGTCAGACAGCTGGAACGAATGCCGAAAAAGGGCGTGAGCGTGTGTTATGACATCAGAATCACCGTTAAAAGCCTCATTTTTTCCATGTGTGTGAGAGAAAGAGAGAGAGAGGAAGAGAAGAGAGAGAGAGAGAGAGAGATAGAGAGAGAGAGTACATACACATGCTCACTGAAACACGCCACACCCCGAGTCGGATAAGTGATTACTCACCGTCTAAGCCTACTATGAAAGCAGTCGGCTTACATCTCAGCCTTCAGCTGGCAGGATGGTGTAAGCGTAATCCAGTGACCTGACTGGCATTCCCTCGCTTCCTGGGGTGCAGCACAATCACGTCGGAAAAAACAGGCGGTCATTTCGCCTTTCACGTATACATTCATAAATACTTCGACCCGGCCCACAACGCAAGAAAATGTCCCAACTTCTCGCGTAATGGCTGAGTCAAGAATGTACCGGATTACAAGTGTCCTCAAACAATATCAGTTGCATGGGACCTCTCTTTAAATTCCCAGTATAAGCGCTGCAATTTCACAGAGACAAAAAAAAAAACCCTCTAAATCACAGAAGTGCCAGGAGTAAACCGAAGCAAGAATTAATTCTGACATTCGTTTTGTCTTCAAACCCATGATTGTAAAATAACCGAAACAGCTAGAGAGCATATCCCAGCCAAACCGAAAACCGATGCCAGCCATTGGCCAAGATGCACAGACATTGCAGAACCGCGCCAGCTGATTGTATATAAACTTAGCAACGCAGGGCTGTCCCCTCTACGTCGAAGAGAAGGAAGAAGCTGAGCTGTGCCACTCTTCTTCCCACATGCGTGGCCCTGATTAATCCCACCTGTCTCAACCGGGGAGCAATGCAACGAGACGACACAATGCAGCCCCCAAAACGCAGCCTTTATGCAAAAGCGAAGACTTATCTGTACAGAGTACTACTACTAGTCTTCTCCTTCCACTAGTGCGAGTAACACTCAGTCCGCCAACAAAAACCGACGTATGCTTCCCCCCCCCCCCCTCGCCCGTATTACCCACCGTCACCTCCCTCCCGCCTACTCCTTTGGGGCGGATCACCACGGAGCTGTGAAAACGAGATCCAGCGAGGGGTGGTGGTGCAGTGCTACAGACGCGGTTCATCGCGAAAACCGAGCGCCGGAAACAATCAGTTTTCGCATCCTCCCACTTCCCCTGACCTATCCGCCCGACCTTCCACACCCTACCCCCCCCCCCCCCCACCCCAGCTCCTCCCAACCCTCCACCTTCTCCCACACCCACCCCCTCCACAGCCATCTCCTTCCCTAAACACACACACGGTTTATTTTAACGCGTCTTTGATTTTGCAGAAATAGTTAAAAAACAACAACAAGACAGCACCCCCTACTTCCCCTTCCCTCCACCTTCTCATCACCCAGTATGCAGGGTTTTTTGTGTGCAAACAAAACCGAAATGACAGAGCTTGCTTCTTCCGCCTCCATTCCTTGACACTACCCCCCCCCCCCCTTCTCCCTCCCCGTTTACCCTCCCACTCCTCTCCACCACACGCGTCATCAGCCGGGTGGGGTATCTTCTTTTTTTCTAATTAACTAACCAGCCGTGGTTATCGGCCGATTTGCTGACGAGCTGTCTCTCTGAACAGGTCATCAGGTTGTGACGCTGAAACCAGACCTCAGAACAAAAACGATGAAGGAAAACACGAATCGTTCAGAATCTCTGGGGAGACGTCAGTTCTTTGCCGGACCCCCAGTCCCCCCCCCCCCCCCCCCCCCCCCCCCCCCCCCAACTCCGGAACGGGTAGAGTAGAGCATTAAAAGTGTATTTGGCTATGACACGACAAGGGTTTGCCTTTGCTTTTCTTTTTTTTTGCTCTTTCTTGCCATACTTTCCTTCAAAAAAAAAACATCTGCTCGCTTCAAACAAACAAACAAACAAACAAAAACTGCTCTGCAGTCTGGGCAGCCAATGCTTGTAAACATTTTTCTATAGCAAACGAACCGACTTTAAATCAAACCATCCTGCTCACGAACCCTGGCGATCAATAAAGCCATATTCAGGGGGAGGGGAGATGGAAAGAATGGAAAGAGAGAGAGAGAGAGAGAGAGAGAGAGAGAGAGAGAGAGAGAGAGGAAGTGGAGTGAGGGGAGGGGGGAGTTGGAGCGAAAGAGAGGTAGGTGAGATGAGGAGAGAGAGAGGGGGGGGAGGAGTGGGAGCGAGAGACAGGGGGAGGGGGGAGGTGGAAGGAGAGAGAGAGAGAGAGGAGAGGGGGAGAGAAAGAGAGAGAGAGAGGCAGAAAGGGAGGGGTGGAGAGGGAAAGGATGAGGGAGAAAAAAAAATGGTGAAATAGAAATTCAAAATAAGTTATCACTGTGGGAATTGCACGCGCTCTGGTTGGAGCCCCACAAAAAAAAAAGCCATGTTATTTGTGTACACACACACACACACACACACACACACACACACACACACACACACACACAAACACACATGCACGCATGCGCGCGCGCGCACACACTCATGCTATGCCTGCACGCACATGCCCATCAATTACCCGGCCTTTACCGTCCATGCATCAACCCACCCACTCTCTTCCAACCTCCGTTATGCATAAAGTACACTAAAACCTAGGATCATCATTTTGCCTAACGTTTTTCTTTAAAATCAGTTGGGGTCTGTAGTGATGTCTCTTTTGCTTGTCTTTAAAAGACCAACAAGATTCGCCAGTTCTCATAATTAATACATGTTCATAATAGGTTGAAAGACTGCTCGCCACATTGTTTTGATTACGAGTGCCACAGAACACCTCCAGTTCTTCCCAATACCTTCAAAAGCTTGATGATGAAATAAGAAGTGAACTTCGTCTTCCAGAGAGAGACGGAGGGGAGGGGGGGGAGGGGGCGGGGGGGGCGTACTGACGGAGGGGGTTGGGAAGGGGTATGGTGGGAGCAGATTACCCAACACCACACTATGAGACAATAACACGTCAAAGATAGGTCATACAAAGCGTTTGTGGCCCTGCTTGCAGAGTCACGCAGACCCAGAGAGTAAGGTACGAAACCCGCCACCCTAAACCACGAATAATCCCCGTTGTCTCAATGACAACAATAAAAGACACAGCATTGGGTTACGCCGTTCCACAGTCGCTTCTTCTTCCCTCCCTCACACCGGTCCCGGTGTAAGAAGATCGCTTTTCCTTCGTTCTTTTCGACCTTCAGTGAGCAACACGGGAAATAGACACAGACACACAGAGCATACACATACACAGACATACACGCACGCTCAAACACACACAGAAAGAGAGAGAGAGAGAGAGAGAGAGAGAGAGAGAGAGGGGTATGTTAGAGGGTGGGAAACAGAGTGAGAAAAAACAACAACAAAGAATCAAATCAAATCATGCCGCTTTTCGCCCAGCTGACCACGATGGGCCGTATCAGGGTTCTCATCTTGTCAAAGTCAATTAGCTACACAATCATTACAACAACAAAAAATCCCGAAAGTATGTCAAAAACACGAGTTGAATAACTGTTCCGTAACATCTTAGTTCTGCTGAAACATATTGATCTCTGCGGGGATTCAATCATCATATCTTGTGGAACATCTTTGAACGAAGTCTTCTCGAAGTCTGCAGTAAAGTGTTTATGCCTGACATATGAATAATATACATCACGTGGAATGCACCACGGAGATTCATAACCTGATGAAAAATACGAGCGGGTGTAAGAGGAGTTCAGCAGAAATCATGTCCGCCGAAGAGCTGGTGGTGTCTGTGCGACAGGAGGCATGATCACAGTGGATCTCAGATGGACAGTCACGGTGGATCGTCTGGGCATGTGGACGAATCAGTTCAACTCCAAGGTCAATATCTGCATGGTGCAGATGGCGTAGTATACGGTAACCTGACGATGGAATTTAACTGGATTTGTCCTCAAATTTCTTGTGGAATTCAGGTTAACCAAACAAAAACAAACACACAATAAAATCCCCGTGGCAGTCACAGGCAAGGTTTGGAGGTTCAGTGATGTGGTTCAAAGAATAGTTCTCTCTCTCTCTCTCTCTCTCTCTCTCTCTCTCTCACACACACACACACACACACACACACACACACACACACACAAGGCAAGTAAACAAACAGCTCGTGTCCACTCGGGATAGGGTGTACAATTTTCATTACCTAATCGCCAGATTCCATAAAGCTGAATGTCACAGATCGCAATCAGTGAAATATATATATAAGAGTTTCTAAAACAAAGACAGAACAATGACCCCCAAAGGCAGAAAAAAATGCTGTTGACGACAGTATGAAAAGTCTAAAATAGAAGTAACAAAAGGCAGTGCGCACCTCTGACAATATCAACGAAACTTTTTAAACAGAAATGATTTCAGAAACAAACAGCGTTTCACAACCACCTCTTCAACCAGCAATAAAATGCGACCAACCTATTCGCACTTCTACACCTACCCATCTCCTTAAACTATGAATAATCCTTGCGGCCTCAAAGACAACAATAACGACAAGTATTCGTTTACGTCCACTGACGTACAAACTGCACACAGTCGCTTCTTCTCCCCTCACTGACACCAATCCCAGTGTAAGAAAATCGCTTTTTCTTTCGTTCTTTTCGACCTTCAACAAGCACCCACATGGGGGGGGGGGGGGGGGGGGGGAGGAGAGAAACGAAACCCGAAACCACCCACACACAGATGAGAGAGAGAGACGAAGAGAAGAGAGAGAGAGAGACAGACGACAGACAGACAGCAGACAGACAGACAGACAGACAGACACTGTGGCAGACAGACAGAGTCAGACTGTGAGACGAACGCACACAATGCTCGCGCATGTACGCATCTCTTAATCCTCCGACAGAAACGAAACCTTTTCAAATAAAACCAAACAAAACGAAACAAAAAACTAAAACCAAACAAACAAGCACGCTTCACAGAAATCTATTCAATACGCAACGAAACGTAACAAACATTTCCACGCACTTAGGCCTCGAAGGTTCAAAACAAAGTAACCGGTAAGCCTCTTGCAGACACCGACCATCAAAACCAGATTAAGCCAAGCGCCTGATGCTAGGTTAGACAATCTTCAGTACACACGCCTCACCTGGGAGTTCAAGCGTCCCAGACACTGGCCGAACTGGCCGAAAAACTCACTGATCTGAACGGAACCAGTGCTGAAGCGCACACATCACAAATTCACTGCACAAAGTTGAGTGTGTGCGTGTGCCTGTGTGTGTGATGAGTGTGGGCGTCGTGTGTGTGTGTGTGTGTGTGTGTGTGTGTGTGTTGTGGTGTGTGTGTGTGTGTGTTGTGTTGTTTGGGGGAGGGGTTGTGCATGAAATATTCTTATAGCCGGTATCCCTGCCCGAACTGTCCTGTGTTCAGGCTCTCTTTCCTGGACAGTCTGCGCTAGCACATTATGTCTGGGACGGACACTGTACGCGAGTACCCAAGCTGTCTTGGTGATACAGTCTTGCTAGCCGAAGTTGCCCCTACCCCCACCCACCTACTGCCCCCCCCCCCCACCCCACCTCCCTCCACGCCCACTTCCACCAAACATTCCGGGCTGCCAGTAGCTTAAAGAGTCCGTCGCGTGTACTGGTCGAAGTAACCGCCCATTCACTATCGTCATGAAACGATTGAGAGTAGCTCGGATGAATGCACAACGCCGACTTTGTGAAGTCAGATGAAATTCTGGAAAAATAACACAATACAGCAACTGGGTGTGCCGCTGACTTTCGGACCTGCAACGGTATTTGCCTTCTCTTACTTGTACTTTGCGGTGCCAGTCTCCTGCCCCCCCCCTCCCCCGAAGACTTCAATAGGTACGATTATAGACGGGTTGCATGTATATGCATAAAATGAGAAGAAAAGGTCAGGAGACGAATGGGAGGGAGAGCGAGTATTGTCCTTGAAGCTGTCCTCTCCTTCCTCCACTGCACCATGCAAATTCACATGCGCTCTCTCCTCCCTCCTCTCTCTCTCTCTCTCACACACACACACACACACACACACACACACAAAACACACACACACTTAATTATTCATTGATTATTCATAGTTTAAGAGACTGGGAAGATTCGTGTATATTAGCCAGAAAGAAAGATTCACGTCCGCAACCCATCCCCAACCCATTACCCCTCGTCCTCTCTCTTTTAGTTCCATTGAAATATTAATAATGCAGAATGTGATCGTTTATCATAGCGTACCAACAAGAAAAATATCAGTTTTTACATCGTCTGTTCGTCACCTTAGAACATTATCACCGTTTCCCTCTTTTTTCTGTTCTATTAGATCATCAAACGGCAGCACATAAAATATCAATGATTCCTCCACTAAAGAGGTGTCATTTCAGTAGATATGATTAGGGAATTCCCACGTTCAATCAAAACAAAACCAATCTATCGTGCATTCGTCACGATTCCATCATGAAACGGTATGTGCTGGGTTAGTTTGCTGAATGCCAGTGAACCATACGACCGTGCATGATTTAGGTGCGTAACTTTCCTCTTTGCAGACGGGGTTTCCTCCTGCAACAGCAACAGTCAACCCGGCCCGTCCTCCTCCTCTTCCTTACGTGTTCAAATGTTCATTGTCATGCTCAAGCAGTCTTCCGCCTATCATCCTGATGCAGCCCACCGTCTTCCCCAGGTGGGTACAGAAGCCCCACGGCTTGTCCCCGAGCTCCGCTCCCTCTGGCCAGGTTTGGCGTCGTGGCAAGGTGTGGAATGGAGAGGGCTGAAGGCTATGTGTTTACAGGGTTTGCATGTCCATCCCACAGGAACGGCCTGTCCAAAGGTCTGCGGTTGAAAGCATTGATTTAAACGGAGACTTGGTATACGACCGACACTGAGCATAAGCACTGGATTGCTGTGAGCTTTCAGCAAGTGTTCGCTTTCATCATGTTCCGTCGTGGATCCGCTCTTTTCTTCTTCTTCATTTTTCTTCGCATATGTTACGGCCATTCGGTAAGTGTGTCCACTTGATGGAAGTGACCAGCTAGGTCGGTGGGAAAAGATGGGGTGGGGTGGGGGTGTGTGTGTTCAGGCATACTATAAAACTGTCAAGAGGAACGCTTTGGGCGACAGGGGACAACATGGGCTAACCTGTTCTGTCCGGGACCGGGAGAGGTGGGGGGTGGGGGGGGGGGGGGGGGGGGCTTGCGCATACTGTCCTAAGGAACAACGGGGAAGAGTGAGGGGGGGGGGAGATAAAGGAAGAGGGGGAAAACACCGGCTTGTCTTAGGTGTACAGTGAGTGACAAAGTGAGAAGCTCTGTGAGTGAGATTAAAGTAAAACCAGCACCTGTCCTTTCTCTGACTCCGGACAAACCAGTCAGCTGGAAGAGAACGAGAGGGAGACAGAGGGAAGGTCGGACTGCGAGAAACAAAGACCGAAGGACAAGAGACAGTGGGGAAGAGAGGGAGGGAGAGGGTGAGTGAGACAGAGAGAGAGAGAGACAGACAGACAGAAGCAGACTGAGAAAACAGCGACAGTGACATGCGGAGAAACAGAGACAAACACTGAAACAGTGAGACAAACACACAATCACTGAAACAGAGATGCAGACACACTGACAGAATAAAGGTCCTGGTGGAAAGAGACAAACTAAAGAGAGTAAGAAGGAGACAGACAGGGTGGAGTGGAGGTGGATGGGAGGAGGGGAGATGGACACAGACAGCAGGAGACAGACAGTGAGACACAACACGACACAGCCACGGCCAGTGAATCACAGACTCATATCGTGAGACGGACACTGAAGCAGATATACAAAAAACGCATTAAGTAAACTGAGAAGCAGCGACAAAGAGGGACGGTGAAGGGAGACAGGAGGGGGAGGCGGAGGGACGTCTACTGACGACTGACAGAGAGAGAGGAGAGAGAGAGAGAGAGAGAGGAGAGAGAGAGAGAGAGGAGAGAGAGAGAGAGAGAGAGAAGAAGAAGAAGGAGAAGAAGAAGAGAAGAAAGAGAGAGAGAGACAGACACCGGCAGAGAGAGAGAGAGAGAGAGATGAGGGAGAGGAGAGAGAGAGAGAGAGAGAGAGAGCGAGAGAAAGAGACAGACAGACAGAGAGGATGTAGTAGAGGCGATAGGAAGATGAGTTGCAGAGGGTTGCTGCAGAAGATTAGATGGGGAGGAGAGGGACGGCTGAGATAAAATACAGCGAGACACGCACGAGTGGGTTAAGAGACGGGATCCAGCCCGAACCGAGGAATCCCAGTGCACACACAGACTTGGACGTGGTGAACCCCAGCCCACATGATTAATGTCCAACCCGCTAATCGCAACAGATCCTTTTTCTGACCCCCAGGGAGCTGGCCCCTCCTCTCATAATTTCATCTCCGGACACTGACCGCCGCACACAGGCTTTTCAATTATAGTATGAAATGAAATGAACAGGTGCGGGGAACATATGGGGAAGGAATGGGCGGATTCAGCTGGACGCCGCGCCGGGGGGGGGGGGGGGGGGGGGGGGGGGGGGGGCTTTACTGGCGACTTGGCAAGTGATCCACTATTTCTTCACCTTCAATTCCTTCACCGTTTACTTTTTATTTACAGATAAGACATTCCGAATGACTGATTAGTCAGTCAGTCATTAAACTATAAGTCGACTACACAGTAAACGAACCAACTGAAATGAGAAGGAATGTTGTTCATAACTCAGTGACCTTGGGGGGGGGGGGGGGGGGGGGGGGAGAGATCAGATTTAACGAAACTACGGACAAACAAAACGCAAAGACTTAAATCCTGACTCCGGTCTATAATAACATTTATCGCCAACATCGTTGTACTCAGATGGAAATAAAACATGAAGATTTCAAACAACCGACTGAATGACTGAGTGATCCTTTAATTCTTCGTGTTGCCAATGGTTCTGTGATGTCCACCCACTTACTTTTCGTATCGTTATTTTCACACACACACACACACACACACACACACACACACACACACACACACCAGAGAGAGACAGACAGAGGCAGACATACAGACAGACACAGAGAGACATAAAGAAAGAGAGAGAGACAGACAGACAGGCAGACAGACACACACACACACACACATAGACAGAGAGAGGAGAGGGAGAGGCACAGGCAGATCTGCTCCATCTTTCCATTATCTGACAGCTTTGCTCTCCCTTTTCGCTCTCCCTTACTCCAGCTCCTTCTACACACCCCTCACATCCTCACCCCTCTCAACCTCCATTGCCTCGGCCTGTGAGAAAGAGTGCCCGCCTGTCAAGATATATCCTAATTGGCAGGGATAGTAAACAGACAGGGGAGAGCTCCCAGCAGTTATGATCAGACGGTACCCTATCAGAAACCGTCCGGCCAGGGAAGAAAGCTTACAGGCAGAGCAGGGTATCTACACATTGTTCTTATACTTCTGTTTATCTGCTCACTCTCCCTTTCCCCCTCGATAGGCTATAAACAACAAGAATTCAATACACGTGTATATATATATTATGTCTGTGAGTGCATACCATCTTCGTCTCTTCTAGCGTTGGATGCTAAATCCTCTTGGATCGTCTCTTCCGTTTTGATCTCCTCTCACATCTAATGATCAAACAACAGCCCCCATCTCTCTTCCCTCTGCCCGCCTCCTCCCCTCTCTCCCTCCAACCCTCACAGCCCACATTCCTGCCCTTCCCTTTCCACCCCCAACGTTCCTCACGTCCTCAGCCTTGAAGGCATCAAGATACATCCTAATTGGCATGGATGGTAGACAGAGATAAGGGCTCCCAGCACTGTCATGCACGGCCAGACGGCACTCGATTGGAAACTTGTGCAGCCAGGGGATTGGGGAAAGAATCCTGCAGCAACTCGCGGGTGGATTATTCGTGTATCTGCAAAGCTTCTTGGTAAACTAAAGTAATATCATTCTCATGGGCATGAACGGTCGGTCGGCGGATACAGTCCACAGAGCAGCTCAATAACAATTGCAGTGCTCGAGAGGGGAGGGAGGAAGGGGCAAAGGAGAGAGAGAGAGAGAGAGAGAGAGAGAGGGTGAGAGAGAGAGAAGGAAGAGAGAGAGAGAGAGAGAGACTCAAGACTCAAGACTCAATGTTTTATTCTTAAAGGCCATAGCCCCTTAGAATGGGGATGCACATAATAAATCATGTCGAAATTGATCTTGGTATTCTTTATGTTACATACATAGTTCGCTTTTTGAATGCTTTATATAAATAAATCGCTAACTTTTAAACCGTGTTTTCATTTGATGACGACATTAACAAGGTTAATTTGAAAAGGCATGGATTATTGAAGTACTTTCTTGAGATGAATTCCTGTCTAAGTTCATCTAGTACTGGACAAGCCAATACAAAATGAACTTCATCCTCTTTTGCATTTCGACACAAAGGACAGATCAAATTTCCACTACATGACTGTCTATAACGAAAATAATGAGTAAAGAGATCGGAAACACCAAATCTAAACTTAGCCATGATGCGTTTTAAATGTTTGTCCATTTTCATTGATATATATACAGGTAAACATCGTAGATTATTGTACGTTCTATACAATTCAATCTGTCACTATTCTGTACATGACAATTCAATTTTGCCAACTACAGTCAACGAGTCTTTCTCGGAATACCTGGAAAAAAGCATTCATATCACCAACACCTTGGTTCATCCATACAAATCCGAAACCATATTCACACAGTTTCATTCTCACATTAGTCACCCAGTTTTTCGTACCTCTGTCGTCCAATTCTAACAACATTCGATATGCTTTATATGGGAATCTGTGACCTTGCATCTGAGTAATTTTCAGCCAATATCGAACACACTTAATAATGGAATTCAAATATATAGGAAATCTAGCCGTTTCACCATAACCAAATCATTTGGCGTTTGCAATGATACACCAGAAATCTCTTCAAAGCAAACAGATGTAACTTTTCACAGTGTACTGCAGCAACTGCATCAAGGCCCCATACTTCAGCTCCGTACTGTACCATAGGTTGAACCTGGCCATCAAATAACTTCAAAAACAAAGTAAGGGAATCGTTATTTAGCAATGATATTTCTTTAGTATGCACAGTAACGCATTTTTAGCTCTACTGGCCAAATCTTTGCAAGCGAAGACAAAACTCAAACGCGTTGAGAAGTATATTCCTAAGTATTTATACACATTGACAACAGGCATTGTAGACCCATTGTACGTCCATTCTTTCTCTCGCTGCTAAATATCCGCCCTTTCTAAATACAATTATATTACTTTTTGCCATATTAACCTTTAATTCTAATGAAGCAGCAACTCTTTGCAAAGTGTTTAACTGGGTTTGTAATCCAACCACTGTTTCTGACACCAAGGCCACATCATCAGCCAAAAGAAGAATGAAAATTTCCACAACGTCATTTATGAAATGTGCACCGTGCCTTCCACAATGTATAACCTCCTGTGTTAGTTCATTAATGAATAAAGAAAACAGAACAGGGCTACAGACATCGCCCTGTTTCACACCGAAGTGCAATTTATATAGTCTGTTAGAGCATCACCAGATCGCACTCTTGCTTTTACACAATTATACATACTTATAACACATTTATAAAGTTTTCCATGGATACCATTTTTAAACAGGATAGGCCACAGCAAGGTTTATTGACTGAATCAAAAGCCTTCTCGAAGTCAATAAATGCAACATATAATTTACGATTTAAGCAAAACTGTTTTTGAACAAATGCCATTAATGTGAACATGTGATCAACTGTAGAATAGTTTTTCTTGAACCCAGCTTGAAATTCCCCGGTAATGTTATTTTCTTCCACCCATTGAGAGAGGAGAGAGAGAGAGGGAGAGAGAGAGAGAGAGAGAGAGAGAGAGAGAGAGAGAGACAGACAGACAGACAGACAGACAGACAGACGAACGGACGGATGGACAGACGGACGGACGGGCAGATGGATGGGCGGACGGACAGACAGACAGAGACAATGAGAGAGAGAGAGAGCAGTTATGGCTTTGCCAAAGAAATTATTTTGTCGTACCAACGATTTATCATTATGAAATTTCGTCATTGCTATGTAACGTCGAAAGCCTTGCTTGTACTTTGTTTCTCTTTCCTGATCGCCGGATTTTCAAAAAAGCAAATTGATGTTTTTCGCTCTTTTCCTCATGACAAACGAGTTGTGTGCCGGTTCTCTCAGAATGTGGAGTTACAAGTGACTTACCTGTCTCAGTTTGGCCAGTCTGGATGGGGCGGCGGCGCGGGCAGCGTGTTGTCATGAGCAGTTCGATGTGTCTGCGGGGGAGATCCCGGTACCTGACACACACACCACACACACACACACACACACACACACACACACACACACACACACACATTAAGATTTCCATATCCTCTTTTGTCTTAACATTCAGACCTACTAGAAAGAGAAACGTCACAAATATAACTGAGAATGGCATCAACAAAATCTACTGTACGGGACAGAATGAATTTGAGCGACACACGATAGGTAGTAACATTTGCGCGAGTCCTATTTCAGTTGAGACATTCACGTTCTGAACAGGCTGACTGGTGCCAATTTTTTTTGTGTGTGTGTATACAGGCGTTAAAAAACAACTTGGATGAGATAACCATTTCACAGGAATAGATCACTTCGTCAAGGAAGGGAGAGGAGGCGATTGTTTTTCATGGTGTTGAGACCCC
>CM031607.1:19359307-19371807 GCA_018398815.1 Conus ventricosus
TACCTCCCTTGGTCGAATCTCTCTTTTTTTATTGTGTGAATTCTTAAAATCATGAATACCTCAGAACCTACATAGTTGCATGTACGTTGCTAAAGTCACAAAAATTAATGTATTTGAGTCATTACAACCGTACTGGGCTGAGGAGCCCATATTTTCTCTAAACTGGTATTTTGCACGAGCAATCTTGGCGCCATTTTCAATTGTCCGTGGAATGAACATTGAATAATTCTTGATTTTACAAAAGTAAGAGGAAAACCGAAGAATCTGAAGATGCATGTTAAAAGTAAAGTCCATAAGCTTTCATTTCGTATATCGCATGCCTATGATCTTTTCTGTACAAGCTTGCGACTATACGAAATGACTGACAGCGCCGGTCCCTTTAGCGAGTCGCCTTCTTTGTTTACTGTCGGAGTTTTGATCCCAAATTATCATTCTACGAAATTCGGACTTCCCGATCGAAATCTTGCTAATGACTCCATTTCTGTTATGAATACAACTGAAAATGTGTAGAATTTATTATTTGACAGACCGTTTCAACAGAGTATTTTTCAGTTGAAAATTGTGTCAAAAGTAGGCGCCGAAGTGAAAAGTCAGCTGTGTTTTCTGTCAACTTTAAACGCAAAGTTCTCCGCTTTGGACGGCACCCGGGTTAATAATTTATTGATAAAAAAGAGCGGATGCCGCTTTTATTTTACAAATTTTTTTTACGTGAATTTTTTTTCATCGAAATAAGGAAAATATGACGTAAGTTTGTTAAAAGTGGCTTTACTCGGGGACTTAATCAGCAATGATTTAGTACAGGAAAAAAATTGTCAAATGTGCTTACGCTTTTTATTCCTTTGTTTGAGGTTTCATCGTGTAAATATGTGTTAATAGTTTGAACGAATAGCGAGCCAGACAACATGAAGCTGCCAGGGGAAAACCAAATTTCTGTTGGTTCCGGCCTGTGGGCCCGGTTCGTGTCTGGCCCCGTATCGGGGTTTGCGGTCCGGACGATGTTTTAAAAGTAGAGCGGGGTTGAGAAGGGATCAGTTTTCCCCTGATGTGAGGACTGGCATGAAAGGCAAAAAAAAGGAGAAAACTCGTTTTTTCGTCCATGGTCTTCTTGACTGGTGTTCCCTTGGTTCCTGCCTTCTCACCTCTCCCTGTCTTCACTGCCACCCTTACCCCTCCACACCTCCAATGGCGCTGCGACAGGATTAAAGACAGAGCCCAAGGAGACACACCCCAAGAAGAATTCAGCAAAAATGGTACGGAGAAACCAGAAGACACGGGAAAACGAAGGAACCGGGTGCAGGTATGGTTGGGCAAGGGGCCAGCCCCCCCTGCAGCACGCCTTCGGGTCTACGCCCCCACAAGTACGCAATTTCGGGGGGAGGAAGGTGCAGAGGATTTCATCGGGAAGCCACCTTTATGTGAGGCTTAAACCCTTGTGGATTTGGTGCTGGCTGGTCCTGAGCGCCTTGGAGGGCAAGCGCGGCAGCGGGTTCTGCAGGGGGCAGAGGGGGTAGACTCGCCTGCGAAAATTTTCCACCCGGAGCAGCATGGGGTGACCCCCCAGGGACCCTCCCCCTTGTGGAGCATTTAAAAACGCCAGAAGGTCGGCAGAGCGGGGGTGAATATCCCGCTGCATGCGGGCCCTTGGACAAAGCCCAACGCAGCTACAGCCAAACCCCCTCTCCCGGCCAGTGGGGATTCCTTTGTAAACGGGCGCTTTTCCGCCCCTTAGGAGGGGCCTGGCGGTTCCCTGGGGAGAACAACGCCCTTTTTGGAAGAAAACGCAGGAGGCCCAGCGCTGGATGGGGGAAGAAACACCCCCGAACCCATCGTGCAAAAAGTGCTGCAGTGCCAACGTGATCCCTTCTCCCGGCTAGGGGACCCAGTTTGCTCCCCTCACCAGTGAGAGGGCCCTCTCTGAAGCAAAAGTAGGGGCAGCAACAGTTGCTGTGGTCCAGCCTCCAGACGTCAAAGGGAAAACCTGCACCCCCCACGCCCAAATCGTCCCCGCCAGAAGAAAGAAGGGGTCCAACATGGGGTGGGCCAACCCCAGGGTCAGGGGGAAGCAGATGCGGGGGCCAAGCGCAGTACCACGTCGCAATGGGCCCCATGGTAAAACCGCCAGCAGCCCCCATGAGGAGCAGAACGGGGAAAACTTTAAACCCCGTTGCCACAATATGCAGGCAGCGGGGGGCAGGAAGAGCACCAGGCTCGGGGGGTTTGCCCGACAGTGACTCATGTCAATGGAATCCCATCTCCGCCCTCCTTGACACGGGTAGTGGGTTACTAAAACGGAGCCCTTGGGCGGGGCAAAATTTTTGGGGAAACCTGGGGGGCGAGAGGACTGCCACGTCAAATGGGGGGCAGTAAAGGGGGCTGGGTACCCTACTCTGGCCTCCATTCGCGACATGGTGGTCTTCGGGCACCCGCTCCCTCAGTGCCCCCGCTTGGTCATAAAGGCCCCACAGCCCCGTTTATGCAAGCCGCAAAAGGTGACTCCCCGGTTTGCTGGGTTGAACGTCTAGCCAATGCCTAAGCAATCCCCACAGCACTCCCCCCCCCCCTGAAGCCATCGCCCAGGGTCAGGAAACGGAGCAGGAAAAAGTAGCCCGTCCCATGACCCCAACGGATCCACCCTACCCATACCCACTGTAAAAAGTGTCGAGTAGCCAAACCCCCTTCGTGCCTCCGGGCCTCGCCCCTGCCAGACCTTCCCCCAGGCCCTGATGTGACCCCCTACTTTTGGGCGCATGAAGTCATGTGAACCTATGTCAGGGTAGAAACCTCCCCCGGAAGCATATTTTTGCCAGGACGAACCCCTTTTTTCTGTCTGGAACCCTTTAAAGCAGTGGAAGAGAACCACGGGCCCGGGTTACCATTGGCATCAACGAGTGATCATCTGGAAAAATGTAAATCCGTCCCCCCATCACCCCAAGTCCCTGTCCAGAGTTCGATGGCACCCCCAGTCACAACGTCAGGCAGGAATCCTGTAAAGAAGGTCAAAAGCCTTCTGACAGAGAGGAAATTTGGTACACTATGCGGTTCTCCTCGCCTGAGCCCCCGGGAAGACGTACATTGCCACCCATACCGCGAATCCCCCTCCCCAACTCCAAGAGGTGCAAGAGACATCAAGGGTCTCCTGTCAAAAAGGAATCTCCCAAAGAGCCACACCCCCATATGCAGCACGGTGGTAATTGTGAAGAACAAAGACGGCAGCATTCCCCTCTGGTTGATTACAGAGTTAAAGCCGGGGACGCAGGAGATGCCTTCCGCTGCCAAGGATCCAGGAATCTTTCGATGCCTTGGTTTGGCTCCAGTTTTCCCACCTTTGACCTGGCCTCGGGCTTTCACCAGATTCGTATGTTTGGATGACCAGCCAAGACGGCTTTACCCCCCCTTTTGGCCTCTTTAAATCCCCGGATCCCCGGGGTCTCTCCACCGCCCCTGCTCGTTCCAGAGATGATGCGACCAATGTCGGATTCATTTTCCCAGTTCCTGCGGTTCCGGACGATCGGGGTGTATTCGAAGCCCCTTCGAAACCCTGGAGAGTCTTGCCCGCCTTCTGCAGGGATAATCGACCTGGCTGAAGTTAAGAGCAAAAAAGTGCCAGTTCCTACGTCCCCAAGTCCAAATCCCTGGGACATACATACCCGTGGGGCGTAGTGCGAAGCCGGAAAGGTAAAAGCTGTTCAAAAAGGGCCCCGTCCGGGCCCAGGGAAGATCTGAGAAGTTTCGGGGGTTTTGCAGTACTCCCGGCGGTTCATTCGAAACTTCGCCAAAAAATGCCGGACCTCCCCATGCCCTGGGGCAAGGCTGGCAGCAAAAAAAACGAAGAAGACGGTAGACTTTTATGTGTGGGCCAAAAACCCCCAAGGGGGCCTTTGACTTTAAAAAGGGGCACGACAAGCACCGGTTGGGGTTTTGCCGATTTCAAGCCCCCATTCGTTGGAAAAAAGCGCAGCCACGATGCCTCGGTGCCACTCTCCCAAGAGCAAATGGCAAAGTAGGGTCCTGGCCTTGCAAGTCGCCCACTTCGCCCCCGGAGAAGAAAGAAGCCAACTACTCCGTATGAAATGGAATTCCTGGCGATGAAGTGGGCCATTTTTGAGAAATTCAGGACTTCTCCTGGGCGCGAATTCACCGTCCCCATGACAACAACCCCTCGTCCTTCCCCCCATGTGCACTTGGCACTAGAGCAGAGAGGGTTCAAAACTGGCCAATTTAACTTTGATGTACAAACCGCCCCGGGAACCAACCCCGCAGATGCCCCCTTTCCCGGCTCCCCGGCCCTCCTGTACCCGCCCTACCCCTACCTCCCCCGTTGCTAGGGGCGGAAGCCCCTTTTCAGAAAAAGTCCCTTTGTTGACCCCGATCCCTATTAGAAAGGGAACCAATCCCGATGCAGCCGACCCTACTACCCCTTAAAGTCCCTCCCGAACTCCTGAGCTCCAGAAAAAAGACTCCATCATGGCCCCGTCCTGGGGCCACGGCCCCGCAAAGCCCCCTGCAGGCAGGAACCGAAAAAATTTAAGGCACTTTTTGCCAGCCCCTGCCTCTGCCCGAAAGTGGTGTCTTACACCCTGCATCCAGACCATCAGCAAGGACCGTGGAGCAGTTTTGGGGGCCAAGCGTCTGAGACCGTGTTTTAGCATCGTTTAAACCCGTGGGCCACCAAAGGTTTTTTAACGTCGTTGGGTTCCCAAATCCAGGGTTACTGGCCAGGATGCACCAGGACCGAAGGCGTAATGCTCCCGCACGGTGCACCCTGGGGGGTCGGCCCCCCGTCAAAACCCCGTCCCGGGCATCTGCTGGATTCCGACCATGGAAGTCCCGGCATCGACTTCACCCGTGGACCAGCAAGGATTTGGGAGAGGAAGTCCCTTTTCATGACGGACGTTTTCAGAAATTTTAACAGGCAGTACCCAAAAAAGAAAAAAGGAGGCTGTGACGCGCCAAATCCTGGTGCACGACTGGTTCCGCGTTAGGGGGGCCCCGAAGGGAAAAAACAGCGAAAAGGGGAGATTCGAGTCGCGCCTGTCCCGGGGCTGTGTCGATCTATGGCGTGAAAAAAGTCACACACCACGCCATCCCTCCAAGGAAATGGGCAAAATGGGCTTAACCCCTCCATGCACGCCTTCTGGCACTTCCCCCCGAGGAGAAGACCGATGGGCCTGTCACTTGCCAGAATTGTGCAGGGTTAACAACACCCCCCACGCCCAAGGTTTTGCCCCCCATTCCTGCTCTTTGGCCAGCAACCAAGGTCCCGTCGACGACCTTCTGGGGGGGCCTCCCCGCTGCTGGGGCAGTTGAGGGGCCGCACCGTCTCGCCTCCGGGGCCCCCCTGAAGGGTACAACCCGTTTTTAAGAAAGTGCAGAAAAAGGGACAGTTCACGGCAAAAGGGGGCTGTGACCATGCCTGAACATGGGACTAGTCTACACCCGGAACCCCTCATCGGTCGCAAAAAAATCCAGGCCCATGGAAACCCCGTCTTTACCCGGTGAGTCCGACCAAAAGTGGTCTACACGCCTTTCACCGTCCCGCCCCCGGCTGGTGGGCCGAACAAACCATCACCGAAAAGATCTGCTGCCTGAAGTGCCCCTCTGGACCCGCGAACAAGCGCCAGGCGGGTGACGCCATCTCCACCCCCCTCGATTTCCCCTTTGGCACGAGGTGAGCCCGTCCCCTTTCAATGCTGTTTGCCCAGCGACAGCACCCCAACCGGCTCCGGCGGTTGGTCACCCCGCACCCCCCCCTGTTCCCCTGCGCATTGCTGTTGAGACCCTGCCCGCCCCACGGCGGTCTTGGTTCCCCGCAGAAAAACCTGAAAAAAAGGTATCCCTTTAGGCCCGCCCGGACAATTCTTAATGGGTAATGACTTGGTCAGGCATTCTAGAGGGACAGTTTTAAAATTTTTTATACCCCTGCTTGATAGTGAACACCTTTTTAGGAAGAAGTGTTTGGGGGGGCCCCTTTGCCAGCAGTTCATTTGTTCATTGTGTTTTTTCACAAGTGTTTTGTTGGTTTTTTTCGCCACCCCGTAGTTGTTGTTTTCAGCTTGACAATGATAGGAAACCCCCCTTTTGCCACCGAAATCATAAAAGAGGATTTAAATTTATGACTTTTGTGAGATTTGCCTCAAAAGGGTAAAAACCGTCCAAATTTATACCCCGGGGACTTAAATCAAAAGGGTTTTGATAAAAATCCTTTTTTTTTCCCCTTTTTTCAGTTTTGTCTGCTTCTGGATTTTGTTCAAATAGCAAGTCCCTTATTGTCAGTTGGCCCCCGTGTTTGGTTTTTATAAATCCCCCCGGGATTTTTGTACCTGCCCTTTTTGGAATGTTTAAAATAACAAATCCCCTTTCAAAGTCATTGTTGTACCCGGGAAACTTGGGGAATTTTTTTTAAATAACTAGTCCCCTACTGTCATTGGTCCCGATTTGGACCTTCTGAATTTTTTCCCAGTCATTTTGGCTTGATTTTGAAATTTTTTTTTTAAATACAAATTTTTCAAGCATTTTGGTATCCCACATTTTGGAAAATTTTTTAAATAAAAGCCATTATTGTACTTGGTACCCAACCGTGTTTGGGTTTTAACCATTTTTGCCTAATGATTTCTTCTGACCCCTGGAATTTTGTTTTAAATTTTTCAAATCCAGTTTGTCACTTATGTACCCAAAGCCGGGGGTTTTTTCATGAAAGGAATCCCTTGTGTTATTTTGTATTTGCTTTTTGGAAATTTTTTTTTAAAATAATGCCTTTTAGTCGTGTGAATCTGGACTTTCCCGGGACCTTGTTTAAAAGAAAAAGCCCTTGTTGGTAGTCGAGTAATGTGGTGCAAAGAATGAGAGGGAAAAACAAGATGTTTTGATGTTTTTTGTTTTTATGCATTGATGTAAGGTTTGATTTGGGGGTAGCCCTCCTCTAAAGATTTAAACGATGATATTTTTTTCATTGATTGATTTTTGCACTCCTACTCGATAATTTGTTATTTTTTTGTCATTTTTTGCCCGCGAGGACGTGGTGGTAACAGAGTAGGGGGGGGTGTAGCCCGGGGGCTAAAGGGGTAATTCCTTGGGCACCCTGTTAGAGAGATGTTTTGTTCGGGTTATCTTCCCCTTCCCCCTTGGTCGAATCTCTCTTTTTTTTTTGTGTGAATTTTTTAAAATCAGAAAACCTCGAAACCCACATAGTTGCATGTCGTTGCTAAAATCACAAAATTAAAGTATTTGAGTCATTCAACCGTATGGGTGAGAGCCCATTTTTCTCTAAAAATGGGATTTTGCACGAGCAATCTTGGGGCCATTTTTTAAATTTTCCGTGGAATGAACATTGAATAATTCTTTATTTTACAAAAAGAAAAGGGGAAACCCAAAAAAAATTGAAGGCAGTTAAAGTAAAGCCTAAGCTTTCATTTCGTATTCGCTTTCCTTGTCTTTTTGTACAGCTTGCGGGGTAAGAAAGATGACGCGCCCCGGGCCTTTAGCGATCCTTCTTTGTTTCTGCGGATTTTGATCCCAAAATTTTATTCTAGAAATTCGGACTTCCGATCGAAACTTGTAAAAGCTCCATTCGTTAGAAAACAACTGAAAATGTGTGAATTTATTTTTTGACAGACCGTTTCAAAGAGTTTTTTCAGTTGAAAATTGGTCAAAAGTAGGGCCGAAGTGAAAAGTCAGCTGTGTTTTTGCAAATTTAAAAACAAAGTTTTTCACTTGGACGCATCTGGTAAAGAAATTTTATTTAAAAAAAGCGAGTTTCCCGCTTTTTTTTCATTACAAAATTATTTTCGCTGTTTAGTATTTTTCATCGAAATAAGGAAAAAAATTTCGAAGTTTGTTAAAAATGGCTTTACTCTGGGACATTAAACAGCAAAGATTTAGTACAGGAACAAATTTGTCAATGGATTCTGCATTTTATTCCTTGTGTTCGAGGTTTTCATCGTAGTAAATATGTGTTAATAGTTTAAAAGGATAGCGGCCAGCAAAAAGAAAATGAGAGGGAAAAAACAATTTTGTGGTTCCGGCCTCGCGAGGGGCCGGGGGTTTGGTCTGGACCGTATCGCGGGTTTGGGTCCCCGGGACGATGTTTATAAGTAGAGGTGGTGTGAGAATGGATCAGGTTCCTGTGTGAGCGACTGGCTGGAAGGCAAATAAAAGGAGAAACTTGCTTCGTCCACTGGGCTTCTTGACTGGTGCTGTCCTTTGGGTTTCCCGCCTTCTCACCCCTCTGCTGTCTTACCTGCACCCCTTCCCCTCCACACCATCACACTTGAAAAATGTTATACTGATAAAATTTTGGAATTTCCTGATGTGTTTTTCTTTACAAACGGAAACTTCAATGGAAGAACAGCAATTTGGGGTCCAACTATCGGGTGAAGTGTATGCTTGTTCTCCCTCAAGTCAAAAGCTCTTCATGTTGTGGCAACAGGTGCTCTGAAGACAATGTGCTTAATAGGTATGGAAATTCCTTCTGAATATGTGCACAGCGTTAGAATTATGTATATTGAAGGGCGTATGTAATGGCGACCGGCAAGGTCGTTCAAAATACATCTGATACGGGGAATGTTTTTAATGATTTATTTTTTTATCCCTGTTGACTTGTATCATACCTAGAATCATTTATGCATTTGTATGTAACAAAAACGTATTGAGTCTGACATCTTTTTTTGGGAATTGCACTTTGGCTTTTCACAAATTTTTGGGTCCTGTTGCAAGAAGTACAAGGAGGTTGAATATGTCGAGAAACTGATATGGAATGATGAATATGCAAACATTTTTCGTGGTCTGATGAATGATGATGTTTACCCTGGATTCGCTGCATAGATGAAGATATTAATGAGCTTTATGTATTTTTAATGATGGTATTATGACTACAGCAGAATGTATGAAAAAGAAAGTTAGAAAAATTCAGGTGAGAGGACTGAATCATGGTATGATCACGAATGTAAAGTGACTAAATCAAATACGATGAAACTTCTAAGAGTTTTTTTGCAGAACCCATGATAGCGAAGACCGTGTTTAAATATTGTAAGCTCGAAGAGAATACAAAAATATGTTGCACATAAAGCAAATAGAGCAAAACCCAAATCTTTACTGAATTATTTAAAAAACTCAACCCTGACCAGAAGGAATTCTGGCAAATTTTCGTAGTATTTCTGAAAAGACACCTATACACGTAATATTTCTACTGAAGAGTGGGACCAGCATTTTAAAAATTTGCTAGAAAAACGATGTTGCAGTGAAGCAGACACAGAAGACATTGAAGAATCAGGTTACTTGGATAGCCCCATTTCAAAAGAGGAAATCCTATTTTCAGTAAGACATTTAAAGAATGGAAAATCTGCTGGTCCTGACGGTTTGATTGGTGAGTTATTCAAAAATGGTGGGGACATCGTGATTGATTTCTTTCTTAAATTTTTCAATACTCTCTTTGATAAAGGACTATATCCAGAAAGCTGGACTGAATCGATTACATTCCATTGTTTAAGAAAGGTGCTGCAAATGACCCTGGTAATTATAGAGGAATCTCATTGTTGATATAAGCAGCAAATTGTATAGCTCCATTATCAATAACAGATTACAAAAATGGATCGATCAAAATAACATTACTGGTGAGTATCAAGCTGGTTTTAAAAAGAATCATTCCACGTAGATCATATGTTTACTCTTCTGGCTCTCTTTTCAAAAGCATTTTGTGTAATCGTAAGTTATATGTAGCTTTCATTGATTTCCGAAAAGCGTTTGACTCCGTTTCTAGAAAAATTTTTTGTGGCCAATACTGAAAAAGAAAAGCTATCAATGGCAAATTGTATCAGTGTATTAAAAGTATGTACTATAACGTTAAAGCAAGAGTCAGATCAGGGGGAGAAATTACTGACTGTATTTTATGTACACAGGTGTAAAACAAAGGGGATGCTTGCAGCCTGTTCTTTTTCATTATTCATAATTTAACTAGCTTTAAAAATAATAGCGAACGGAAGACATGGTGCAACGCTTTCTCCCGATTTTATTGAACTATTCATCTTGTTACTAGCTGATGATATTGTTTTTATTATCTGAGACTCCAATTGGCTCCAGACCCAGTTAAACAATTTGTGTCAAACAGCCTCTAAACTTAAGCTAAAGGTAAATTTGAAAAAGAGTAATATTGTTGGTTTTTAGAAAAGGAGGTTACTTGGCAGCAAGCAAAAGATGGTTTTTCAATGGACGATGATGGCTGTTGTAAATTGCTACAAATACCTTGGCATTTATTTCTCTACACGCTAAGCTTTCAGCTGCTTGTCAGGACCTGGCAAGCAGAGCAAAATGCCTTATTGTGTCTTTTGAAAAAATTAAACATGTTAAATAATAACTCCTTGACAGTGTTTCTAAAAACCGTTGATGCACAGTTCAACCAGTTGTCAATATGGTGCTGAATTTGGGGCTTAGATAAATCTGCTACTCATGTGAAAAAGTTCATTCATTTGCTCTTAAGAAATTTCTGAGGGGTTCACATGAAAACCCCCGAACGAATGTGTTTTTGGTGGAAACACACCGTATCCTATTTTTATTAATTCATCTGTACGGTTTTATAGATACTGGCGGAGGGGAGTACAAATGGATGACAATAGATTACCACTTAGAGCAATAATATGCTGTTGGGACTAGAATCGCGTGGTAAAAAGTCGTGGGTTACAGATGTTCGGGATTTTCTGTTTTTTAATGGATTTGGGTGTGTCTGGATGGTCAAAGGGTGGAATGTAAATGTTTTTTGAAACAACTCCGCAAAGATTAATTGATAATCGTTGGCAAACTGGCATGAAAATATCCAAACAGTGAGCGATATTCGTTTATAGAACTTTTAAGACATCCGCTGGTTGTGAAAAATATCTCTCACTTAATATCGACAGGCATATTAGAAATTACCTAACAAGATTTAGATTAGAATTACGACATCAAAGCGCATTAGTATCGATATGCAAATACTAAAAAACGTTGATATGCTATGTCCTTTATGCAAAAGCGCGAATGAAATGAAGTGCATTTTCTGCTTTTGTTGTCCGTCTGCAAGATTTAAGGTGTGAATACATGCCTCAAAATTCTTTGAAAACCCCTGTTTGTTCCGAGCTGCTCTCCTCATGGCAAATCAAAAGGAAGACTACTGAAGAGCATGTGCATTTATTTATATAAGGCCTTTAAAAGGCGCACTATTATTAGGGTAGAGTTTGTTTAGACTACCGCCAATGACTGGACAAACAAAGCACATGACAAGACACGATGCATTTCAACCACTTGGGTCTTCTTCAGGCGAAAAAATAAATCACATTTAACATGTGGGGCAGTACGAACAAAGAACGAAAAAAGAAGAAAGAAAAATGACTTATCCGTTTTCTTCCATGTGGTCGGTGGGCGGAAATGACATGGGGCCAGGGGGATTATGGGAGAGGAAACGGAGGGGGGGGGGGGGGGGCGGGTTTGCGTCGGGGGAGGTGTGTGTGTGTGTATATGATAGGGTTGTGTGTCTAGTTTATTGGGATGGTGTGGTATCTTTGTGATGGTAGTGGTAGTGGTGGATTGATAGTAATGGTAAGGGGAAAGAAGGGGGGGGGGGGGGGGGAGAGAAACTGAGGGGGAGGAAAAAAAAAAAAAAAAAAAAAAGGAATTTAAGGGGAAGGATAAAACAAAATTAAGATTAAATAGATGGAGGGTTGCTGTAACTACTGTATGAAGTGAGTGAAGGGGATGTGGTGGTGGTGTATGTATGTGTGTGTGTATGTGTGTGTGTTGGTAGGGATATTGCCAACTGATGTGAAGTGGTGGGTATGTGTGTTTGGTTATTGTTGATGTTGATGCCTTGGGGTGTAGTGTGCCCAGTTTGGCAATGAGATGGATTCTTGAGTTGTGCGTTCAAAGCTGTCACTCTGTGACTGCCAGAGTGCCATGACTTTGACATGACGATGTTGTGTTGGGTGTGGTTGAAGTGTAGGGCGACGGGTTTGGGTCGGTGGTGGCGGATATCAGCCAGGTGTTCAGAGATGCGTGTTTCAAGTGTGCGTGACGTTTCCCCTATGTAGATTTTGCCACACAGCTGGCAGTGGATGGCATATATGTTGCGGCTCTGACATGAGAATGTGCGTTTGACTGTGAAGGAGTCTTTGGGGCCCTGTAAGATGGTGTCTGGTTTGGTGAGGGGGCAGATTTTGCAGTTGGGTTTAGAGCAGGGGTGAGTACCTGGTGGTGTAGCTGTAGTTCTGTTCAAACTGGACCGCACGAGGAGGTCTTTGAGGTTTTTGTCACGTTTGAATGTGATCATGGGTTTGGTATGGAAGGCGGGTTTGTGGTTATGTACAATGTGCCAATTGGATTTGAGGATCCTACAGATGGGGAGGGTGTGCGGGTGGTAGAGGAGGTAGGCTGTGGGTCTGTCTGTCTTGGTTGGATGCTGGGTTTCCAGAGCAGATGTTCTGGATACAGCTATGGTGCGGCGGAGTGCTGCATTGATGATGGAAGTTGGGTGTCCGCGG
>CM031607.1:19373898-19411398 GCA_018398815.1 Conus ventricosus
GATCCTAAAATAGAAGCAAAAAGAAAGAAAGAAAGAAAAAAAGAAAAAAAGCACGTGCCACTTTCAGTACCAGCCCTCTGTGTCACATTGTCTCCATTCCGCCCTGTTAGTGCCGTGTCTTGGTCCGCGTTTATTGTTGTTGTTTTTTGGTCAAAGACAACGCCTACGTGCTAAGGTGAAACAGACGGTGCTCAGACATACCTGTGACAGGGAGGGCAAGCATAGTGCCTAAGTACTGAACGAACCGCACAGCGCAAACTGCTCAAACACTCCGATTAAACATTCCTGTGATTTTTATGGGACTTCTGTCTAATACGAGATGAGAGTGTCGAGAAGCAGTCACCACTGAACTGTCTTGGGTTCAACAGTGTCGTTCCCCACTGTCTATTACCAACTGAAAAGAGCGCTCCCTGGGTCCAATACAGCCGTGAACAGCCAGCCAGCCAACCCGCCAGACAGCAGGTAAAAGGCACAGCGGCTTTTTCTTTTTTTTTCCTCTCCTAACAAACTTTTCCAGAACAGGTCGATTACACGACAGAGGAATGTTCATCCGCGATCATCATTATCATAAAATCAGGTGAAAAATATAATCTAAGAATGGACAGTGGTGGTAATTTCGAAATATCAGTCGAAATGGGAGGCTTGGGACTTTGTACAGTCCGAGGCTCATTCATTTCATGGTTCCGACTTGGAACGAAAGTATCGGCTCAAATGTTGCTCACCAACACTGCAGGTGTCTGTATTTCCCGGGGCTGGTTGACACAGGACGGGAGTGGGGAATGGAGGGAGAGATCCTGGTTGACACAGGACGGGAGTGGGGAATGGAGGGAGAGATCCTGGTTGACACAGGACGGGAGTGGGGAATGGAGGGAGAGATCCTGGTTGACACAGGACGGGAGTGGGGAATGGAGGGAGAGATCCTGGTTGACACAGGACGGGAGTGGGGAATGGAGGGAGAGATCCTGGTTGACACAGGACGGGAGTGGGGAATGGAGGGAGAGATCCTGGTTGACACAGGACGGGAGTGGGGAATGGAGGGAGAGATCCTGGTTGACACAGGACGGGAGTGGGGAATGGAGGGAGAGATGTATCCTGTAAGGAAGCATGGCTGCAGTCGTGCAGACTTTATCATAAGGCAAGGAAGATTGGGCAGATTAAAAAAAAAGTGTTAACAAAAGACTTTTCATCCGAGGAGGCTTCTTTCAATCCTTTCCTCAGGATCCCTGCCCTCTCTTTAACACCAGACCTCTGTTTCTCAATGCGAGCTAAATCGTTCATATCTCAATCAAACAATGTAAATCAAACTACTAGTTTAGAAGACTGTGGTGAAGAGTCTACACAACGTGTTTAGACAAACATCAGTGTTCATTCACTTTTTCACCTAATAAGAGCGTGCAATTCGGCCATCACCGCCGTAATTTTCAGTACATAAGGTAAGGTATTAACATTCATGTCAATACAGTTTCGAGGCTGGCCACGCTCACGTCGATCCTTCCACAGGCTATTTTTCAACCAGCACAATACATTTGCTTCTCATTCGCGCGCGCGCCGCGCGCGCGGCGCGAGCGCTCGCACACACACACACACACAGGTTAATCAGGGCTACTTACCCCCATTTGGAGTCTTCACGCTGTGAAAGGTCAAGACTGACTCAAGATCACGTCGACATAATGCCACACCGATCTGCGCCACAGTTTCCACGTGATGTTAGCTCGGCTTTTGAAAGATACTGAAGGTGGAAAATCTCTTTATACAAACGCCACAAGAACAGACGTCCTTACAGATACCGGAGATGAAGCAGATTCTAAAGGAAAAGAAACTGATTTAGTCTCTAGAGTGTCTTCACTTCATCTTCTTTGTCTACACTTTCTCTTCTCTTCTCTCTCTCTCTCTCTCTCTCTCTCTCTCTCTCTCTCTCTCTCTCTCTCCTTCTTCTTCTTTTCTTCTTCTTCTTGTTACTCTCTTCCTCTTCTTCATCTCTCTTTCTCTCTCTCTGTGTCTCTCACTCGGTTTCTATCTTGCTCTGCCACTCTGTGATATTTTTTTTGCATATGTGTGCTGGGTGTCGTGAACCGGTGGTCTGTGTTCTGTTCGTTGGATGATTCACCCTTTTATAGATTCGCTGCTTTTGATTGCTCATCATTTTCCTCACTTCACTAAGCTCCGCGACCAGGGTTCTTGGTGCATGCGCAGACAAATGTCCATTATCATTATCATTACTACTACTAGTAGTAGTAGTAGTAGTATCATCATCATCATCATCATTATTATTACTTTATTATCATTATCATTGTTGTTCTTGTGGCTGTGGAGTTGTTGTTGCTGTTGTCATTAACGACGACCTTTTTGCCCCTTGGAAGCTTTCTTTCACTCTGTTTCTCACTTTCCTTGTTTCTCTTTGACGCTGCACTGTTTGTGTGTGTCTCCAATCGTCAACAAAAGTGCGTAAATAAATGTGAAGCAGATTGGTCAGGAAGACTCCAGGGAGCAGTCTAAACAATGTGCACAGCCCCAGACACACGTCAGAGTTGGTTTCTTTGTTTGTTTGTTTTTTTCCTGTATTTTTTTTTTTCTGTTTGTTTGTAAGAGCGTGCCACTTTTCAGCCTATACCCCTAGCTTTCAGTGGGCAAGGAGAGGTAATTAATTCTCATGTCATTGCAAGTACAGGCGGGTCCCTTTAAAGTAGACTGTGCTTCGAAGTGCGTGGGAGGTCTGCTACTCATAATCTCTCTCTCTCTCTCTCTCTCTCTCTCTCTCTCTCTCTCTCTCTCTCTCTCACACACACACACACACACACACACACACCACACACACACACATAAGAGAGTTCGCCTGGTTTTCAAAGCGTTTTTAAGTAGGCTATCTCAATCACAGAAGAAGATGAATTTTATGTATGTCATTTCATGTTTAAACGCTTCATTTAAATGAATTCTGATTTGTTTGCTTGGTTGGTTGGATTGTTGGGTTGTTTTTTTCTCTTTCTTTTTTTTTCTAACAGGTTCATGTTTTCCCAAACGAAGATAATTCATCCTCTTAACCCCTCGTTGGGACATGGATGGTAATTTATTTCAGCGTATTTTAATTAACATTATGCGACATGGTAGGTAAATCTACATGGTACGTAAGCAAAACCATTTCATAGTGAAACATGATTAGTTGATTTCTTTTTACCTATCTTGACATACACATGTTCTCTCTCTCTCTCTCTCTCTCTCTCTCTCTCTCTCTCTCTCTTCTCTCTCTTCCCCCTCCTCCTCTTCCTCTCTCGTGCATATAAATAACAATATGAATCATGTTTTCTTTTCATACACACTCACGCACGCACGCATGCGCACGCGCGCGCGCACTCACACACACACACACACACACACACACACACACACGTCTCCAACCCCCTTACCAACACCTATTCGTGTAACTTAGCAGCAATTACACCAATGTCCTTCTTATTTGTCAGAGCCTAAGGGGATAAGTAGGTGAGAGAGAGAGAGAGAGAGAGAGAGAGAGAGAGAGAGAGAGACAGAGACAGAGGCAGACAGATAGACAGACAGACAGAGACAGAGAGAGAAAGAGACAAACAGACAGACAGAGGGAGGGACGGAGGCTGGGAGGGAGAACAAGAGAAGTAGGTTTGGTATATTATACGTAGAGATATTTGGCGACTTTCAGTAACACGATGAAGATTAAGAGCCGATTACACTAATGGCAGCAGCTGACTGCTACAATTCAACCAACCAACAACGAACCATGGCCACTTTAACTGTCTGCCCCGGGTCAGACAAGCCGTGCGTGCCGCGCCTTCACTGGCTACATCGTCTGCGCGTTTCTTCCCGTTTCACCGCTCGAGTCGGGCGACTGAAACGCTCGTCAACGTGTAAGCAACCCAATCGGGCGACTGACACGGATTCTTGACAGGTCTTACGACTGGCTATTTCTGGAACAACTCTCGCTTGAAAGAGAAAAACAAAACAAAAAAAAACTGCAGACATCCCATTAGGGAGACGCTGTTGTTCGAGTTAAGGTACGTGTGCAGATAGTAGCGAGACTCTCTTCTTGTCAGTCGCCCGATTGATTCTCGAGGGCGATTCGCCATGAGTAACAATGCCTTTAATGTGACGATTCACGAGCGTCAGAATAGATTCTTTTTCTTTTTTTTTCTTTCTTTTTCCTATTTAGAATCGCTTTTCCTAAGAAAAAAAAAAGGTTCTCTTCAGTAGGTCATATCAATTTCGCAAGTCTCGGGAGCTTCAATGTTGAAGATAAAGTTGGTAATTTAGGGGAGGGGGGGGGTTATATCCCAAGAGTTAACCTACATTTCTAGTAATCTCCCTTACCTTCCAATTCCCATTGACACGTTTCTGTCTAGAGAGACAAAGACAGACGTGGGGATGGGGGAGGGTATAGAAGGGAAGACGAGAGAGAGAGAGAGAGTAGGGAGGGAGGAGGGAGGGAGAGAGACAGAGACAGAGGACAGAGATAGAGACAAAGACGGATACACAGAAATACACACAGACAGAGACAGACAAATAGACAGGCAGACTGAGAACCATAGGTGTTTGATTGTATTTCGGTCATGACCATTACACAAATCAGCAGCAGAAGAACTTGGAAGAAGAGAGAGAGAGAGAGAGAGAGAGAGAGAGAGAGGGGAGAGAGAGAGAGAGGAGGGGAGTGAGGCGGGGAGAAAGGGAGAGACAGACAGACACAGACACTGACAGACAGGGGCATACAGACAGAGACAGACTGAAAGAGACAGAGACCGATGAGAGACAGCCAAGAGAGAGAGTTAGACAGACAGACAGACAGAGACAGATATACTAGCAGGCAGACAGACAAACAGAGAGACAGAAAACAGACAGACAGACAGAGGGACAGACAGAGCGAGATTCAGACAGACTAATAAACAAAGACAAAGAGACTCAAAGAGACAGACAAACAGAGAAAGAGACAGACAGACAGAGACAAAAAGACAGGCAGAGCCAGAGACAGACAAACAGACACAGAGACTGAAAAGAGAGAGAAAGAGAGACAGACGGAGAGGCACACAGAGACAGACAGTCAAACAGACAGAAGGACAGACAGAACGAGAGACTGACAGACAGACAAACAGAGACAGAGACTAAAGAGACAGAGAGTCAGACAGACAGACTGAGATCAACAGAGAGAGAGAGAGACAGACAGACAGACAGAGCGAGAGACAGACATAGAGAATGACAGACTGAACAGAGAAAGAAAAATAGAGCGAGGGAGGGGGGGGGGGGGAGACACACACACACCACACACACCACACACACACACACACACACACACACACACACACACACATGCATACATATAAAGACAGAGAGAGGTACACACACAAAACACACACACACACACCACACACAACACACACACACACACACACACACACACACACACAAACGAGAGAGATGGACACAGAGAGACAGAAACAGACAGACAGGCAAGCAGGCAGGCAGCAGGCAGCAGCAGGCAGGCACAGACAGACAGACAGACAGAGACAGAGACACACAGAGAGAAAGGACTGGTGGAAGGGAGCGGGGAAAGGGGCGGAGGGTGGAGTAAGCAATAACTCAGACGTTAAAAAGCCAGAGATAACACGGTAAACTTCAGAGCCAAACCAACCCGAGACTCTCTGGCACTGATGTTCCCCGCTCAACGGGCGCCACCTGCTGCCCCAGTGCCAGCTTATCACTGTTCCCGCCTGACCCAGTGCCCTCAAAGACAACTGCCCCCTTTTAAAACGTTCCAGATAGCGATGGCCCTGTCTGCAAGTCTCAGAACTCCTAAACAGCGATTTTAACTGAACTCATAAACCTCTTCTTGTTTGTTGTTTCAATCCACCAATGAGCAGATTGTTCGATGCAAGGTTTTTTTTTGTTGTGTTTGTTGTTTGTTTTCACAGCTATTTGATGCCATTTTTCGACAAATTTTTTTGTACACACACAAACCCCCCCCCACACACAACACACCACATAAGAGAGTGCCTGGTTTTCAAAGCGTTTTAAGTAGGCTATCTCAATCACAGAAGAAGATGAATTTATGTATGTCATTTCATGTTTAAACGCTTCTTTTTAAATGAATTCTGATTTGTTTGCTTGGTTGGTTGGATTGTTGGGTTGTTTTTTTCTCTTTCTTTTTTTTCTAACAGGTTCATTTTTTCCCCAAAACGAAGATAATTTATCCTTTTAAAACCCCTCGTTGGGACATGGATGGTAATTTATTTCAGCGTATTTTAATTAACATTATGGGACATGGTAGGTAAATCTACATGTACGTAAGCAAAACCATTTCATAGTAAAACATGATTAGTTGATTTCTTTTTACCTATCTTGACATACAAAATGTTCTCTCTCTCTCTCTCTCTCTCTCTCTTTTCTCTCTCTCACTCTCTCTCTCTCCCCCCCTCCTTTTCCTCTCTCGTGCATATAAATAAAAATTTATGAATCATGTTTTCTTTTCATACACACTCACGCACGCACGATGCGCACGCGCGCGCGCACTCACACACACCCACACACACACAACACACACACACGTCTCCAACCCCCTTACCAACCCCTATTCGTGTAACTTAGCAGCAATTACACCAATGTCCTTCTTTTTTTGTCAGAGCCTAAGGGGATAAGTAGGTGAGAGAGAGAGAGAGAGAGAGAGAGAGGAGAGAGAGGAGAGAGACAGGACAGAGGCAGACAGATGACAGACAGACGAGACAGAGAGGGGAAGAGACAAACAGACAGACAGAGGGAGGGACGGAGGCTGGGAGGGAGAACAAGAGAAGTAGGTTTGGTATTTTATACGTAGAGATATTTGGCGATTTTTCGTAACCGATGAAGATTAAGAGCCGATTACACTAATGGCAGCAGCTGACTGCTACAATTAAACCCAACCAAAAAACGCAACCAGTGCCACTTTAACTGTCTGCCCCGGGTCAGACAAGCCGTGGTGCCGGCCTTCACTGGCTACATCGTCTGCGCGTTTCTTCCCGTTCACCGCTCGAGTCGGGCGACGGGAAACGCTCGTCAACGTGTAAGCAACCCAATCGGGCGACTGACACGGTTTTCTTGACAGGGTCTTACGATGGCTATTTCTGGAACAACTCTCGCTTGAAAGAGAAAAACAAAAAAAAAAAAAACTGCAGACATCCCATTAGGGAGACGTGTTGTTCGGTTAAGGTACCCGCGTGTGCAGATAGTAGCGAGAATCTCTTCTTGTCAGTCCCCCCGATTGATTCTCGCGGGCGATTCGCCTGAGAAACAATCCCTTTTAAAATGTGACGATTCACGAGCGTCAGAATAGATGCTTTTTCTTTTTTTTTCTTTCTTTTTCCTATTTAGAATCGCTTTTCCTAACAAAAAAAAAAAGGTTCTCTTCAGTAGGTCATATCAATTTCGCAAGTCTGGGGAGCTTCAATGTTGAAGATAAAGTTGAAATTTTTAGGGGAGGGGGGGGTTATACCCCAAAGAGTTAACCACATTTTCTAGTAATCTCCCTTACCTTCCAATTCCCATTGACAACGTTTCTGTCTAGAGAGACAAAGACAGACGTGGGGATGGGGGAGGGTTATAGAAGGGAAGACGAGAAAAGGAGAGGAGTAGGGGGGGAGGGAGGGAGAGAGACAGAGACAGGGGGACAGAGATAGAGACAAAAGACGGTACACAGAAATACACACAGACAGAGACAGACAAATAGACAGGCAGACTGAGAACCATAGGTGTTTGATTGTATTTCGGTCAATGACCATTAACACAAATCGCAGCAGAAGAACTTGAAAAAGACAGACAGACAGAGAGAGAGAGAGAGAGAGAGAGAGAGGAGAGGGGAGAGAGAAAAGAGAAAGAGGGGGGGAGGGAGTGAGGCGGGGGAAAAAGGGGAGAGACAGACAGACACAGACACTGACAGACAGGGGCATACAGACAGAGACAGACTGAAAGGACAGAGACCGATGGAGAGACAGAAAAAGAGAGAGAGTTAGACAGAGACCGACAGAGACAGATATACTAGCAGGCAGACAGCAAACGAGAGACAGAAAACAGACGGGACAGAGGGACGGACAGAGCGAGTTTCGACAGACTAATAAACAAAGACAAAGAGACTCAAAGAGACAGACAAACAGAGAAAGAGACAGACAGACAGACAGACGAGACAGAAAGACAGGCAGAGGCCGGAGACAGACAGACAGACACAGAGACTGAAAAGAGAGAGAAAAAAGAGAGACGGAGAGGCACACAGACAGAGACAGACAGTCAAACAGACAGAAGGACAGACAGAACGAGAGACTGACAGACAGACAAAAGAGACAGAGAGTCAGACAGACAGATGAGATCAACAGAGAGAGACAGACAGACAGAGCGAGAGACAGACATGGAGAATGACAGACTGAACAGAGAAAAAAAAATAGAGCGAGGGAGGGGGGGGAGACACACACACACACACACACACACCACACACACACACACATAAAGACAGAGAGAGGTACACCACACACACAAAACACACACACACACACCCACACACACACAACACACACACACCACACACACGAGAGGAGAGAGAGAGAGGGACACAGAGAGACAGAACAGACAGACAGGCAGGCAGGCAGACAGACAGACAGACAGACAGACAGACAGACAGACAGAGACAGACAGACAGACAGACAGAGACAGAGACAGACGGGAGAAAGGGCAGGAGGAAGGGAGGGGGGAAAGGGGGGGAGGGGGGAAAGTAGCAATAACTCAGACTTTTTAAAAAGCCGAGATAACACATTTAAACTTCAGAGCTAAACCAACCCGAGACTCTTGGCATGTGTCCCCGCTCAACGGGCGCCACCTGCTGCCCCAGTGCCAGCTTATCACTGTTCCCGCCTGACCCAGTGCCCTCAAAGAAAACTGCCCCTTTTAAAAGCTCCAGATAGCGCGGGCCCCTGTTGCAAGTCTCAGAACTCCTAAACAGCGATTTAAACTGAACTCACAAACCTTTCTTTGTTGTTGTTTCAAATCCCCAACGAGAAACGAGTTGTTTCGATGCAAAAGGTGTGTTTTTTTTGTGGTTTCACAGCGTTTTTTCTTTTTTTTTTCTTTTTTTAACATACCCCGCAAGTTTTTGATGAGTCCCCATTTCTAAACTGAGCGATCACTCTTTCGGTTTGTAAACTCAGTTTATTCCAGACCAGCGGATAATGATAAATTCCAGTCTTTGAATTTGTTTGTGCGCTGTAGTTTCATAAGGGAAACGAGCTGAGATCAAGCGACTTTCGACGCCCTCATTTTTCGGTGACTGCGACAAAAACTGAACGTAAAAGGAAAAATAGAATTACTGAGTGTCACGGTCGCTAAGCCGGACGGCCCTACCACCCCTACCCACCCCTATTACACATTTAGAGCGACAACACAGCACCTAACACACAGTTTTTGCAATCATGCGCACTTCTTTATTCACACACACACTATGGCGCCACCCCTCACATCCACCACCCCCCCACACCGGTATCCCACTTCTTCGCTGACCCCACACTACACTGCTACGACCCTGAGAACTTTAAACCTTGCTAAGCACCCAGTTGCGGTATATCGCTGCGACCTAGGATGCAGAGATAGCCCGCACACGTGGTGGCTAACTACTAGGGACAAGGACAACCCAAGGGACTCTAATCTCTAAACTATTTACCACCCACATTTCCCCCCAGACCCACCCTCTCTTTTGACCCGGACCACTACCGCAATGGTCATGCGCCCCAAATGGAGGCAACGACAATTTACCCTACACTGTGCTGGCCACTACGTCCCAAAAGGAGGCAGTAGCTTAAAATCCCTAACCCTACTGCCTAACGCTACACCCCTTCAAAACCATGGGACAAAACCCCTCCCGGCCCGGAGAGCTCCAGCCCTCGGCGCTGTACTTGGCCCCTCACAGGCTGACACCTCTCGGAGACTCTGCACTCCGGCGCTGACCCTGGCCCCCCACAGTCCGACTCCGAAGACTCTACACCCGGCGGCGGGCCGTGGCTCTCCCAGTCTGACTCCTCCCCCGCGCTGGGCACGACACCTGACGCACACACTACACCAGAAAGCCCTCTCGACGAGTCCGGGACTCGAAGGACGCCTCCTCCTCTGAAGGCCGCCGGACACCGAGGGCGCGGGACGGTCTAGTGCAGCGCCCTCTCACAGGCGCCCGAACAGGTACAACAGGTGGCTGGAGAACTCCCCGGGAAGAACCCCGGTAGCGGAGGAGAGCTGCCCCACAGACGGCAGACGGCCTGGATAGTCTCCCTCTCCCAGGAAAGCAGCAGGCAACGGGAAACCGCCGCTCACCTTTCCCGGCACGCGGCAGTAGACTGCGGTGGTCTTTGGCCCAAACCTCAGGGCGGGAACAGGATACCTGCTGACACAACTGTAGGCCAAATACTGTAATGTTGCTACTACCGAGAATCAAGGCCCATAGGCTACCCGGTAAAGCTTTAACTCTCCATCTCCTTGCCTTTCTTCCACCGGCATGAGAGTGACCCCTTGAATTTTGAATTACACCCCCATAACCCGTTACTTTTTGGGGGTTTTCAGATCCATTCCCCGCAACCTTCACAACAGCAGTAAAACAATATTCTCTCTGAGCCAATCTGCGCTATTATATATGAAAATTATGACTCACACCAATTCTCGGAGAAATTAAACCCAATCTAAGCAATCCAACACGGACTCCATGGGCCCCTTAGAAAATACTAAAAAAACTGGGAAATTTGCAATTTCACAAGGAAACGTTTCCACTAGTTGTCAATAGTAAAAACCACACTCAAAAAAAAAAAAAAAACAACAAAAGAACAAAAAAAAAACATCAATTTTTACGGTTCACAGTTTTTAGCATATTATACCAAAAGAATCGGCTCGCAGCCACAATCCTTCACATATCATCCCCCTTTGCACTGTCAATTATAATCATATATCAACAATGATTTGTTCGCCAAATTTTCCATCCAGCACCCCACTCTCATTGTCATCTCTTGTCATTTTAACCCAGTTGTTAATCCTTTTTTATGCCAACACAACCATACTTCATACAATATTATATGCTGCACACCTCCATTTTTTTCCTAACAATGCTGAGCTACCCGCCTTAAACTTTACCATACCCTTCTTTCCGACTACTAAAATTCATAATGGGACTGTCTCCCTGCAACCTAAAATATCTTTCTCCAACCCTATTCTGTCACAAACACATACATCCCTGCATGTGTGACGACTGTCATTTACTTTTAAAAAAAAAACCAAAACCACTTTGAACCATATGGATCATTGTCCTGTACAAATACGTACGTCACAGATACAGTCTGCACGCGCACGACACCGCGTCGAGAACCAAGACTGTAACGAAAGTGAAAAGACACCAATATAAGTTGAATGTCCGACCGAACTCCAGTATAACCCCTCGACCACCAATCAGCCCTGGCCCACTGCACAGTTAAAACCCATTCCAATGCTGCGCAGGTCAACTCCGAGATTGTTAATCAATTTCAACGAACCACTACTTGTACAACTGAAATTGAGCACAATCCCTTTACGATTTTACGCAGACATATCTGCACCTGACTCACACTATGATCCTCAGCAAAATGCAACCTCGTATTACCTTCTTACTGACCCCTGAAATTAACATGAACTAATCACAACCCAAAATCTACATCACCGTCATCAAGGTTATTATATCGAACTCACATTGTCTAGCCCAAAATGTCCCCAAAGACAACGAACTAGGAACCACTATGTACACTCTTACAGAATTAAAAGAAAAGAGGTAACACAAAAACCCGGCTGACAAGTTTCAATCACAGAACCAAGACGACATCATACCAGACAACCAGTATACGCAAAAAAACATATACAAAATAAACATAAATGACAACTTTCAGTACCACTCGCCATAATACAAGACAACATGACGAACAACACCACCATGAACCTAAAAATCACCAACCTGGACAGACAGAGTTCAACCACACCGTTCTGCAACTGCCCGAAGTGGCTGCCAACAGAGACGACACAGAACCTGCACAGGCCCAAAGGGCACACCAGACCCGACGAGGACCTGGCACTAAATATGACTCGAAGTCACTCAGCTCGACTAACGGCGCTGCCGCCGCAACTACAAGGCGCGTCCACTCCGACGAACACCAGGGACCGAAGTGAAGCTATCCCAACGCATTCCGCTCTGGTCGGAATCAAGCGAACTCTTTCTCACAACACAAAACAGCGAATTTGGGCAGAGCAGCGTATCCCTCCGACGAGCTGACACGCCGGACCAACGGACTAGCTGTTGCTCGTTGCACGACAATTTACCACAACAACTCACAGCCTTGACAACACCAACAACAGCCCATATCCTGCCCCCCTTCTCTGGTGTAGAAACCCAAAATAACAAAGGGTAACAATCGGGAATGAAACCAACCTCCCGCTTCCATCCCTTCAACAAGTCAAAATTGGAACTCAAGAAAATTGTATGTCTTATTTCCCCAGCACCCTACTTAGCCTAACCTTCCACCTTAACCAAAACCCACAATTTACACACGCACCTCGCACACACACATGTACACATATGCACAGCAAAAGCGCACATGCTCTTATTCCGAATTACCATTACTCCCAAAACCCCTAGACGGCTGATTTAGTACCGCCGATCGGTGACACTGAGCCCCCAAACACATACACGGCTGATTTAGTACCGCCGATCGGTGACACTGAGCCACCAAACACATAGACGGCTGATTTAGTACCGCCCATCGGTGACACTGAGCCACCAAACACATAGACGGCTGATTTAGTACCGCCGATCGGTGACACTGAGCCACCAAACACATAGACGGCTGATTTAGTACCGCCGATCGGTGACACTGAGCCCAAACACATAGACGGCTGATTTAGTACCGCCGATCGGTGACACTGAGCCACCAAACGAAAGAGCAAACAAAGGACAAAACAGACACAATGCGTTTCGACTTGTTGGGTCTTCTTCAGGCATGACATACAATACCCAAAGCAACAGAAATAAAGGGCGAACAAACGGATATTTATCTGTTCGTCCTCTGCTTCCATTGTTTTTTTAAAATGTTAGTTGTCCTGCTTGAAGAGGACCAAATAGGTCGAAACGCGTTGTCCGCAGCTGTCGTCTGTTTGTCCCTTCGTTTGGCAGCTTCGTTATCTTATTTTTTGCTTTTATCGAAAGAAATGATACACCTGAAGGAGAGGGTGGGACCAGAGAAGTGCTGTGCTGACCTGCCGAACCAACCAGCTGGGAGCAATCCTGCACCCCCCCTTGGAAACCTGCTAAGGCTTTTATAGAACTCGTGTTCTGATAATGCGAAATCTTTTTAGTTTACAAACTAGATTGTTCACACCCACTACATTTCGACTTATTCCAGGTTTTGAAGTAAGTAAACTGTTAGTTCACAGACAGAGTTTGCTTTACATCCAGTGAATTTCGACGAGGTCACGTTCTTGACCTGCTTTGTTTGACGTTTATCGAGTTATTGACGAGCCCAGTTTTCTGCTACGCGAACTTGTGATTCATAAACCATGCTTGTTCACAGCCGTCGAGTACAGACAGACGGCCCCAGTTCTCAGCGATGTCAGCTTTTAATTTACAAACCTTGGTTTGTTCACGTTCAACCATATCAAGTTTGCTGACTCTTTAATAACAGACAAAAAGCAGTTGCTAATATGCTTGCTTCAACCATTGAAAAGAATTCCTCTTCTTCTAACAAATCAGCCACTTTTGTCAAAAACAAGGCCCTTAAAGAAAAATCACCCTGCAACTTTTCGTCAGACAGCTGGAAGACTACAATCTTCCTTTCACGTTAAATGAACTGAAATCTGCCTTACTTTCTTGCAGCGATTCCTCTCCAGGTATAGATGAAATCCATTATCAACTGTTGAAACATCTTCCGCAAATAGGTCTGAACATCCTGCTACAGGTATACAACCATGTGTGGACTACAGGTTTCTTTCCACCCTCTTGGCGAAAAGCCCTCATTATTCCCATCCCCAAACCTGGAAAAGATCTTTCTAAATCCATCAAACTACCGTCCCATAGCTTTGACCAGCTGTGTCTGTAAATTGATGGAGAAATGGTCAATGCTAGGCTCATGTGGAAACTCGAAACGATGGCCCTTTGGCGAAAGAACAGTGTGGTTTCCGCAAACATCGGACTACAGTTGACCATTTGATTCGTCTGGAATCTACCCTTCGGAACGCCTTTTTGAACAGACAGCATGCAGTGGCAATTTTCTTTGACTTGGAGAAGGCCTACGATACCACCTGGAAGTCGGGGATACTTCATGATCTCCATGATCTGGGTTTTCGAGGTCATCTTCCGCTTTTCATTCAAAATTTTTTGGCAGAACGACAGTTTCAGGTCCGGGTTGGCACCACTCTCTCTGATGTCCACGAGCAGGAGTTGGGTGTTCCGCAGGGGAGCATCTGTCTCCTGCTCTCTTTAGCATCAAGATTAACAACATTGTGAATCAGTTCAGCAGGGTTCCGACTGCTCATTGTTTGTGGATGATCCGAGTGTCCAGCGCAGGCTCCAGCTTTGCGTGGATAAAATCCATCAGTGGGCGGATGAAAACGGTTTCACCTTTTCTGCTAAAAAAACACAGTGTATTCACTTCCATATTTCCGTCAGATTTTTCCAGATCCTGAACTTTAAGTCGGGAAATCTCCCATTCCAGCTGTCAAAGAGGCCAAATTTCTAGGGGTTATTTTTGACCAGAAACTTAACTTTCTCAGCCACATCAAAAACCTCAAAACTGCTTGCCAGAAAGCACTGAATATTCTGCGGGTCGTAGCGCACACCGACTGGGGCGCTGATAAGAAAACTTTGCTGCACCTCTACAGAGCCTTGGTCCGTTCCAACTGGACTACGGCTGTGCTGTGTACGGCTCTGCAAGATCGTCTTACCTCAAACTCTTGGACCCTATCCACCATCAAGGGCTTCGTCTCTGTCTTGGAGCGTTCCGCACCACCCCTGTGTACAGCCTGTACGCAGAGGCAGGTGAACCTTCACTGTCCAACCGCAGGCTGAAACTGTCTTTGAATTATTATATCCGACTGTTCTCAGAACCGCAGAATCCTGCCTATGACTGTGTCTTTGACCCTCCGTTCCAAAGTAAGTTTGAAAACAACCCGAAATGTATTCCGCCGTTTGGTCTTCGTATGCGGCCTCACGTGCGGAATGCAGGTCTAGACCTAGGTGTTGTGTCCGATTTTTCCAAGTTTCCCGATCAACCTCCGTGGACCTTTTTCACACCAGAGATTCGTTTTGATCTTGCAGCTTTCGTAAAGAGTCTACCAGTTTCTCTGGCGTACAAGGCATTGTATGCTGACCTCTGTTCGAAATTCCCATCCTGTCAAAAGGTTTTCACTGACGGTTCCAAGTCTGAAGATGGAGTGGCCTGTGCAGCCTACTGCCCTGGGGCTCCTTCTCAGATACTGTTGGAACATATCCATTCCGATGCTTCTGTCTATTCTGCTGAACTTACTGCTCTGGTTCTGGCTTTGAAGATAATCTCACATTCTTCGAAGAGGGACTTTCTGGTTCTGTCGGATTCGCTGTCAGCTTTGGAAGCCATAGCTGGCCGCAACTTCAGCATCCAGAACTTTTACTTTTTTTTTAACTTTTTAGCAAATTGAAGGCGGACGGTTACAACATTACTCTTGCTTGGGTTCCTGGTCATGTTGGCATCGGGGGGAACGAAATGGTTGATCGTTTAGCCAAAAACGCCACAAGCGAGAAACTGTCCAACATTTATATCCCTGCTCAGATGTGAAACCCAAAATTAACGATTATGTGAGAGACCTCTGGCAGAGGATTGGAAAAACACAGACAGTAACAAACTCTTTCAGATCCGTCCAAACTTAAGGACTTCCTCCCATCTACGTCGGGTGGTCGTAAAGAGGAAACGGTTCTGTGCCGGCTGCACACCGGCCATTCGTATTTTACCCATTCTTACCTTTTAAAGAGTGAAGAAGCTCCGTGGTGCATTCCATGTCATGCACCACTCACAATGAAACATGTTCTTTTGGAGTGTTGGGACTTGCACATGTGAGACACAAACATTTTACAGCGGAGTCCATGAAGATCCTGTTCAGGATGTCCCGCCTGACGTGATCCTTGAGTTTTTGAGAGAGATTAACATTTTTCATCTGATTTAAGATTTACGGAAGAAAGATTTTTAACAAAGTTTCTGGTACGTTTCTAGACGATGTCTTTTAAAGAGATGTGTGAAAGGGGTGGGGTTTTTTTTTAATTTTTTATTTTATTTTTTTTTTTTTTTATGACTGGTGAGTTGTTTTTAACGTGGTGACAGCCCTGATGTGGCCCTTTGCGGTCGGCTGGGCTATAAGCAACATTATCTTATCTTATCTTGTTCACGTTCATCTAATATTTTACAAGCTCCAACAGACTTTGGTGTGAAGTAAGAGGTGGAAACAAGTCCATATCAAGAACAGATTTCGATCTGGACAATCACGGTTATTTTAGCAGAAATGACTATGAATTTCTGATATTGCACACTATTCTGAAAAGTGCTTTACGAAACTTATTTCATATCTATACAACACCAAAACAAACCCCAAAAAACACGGCACGCATTTACATCGACATTACGCATATACACACACGAAAATGCACCTAACACACTACACGTGTGTAGCTATTCACTAATTATGATGCAACAGTCAAAAACAAAGATAATAAACGTATACACGCGTCACTATATTCGGGCATACATACGTACATGTTCATTTACATAATTAGATGTATCACACATGCAGAGACGCTCACAACTGCTTTGATGAACATAACACAATCAGACTTATTGATAAGAGAAAAGATGCGTTTTAAGGTCAGCTTAGGGGGGGGGGGGGGGGGGGGGGGGGGGGTGGAAAGGGCTTCACTTGACATGTCCTGTATATACAGAGAGAGAGACAGACAGACAGAGACAGGCAGACAGACAAACAGACAGACCGACAGATAGAGAGGCAACGAGAGACAGAGAGAGAGAGAGAGAGAGAGAGAGAGAGAGAGAGAGAGACTTCACAGGTACATAAACCCTTCCACTCAATTAACCGAGTTTTTCGAATGCATTTGTAAGAATGCCATATTCTACAAACAGAACGCAAAGTTCAGGCATGCCAATTCCAGACTACAACCCTTCATTTAATTAAAACGACTTCTTGACCTATAAAGGTCTAAGATGACACGACTTTTTGAACGGAGTTTTTTTTCCATACTTTCAATATGCACTGTTTTTTTTATTAAATTTGGAGAATTGTTATTTGTATTTTTTCGGTCAGCTGTGTAAGGGTTCTGAATTTTCTTCTGAGTTTCTGACAATAATTTTATTTCAAACCCAGGATTCGTTGGGAAAAGAAGGGTTACGAACAAATTCCTGGTGCAAGAAACCCATTTTCGGGTTGTCTACCGGTTGGTAAACCCACTTTATAAGAAATGTAAATGAGTGTGTGGTGTGTGTGTGTGTGTGTTGTGGGGTGTGTGTGTGTGTGTGTGTGTGTGTGTTTGCGCGAGAGAGAGAGAGAGAGAGAGAGAAAGAGAGAGAGAGAGAGAGAGAGAGAGAGAGAGAGAGAGAGAGAGAGAGAGAGAGAGAGAGAGAGAGAGAGAGTTTCCTTTAATGAGGACTACAGAAATCCATTAAAGCTGCTAAATATTAATCACTGTTTTTATCGACACTTCTTTGTCTAGCGGTTTGCGGGGGTTTTTCTTTTTTTTTTTCGTTTTTCTGTTTTCCCCTTTGGGCATCACCCCCCCCCCCTCCTTTTTTTTTTCTTTATGTTTTACATACAAAAGCACTTTTCTAAAATTTTGGGTTTTCTGGAGGGGAAAAAGAGGGAGAGGGAAGGGCAAACAGACAGCCCCAAAAATAAAAAGCACCCACAGAAAGAGCAAGCCCCAGACACAAACAGAGAAAAACAGACAAAAAAAAAGCCACAGAGAAAAATGGGGGGGGGGGGGGGAGGGTAGGAGAGGGTGGGGGGGGGGGGGGAGAGTGAGACAGACAGACAAGTACAGGGGATGGACGTGTAAGGGACGGACAAAAAGAAAAAGAAGGGACGATGATGAAGAAAAAAAAAAGAAAAAAAAAGTAGAAGAAGCAAAAAAAAAATCAACGAAAAGAAGACCTTTTGGCCGGGTCTAAAAAGAAAAACTTTATCTCCCTTCGGGTGCCGACCCCGCAAAGCGCGAACGTAAAACAGAAACGGTTTTTACAGCAAAAACGGCGGGGCCCCCTGACCCCATCACCCTTCCATTGACTTTACACCAGGGGCTGTGCAAATCCCCCACCCGCCCCCGGGGACCGTTTTTGCACGAAACTTTTCGCAACGTCTGGGGCGGAAAGGTTTTTTGCTACCGGTTTTGTACGAACGGCTACTGTGAGGGCTTTTTGTTGCGTCGTACCCGGGTAAAACCCCCGGGTCACCCCAAAACGCGAAGTCTTAAAACACTATGGTACAAATGCATAGATGGGGATGAGAACATTAGTGGTGACATTTTGATTACCCCACCCAGGGCAGCCCCACTCTGACTTCGGGGGAGGGAATTGGAATGTCGGGGGAATTGCCCTTAAACACCTGGCAAACCCGAGCTTTATGCGCTCGGCAAAACATGTGGCCCCAAAGTACACCAAAAATCCCCCATAAAAGACAGATGATAAAAAAAACAAAAACGAGTAAAAAAGGTTTCGAATTTGGCAACATTTTTTTAGACAATGCATATTGAAGCGTTTGGCAAATAGTGAAAATAAAATTCGAATCGTTTCCCATTTTAAGCCAATAACATCCATCAAACGGTTCACCCATAATCAAGGATAAAAAGGGAAATTATCGCATCAATAAAAAAATCAGTTTTTTAATCGAACGAGCTGGTTTTGGGTGAAATCAGTGAAACCACAGATATCGCCGTCACCGGTTCTGTGTGGGTTTCCGTAAACCCTTTCCCCCCCAAAAACCTTTGGTTTGGTCGGGAGGAGATTACGACGAAGACAAAGATGGTTTTTTTTTTGTTGTTGGTTTTTTTTTTTTTTTTGTTTTTGTTTTGAAAGACCCTTCTCCCCCCTCGTGGAATTGGGGGGGCTACCCACCTGTTGCAACATCACGACATTGTGTTGTCTCCCTTTCTTTCCAAACGACAAAAGGCACATGCTAGTGATCTCCTTTTGGCTCTGTCAGCCTCTGTGACTGGATTTCCTTAGGACACATTGAACAGTGACCATTTTTCTATTTTTAATTTAATTTTTTCATCACTTTGTTCCTTTGGGAATAATTTAGGGGCCCCCCGATTGACGTCACGGTTTCCCTTTTGCGCGGCCCCTGTGTTTGCAAAGTAAAATTTTTGTTTGTTTCTTTTTTCTTTGTTTTTGGCTTTTTTTTTTTTTCTATTATCATTTGTCAAATTCTTGGGCAAAAGTTTTTTGCAAAAAAATTTACCCCCAAAAAACGTGTACATTGTTCTCAACCCAAAAATTACCGATCTGTTTGTAGGGACTACATGATCTGGGGATTCAGCTTCTTTTGTTTTAAAAACAACCCAGCATCAAAACCAAATGAGGTTAGCGTTTCCTTCACAAGTCGGAGAAAAAGGAAATCCAGGGTTCTTGACTACCCCCCCCCCCCCCCCCCCCCCCCCCCCCCCCCCCACCAACCCACCACCTCACCCCCCTTCCTCCCTTCCCGCCCTTTGCTTTTTTTTTAAGCTGTTGCACGGTTTTTGGTCCGGCCCCGGGGGACGAAACTCAAGAATGAATGGGGGGGGGGGGGGGGGGGGGGGGGGGGGGGGGGGGGGGGGGGGGGGGGGGAAATCCTTATATCAGCTGTGCAGGCAATTGTCTGAGTCTCTGCACTGTTCATGTCTGCAAAGAGCTCTCTCTCTCTCTCTCTTCTCTCTCTCTCTCTCTCTCTCTCTCTCTCTCTCTCTCTCTCTCTCTTCAAGAACGCTGAGGTGGTGGCCCATGTGAGGTCTATGCTGTAGGCTGAAAAATACTGCCGACTTTTGACAGTTCTAGCCACTTTTACATACTTCTTCTATTGCCTCATTTTATTTTACACTGTTGACCCTACTCAGGGCGAGGACTGGATGTAAAAAAGCACATCAGTGCTATCATTATCCTCGTTAATAACGAATTTTGTCTTGTCTTGTCTCTCTCTCTCTTTCTCTCTCTCTCTCTCTCTCTCTCTCTCTCTCTCCTCTCTCTCTCTCTCTCTCTCTCTCTCTCTCCTCAACTCACCAACGCGGTAAAGGTTCTCCAGGAAGGATTTTTGCCATAAACTTTCATGGAAGCGACGAACAGAAACACGTTGATCAACGCCAGATTCGCTGGACGGAGAAGCATGCAGCACACCGAACGCCGACCTGGCTGTACACAGCTGTCCACCGTTGTTGAGAAACAATGGAAGACATGGAATGTCGTTTTCACAGCCAAATTCTGACCATGTGCTGAGGTCTTAAGTTTACCATTGGGCGTGCAGAATTCTTGTCCCCTTTAATACGCGCCAGGAAACTTTCTCAGATGGTATCAAGGGAGATGCTGTGAAACTCAAGCAGAAGGTATCAGTTTACCGTCGATGCTTAGGATACGGACTGAGAATGTTGCAGCATGCCTGAGCGACCTAAAAAAAGGACGTTAACAACCAGCTCAAGACCTGGTTTGTGAATGCATGGAACGTGACTACTGAAGTCGGAGAACAGAAATCGTGGTGCTACGGACTACAGGTCGACAAACACTGTGCGACAAGTACCTGGCTACTGATGTTGAGGATCGTTATACGCGCGCTGTGGCCACACCGTTCCTGAACCATCTCTGGTCCGAGTTGAGCTCGCTCTTCAAGAACGCTGAGGTGGTGGCCCATGTGAGGTCTATGCTGTAGGCTGAAAATACTGCCGACTTTTGACACCATCCACCAGCCATCAAGTGACAGTCAGGGACTAGGCACTCTTGTGGGAATGAGACTTGCCGAAACACACGGAGCGGCAAGAAGGGTCCCCCCGATGGTATGGGAAATGGACAGAGGAGAACAGTAGAGTGACGATGAAGGTTTTCCTTTTGCGTTTGACGACGTAATGAAGACCTGTAGTGTCCCCTTACCCAGTGACTTCTTTTTTTTCAATTTAATTTTGCTTTGTCTTTGTTTCAACCCGGAAACTATCAAAGTCTTCTTGCATTATAAATTGGGAGTTAAATTGTATGCTTTTGAATATATCATGAATGCTATACAGAACTCGACAATAAACCCCAGTTCAACAACAACCAAAAATACCGTAAAATTGTGACAGCAATCACCAAAACAACAATGAAAAAAAAATATACTGAAATTTAATAGAAAATGCTACGAAGAGAATCATTTTTCTTCAAAAAACAACTTACTATATTTAAAAACCCATGGCGACAAAAAAAAAGACGCTTAGGGAGAGGGAAGCGAGACGAACTCTGTGTTTTCGGGACCAGCTAGTATGAGCCGGACAACAACTCCAAACAAACGTCAGACAATCAGAGCAATCAGAGCACGTGTCAGCGAGCATGCCTCCTGTAACAGGAACACGATACGCCGATCTATCAAGGACTACGGCGGCAGTCGGGAGAACGCAAACCTCCGCTATGGTTTTCGCTGATCAGACCGGCCCCTTCCTAATGATAAAGACGGTTGACGGAGGTTGGGGCTTTGCCGATCGGGTGTTGGTATTTCCCAGGGGCCGCGACAGGGGCAGGCGAGGCTCAGCTACGAAAGTGTGTACGTATATGTGTGCTTGTACATATATGTGTGTATGTATATATATATATATATATATATATATATTATATATTATATATATACATTATATATATATATATACACACATATATATATATATATTGTGGTGTGTGTGTGTGTGTGTGTGTGTGTGTGTGTGTGTGTGTGTGTATAGACACTCTTTCAAATGACAACACCAAACAAGCAAATTTTCATCTCTCAACGTTTCGGCACGTGGCCTTCTTCAGGGCACGCTTTATTACTACACTGACTCACAAACAATATATAATATATATATATATATATATATAGAGAGAGATGAGAGACGAGAGAGAGAGAGAGAGAGAGAGAGAGAGAGATCAATGCGAATCACACACACACACACACACACACACACACAAGATGGCGGCTACGGTCAACAGCTAAACAACACGCTTGCTGACTTTTTTGCCAAAGTTCCTTAAAATGACCAGGTTCTCCAAAACAAGACCCTGGACGCGAAGTCCTTCAGCGTTGACCACCCTGATTTTGGACAACAGCGATCAAGGAAAAAACAAATCAGCCAAGAAAAAGAGAGAACGAAAACCGAGAGCTGAGGACCGTTTTGTTACCCTGGACCAAACAACCCTTTGTGGAAGGGTTGGATCTCCCCGGTAAACGGGCCTGCTGGGAAAACCCGGGCAAGCAAAAAGTTTTGGTACTACTTTTGCTGACATGAAAACATTAATAGAAACGCTATGCTATGAAAGGGCAACTTAGAGGAAAACGATACAAAACAAATGAAAAAAATGACCTGATTGAAAAGGGAACAAAAAAAATGACGAATGATCAGCGTTCCCAAATTTCAGACTGCGAACAGCCATTTACTTCAAAATTCCCGAAGGGCAGTCGCTGGGGCCAGTCCCCAATACCCCCCGGGAGCAGCAGAAGGGGGGGCCCTTCAAAAAAAAAGACCGACAAACAAGTAAAATTTTAAAAGGGAAACGACCATACAATGACAAATAGAACACAGCAAAACAAACAAAGTGACGCAAAAAAACATTACGTAAAGAGGAAAGCAAAAATCAGGTTTCTGGGGCCTAGGGGAAAAAAAAATTTTTACGAAAAAACCCTGAGTCTGGTCTCCCAAGTTGTTTTTTCCAAACACTTTCCCCGTGAAAAAAACCAAAGTCAATAAAAGGGAAAATTTGGAGTTTTCCTTTTGGGTTTTTTAAGCAAAAATCTGGGAAAAACGTTAAAAATCAAGGAAATACCCCAACTTTTAAACAGCATATAAAAAAAACACGACGCCCCCTTAGGGATTCACTGGGCGGTGAATGTTTTAAAAAGTCAACATTCCCACGGACGCAGTAAAAAACTGGGGGCAGTGTTCGGGGTTTTAAGAAAAAACCCGGTCTCAAAATAATCGACAGCAAAATACTCCAGTCACAACACTAAACTTAACACCCCAAGATGATTTTTTCAACGCCCTTGCCATTAGTTTGAAGGGAAAAGGGGACATCAGCCTGATCACCCATAATAACCTGCGCACGGGCTCCGGGCATCTCCGTGAGGGGCCTTCCCCCCCCCCCAACATTTGGTGCCGCGCCCCTGGTGGGAACATCGGGCGTCACGGAGAACCTGCTGTGGAGCCAAACCCGGGAAAGGGAACCGGACGTTTCCGGAAACCGCCATCCGGGTTCTCCCAAAGCCCCCGGACCCTCTGCTCTACAACCTGGGCCCCGGGAAATCCAGGGTTCAGCATCTGGGGGGCCCTGGTGAAAGGGGAAACTTTGAAAAACACCCACCCCCTTGTGCTAGAACGAAAACCCCTTCTTAAAATTTGAACTGCGTATAAAATCTTAAATTCTTTTCCTTTTGCCCAAAGTCTTTCCATTGATTTTTTTTTTATTTACTATATCTAAAATATTTTTTTGCACTAGTTTAAAAATTTAAGTTCTGTTGATACGGGGAAAATTTTCAAATTGTTCAAAAAAAGGACCCTTTTAAAAGGTATTTCAGGGGAAAACGTCGATCTATTAAAAACCCCCCTTGGCCAAATTTAGTAAAAAAGTTTGGGCAGAAAAAAACAAACAAATGTTTTTTTTTGGCCTTACAATCCAAAACACACTAGAAAAAAATTTTACCTAAATTTTCGGGTTTATTTTTTTCCCCCAATTGTTCAACGGGGGAACACAAAATAAAAAAAATCAACTGGGCCATTTACATCAAGGAAGGGAGTAAAACCCCCTGCGCAATTTCCCTTTCCCACCAGACACCCCCCTAAATCCATTCGGGGGAAGCCCAGGTTTCCCAGGCCCAATACTAACATCGTTTTAAAACTGTTGGGGTCAGCCATCTAAACGGGGCCCCCCAAAACGGTTTAATTCTGAAGGGTTTACGTTCATTACATACAAGACCAGAAAAAACCCAATAGATTCTTTTAACGGGAAATTTTTTAAGGGCTCTTTCCCCCCTTTTTGGGAAAAGAATTGTCAGTCAAATTACTGTAACCTTTTTATAAAAAAATTTTTTCGATGTTTTTTAAAATTCTTTTGAATGACGGAAATAAACGAATTCCGGAAAACCCAAAGCACAAGCCAAGTGCAATAGATCTAATTTTTAGTATCCCCAGATCTACCCCTCTTTGATTGGCAAACCCTCGATGCACACCAATAGTGATCATATTGCTACATTATTTACCTTTGAAATTTCTGGGCCTTTAAACCAAAAAATTTTTACAAGGGAAAAAAGGGTCCCAAAATAAATTAAAAATTAGCTAACTGGGGTAAATTTACAGAACACAAAAAACTTCATTTGACACAAAAAAAACTTGATACTCAATTTTTGAGGGCCCTATACGATCATTTTCAAAATTGCATGCATCGCTGCGAATAAATTCAATACCTATGAAAAAAACCGGAAAAAATTCAAGTTCAAAAAAGCGCGCAGGAAATGCTTGGGGGAATAAACATGTAAAAAAAGGAAAAAAAGGAGAAAAACACCCAAACTGAGAAAATTTTATTTACGAAAAAAGGGAAGAAGAGCGCGCTAAAAAACCCTTTTGAAAAAAAAGAGAAAAAAAATCATTTTAATCACATCACAGCAAAAGCAAAACACCCAATATTGGTCAAACTTTTGAAAAGAATAAAAAATTTCTAATCTAAAAAACCCCAAAAAAGGAAAGGGGAAAAGTTAAGAAAAATGAAAGATGGAGAAAACTTGCCAAAAGGTCCTGTCAAGTTTCCCAAACTTGTTTTCCCCTTGAAAATCTAAAAAAGGCCGAAGTTTTTTGTTGACTATTCCCCCAAAAAATGGCAGAAAGATATTTTTATAAACCCAAAAAAATAGAGGGAACAGAGAGCAAGAAAAAAGGGAAATTTTCGTCTAAAAAACGATCCGGGCCCCCCTGTAAAAAACCACTTTCTAAAATGCCCCTTTTTAACAATTCAAAAAATTAAAGAATTCTTCCCTAATGGGGGGGCACCAAAAAAAAAACAGGGGGTTTTAGAGGGAAATCCAAATAAAATTTACGTCTTTTTCCCCCCCTAATGAAAAAACCTTTATCTAGTTTTTCATTCAAAAATTCGGGGAAGACGGCAATTTGCCCCCCATTATGAAGCGTTCTTTCATATTTCCTATACTTTAAACAAGGAAAACCTGAAGTAACATAAACAGCTACCCCCCAATTGCCCTGACTACGACCCATGTAAACTAAGGAAAGAATTGTCCAAACAGATTATTTTATTTTTAACAAACAAAAAATTTAATCCCTATAAATAAAAGCGGGTTTTTCCCAAAAGGGCAGTCAGAAACAGAAAAACTAGAAAAACCCTCACAAAATTTAAAAAAAACAGTTCGCAAGACAAAAAAAAACATCCTGGCAAGGGTTCTTTGACAAAAGGAAAGCGTACGAACAAGTAGGGCTTGAACGACTTTTTTTTAAAACTTAAAACAAATTGATAAAGGGAAAACCATGTAAAACTTTTGTCAAGTTTTCCCCCTTAAAAAGTAGAATAATTCAAAAAAAAGAATAGAGCAAAAATTCCAAACTAAAACATGGAAAAGGGTTTTCCCAAAAGGGGTTCAGTTTTATCCCCAATTTTTTTTAAATACCAAATTGCAGATAAAACAAAAGGCTTATCCAAAGACATAGTTTTTGTTACATTTGCGGGACGACATAGGGTCTTGGATAAAAGTCACTTTTGGCCCCCCAACCCCATTAAATTTTTAAATTACATAAAGATAAAAATTTCAACATGAAAAAAAACAAAAAAAAGTATTTTTCCTTACATAAAAATTTTGGATTTGACATTTTCTCGGCAGAAAAAAAAAAATCTAATGTTTTTTTAATTTGGGAAAAGTGCCCCCGGGGAAAACTTCCCAAATTTTAAACCCAGAATGGGTAAACTTAAAATTACGCAAATCTTTTAAAATTCCTAGGGAAAGTTTAACATAAAAAATCTAAAGGAAACCCAAAACATATTAAAAATTTATTTTAAATTTAAAGGGCAAGAAAAAGTTTAAACTTTCTAAAAGATCTAAGAAAAACAAAAAGGGGACAAGATAAAGAGATTTTAAAACATCCTATTTTTCGGCTCTTGGCGCTTAGATTGATTTTGCTCAAGAAGTTTTTTTTAGTGCCCCCAAAAACACTCTTAAAAATTTTTACAAAGTTTTAGACTGAAAAGCAATAAACTTGCTCTTGGAGTTCCCCCACACGCTTTGGGGAATTGGGGACTTTAATAAAATTGGAATCTTACCTTTTGAATAAATTTTTCAAAAAGGGTGCCCGGGCCTCTAAATTTTGTTTTAAAGAACCTTTTTAAGAAAAGGGTTTTGTACAAAGGAAAAATATCTCTCAAAATTTAAAAGGTTTTTTCTAAAAGAGCAAAAGACATTTTAAAAACGCTAAACTTTTCAGTCATACACATTTTACTCTTCTTAAAAAAAAAACCAAAAAAATTTAAACCCAAAATAAAAAAAGCTGTCACTCATCCATTTCCACCCATTTTCCCCAAAAGGAAACAAACCCAAAAAGGGAAATTTTTGACACAAAATATAATGAAAAATGAACAAAAACGAAACCCCCATTTCTCTTAAAATATTATGAAAAAATTTCATTTTGGGAAAATTTAATAAAAGGACCATCTCCAAATTTTTACAAAATGGGGTCAGGGGGAGATCCCCTAAAAAAACAGGGGCAGCCCTTTTTTTTAAAACCCCAAATTAAAAAATAGAGAAATTATACATCTTGGCATCCCTTGTCAATTTTTACTGCAGAAAATTTGTTGCTATTCTGATGTCCCGAAGGGAGTTTTAAATTCTTCCATAAAAAAATTGTCCCCCTTTTACTTGCAGTGACTCAAAGTCAGCTCTTTCTGCCTTTCAGTCTTTTTTTCAAAAATTCGTTGCAAGACTAAATTTCAGAAATTTTAAATTTGTGAAACCCTCTCCTACGATGAAAAGAATAAATGTGACGTTTCTTTGGGTGCCCTCACATTGTTGGGGAAACTAACAAATGAGAAAGTTTTTAAATTTAAGCTGCTCGGAAGAAACACGCCAAAAAAAAAGAAGGCACGAAAGGGACTTAACATTCCCCTAGACCTATCAGAATTTCTATACCTTGATTAATAAAGCCCTTCTTTAAAAGTTTTAAAAGGGTTTTGAAAGAACAGATAGTCAATTTATCAAAAATGGGATACACCAAATCCTGACATTCCCCCAAGACGCTTTTGACAAATTTCGAAAGTCCAATTCTAGAGAGGTAGTATCCCTTAATTTATTGGATGCGCCCTTAATTTTACTTCGAACCAAATACAAACAAAAAAGTTAAATGCGTTTTGTGGGGGAAAATTTTTAGTGTAAGTCACCCCATTACTAGATTGCCAAGGCAAAAAAATACAGTGCCATGGCTGGTAACAATATTTCAAATGATAGAAACACACCCCTGACTTACCCAAAAAAATTAAAAAAAATTAGCTTTTTTTTTGTTCCATGCCCACATTTATTACGTAGTCCAGTAAATTTAAACTTTAAATTTCAAAACCCCTATATACAAAACAAAATTTCACCACACACACAAAACCACCACAAACACACACAACCAAAACAACCACACCACCATGCGCACACACACATGCGCGACGCACACGCGCGCGGGCAGCGCGGGGCGTGTGCACACCACACACACAACCACACACCACACACACAAAAAACACACACACACACACAACACTCCCTCCTCTCTCTCAAAACTCACACTAAAACAAAACGCACGCACGCATGCACGCGCACACACACACACACAATCACACACCCCCACACAAACACACTCAAACTCACACACACACACACAAAAGCACAAGCCCCACACGCACACACACACCAAAACCCCCACATACACACAAAACACCACCACACACACCACCCACACAAAACACACACACTGTCTGTAATCACGTTAAGGGGGGAAACGTTAAATTGAAGAACAACAAACCCCCACTCACTCACTCATCACACACTTTATCAAAATAATTTTCACAAAAAAGGAAAAATAAAAGACCCCCCGGGAAAACCGGGTGTCTTTTTTTTTTGTTGTTGTTGTTGCTGGGAATTTCTGCTGCTTTTGCGTTTTATTCCCGGGAATTCTTATTTTTTGGGCCCCCACTGGGAAATTTGAATTCAAAAACATCTTCAGCCAATTTTTGCTGCACCGCCCGACCTTCCCAAACGCCTCAATCAGTCCTAGATTATTCATGTCAAAATAAGCAGGGATTACAACACACACACCCCACACACACCCCCCCACACCACAGGGGCACACAAAAAAACGCAAAACGCACGCAGGGCCCCCAACCACACACACACACAAAACACCCACACCACACCCCACACACACACAGGGGGGTTTGGGCAGGGAGCTTAATGGGTGGGTTTTACCGGGGGGGATGAATGCATCAATTAAAATATGAGATTGACGGCAGCAGATAGATGAACAGCCCGAAAGGATAATGGATGGATGGATGAATGGATAAGACCCGATACTGGATAGACAAAATACAAGGCAAATAAATGTACCCAAAAGGGGAGGGAGATTGACGGATGGTTGGATAGATGGACTGCAAAAGACTGGTGTGTGTGTGTGTGTGTGTGTGTGTGTGTGTGTGTGTGTGTGTGTGTGTGTGTGTGTGTGTTGTGTGTGAGACAGAGAGAGAGAGAGGGGAGGAGAGAGAACAGAGAGAGAGACAGAGACAGACAGACAGACAGACAGAGAGAGAAGGAATACTTTACGTGTAACAAGATAAGCACGAAATGTGATTAAATAAACTGATTTGACACTTTAAAGATGCTAAAGTAACAAACATGCAAAGATAAATCATCATGGTCATGTCATGTGAAAGTGACAATGGAGGGACAGAAACGATGAGACAAGGGGAAAATACAGACAGACAGACAGAGGAGAGAGAGGAGAGAGATGAGAGAGAGAGAGAGAGACGAGAGAGAGAGAGAGGAGGGGAGAGAGATGAGGCGAATGTTTACATCTCATAAAGCCTCAGCATTCCAAAAGCAATAATTTTGTTACATGAATATCTAAGAGAGGGAGAGAGAGAGAGAGAAAAGAGAGAGAGAGAGAGAGCGAGAGAGAGAGAGAGAGAGGAGGAGGGGAGAGAGAAGGGAGGAGAGAGGAGAGGAGAGATGAGGCGGATGTTTACATCTCATAAAACCTCAACATTCCAAAAGCAATCATTTTGTTACATGAATACTCTATGAGAGGAGAGAGACAGACAGACAGCAGACAGACAGAGACAGAGAGAGGTCAATATAGAACAGAATTTAAGCAGTGTGGGTATAAGAAGAAGGGGATATTACGAGAGTAAACAACAATAAATTACAACGCGTGACTCACTTCCACTTGATCTGGAAATCAGGGTCCCGAAAAAAACCAGAAAGTTTGAAAGTCAAAAATAGCTTGTAAGAGCTCAAATGAAATGAACTGGGGAGTTTGTTGTTGCCTTTCTCATGGAAATAAGGACGCGGAGCAAGAAACTTTGGGTTGAAGAAGGGATCTTTTATGGGTGGTTAAGTTTGTTATTACGTTTCTAGTGGAGATCAGTCTGGAAAGAGAAACTCTGAGTTGAAGACAGCTTTAAAGAACGTAACGAGTTGGAAAGTTTGTGATTATGTTTCTAAAGTCAAACATGGAACAATATCCTTACCTAAAGACAAACACAGTTGTGCCTTTTCACGAAAACTTCCTCTGTCAGATAATACCCCCTTTCTTGAAGATAAACATAATTTTGCCTTTTCAACGGAAACTTTCCACAGTAAAATAACACCTTTACTTTGAAGACAAAAATAATTTTGCCTTTTCAATGAAAACCCTCCACAGTGAAATTATACCCTTACTTGAAAACAAACATGATTTTTGCATTTTCAACGGAAACATCCACTGTCAAATAACCGAACGTTTCAGCAACTGCGGCGAACGTTCTCACCTAACCGAAAGACCCAACGAAACCAACACACCGTACTGGCTGTTTTCGGTGACAGTTTGAACCCGTTCGTTTTCTGGCGAACGTTACGAACATTCATAACCAACCTAAACATGGCTTCAGGCCCACGGAAACGGTGACGACATACCCACAAATCGGCAACGTTTCTGTTCGGGGACCCCACGGACCCCACACGATTGCCTCCACGCATAACCCCCACTTTTTTATGTTTCTCTCAACGTCACGCTTCGGATAACTGTCGTAAACATCTCGATGATGCATCGACTGCAGGCAGCTCTGCAAAACAACCCGATAGGAAGCGGGAGAAGACGCCACGCTGGCTTGCTTGCCGCACGTACGTTTGTTACAGTGTTTGAGAAACAAAACGTTAGGGTTGCGTGGGGCTCAAAGGGATGAAAGATTTTCCCCAATGCGTCGGAGTTAAAATGGCTGGCAATAGACACACCTTTTTTTCTTCTTTTTTTTGCCAATAAACATAACCACACAACATTTGAAACAGAGAAAAAGAAAGGGGGGGGGGGGGGGAGAGAGAGAGAAGAGGGGCTAGGTGGAGAGAGCAGTGGAAGGAGGGGGTGGGAAGTTGCAGGGCCGGATCAGTTACAACAGTGGGGGTCAAAAGAGGGTTTAACATTCCTGGACCGGTAAAGACAGGTGTAAAAAAAAATGTGTTAAAATGCCAATTTTTGCCAGCCGAAGAGGGGAGAGTTATGAGAAGAAGAAAAAACACCACCAACCCCGCTCTCCCTCTCGTCCGGCTTTGGATTGGTAAAAAAAATATAAATACCCCCCCCCCCCCCCCAAAAAAAAAAAGGGGGGGGGGAGGGGAATTGTGCCCAAGGGCAAAAAGTCCTACGAGAGACCAAACAGCCCAAAACAGCCAAAAACAAACAAACAAACAAAACAAATTTAAAAATGGAGTGACTGACGGCGGCGAACGAAGCAAGATTAGGAATAGAGTTTGTTTAGAACTTACCGCCAATGACATTGACAAACAAAGCACAAGACAAGACACGATGCATTTCAACCACTTGGGTCTTCTTCAGGCGAAAAATAAATCACATTTAACATGTGGGACAGTACAAACAACGAAAAAAGAATGAAAAATGACTTATCCGTTCTTGTCCATGTGTTTCGTGGGCGGAAATGACATGCGGCCAGGGGGATTATGGGAGAGGAAACGGAGGGGGGGGGGGGGGGTTTGCGTCAGGGGAGGTGTGTGTGTGTGATATGATAGGGTTGTGTGTCCAGTTTATTGGGATGGTGTGATATCTTTGTGATGGTTGTGGTAATGGTGGATTGATAATAATGGTAAGGGGGAAAAAAAAAAAAAAAAAAGGAGGGGGGGTGGGGGGGGGGGGTTTTAAAGGGGAAGGATAATACAAAACTAAGATTAAATAGATGGAGGGTTGCTGTAACTACTGTATGAAGTGAGTGAAGGGGATGTGGTGGTGGTTATGTAAGAGTGTAGTATGTGTGTGTGTATGTGTGTGTGTTGGTAGGGGATTTTGCCAACTGGTGTGGAAGAGGTGAGTATGTGTGTTTGGTTATTGTTGGATATTGATGCCTTGGGGGTGTAGTGTGCCCAGTTTGGAAATGAGATGGGATTCGTGAGTTGTGCGTTCAAAGCTGTCACTCTGTGACTGCCAGAGTGCCATGACTTTGACATGGTCGATGTTGTGTTGGGTGTGGTTGAAGTGTAGGGCGACGGGTTTGGGTCGGTGGTGGCGGATATGGGCCCAGGTGTTCAGAGATGCGTGTTTCGAGTGTGCGTGACGTTTCCCCTATGTAGATCTTGCCACACAGCTGGCAGTGGATGGCATATATAATGTTGCGGCTCTGACATGAGAATGTGCGTTTGACTGTGAAGGAGTCTTTGGGGCCCTGTAGGATGGTGTCTGGTTTGGTGAGGGGGCAGATTTTGCAGTTGGGTTTGGAGCAGGGGTGAGTACTGGTGGTGTAGCTGTGGTTCTGTTCAAACTGGACCGCACGAGGAGGTCTTTGAGGTTTTTGTCACGTTTGAATGTGATCATGGGTTTGGTATGGAAGGCGGGTTTGTGGTTATGTACAATGTGCCAATTGGATTTGAGGATCCTACAGATGGGGAGGGTGTGCGGGTGGTAGAGGAGGTAGGCTGTGGGTCTGTCTGTCTTGGTTGGATGCTGGGTGTCCAGAGCAGATGTTCTGGATACAGCTATGGTGCGGCGGAGTGCTGCATTGATGATGGAACTGGGGTATCCGCGGTTGGTGAAAAATTGTGACATTTTGGCTGCTTGTATAGTGAAGTCTTCCTCGCTGGAGCAGAGTCTGCGAAGACGGAGAAATTGTGAGTATGGGATGCTGTCTTTAGTGTGTGGGTTGTGGGAGGATGAGTAGTCTAGGTATGCATGTGCGTCGGTGGGTTTGTAGAAAATGGAGGTTTTGAGTAGGCCTTCTTCTAGGGAGATGGTGATGTCTAGGAAGTTGACGGACTGCGAAATGGTGTAGGTGAGTCGGATAGATGGATGGAAGGTCTGGGCAAAGTTGAAGAAGTTGAGGAGGTCTTGTTTTGGCATAGATGTGGCTCCAGTCCATCATCGATATACCTTTTGTACAGTTCAGGTGTGGGGCCTGTGTATGTGTTGAGTAGGCGGTGTTCCAAGTGTCCCATGAAGAGGCAGGCATAGGCTGGTCCCATTTTGGTACCCATGGCAACACCGCTAATTTGTGAAAATGTGTGCTTGTTGAATTGAAATGTGTTCAGGGTGAGGACTAATTCAGCAGTCTGACCAGTGTGGTGTGGGAGGGTTTTGTACCACACTGGTCAGACTCGCTGAATTAGTCCTCACCCTGAACACATTTCAATTCAACAAGCACACTTTTCACAAATTAGCGGTGTTGCCATGGGTACCAAAATGGGACCAGCCTATGCCTGCCTCTTCATGGGACACTTGGAACACCGCCTACTCAACACATACACAGGCCCCACACCTGAACTGTACAAAAGGTATATCGATGATGGACTGGGAGCCACATCTATGCCAAAACAAGACCTCCTCAACTTCTTCAACTTTGCCAGACCTTCCATCCATCTATCCGACTCACCTACACCATTTCGCAGTCCGTCAACTTCCTAGACATCACCATCTCCCTAGAAGAAGGCCTACTCAAAACCTCCATTTTCTACAAACCCACCGACGCACATGCATACCTAGACTACTCATCCTCCCACAACCCACACACTAAAGACAGCATCCCATACTCACAATTTCTCCGTCTTCGCAGACTCTGCTCCAGCGAGGAAGACTTCACTATACAAGCAGCCAAAATGTCACAATTTTTCACCAACCCCGGATACCCCAGTTCCATCATCAATGCAGCACTCCGCCGCACCATAGCTGTATCCAGAACATCTGCTCTGGACACCCAGCATCCAACCAAGACAGACAGACCCACAGCCTACCTCCTCTACCACCCGCACACCCTCCCCATCTGTAGGATCCTCAAATCCAATTGGCACATTGTACATAACCACAAACCCGCCTTCCATACCAAACCCATGATCACATTCAAACGTGACAAAAACCTCAAAGACCTCCTCGTGCGGTCCAGTTTGAACAGAACCACAGCTACACCACCAGGTACTCACCCCTGCTCCAAACCCAACTGCAAAATCTGCCCCCTCACCAAACAGACACCATCCTACAGGGCCCCAAAGACTCCTTCACAGTCAAACGCACATTCTCATGTCAGAGCCGCAACATTATATATGCCATCCACTGCCAGCTGTGTGGCAAGATCTACATAGGGGAAACGTCACGCACACTCGAAACACGCATCTCTGAACACCTGGCCGATATCCGCCACCACCGACCCAAACCCGTCGCCCTACACTTCAACCACACCCAACACAACATCGACCATGTCAAAGTCATGGCACTCTGGCAGTCACAGAGTGACAGCTTTGAACGCACAACTCACGAATCCCATCTCATTTCCAAATGGGCACACTACACCCCAAGGCATCAATATCCAACAAAAACCAAACACACATACTCACCTCTTCCACACCAGTTGGCAAATCCCTACCAACACACTACACATACACACACACATACTTTCACTCTTACATACACCACACCACCACACTCCCCTTCACTCACTTCATACAGTAGTTACAGCAACCCTCCATCTATTTAATCTTAGTTTTGTATTATCCTTCCCTTAAATCCCCCCCCCCCCACCCCCTCCCCCTCCTTTTTTTTTTTTTTTTCCCCCTTACCATTATTATCAATCCCCCATTACCACAACCATCACAAAGATATCACACCATCCCAATAAACTGGCACACAACCTCATATCACCACAACTCCCTGACGCAACCCCCCCCCACCCCCCCCCACCCCCCCCCCCCTGCCCCCCCCCCCCCCCCCCCCCCCCCCCCCCCCCCCCCCCCCCCCCCCCCCCCCCCCCCCCCCCCCCCCTCCGTTTCCTCTCCCATAATCCCCCTGGCCGCATGTCATTTCCGCCCACGAAACACATGGACAAGAACGGATAAGTCATTTTTCATTCTTTTTTCGTTGTTTGTACTGTCCCACATGTTAAATGTGATTTATTTTTTCGCCTGAAGAAGACCCAAGTGGTTGAAATGCATCGTGTCTTGTCTTGTGCTTTGTTTGTCAATGTCATTGGCGGTAAGTTCTAAACAAACTCTATTCCTAAACAAAACAAAGACAAACACCTGGTAAGTTAATTAAGTCACCTCTATTTATTACGAAAGATCCTCGGCGCAAAATGGTGCCAACAACGTAATTAGAGCTTTGCGGCCGGTGATCTTCTGGGCAAAAGATGAACAGGCGTCTCGCTGCCTCTGTTTCCACGCCACCACGTTTCGTCCAATCTGGCTTGGCTTGCTTACAATTCACCGAATCACGTTTCGTCTGGTTTTCGCCACTCACGGTTCACCTAACCACGTTTCATCGATTCACGTTTCGCCTATTCACGGTCCACATAATCACGCTTCATCGATTCATGTTTTGGCTTCTCACGTTCAACTCATAAACGTTTAAACGAAGCACATTTCGCCTAAACATGTTTCACACAATGTCTCTCTCTGTGCACGCATCTATTACGTTTCATCTGAATCCGCAGGGTGAGGTGGGGCGAGGGGTTTGGGGAAGATGATAAAACCAGCACAACGTAACGGCGTTTCGACATCGTGAGCTTTTCAATTTTTATCACAAAATCAGAGATCAGCAACAACAACAACTATAGCACACACAAAAAGAAACAAGCAAACAAAGAAAAGACAGAAGAAAAAAGGACGAGAAAGAAAAAAAAAAGAAAAAAGACAGAGAAGAAAAAAAAGGAGAAAAAAAACAAAGGAAACCACGCCCAACCGCGAGTATAACAGAACAGCATCATACATACATCAGAGAACCCACCACCCCCTCCTCCGTCTTAAACCCACCCCCCTCTCCTCCACCCCAACAGCCCTGGCACACTCCTTTCCCCAAAACTATCGTGGAAGTAACAGGTGCGTGGCCAGATCCCCCAAGAAAAAGAGGTTAATTTTCCTGTTCTGGTGGAGAAACAGGCCGACCCTGCCTGCAGGCGGAACAGCGAGGGGGCAGGGGAGTGGCCAGTGCTACTACATTTTACAGCCACCCAGGCTTTTTACGAGTTTCTTTCTCTTTCTCTCTCTCTCTCTCTCTCTCTCTCTCTCTCTCTCTCTCTCTCTCTCTCCCCTCCCTCCCTCCCTCCCTCCCTCCCTCCTTCATTTTCAACTTCATCCTCCATCACCAGGTTTGCAAACGCTCTGTGTAGACTCACTTTCTACAGAATGGTATCATTACCCGTCTTCGACATCCAAACGATTTTCGTTTCTCCCGATCGTTGTCGCCATTCTCCACGAAACAGTCGCCATGGCATAACCCTCACCTAGCTCTGCTCACCAACAGGTCAATGCCGCAGCCGCTTCCGACCAATCGCGGGAAAGTTTACAGAATTCCGCGAATCAAGTAGATATACATGTATTTACTATTCATAAATAGTTAAGGCAGAGATTAAAATCAAAGTCAACGATCTGATTTCTAATTCGATGTCCACTCGGAATCCACCCACTTCACCTTCTATATAAACAAGGCGAGTGTTGTTTTAAAGGGTTAAAAGTCAACAGGAAATTGCTTCGATTTATGTTCAGACATTTATTTTTGTCGCCATGCTCCAAAAATAGTAACGTTTTGTGATTGACAGCAAGAAAGATCGGCAGGTTCACCCTTGACTTCCGAGTTAGTCTAAATATGGACACGTGGACCGGCCAAGCCACACCTTCTTCGTCTTACTTCGGAAACATCCGTCGAGGGTCCTGAGCTACCAAGACATCCGAGCAAGACTGCGCCTGTCACAAGATGGCCTTAGCAATACGCCCATCGGATCGCCGACACGCATGACATGACTGAAGATGAATTGCAGGTGAGTCAGTTACATAAAACTGATCCTTAAAACGGTCCTCGGAGTCAAGACTAGCTGAACAGTGTAAAAATAAGTTTTTAAAAAAGTAGGGGTTCCCTTCACTGTAGTATTACTGGATACTGCTCTTGGTCTTGTCGGTCTCTCTACCTGTCGGCAAGGTATATCAAAACTAGGGATCTTATATAACGTCCTGGAGATTGTAACATTAAAAAGACCCGAGCATCGTTCAAAAAGACCCAGGGGAAGAACTATGGTACTACAAACAAAAGAATCGGTAAAGGAATGAAGAACGCAAACGAAAGTTGGATCAAACAGCAGTGTGATGACACTATTAAAAAAAAACACCCTACAACAACAACACAAAGACAGCTTTCAACAGTGTGAAGGACCTGACCAAACAAAACCAAAGCCAAGTCAGCATCATTCAGGACAAAGACGGCAACTGTTCCACACAAGGGGGTGGAGAACAGGCTGGATTCCGCAAAGGCAGGAGTACCACTCAACTGATTTTCAATCTGCACCAGAGTGAGTTCCCACAATGTCTTCCTAGACTTCATGAAGGCTTTGGACAGGGTAAGGCAAGAGGCACTATTGGCCACAATGAAGAACTGTAACATCGGGCAGACGTTTATCAACACCATCCAGCAATTGTACTCCAAAGCGACCGGTGCGGTATTCATCCAGTGGTGCTGTTAGACAATGGTTCCATGCTTCAGTTGGAGTTCGTCAGGGCTGCCTTCTCTCTCCC
>CM031607.1:19416398-19426398 GCA_018398815.1 Conus ventricosus
AAATCCAAGACCTACAGCATTAAGGTACTGTTAGAACGAAAACCTTACACGTTCTCAATCCATTCATACATACTCTATACGTCAAAACGTACACTCTCCGAATGCATTCAAACTCTACACAAACGCAAAACCAATACGCTTATAATGCTTCAGAAATCTTGCAAACGTAAAAGTTCCATTTTCTTACATTATGAAACTATGCCAACCAAAATGTACATATACTTGGTGCATTCAGTCTTTATACAAACGTAAAACCTTACGCAGTCTGACAATGTAGACCAACACCTACACGATCCCACAGACACACTATGCACAGACTATGAAAACGCAAAACCTACAAACTCCTCATGCATTTAGAGACTATGAAACGTCAAACTATTACTCTCCCAATGCATTTAGATACTACGCAACGCAAAACGTACACGCACTTAATGCATAAAAAACACGAATCAAACATAAAATCTGAGTATTCAGACGCTACGCAAACGCGAAACCGCTCTCCTAAAGAATTCAGACGTTATGCGAACATTACAGCCGCGCTCTCCTTGTGCATTTAGACTGCGCAAACGCCAAACATTTACGTTTCAGATGCATTCAGACTTTGTAGTGGAGTAAAAATCTACACACTCCTAAAACATTCAGAGACTGCACAATATGCAATCAATGATTTAGGTGCAGTTTCGATTCTCGAGATATCACCCTCGTTCATCGTCGAATACTACCGTAAACCATCGGATCTATGACACTGAAGAGGTGAACAGCAGAAACGGAATCGCAAACGACGAAATCTAGAAACTAAGCCTAAGTGGACAAATGTTACGGCTGAAGCTACCTGAAAAAACAACAACACACAATTCTTGTACAATAGACCTGCTCCAGAACAACAAACAACATTAGGGGAAGCTAACACAGCTTTTTTCCGCTGCAAAGAAAGTTACCTTTTCTTAGTTTATGGGTCAAGCAAACAGATCTAGAGAGTCAAATATTTGGATTAAAAGCGCGTGCCAGGATAACGATCGGCAAGTCGACAGTTTGCATGACAGGCACACCGCTCCACACCAATGGGGCAACGAGTTGGTTGATCAACTTGTTAAGAGTGCCACAAGGAAAGAGTTGAGCGGACTGCCTATCCCTCACGCTGATCTGAAACCCAAAGCCCAGGCTTACGTCAAAGACCTCTGGCAAGAGGAATGAGACTTGCAGACTCTGGCATGAGGAATGGGACTTGCAGACGAATAACAAACTCTTTAAAATCAAATCCGTCCAAACCTGTTAGAGTTTTTACCACGTTCCCGAGGCGGCCCTAAAGAAGAAACAGTCTTGTGCCGTTTGTATACAGGCCACTCCTTTAACACCCATTCTTATCTTTTAAAAGGTGAAGAAGCTCTACGGTGCATTCCTTGTCATGTTCCGCTCACAGTGAAACATATTCTTTCAGAGCGTCGCGACTTGTATGATGTGAGACATAAACACTTTACGGCAGACTCCACGAAAACCTTGTTCAGAGATATCCCACCTGATGTGATCTTTAAATTTCTAAAAGGAATTAACATCTTTCTTCTGATATAAGATTTTACGGAGAACAGATTTTTAACAAAATTTCCGGTGTGTTGTTAGGTGTGTTTTAAATGTTTGTGGTTTTTTTATAACGACTTCTTAGTTGACTTCAACGCGCTGATAGCCCTAATATGGCCCTTTGCGGTCGGCTGGGCTATAAGCAACATGTCCTTACCTTATCCATGTTTTGGCGTTTCATTTTTCTGATAAGCTGTTAAACTGACTAACGGGGCAAAACAGGCGGCATTTGTCCTAGGAAAACGGCGGTGTCACTCTCGCTGAACACAAATTACCTCCCTTGCAGATTCCTGCATGTCGTCTTTTACGTTCATGCACCTACCCTTTTATGAAAGACCCATAACTCTAGCATGCCGTACGTGCAGTTTTAACGCCACAGATCCAGTGTTCTCTTTAGCGCAAAAGCCATCTGGAGGCGATCAAATCTCTGAACACGACATGATATTGATAAACATTTAGGATGAAGCACCAAGATCTTCCGAATTGTTGAAATGTTGAACATTCACAAGGTTCAAACAGCTGTGTGCAACCCCCCCCCCCCCCCCCCTTCTCTGTCTGTCTGTCTGTCTGTCTGTCTGTCTGTCTGTCTGTCTGTCTGTCTGTCTGTCTGTCTGTCTGTCTGTCTCTCTCTCTCTCTCTCTCTCTCTCTCTCTCTCTCTCTCTCTCTCTCTCTCTCTCCACACTATTCCACTGGTTTGAATTCAGGTAGAAAAGAATAACATACATGACTATCTGCACACACACACACACACACACACACACACACACACACACACACACACACACACACACAGGCGCGCGCGCGCTCTCACTTACACATACACTAACCAGTTACACACACGTGCGAAGCATATGTACGTATATCTTCAAAGCACATTCAGTCACTCCTTCAAACACGCCCACGCGCGCGCGCGCTCTCTCATGTAAGCACAAGTATAGAGAGAGAGAGCGAGACACTTTGACACTTTGATACTTTACTGGCATTACCAAAGAGGTCTTTTGACAAGAGGGGAGGGGGTAACAGAACAATAACATTTCCCTCTTCCTTTCCTGCAAACGAATAGTACACATTCATTCCTAGTGTGTATCAAATCAAAGGTTAACAAAAACAAATAAATTCGTAACATTTCCTTATGTCCTCACGCACAGGAGTAATGCAGTAAAGTTTAAACACACCAAAAATCGTAAGACTGACTCGACCATCCACTCAATCAAATGATGACATTGCATCTTACTTATCTCTTCCACATGCGATGAATTATATTATTCATTCACGTATCTCTTTAAATGCATTATCTTTACATTTCACTATCCTTCATCTGTCTAATTTTCAATGCTTAATTAATAGAGAGACAGACAGACAGACAGAGAGAGACAGAAAGAGAGAGAGAGTGACTGACTGTCGTTTCATTTCCACCAAAATTACCCCCTACAAAAGAATCACACACACACACACACACACACACACACACACACACACACACACACACACACACACACCTAAGCAAACAAAAGCCTACACGGACATTCTATGTGGTTTAAAATCTGGATTCAAAGGAAGCGATATACCAAAAACACCGAAGAATTCTCACAGGAAAACGGAGAAACGAGAGGAGAGAAGGTAAAAAAATAATTAAGTCTAAATTATAGAGCCGTAAAGAAAAACGAAGGCAGATAATCTACTATTCAGTTTAGGAAAACAGGAATGGTGTACAAATCAAAGAAGAACGACGGATCAAAATTGAACATGATTTAGAAATTGTTAGAAAGAGAAAACAAACGAACGACTGAAAAAAAGAAAAAAAGACAACATGAAGCGTGAAAAAGAAGACAACATGAAGCGTGAAAAAGAAGACAACATGAAGCGTGAAAAAGAAGACAACATGAAGCGTGAAAAAGAAGACAACATGAAGCGTGAAAAAGAAGACAACATGAAGCGTGAAAAAGAAGACAACATGAAGCGTGAAAAAGAAGACAACATGAAGCGTGAAAAAGAAGACAACATGAAGCGTGAAAAAAAGACAACATGAAGCGTGAAAAAAAAAGACAACATGAAGCGTGAAAAAGAAGACAACATGAAGCGTGAAAAAGAAGACAACATGAAGCGTGAAAAAGAAGACAACATGAAGCGTGAAAAAGAAGACAACATGAAGCGTGAAAAAGAAGACAACATGAAGCGTGAAAAAGAAGAGAAAACGAAAGAAAGCAATTTCAAGGGAAAGAACAGGAATTTCTTTTTTTTTCGATTAGAAGTTTCTTTTTTTTTTTCTTTTTCTTTTTTTAATTCCTTTTTGTGTGTGTGTGTGTGTGGTAGCCCTGCTAATTCTATGGAGCTATTTAGGGTTGTTGCCGTGTCAGATTTCATTTATTCATGTTAAGAGACAGACAGAGAGACAGAGAGAGAGAAGGGAGGGGGGGAGGGGGGGCAATCAAAAGCGTTCATTCACCCCATGATAAAAACGGCTTGAAACCGTATCTGTTTTCCAGAAAGTCTTGGATCAACTATTTACTACTTTTTTTTCTCGAAAATTTGAAGAAGAAAAAAATGACATCTAATGCAACGTATGTGAACAAGGTGTTCACGGAGTTAGCTGTCAAGTGCTAATGTTTCTATTACTTTCTACGTTGTTGACCGCCCAGCCGACCACAGGAGGGATGGGGGGGGGGGGGGGGGGGGGGGGGGGGGGGGGGGAGGGGAAGGGGTGCGAAAATCAGGGCCACTGCGATGTCAGAATGAATTTCACATACGCATGAGCAGAAAAAAAACATTCACAATAAGTTAGATAAAAAGGGAGATAAAAAGGGAGAGTGGAAGCGATCTTTAAAACTGGACCCGTTTACCCGCAAGATAAAAAGAAAGAAAGAAAACCCGTTTATAGAAACTAGCCAAGCACATCTGATGACACAGCTCTGAGGATGTCTGGGGGGTCACCTCAATATTCCACAGTATCAGTAGATCTGCTCGATACTCTCCCAGTTCAATACTCCTCCTACCCGCTCTCTCCTCGTGCTTACCTATATAGCATGTGTGTCTTTGGGTGTAGGTGTGCGCACGCGTGGTCTTTAGCAGTGGTACGGGAAAGATTTCCTTTCGTACCCCCACTCCTCCCCAGAATAAAGCTTCTTTCTGTTGTGGGCAGGGAAGCATCGATCAAGGGGGGGGGGGGGGGGGATATTCACCAGGGGGGGGGGAGGGGATATCGAGCAGTGGGAATACTGGACATAGGGAGCATCGGGCACCAACAAGTAGGCGGAGTATTGAGCTGGGGGGGGGGGGAGGGGGACACCCAGCGGAGGAATGTGGAACTGGGGAGTATCGAGTGGGCAGCGGGTGGGGGTCGGGCGTATCAACACGCTCCCACGTCCTAAAGCCTCAACACTGTATAACAAAACAACACGTTTTATAGCGAGTGGTTCGCCACATGATATGCACCACGGAGCGTCCTCGCCTTTTAAAAGACACTAAAGTTTGCAACCACTTCGGCCTGAATGTAACCGATCGGCACAAAACTGTTCTTAGCAAACATCAATGGCAGATGGTTGTAACTCTTCAAGGTTTGCGCCACCGACTTCTGTATATTTGTTGGTCGGGCGGATCAGAAGAAAGTTCCGTGTCTGTGTTCCCCATCCTCTAGCCAGAGGCCTTTGACGTCACAATGAACCACGTGTTTCAGACGTGTAGGGGATAGATGATGTGGACAACATTTTGTTCATTTGAGGCGTTCCTTGCTAGATGTTCGGCAATCTCACTGCCCCGAATGCCAACGGCATCGTTAACCCAATGCGACAACACGCTGTAACCATGAAAAGCAACAAACGGAATTACTGGCGCTGCAAAACGGTGGAACAAAAACAAATCTTTAAAAATAAGAAGAAAAAAAAACAGATACTACGTGTTTCGAACCTACGGGGTTTTCTTCGGGCGGGACAAAACGACATTCAAAACAATGAAAACACATGACGAACAGTCATTTACATCTTCATTTTGCTGTAATATTAGATTCCAGGAAAGTTTAGAGTGAGGAGAAGAAGAAGACAACAACAAAACAAAACAACGAGAGGAGCAGACGGAGGAGGAGAAGCAGACTAAGGAGGAGAAGAAGGGAAGAGAGGAGGAAAAGGAAGACGAAGAAGGAGGAGGAGAAGGAGAGGGGAAGAGAGAGGAGAGCAGACTAAGGAGGAGGAGAAGGGAGGAGGGAGGAAAAGGAAGACGAAAGAAGGAAGGAGGAGGAAGAAGAAAGAGGTACAGGAGGATCTGAAGAAGAAGAGGAGGAGGAGAGGACAAGAAGGAACAAGAAAGAAGAAGGAAAAGAAGAAGAAGAGAAGGAAAAAAGAAGAGAAAAAGAAGAGAAGAGAAGAAGAAGAAGAAGGAGGAGAGAGGAGAGAAAGGGAAGGGGGTGGGTGGAGGTTAGAGAAAAGGAAGAAGCAGGAGCTGGGAAGGTTCGGAGATGGAGCAGAGAGGGGGTCGGAGGAAGGACGGGCTTGGGTCAGGCTGAGAACGAGTGCTTGGACAAAGGCTTTGAGATCATGCTTGGACAAAGGTTTTGAGATCATGTTGGACAAAGGCTTTGAGATCATGCTTGAACAAAGGTTTTGAGATCATGCTTGGACAAAGGACTCCTTTGAGATCATGTTTGGACAAAGGCTTTGAGATCATGCTTGGACAAAGGCTTTGAGATCATGCTTGGACAAAGGACTTTGAGATCATGTTTGGACAAAGGCTTTGAGATCATGCTTGGACAAAGGCTTTGAGATCATGCTTGGACAAAGGCTTTGAGATCATGCTTGGACAAAGGCTTTGAAAATCAGCTTGGACAAAGGCTTTGAGATCATGTTTGGACAAAGGCTTTGAGATCATGCTTGAACAAAGGTTTTGAGATCATGCTTGAACAAAGGTTTTGAGATCATGCTTGGACAAAGGTTTTGAGCTCATGCTTGGACAAAGGTTTTGAGATCATGTTTAGACAAGGGCTTTGAGATCATGTTTGAACAAAGGTTTTGAGATCATGCTTGGACAAAGGTTTTGAGATCATGTTTGAACAAAGGTTTTGAGATCATGCTTGAACAAAGGCTTTTGAGATCATGCTTGCACAAAGGTTTGAGATCATGCTTAGGACAAAGGCTTTAGATCATGCTTGAACAACGGCTTTGAGATCATGTTTTGACAAAGGCTTTTAAGATCACGCTTGAAAAAACGGCTTTGAGATCATGTTGACAAAGGCTTTGAGATCATGCTTGGACAAAGGCTTTGAGATCATGCTTGACAAAGGCTTTGAGATCAGATTACAAAGGCAACGGTCACGCACACAACGCTTAACTCAGAGATAAAGAAAGAGACAGACAGACAGAGACACAGAAGAATAGAGAAACATACAGGAGAGAGAGAGAGAGAGATGAGAGAGAGAGACGAGAGAGAGAGAGGAGAGAGAGATGATGGACAATGTTCTGTGCTTTGTAACTTTTTATGGTTTGTTTTCTGATTGTTTTTAGTTGTTGTGTTGTTGTTTGTTTGTTTGTTTGTTTTGTTTTCTGAACTGGAATGATTAGGTCTTCCATCAGTGAAGGCGGCGGGAAAATTCCCATGGACCAAATACGAGTGTAAAGACTTTAAGAAATTAGGTAGAGACAGACTTCAATGATTTCAATCATTTAAAGAGTACACGGTGAATATTACCGAGGCAGGAACAGAATCTTTCCGGGTCTGGAAACAAAACAAAAAAAAAAACTGATTTCAGGTCATTGTAAGAAGCGGCAGATTGTGATCTTTAGCACTGGTCAAACAAGTTGCAGGAAGGTTTGTTGTTTTTTGTTTTTTTTTAAGGCAGTAGGTTTGTTAGTTGGCGAAGAATCATTTTCGATGGTGGAGACTAAACAGAGTTGGAACGGTTTGTCTGTGCTAAGGGCGTCCGCACGTTGGAAGTGCTGGACGGAACGATTGTTGATTTTCCTTCGAACTTTAAAAAAAAAAATTTCCAGACCTTTTCTTTTCTCCTTAGGATGCTTGCAGAAAAAGAAGAGAAGTTTGCAACATACAGGAAAAAAGCACTAAAGTATGTCTTCTGTTTCAGTGGAACGAATTATTCCAGATCAGCGACACTTGCATCTCTCTCTCACATACACACGCACTCTCTCTCTCTCTCTCTCTCTCTCTCTCTCTCTCTCTCTCTCTCTCTCTCTCTCTCTCTCTCTCTCTCTCTCTCTCTCTTCTTCTTTCTTCTTCTCTCTTGCGGGCGCTTGCACATACGTACACACATACAAACACACGCATGCGCGAACACACACATACACACACGTACATACACAAACGCACGCAGGCGCGAGCGCACACATACACACACAAACACACAACACACACACCAACACACACACACACGCATGCACGCACGCAAGCACACGTGCACACACACGCACACACACTCACTAACAGAGATAAAGAAAGAGACAGACAGACAGAGACACAGAAAGAAAGAGAAACATACAGAGAGAGAGAGAGAGAGAGAGAGAGAGAGAGAGAGAGAGAGAGAGAGAGAGAGAGAGAGAGAGAGAGAGAGAGAGAGAGAGAGATGAATGGAAACCCTTCAAAGGAGGAAACAAAGGAAGCGAGGTCTCCAAGAACAACGTGGAAATCCAACCCTGACATCAATCCGCCCCGTGAATGGATGGAAGGCGCTAGGGGGGATGCGTTCGCCATTCACTGTTCTGTTTCATTTCTCTTGAACAGAAAAAAGACGAAAATAAAGCACACAAAAGGTGAAAGAAACACACCCTGAACTTCTTAAGAACCTCTACAGCCAGATAATCAAGAAAAAGCAGGCGAGGTTAAAGCAGGGAGGGAAAGGCACCTTGGCCCTCGTTTCATCCTTCATGAGAGAGAGAGCATGCCAGCTTCAGAGGGTATACTCCCTTGTAAAAGGGTAATTTGACCCTGTGAACACACCTACTGACGCCAGTAAGACAGTTCGGCTCGCGGGGTGAAAAAATCTGTCCTTTTGTTGTTTTTTTAAAATCACATTTTCGTAATCACAGCATATCATCCCAGCAAACTAGATCTGCTCGCTGGAATATTGATTATCGCTTTAGATCCAAAAAAATTTCCGTGAACACAGCTAATTATTCCTGCAAAAGAGTATTGATCAAAGAGGATAAGCTGATTACCAGGAGAATCAGTTATCTTCACGCTAACAGAGGAAGTTATCCCGGCACAACTTTTTTTTCTTTTTTTTTTTTTAATCTTTTGGGAAAACAGAAAACTGTTCTTGGAAATGTCTTCCCGTGAACTCGCTAATTATCCAGACAAAACTTTTTTTTTCTTCGAGAAAACGGCAATTCATCCATGGAAATAGATCCCTATTAACACAGCTAATCATCCCGTCATACTAATTATTTTCGAGGGAAAACAGCTATTCATTTCTGGAATTATTTCCCCGACTACGCAGCTAATTATCGGGACAAAACGGTATTGCTCGGGGAAACAGCCAATTTGTCACAGGAAAAAGTTTGGTTTGTTTGTTGTTTGTTTTTTTTCCGTGAACACATCTAATCATCCCGGGAAAACAATGATTTCTGCAGGAAAACTGAATGCCCTGGGGAGTTTCCCCATCAGCAGAGCTAAAGATCCCGACAAAAGACGTTTTTTTTTTCTTTTCAGCTTATTGTTCCCGGGGAAAGTTTTTTTTTTTTTTTTTTTTTTTTTTTTTTTTTTTTCTTTTTTTTCTCGAATACAGTTAATCTTCTGTACAAAACAGTTGTTCTTGCCAGGGGGGAAAAAAGTCTAATTGACCCGGAACACGAATTTTTCTGGTTTTCCGAGAAAACCGCTGATTATCACAGGAAAAATTATTCCGGGGAAACACACACACAAACACACACACACACACACACACACACACACACACACACACACACACATCGCTTTCCTTGCACAATAAACTGTTTGCAAAGGGCAGTAACCATTTTCCCTTGATCGCAATCTGTTTCTTCACAGAAACTATCCGTACATGATGAACAGTGTTCTTTGTGGTGTTTTTTTTTTTTTTTTTTTTCGGGGGTGGGGGGTGGGGGGGAAAGTAGTTTTCCCGGGATATTAACTTTGGGAGGAGGCATGCTCCCATAACCCTTTGCGTTTGGTTTTCTTTGATCTGATTTCCTTTTGTTCTCGTGGAAGGGTTACAGGAAGGAAATGGGGGATGGGGGGGGGGGGGGGGGTGCGGTATGGGGGATGTGTTCTTGGAAGAGGGAAATGGAGAGGGGCGTGGGGGTGGTGGAGCGAGCAAAAGGGAATAACCGTGCGGCAGGGAAATGGCTGTAGACACGACCTTCGCACGACTGCGACTGGGGTCCGTCCAATTTTGCCATCCCCCCGTCCCCGAGTATTTCCTGCCCCCGGATGTTTTTGTCACGTACCAGACGTAACATTAAACGGACA
>CM031607.1:19431398-19440388 GCA_018398815.1 Conus ventricosus
TGTATGGATGCATACATGCACACACGCGCGCGCGCAAACACACACGCACGCACGCACGCACGCGCACACGCACACACACACACACACACACACACACACACACGCGCGCGCGCTCTGGGGTTAATAGACGGTAAGCGCGAACGCCAGCCCTGTCCGCAGGAGAGCTTTATTTCTTTGTCTTCTGTACGTCGCTCAACATTTGGCGTCTGTTTCTTCTTTCTTTCTGCCTTCCTGCCTCTCATAGTCACTCACTGGTTTCTTCACAGAGGTAAGACGACTGTTGGTGTTGTTGTAGGTGTTTCCTTTCTTCCTTCTGTACAGTCACGAGGGAGGGAGGGAGAGAGAGAGAGAGAGAGAGAGAGAGAGAGAGAGAGAGAGAAGAGAAGAAGAGATAGGGAGTGGGGTGCGTTCCTGAGTATACACAACGCCTAATGTTTTGTCGTTCCTTCTTTTATTCACGTACAGATCTGTTTATAGATGTCTGTAGTTGTGTCTTTCATTCATTCATTCATTCATTCATTCATTCATAATCCTCCCCCCTCCCCTCCACCCGCAGGTTTGTCCTTCGCTGTTTGTCTTTCATTTTCGCTTTTCATTCATTCATTTAAAAAAAAGAATATTTGTACATTCTTTCTCACGGTTCTTCGCGTTTTTGTACTCCCAGTTCTTAAAGAGCAGGGAGTACTTTACAATGGAACGAAGAAATGCTGTCTGTCTGTCTGTCTGTCTGTCTGTCTGTCCGTGTCAAAATGTGTTCCACTCGCTCCAGACAAAACTACTGGGTCGATCTTTCGAAAATTTGTAGGTATGTTCATTATGGGTCAAGGACGATGCCCGACGTTTTAGTTTACCGCTACAGCCGTTACAAACGGCTGTAACGGCCTTAACGGTTTTTCTTCTTTTTGAATACTCAGAAAGTACAGAAAGCCAATTTATAAGCGGTTTGGATGATCTTGTGACAAATCCGAGCCTCTGTCCATAGTAGTGATGTAATGTGAAAATGGATTAAACAACCGTTAAAACCGTTAATCTGCCGTGTATTTCTTATATATAGGTGGATTTTAATGAAATTGGTACATAGAAAGGTATCACACACAATGCACTTCCATATAGTGTTTCAATATTTGACCGTTAAAACCGTTATTCTTGACAATGTCCGATTTGATGAAATTTGATATGTACACAGGCTTTAGCCAGTAGGACTAAAATACCGTTTCAAAAGTGTATATCTGTTACATAACCGTTAAACCGTTATTTTGCCGTTATTTTTTATATATTGGTGAGTTTTAATGAAATTTTGTATATAGAAAGGTTATCACACACAAATGGCACTTCTATGTAGTGTTTCAAAATCTGACTGTTAAAACCCGTTATTCTTGACATATTGTCCGATTTGGATGAAATTTGGTATGTACACAGGCTTAGCCCAGTGAGGACTAAAATACCAGGTTTCAAAAGTGTACATCGGTTAAATAACCGTTAAAACCGTTATTTTGCCTTTATTTCTTATCTCACAAAGCACTCGGCCGATTTATAAGCGGTTTGGAAAACTGGGAGTACGTTTATATGCTTCGCATCTGGTTTTCTTTTTCTTCCTTTCTTACTTTCATTTGCACTTTCTTTCTTTCATTTGCACTTTCTTTCTTTCCTTTGGACAATTACCCACGAATTCATCCCTGCCCCTGCCCCCCATCAAAAAAAAAAAACCAACTTCTCTTTTTGTTTTACCCTCCCTTCTTAGCTTCGTTTTGTCTTTCTTCCTTCCTTTCTTTTCTTTCTTTCATTCAGATATAGATTTATTTCAGCCCCCTAACAGACTTGTTCCTTACAATGTGTAACGTCTGTTGTTTTGTTTTGATTTCTATCTTTCTCTCAGTAACTCAAGAGAACTGTTTCTCATAATGCGTAACAAATACCTTTGTCCGTCCGTCCGTCCTTCCTTCTTTCCTTTTCTTTTTTCTTTTTAAATAAGCACAAAAAGGAATTGTGCTCAGAATACGCAGTGTCCGTTGGTTTTTCCCTCTATTCATTCATTCATTCATTCACCGACTCATTCGTTCATTCACTCGTTCATTCATTTATCAATTCTTTCTTCTTTCTTTGTCTTAGTCATTCGTGGTTAGGTTTCTCACACAGCACGCCTGTTGCTGATTTTTTTTTTCTTCCTTCCCTTGTTCCTTCCTTTCTTTTCTTCTTTCCTAACGACTTTTCCTTTCCTTCCGTACTTTTTCCTTCCTTCCTGCTTTCCTTTTTCCTCTTACTTTTTCCTTCCTTCCTACTTTCCTTTTTCCTCTTACTTTTTCCTTCCTTCCTGCTTTCCTTTTTCCTCTTACTTTTTCCTTCACTCCTTCTCCATTTCATTTCTTTTCTTTCCCTCTTTCTTACGTCCTTCTTTCCTTCCTTGGTTTCTTAGTTCATGTGTTCCTTCATTCCTTCTGTCTTTATGTCTTTGTGCATTCCTTCCTTCCTTCCTTCCCTTCCTTCTTTATTTCTTTTGTTCATTTCTCATCATCGTTCATTCCTTATTTCCGTCTTCACTCCTTACTTCTTTTTCTCCCTTCTTTCCTTCCTTCCTTCCCTCCTCCATTTCCATCTACATTTTTTTCTTCATCCCTTTTTTTTTTTTTTAATTTCCAGTTTTTTTCTTTCTTCCTTTATCTCTTTCTTTCTTCTTTTATCTCTTCCCTTCTTTCTTCTTTTCTCCGTTTGTTCTTTCCTTACTTTCTTTCTTTCTTTCTTCCCTTCCTTTACTCCCAATCACTCACACCCTGTTTGTTCCCCAGAACTCACAACAGACTAATTCCTCTAAAGCAAACGAGCTGACAGGAGTCTGTTTGAAAGATGGGTCCACCACAGCACACCCGTTCGGCTGTTTACTACTAGCAGATTGCCCCGGCCGTTTACAGCTTGGGCTCTGGACTGTTTGATTATGTCTGTGGCCGTACACCACCCACCTCTACCGATGTCCGTTGAAACGTTGCTGATGTCGTTCTCTCATTGCCTTGACCTTGGAGTCGACTGCCACTTGCTTTAAGTTCAGAAGCAGCTGACCATTTGTACCGTCTGAAGTCTTTGAGTTCTGGAGGGAAGGGTAGCGCTATCAACTGAGCAAAGTATTGGCACTGACATGAAGAAGGTGTTTTGTCCTGGAGTGATCTGATTGAGGGAATTAATCTGAAGTAAACGCACGCGTGTCTGTGGCGGTCTTTCTTTGTCAAACATGGCCGTTCAGAACTTGAAGAAGTGCCATGTGTGACTTCGCGAGAAACAAGAGTTTGGACACAACGGTCTGTGATCTATTGACTGTCGAAAATGCGAAGCAAAGAAAGAACGCTTTTTACTGACCAATTGGAGGCTGGCCTATTTTCTGATGGGCCACGCTTTCTTCCAGCAGTGCATGACTGTGATTTCCCCCATTAATTAACAAACGCACCACGCGAGAAGAGCGAGACAAATTAAGCGCAACGCTTGTTTCGATCCTCCGATGTTGCACGACGAAACTCTACCGAGGTCACACAATCAGAAAAAAGTCAACAGTGATAGCAGAGGTTATCAAAGAGTTAGCCACCGATCTTTCCGGTCAACATGAATTTTCGGAATGATTTTGTTCGTAGCGTATGCCATTAATTAAGACACACTGGCAGTGCAGCGAAGAAAGTCAACGATTTAGATCTGGTAGGAAGCTTCTTAACAAAAGCTTCCTCACGTTTTAATTCTCCAAGAAAGTTGAATTTTGCAGCGCGAGTCAAATATTACGAGCATCGACACACAATGGGGTTCACCTGCTCGTCGTCGCTATTGACGTCCAAAACAAAAAAAACAACAAAAAACATAGCATGCTTTAAACCGTATGTTTCCATTTCCCTCTCGAAATTGTGTGTGTGTGTGTGTGTGTGTGTGTGTGTGTGTGTGTGTGTGTGTGTGTTGTGTGTGTGTGTGTGTGTGAATGTGTGTGTGTGTGTGTCAGAGAGAGAGAGAGAGGCAGATAGACAGACAGACTGACAGACAGACAGAGCAGACAGATAGACAGAGAGACAGAGAGAGCGAGAGACAGTGAGAGAGAGAGAGAGAGAGAGAGAGAGAGAGAGAGAGAGAGAGAAAGAAAGAGAGAGAGAGAGAGAGAGAGAGAGAGAGAGAGAGAGAGAGAGAGAGAGAGAGAAAGCGAGAGAGTGTGACCGAGTTACTTTGTGTGTGTGTGTGTGTTTGTGTGTGTGTGTGTGTGTGTGTGTGTGTGTGTGTGTGTGTGTGTGTGTGTGGTGTGTGTGTGTGTGTGTGTGTGTGTGTGTAGTGTGTCTGTGTCTGTGTCTGTCTTTGTATTTCTGTGTAAACGTGCCAGTGCACACATACGCATTCTGCTGTTATCTTATGATGAGAAGCGATATCTTCAGGAAATCACGGCTGATCTTGCAGGGAAAAAAGTAAGTATTCGCAATAAAACTTGAAAAGGTTCAAAATCAATCAAGTTGCTCGCATTCGTGACGATGATTCATAAACGATCTGAATTTAAGGGGGAAAATCGGTTTTCGAGCGTTGATCGCTACGTGTTTACGAACAAATACTTGACACTATTCGCCCAGCCCTCTGTGTTTGTACAACAGGAAGATGTACGACTGTCGTATTTCCTGCAGAGAATCTCTCTCTCTCTCTCTCCTCTCCTCTCTCTCTCTCTCTCTCTCTCTCTCTCTCTCTCTTACACACACACACACACACACACACACACACACACACACACACACACACACACACACACACACACACGCATACATACAGACACATAAACACACAGACATACAGAGAGACAAACAGCCAAACAGACAAAACTAACAGACAGGCAGACAGACTGACAGACAGACAACTTGACAGCAGTTCTTACCTTTATTGGCGTCGTAGTCCCCAATGTAACGTTTCGTGATGTACCGCACGGCAAAGGCTGAAACAGAGAGCGACCATCACCCATAATACCCACCATCACCCATACGACCACCATCACTCATAGAGCCACCATGACCCATAGAGCCACCATGACCCATAGAGCCACCATGACCCATAGAGCCACCATGACCCATAGAGCCACCATCACCCATAGAGCCACCATCACCCATAGAGCCACCATCACCCATAGAGCCACCATCACCCATAGAGCCACCATCACCCATAGAGCCACCATCACCCATGATACACTGAAATCAAAGGCTGAAACAGAGAGCCACCATCCCCCATGACACACTGAAATGTGACAGATGAAGACCATGCCGTCACCCACCTCAAACAGATGATATTCAAACAGATCATAATCAAACAGATGATATTCAAACAGATCATAATCAAACAGATGATATTCAAACAGATCATAATCAAACAGATGATATTCAAACAGATCATAATCAAACAGATGATATTCAAACAGATCATAATCAAACAGATGATATTCAAACAGATCATAATCAAACAGATGATATTCAAACAGATCATAATCAAACAGATGATATTCAAACAGATCATAATCAAACAGAAGATCATCTTCGTCATCAAGGTAGCTCTCTCTTATCTGCCTCCCTCGCTCTAAACGCCTGAAAGAGATCATCCCCATTTCCAATACAGCTGAACCTCTCAGGAAAGACCCCCGGCTGATCGACTTCTGAACATTCCGAATGATTATCTTCCCGAGTACAGTTCAACCCCTCACTAAAAGACCTTCTTCCCACCCGACAGAATTCCTTTGAACACTTCACTGTTAAATCTGTCAGTACATGCCTGCCCACCTGATTCCCCCCCCCCTCCCCCCCCCTTCCCTCCTCCCTGGCCCCTCACAGCTGCCTCTCTTCTATACGCCTGAAACACCTAACAACAATCATCAACAATAAAGCTGAACCTAACAATGATCAAAAACAAAATCCTACTTTATTTCCCTAACTTCCCATCCCCATCCCTTTCCAACGTAAACCCTCTCCTGTAGACCTGAAGAGGTGACAAGCATCATAAACAATACAATAACGATATTAGGACAAAACACACACACACACACACACACACACACACACACACACACACACACACACACACACTTCCCACCTGATACCCCGACCCCTATCCCACCTCCACCCCACACCCCAGACCCCACCCTTCTCTCCCACAATCACTCTCCTCTGAAGACCTGAAACAGACAACATCAATACCAACAATACTGTTGAACCTGTCAGTAAAGATCCGACCAATTGCCTCTCCTGTCCCCGTCCCTCCCTCCCCCCTCCCCCTGCCCACCGCTTTCCTCCTCCCCCCTTTCCTTTTTTTCGAGACTTTGTCCACGACACACCGCCAGTTTGATAGTCAGATGACCCTTGAGGCATGGGAAACAAAGCTACCAAAAAATGATTGCATGTTGTTTCTGCAGCCAAAATGTTTCCGTAAGACATGCGGTTTACGAGTGTCAGATCAGTTGATAGTTTTTGGTTAGCCTTATGACACGCATGTAGGTGTGTGTGTATGTGTGTGTGTGTGTGTGTGTGTGTGTGTGTGTGTGTGTGTGTGTGTGTGTGTGTGTGTGTGTGTGCATGTATGTGTGTGTGTGTTAATGCTTATGGGTTAACATTCATTTTGTACATGATTCTCCTTTCCATTCATTTGTTTAGAGCCATAACACGTGTGCATGTGTGTGTGTGTGTGTGTGTGTGTGTGTGTGTGTGTGTGTGTGTGTGTGTGTGGGTGTGTGTGCAGATTTTGTTTTTTCGTGCGCTTGGAGTTGATTTCATCAAGATTTTGTGCCTTATAAATACCATAATTAGTAGTAGTAGTATTAGTTATCAGTGGACGTGATCTCACACCATGATCTTCAAATTGATGTGTGTTGTATTTTGTCCGTGGAAGACATACACACAAAAAAAGATAAATGTACTTGCCGTCAGAGCATTATCACTAACAGCCTTGTCAGGTATGCAATACACCTCCTCCTCCCCTCCCCCCCTCCCCCCACTTCCACGATTCACACTTCCTAATGCTCATCTTGGTGGCGAGTATAATATCACGACGGAAAATTTAGTACGCATGAGTTTTATTGACATGCTACTTTTTCCTTTTTTTTTTCGTTGGTGTGTGTGTGTGTGTGTGTGTGTGTGTGTGTGTGTGTGTGTGTGTGTGTGTGTGTGTGTGTGGTGCGTGCGTGCGTGCGTGCGTGCGTGCGTGCGTGCGTGCGTGCGTGCGTGTGTGTGCGTGTGCGTGCGCGTAATAAAAAATAAAAAAAAAACAACCGTGTGGGCAAAAACAGAATTCCGGATGCATTCATTGTGAGGTACTGAAACGGTGAGACCCATCGTCACTCACACAGTGAAACCTGTCAGTAAAGACACCTCCCAGCCGACTCACCATCCCCACCCCATTTCCTGAAGACATGAAACAGCTAAGACTCATCATCACAAACATAAAATCTGTCAGTGAAGGCGCCCTACCCTCCCGACCCTCCCCCACCCCCCACCTATTCGACTCTCCATCCCCCCTCCTTCTCTCTGAGCCAGGTGAAAACCATCATCACACCGGAACCGTTCAAACCCCGGCAGTCAACACCTTCCCTCCAGATTACCTCCCTTTGAGGTCCTTTTTGTTCCGTAACGTTTTGTTCCTCCCTTTGGCGTGGATGGATGCAATATTGTGACCATGTGACCTCCCGGTAAACTCTCTCTCTCTCTCTCTCTCTCCTCTCTCTCTCTCTCTCTCTCTCTCTCTCTCTCCATCCCCCTGATTACCTCCCTTCGAGGTCCTTAGTTCTGTAACCTTTTCTTCTTCCCTTGTGTTGATGGATGCAATGTTGTGACGAGGTGACCGCCAGGTAAACTCTCTCTCTCTGTCTCTCTCTTCTCTTCCTCTCTCTCTCTCTCTCTCTCTCTCACTGATTTATCAGGAGTGTTAGAAATCGCAACAAAAAGGTTCAGCCGTGTGTGTGTGTGTCAGGGGAGAGGAACATGAGGAAGGGGGGACGGTGTGACTAACTCTCAGAGCTGCCAACCTCTGAAGAGATTTGAAAGGAAGTGTTTTTGAAAATTGAGAGGAATCGTTGACAAGGAAAAACATATGCATGTCGCACCCAAAATAAAACGATGACATTCCAGACACTTGAATTTTCGTTCCTTTAGTCAAGTGCTTTCATGGAATCACTGTCTCTGCCAACACATTCTTTTTTTTATTGAACAATTTTTCGTTTTTTACAAGACATGCACAACTTCACACCGAGATACACGCATTTCCTTCATAAGTTGTAAATGGGGGAAGAAAAGGGGGAAAAAAACACCATCCTTCCCCCCCCCATACATATATCTGTATTCACATGCACACGTTATGAATGACAGCACTCTTGAATATTGCCAGCACATTCAGAGTCATCAGTGCCTCTGTAGCGTCTTGACCCAAGGAGGGACGAAAATCTGTAAGGTTCTTCCTGACATGGCCGAACACTTCCACAGGCCGAATTTGTTGACTGGGATCAGCAGCACTCCCATCGCGACAGCAAAAAGCAACCTGAATCTGCAATTCTGTTCCGATTTCTTTTTCGTCTTTTCTGCCTCAGGGTTAATTGGTCCAGTAGGTCGTTTCGACATGATGGCGGCGGAAGAAGCTGAACCGGAAGTAAGCTCTTTGGCCATACAAACGGCAGATGTGCAAACTCTGCGAATAAACGAAGTTTTTTATTTTTTTTTTTTTTATTTTCGCGAGCAGAATGTGGTTACGTCAAGCGGAATGACGTGCGTTTGAGTATAATAAATTCCGCCGAAAGCGGTGTAGTTGGCAGCTTTGAATTCTTGTACGCTCCGATTTATACACAGCCCCATGAAGCGAGCAACACATGAAACACAAAACGAACGAACGAACCAGTCTTAAAGGGACGCAACCCACTGCCCGCTCTATCAGCATCTCACGCACAACCGATGGTATTCTAGAATGTCCAGCAATTTTTTTGCTGCAGGGTTTCGCCCCTTTCATTCCTTAAGGCCTCCATCTGGATC
>CM031607.1:19450160-19464895 GCA_018398815.1 Conus ventricosus
GGGGGGGGAAAGGGAAAGAGGTGGGGAAAAAGAAAAACTCGAAGAACGAGAACGAGAGTCCACATAGAAGTGTATCTAACTACCTAACTAAGAAATAAGGAACAATAGAAAAAAGATAGCCGAAAAAAAATATAGAAAAAGCTAAATACAAAAAAAATGAAATAAAGCACAGAAAAAAGGAAGAATGAGTCTGAAGCTGACTCGCAATCAGAAGAGAGAGAGAGAGAGAGAGAGAGAGTGAGAGAGAGAGAGAGAGAGAGAGAGAGAGAGAGAGAGAGAGAGAGATAGACAGACAGACAGACAGACGGACAGACAGAGAGACACAGAACAGACAGACCGAGCGACAAAATGAAGAAAGCATTGTGTCGCGATGCGCGTCTCAACAGAAGGATTTTACTGGAAAAGTAGGGCTGGGATGAGGGAAAAGGGATTGGAAACTGGACAGGCCTTAGACAACAGATGTAGAAGTGGAAGGGAGGATGCTGGTGAAAGAGGTATAAGGGAAGGGGCGGGGGAGGGAGAGCACACACTTCTTCCTACAAGTCCATGAAGGTATAACAGCCAAGTACACGAAGGAATGCAGTAACTTTTCCATCTGCACCCCCCTCACAACCTTCACGGGTCAGAGTTCACAGTTACGTTGTGAACGAATAGTCACTTTCCCGCGGCTGGTAAAAGTCAGTTTCAATGAAACCGATGTCTCTGCTGGCGGACTAATTTATCACGTAAAAGTCAGTTTCAATGAAACCGATGTATCTGCTGGCGGACTAATGTATCACGTAAAAGTCAGTTTCAATGAAACCGATGTCTCTGCTTGCGGACTAATGTGTCACGTAAAAGTCATATTTCAATGAAACCGACGTCACTGCTGGCGGACTAATGTGTCTCGTAAACGTCAGTTTCAATGAAACCGACGGCACTGCTGGCGACGTCACGCTACATCACACATGCCAAACCATAAGCTCCCAAACCTAGATTTTAAGGGCTAAATGGAAAAAAAAAATCAGTGACTGAATAAGAAACAAGATGCAAAGCGTATAAACGTACTCCCAGTTTATCTTCAGAAAAAACGTCACAATCAAACATGCGTCATAATGTATTTGATGTCACAATCAAGCATGCGTCATAATGTATTTCGTCACTGAGATATTCCATAAAGAAGAAAACCTTTTGGGGCCATTATATAGCCGTTAGTAACGGCTATTCTGGTAAAATAACCATCGTGGTCCAGGTTGTTTGGACATAAGCTCAAACTCAAATATTCTGAGCGCCAGGTAGACGGGCCCATGTGTCGGGTCAGCCAATTAAGCATAGCGGAGAGGCTCCACGGAGACGGTCTGTCCAGCCAGACGGACTAAGTAGCTGACTGACGCCTCGATGTCTGGTCAAACGAGTCTCGCCACCCGGATCAAAATCATCGGCCAATTTGAACACAGCGAGAGGCTAATCCTAATCTTCCACGGAGACAGCATCAGTCTCGTAGACAGTCGGAGTGACTGACCAACGTCTCGATAGGTCTGGGCCAGACTGATCTAGCCAATTTACGACGTCGCCGGAAAGGGAGAGGGAGAAGGTAGTGTGTGGTGGGGGTGAAATCAAGCTAATCAATTAAATGACCAATTGACCACCACAGAGAGTAAGGCGTGTAGGCGTGACTGTCATGATTTGAATATCCAATGGAATTAGAGGGAGATAACTTCGGGTACGAGGCGGTAAAATACTGACAATGGTACTCGCCCTTGGACACGGGGTTAGGGGATAAAGGAATGCGTGAGTGAGAGAGAAAAGAAGGAACGAACAGAGAGAGAGAGAGAGAGAGTTCTGAGTGTAAGCTCTGCAGGAGAGAAGGGCAGAGAGAGAGAGATGAGGAGAGAGGAGAGAACCAAGTTGTAGCATTTAGCACCGTAGATAGTCTGCAGAGGAAGGACTAAAGAGAGATGTGGAGAGAGAGAGTTGCTAACTAATGAAGAGAAAAAGAAAGAAAAGAAAAGGAAAAGAAAGCAACCATGTCCATTTGATAGAGCAGACTAGAAGAGAGAGAGAGAGAGAGTGCAATGCGTTAATGCAGGAAGAAAGGAGAACAGATCGATGTTGATAGTCACTGTTCCATCTGAACCGGGGGTTCGACTCATACCTGGCAGCGTCACTTCGTCAAGCAGAACCACAGACCAACGCCAGTGCCAGCAGTCTAACCTGACCAGGTGCCAGCAGACCAACACCAGTGCCAGCAGTTGTGTCGTGCTTGTGAAAGTGACAGTGAAAAGAAAAAAAAGAGAAAAGAAAAGACAGTGATTCGTGAATAGTTAAGATCACCTGGCCAGGTAAAGTAGAAATCTATTTATTACCCGGGTTAGTTAATGATGTTTTAGATGAATGATTCTGTGAAGTTCAGGAAAGAGGGATGTTTTATTTTGTTTGATTCCATACGCATTGATGTTTCGTTCTATGATCATGTGTAGTAAAGTTATAGACTTTACTAGTGGTTTGATGTGACGAATGCATGGTATATGAATGAGATCGTAAGCAAGCTGTGAGTGTGTTTGGGCTGTGCGCTAGTCCTTCCTCCACTGACATACCCCGAGGTTGACAATTTATTGGCGAGCCTGCCAGGATATTCTGGCCATTTATTATAATTGTTCAACTTCTCAGAGAGGAAGCTGGGTGGGATTCAAGTATTGTAATCCTAAGACAAGGTAGTGTCTTACTGTATGTTCCCAAGATAGTTAAATACTAGGCTTGGCATTGCTTCCAAGATAGTTAATACTAGGCTTGGCATTTCACCCCCAGAGTACTTATTTCGCACAGATTGCCTATAATTCGCTTCATAGTTGGGTCAGGCACTGGGCGTCTTATAAAAACTAACTACGTTGTCCCAAGCTAATATTATCATTCATAGGATTGTGCTATTACGTCACTCGTGTCGGTAACCACCAGTTTGGCTGTCGTAGTAATAAAATCTTGTTCAAAAAAAAAAAAAAAAGAGAATATAATGGCGGAAGAAAAGAACACCCCTATTGAACAACTCGTGAGCGTCGCTCGTGATTTAGGCTACTCGGGAGAAGAGTTGCGAGCATTCATTGAAAACCAGCAAAAGATGGAAAGGGATGAGCGAGCGGAAAGACGACGTGTCGCTGGAGAAATAGCAGAGCAGGAAACAGAAAGATTAAGGATTCAGGCTAATAAAGAAACGCAGGAAACAGAAAGATTAAGGATTCAGGCTAGCGAAACGCAGGAAACAGAAAGACTAAGGGAAGCGCAGGAAACAGAAAGACTAAGGATTCAATTAGAGTTAGAGCGAGTGAAAATACAAAGGGAGACCACGAGGATGGGAGTTCAGTTTCCAGTGACTCTGTGCGCAGTTACGCCCCCGACCAAAGTTGCCAAAATTCTCTGAAGGAACAGATTCGATTGACGCATACATCAGTCGTTTCGAAACGTTTGCGACCAGTCAAGGTTGGCCTTCAGAAGAGTGGGCAGTCATTTTGTCAGCGCTATTGACTGGTAAGGCATTACAGATTTTCACTGCGTTACCGGCAGAACAACAATCTGATTTTGGTGCCGTGAAGGAGTCGTTGATGAAGGGATTTGACCTCACAGAGGAAGGATTCAGAAAGAAATTTCGTTCAGCTAGATTGCAAGCAGGGGAAACGTACACTCAGTTTGGTGCACGTTTAGATCACTATTTTGATAAATGGTTAGAGTTGAGTGGTACGAAAAAGGAGTTCGCTGAATTGAAAGAGCTAGTTATGAAAGAACAGATTTTGTCAGGTGCGGCCCTGAGTTAACTATACATTTGAGAAGAGAGACAGCCAGAGACAGCAGGGGAGTTGTTGAAGTTCGCAGAGGTGTATAGAGAGGCACGTTTGGGCACTAAGGTGCAGGAGAAACAGGTGCCAGGCACAGGTGAGAAGAGTGCAAGGAGACCAGGGGAGTTTTCTGCAAAGTCTGCAAACCCAGTGGTGGGGCAGAAGGAAGGGCAAAGGGACATTAGGTGTTTCATTTGTCACAAGAAGGGACATGTGGCGAGGGATTGTCGCATGAGGTTCCAGAAGGCAGCAGCCTTGCAAGAGGTGGATAAGGGTCGCCAGGGGAAACGACCTGCAGTGGAACCAAAAGGATTCAGTCTGAAGAGGGTGGAGTGCAGCCTATGGCTGCACTGGACAGCAGTCAGTGTCAGGGTGGAGGGCACTAGGCTGAGTGGTTCGTTACCAGTGGAAGAGGGTGGATGGCCAGCAGAGGGTGAAAGTGTTACGAGACACTGGTTGTTCATGTGGTGTAGTTAGAACAACGCTGGTCGAGAAAGGGGATTTGACAGGGCAAATCCAGACCTGTACTCTAATCGATGGCACTGTGAGGGAGTTCCAGTTGCTAAGATAGAAGTACGTACCCCTTACTTCTCAGGCGAGTTGTCTGCGTTGGTGATGGAGAGACCCCTTCATGATTTGATCATTGGAAATATTCCAGGGGCAAGGGATCCGGGGATCCTGAGATTGACTGCTACAGGGGCAGCAGTTCAAACACGGAGCAAGAAGGAGGAAAAGGTTGATAAACCGTTAGTCATTCCAGCAAGGAAGTCAGGCATAGATGTGTCGCCTGATGAGTTTAGGGCAGCGCAGGAACAAGACCCTTCGCTCGTGAAGTCTTGGGAGTTGGCAAGAGGTGGAGAGAAACAGGTGGTTAGAGGAGGTGAGACAGAATTTCTTGTGAAAGGCGGGCTGTTGTCCCGAGTGTTCACCAAGGGGAAGACAGGTAAGGTGACCACTCAGTTAGAGGTCCCAGCAGGTTATCGTGACACTGTCATGTCAGTGGGTCACGAGTCGCTCATGGCGGGTCATCTCAGCACCAGCAAAACAGCTGACCGAATCTTCGATGATTTTCATTGGCCAGGGGCAATGGCAGACATCAAGCGTTTCTGCATGTCATGTGACGTGTGTCAAAGGTCAGCCACAAGAGGGGTGAAGAGGAAGGCACCTCTTAAACAGCCCCCTTTAATTGACACACCATTCAGGTGGGTGGCTGTTGATCTGATTGGCCCAATCGCGCCCTGTTCCAAAGGTGGGCACAGGTATGTGTTGACGCTCGTGGACTACGCGACCAGATACCCAGAAGCAGTTGCATTGAAAGGCGTAGATACGCAGCAGGTCGCTGAAGGGCTGGTAGACATTTTTTCTCGCGTGGGCGTGCCGTCACAAATTCTCAGTGACAGAGGGTCACAGTTCACCTCAGGCGTGATGAAGGAGGTCAACAGGCTGCTAGGGATCACACAGCTTCTCACTACCCCATACCACCCACAATGCAATGGCTTGGTGGAGAGATTCAATGGTGTGCTGAAGGGCATCTTAAAGAAGCTCTGTGAGGAAAGGCCAGCAGATTGGGACCGCTACATTCCAGCGGCACTGTTCGCCTACCGGAAGCCCTCAGGAAAGCACAGGCTTTTCGCCATTTGAGCTGCTGTATGGGCGGACAGTTCGGGGACGGTGTGCATTCTCAAAGAGCTGTGGTCCGGAGAACAGGAGTCAGAAGAGGTCAAAACCACTTATCAGTATGTGGTGGACCTACGCAATAGGCTAGAGGAGACATGTAAGGTCGCAAGGGAGAGTTTGCAGGAGGCTAGGGTCGTTCAGAAGAAGCAATATGACAGGAAGGTGAGGAAGCAATTCCTCAAGGTGGGAGATCAAGTCCTGTTACTGCTTCCCACGGATCACAACAAGCTGCTGATGCATTGGAAGGGACCATTCACCATCATTGAAAAGGTAGATCAGGACTACCGAATCGATGTGAATGGGAAATCAAAACTTTTCCATGCAAATTTGCTCCGCAAATATATTCAGCGTGAGACTCAGCACATAGGCGCAGCAGCAATCATTGATGGAGGTGAAGGAGACCAGCAGAAGAAGGGGAGATTTTGTTGCCTGAGTTTCCAGGAGAAGAGTCATACAGGGATGTGTCACTGTATGAAGGGCTAGACAGTAGGAGACAGGAGGAAGTTAGGGGGCTCCTAGAACAGTATAGGGCGTCCCTGACTGATAAACCAGGCAGGACAACTCTAGAGACATGTACGGTGGAGTTAACATCGCAAAACCCGTACATGTGAAAGCCTACCCGATCCCATATTCCACCAAGCAAGTGATCGAGGAGGAGGTAGAAAAGATGTTGGACCTTGGGGTGATTGAACCGTCCAAATCATCGTATGTGCACCCGTCGTCTTAGTGAGGAAAAAGTCAGGTGAGCATCGATTCTGTGTTGACTATAGACGTCTGAACAGTGTCACCAAGGTCGATGCAGAGGTCATACCGAACATGAAAGACCTGTTCGCTCAGATCGCCACAAGCAAGAGCCAGTATTTCACCAGGATAGATCTGAGCAAGGGTTACTGGCAAATAGCCTTGAGTGAGGACTCAAAGGAAGTCACAGCATTCTCCACTCCTATGGGGCTATACAGTGGCGAGTACTTCCTTTTGGGATGGTCAACGCACCTGCAGTCTTCTTCGGATGATGAGGAAGTTATTGACGGGATTGGAAGGCGTTGTGAATTTCATGGATGACATTCTGATAGCATCCGAGACATGGGAGGAGCATATGAGGCAGCTAGGAGCAGTTTTTAGAGAGGTTGAGACAAGCCAATCTCACAGCCAGACCAACAAAGTGCCAGGTTGGTTTTCCAAGCCTGGAGTTCCTAGGTTTTGTTGTCGGAGGCGACACAAAGCAGCGGAAAGAGGAAAGGTGGAGAAGATGATGAATTCAGAGAGACCAAAGGACCAAAACAGAAGTCAGGAGTCTGCTAGGTTTTATTGGCTTCTACAGGGAATTTGTTCCAAATTTCGCAGCAATCACGAGTCCTCTCAGTGATTTGGTCAAGGCAGGGAAACCGGCAGTGGTCGAGTGGTCAGACGCTGCAGAGCAAGCACTGCAGACGGTGTTGGAAAGACTAGGTTCCGTCCCATCTTGAAGCTACCAGACATGTCCAAACCATTTTTGTTGCGGACAGATGCATCAGGCGGTGGAGTAGGTGCAGTATTGTTGCAGGAGCATGAAGGGGTCGAGTTCCCTGTGAGGTATGCTAGCAGGAAGTTGACAAAGTGTGAAGAAGGGTACGCAACGGTGGAGAAGGAGTGTTTAGCTGTTGTGTGGGCCGTGCAGAAATTCCACAAATACTTGTATGGGAAAGAGTTCGTGATAGAGACTGATCATCAACCACTCAAATTCCTGCAGGAAGCGCAGTTGAAAAACAGCAGGGTTCTGCGTTGGGCAATGGCATTGCAGCCCTACAGGTACCGAGTGCAGTACATTCCAGGTCGACAGAATGTCGGAGCTGACTATTTAAGTCGCGTAGTCTAGCAAGCTGCAACTCAGAGGAAGTCAGTCATATCCGGGGTGCTTTGTTGATGATATGTGTTGATTACAGTTATGTTGAGTGGATATGGGTTCATTCCCAGTTGGCTATGGTCCATATTTTCTGTGTGAGACTTGTTCATATTTTCTTTGTGAGACTTGTTCATGTGAATGTAGTTATGCTTGGAGCATACACTCGCTTGTGTAGTGATGCATTATTTGCAATAAGTGAGGATGGAGACTCCTCAGTGAAGTGTCATGGATCGTGATCATATTATATTGTGCTTTTCATAAGAATTGTGAAGAGAAGATATGGCAAATCCGCAGGTAGGGGAATTGCATAGGTGCACACAGAGGTCGTTATAAAATGAGTCGAAATAACGCAAGAGCGCACGCCAATGATAACTCATTGGAGTGGTATTCACTAAAGGTATATTTATAATTTGTAAACCGGTTGTTGTAAAGTATTTTTCAAACTTTGCACGTGTAGCTGTGTGTCAGCAAATTCGGTTGTTGTCTTTTTGTACCGTTGTTTTGAGACAATGCGGAGCATAGTCTTTTGCAAGGGGGAAATTGTCACGGACAAAAATAAACAACCAAAGTCGTGGTCCAGGTTGTTTGGACATAAGCTCAAACTCAAATATTCTGAGCGCCAGGTAGACGGGCCCCTGTGTCGGGTCCAGCAATTAAGCATAGCAGAGAGGCTCCACGGAGACGGTCTGTCCAGCCAGACGGACTAAGTAGCTGACCGACGCCTCGATGTCTGGTCAAACGAGTCTCGCCGCCCGGATCAGACTCATCCGGCCAATTTGAACACAGCGAGAGGCTAATCCTAATCTTCCACGGAGACAGCATCGGTCTCGTAGACAGTCGGAGTGACTGACCAACGTCTCGATAGGTCTGGGCAGACTGATCTAGCCAATTTACGACGTCGCCGGAAAGGGAGAGGGAGAAGGTAGTGTGTGGTGGGGGTGAAATCAAGCTAATCAATTAAATGACCAATTGACCACCACAGAGAGTAAGGCGTGTAGGCGTGACTGTCATGATTTGAATATCCAATGGAATTGAGGGAGATAACTTCGGGTACGAGGCGGTAAAAATACTGACCAATGGTACTCGCCCTTGGACACGGGGTTAGGGGATAAAGGAATGCGTGAGTGAGAGAGAAAGAAGGAACGAACAGAGAGAGAGAGAGAGAGGAGAGGTTCTGAGTGTAAGCTCTGCAGGAGAGAAGGGCAGAGAGAGAGAGATGAGGAGAGAGGAGAGAACCAAGTTGTAGCATTTAGCACTGTAGATAGTCTGCAGAGGAAGGACTAAAGAGAGATGTGGAGAGAGAGAGTTGCTAACTAATGAAGAGAAAAAGAAAGAAAAGAAAAGGAAAAGAAAGCAACCATGTCCATTTGATAGAGCAGACTAGAAGAGAGAGAGAGAGAGAGAGAGAGTGCAATGCGTTAATGCAGGAAGAAAGAAAGGAGAACAGATCGATGTTGATAGTCACTGTTCCATCTGAACCGGGGGTTCGACCTCATACCTGGCAGCGTCACTTCGTCAAGCAGAACCACAGACCAACGCCAGTGCCAGCAGTCTAACCTGACCAGGTGCCAGCAGACCAACACCAGTGCCAGCAGTTGTGTCGTGCTTGTGAAAGTGACAGTGAAAAGAAAAAAAAAAAGAGAAAAGAAAAGACAGTGATTCGTGAATAGTTAAGATCACCTGGCCAGGTAAAGTAGAAATCTATTTATACCCGGGTTAGTTAATGATGTTTTAGATGAATGATTCTGTGAAGTTCAGGAAAGAGAGGATGTTTTATTTTGTTTGATTCCATACGCATTGATGTTTCGTTCTATGATCATGTGTAGTAAAGTTATAGACTTTACTAGTGGTTTGATGTGACGAATGCATGGTATATGAATGAGATCGTAAGCAAGCTGTGAGTGTGTTTGGGCTGTGCGCTAGTCCTTCCTCCACTGACATACCCGAGGTTGACAGTGACATGTTTGAAATATAAAGCGGAGGGAAGCCAACCACGCTTGCACAAACACGCACGGACTACATTCATGACAGTGCTCGCATTTCTAGCCACTGCTTTCCTTTCTCTCCTCTTTTCCTTCATTTATTTTCTTATCGGTTATTTCCCGTCCTAACCTTCACCCCCCACACACACACACACACACACACTTGAGCACACACAAACCTCCACGAAGGAAGAGTAGGAAAGGGACGGCCAGAGGTGTAACATAGTGCCAGGGGTGTAACTTACACGGAAAAAACCCCATGGCGATTAAAAAAAAAAACCATGAATAAATAAACAAATAAAAAGTTAAAAAGAAATGAGTGCACAATGTAAACTGTCTCCCCTCATGGCCATTTGGCCCCAGAATGGCGGAGCCGAGCCAAGAAGTGCGTTCCAGCGATGTGCGGCTCCAAGCTCCATTCTCTTTAATCCTCTCTGCATACTTCAAGGCAACAACTCAGGGCCCACGCCACCAGGAGATAGAAAACAAAAGGACCGACAAACAAACAAAGCACTGACGATCCAGCACCTATCTACGCCTCTGAGTGCGTTGTGCGGAAAAAAGAAAGAGAGAGAGAGAGAGAGGGGGGGGGGGTCCATTTGCAAGTCACATGATATAAGGCAGAAGGCGAATGGGTAAGCCAGAAGAATGTGTGCTTTGCGTAACAATGTTTTTCAGAGAAAGAGAGAGAGAGAGAGGAGAGAGAGAGAGAGAGAGAGAGAGAGAGAGAGAGAGAGAAAAGGATTCTTTATTTTACAAAGGGAGAGAGAGGAGAGAGAGAGAGAGAGAGAGAGGAGAGAGAGAGAGAGAGAGAGAAGGATTCTTTATTTCGCAGAGAGAGAGAGAGAGAGAGAGGAGAGAGAGAGAGGGGAGAGAGAGAGAGAGAGAGAGAGAAATTCTTTATTTTACAAAGGTAAAGACAGAGACAGGGAGAGTTTGTGTGCGCGCGCGCATGCATGCATGCGTAGGTGCATGCGTTGGCGACTGCGTGTCCGGACTGTACATGTTTGCTCTCCCTTTGTGATGTATAAATACCCCGTGTCGTAGTGGCAGCAGTGAATTGAAAGATAAGTGAATTGTTGGATCAATTAAGTGTATACCAATAGTGTGCTGATTTAGTACTTAATAACTGAACTTGCCTTAATTGTTCAGATTTCTTCTTTAAATGAAATCAAATATTTATATCCTTCTTTTCGCCATACACATCTATGAAATATGAACACAACGTCAGAAAAGAAATTACTGTTCGATGCGACACAGTCGGATACGAAATAATGCAACAATGAGTAAACACCGTACAATGTACTGCTGTACCATACAAAAAAGACACACAAAACTATAAATATGATACTCTGCTATACGTGACATTACAATATAATGCGATACCCAAAAAATGGCAACAGGGTATTTTGCAATACAGCACAACACGATACAACCAAGCCTGATGTATTACACTTCAGTATACAATTACTACAATGCACATCCTCTGTATGACTGAACATCGAAGTATGTCATCCAAAAATTCTGATTCACACCACACCTTTTTTTTCTACTGCCAGACTGTGAGTACCTGTTTCCCCCCGTGTGATTGTGATTTGTCCTCCTGCCCGAATCAGTAGAGACCCAACGGTGAAACGTGTCGTGTTTAGAGGACCCAACAGGTGGAAACGTGTCGTGTCTGCTTCGTCATTCGTTTGTCCTCCGTTTGGCAGCTCAGTGATTCTGCTTTTTCTCTCATTTCTCTTTCCACATGCGGTCACCCCGACTTTCGCCAGCAGCACTCTTTATAGATTTGTAAATTTATACAACGAAACGAAACAAAACAAAATATCCTAACCCATCGACGATTTTTTTCTTTTCACAAAAAGAAACCCATTTTCTTTTTTTCTTTTTTTTTTCTTTTTTTGTTTCTTTTCTTTTTTTTTAAACAACAACTGCAGTTCAAACGAATGCTAGTCTCACGACTTTTTAGATGGAGCACAGTAATGAGTTCGTTCGGGTTACAATCGCAGCGAAATTGGAAATTCAAATGTTCATCAAAGAACAAATTCTCTCGTTTTCACCCGTCGCTTTTTTTTTTTTTTTTTTTTCCCCAAAACCACGCGGTAATCTTCAAAGCGCCGGATGTTCCAACAAGTATATAGCACCCTGAGCGCGTCAAAACTCTCATTATTTGCCCGTGAAGGATGCCTCAACACGTTCAAGCCAATGAGGGCATTACATGGAAAGAAATCGGCAATAAAGAAAACAGAACCATAAACACGGAAAAGAGTCAGCAATAAACGGAAAGGAGTCATAAACATGACGAAAAACAAATTAGCCATAAACGAAGAGGGACCGTAAGCATACAGAAATGCCTACGGACAAAATGGATCCTGAACATGAAGAGGATACCGCTATGAAATAAAGGCACCAACAACACAGAAAGAATAAACTCCGCTGTAATTTGCTTTGGGTTTCCCCTCTGTTTTTACGACTATCTCCTTGCTGTTACCGCCCTGTCGTATGAAATATTAACACCCGGAAATATGACTGTTGCGACCGTAGTTCTCGTGACAATTACAAGCGGTGCAAAATTTTGCAAAATGATGGAGGCTGCGGCCATGTTTTGCAATTTCTCATCGTGAAAATATACCTCGATCGCCTGAAAATTCTTCCCAAGCAACTTTCCGACATGACGTCATGTCATGCCCGCCGTGAAAAAAAAAATGACGCCTATGAAATATGAATGCCAAGCTAATTTTACCTGAAATTTTTGCTGGCAGTCCCTTTCCATAGCCAACATTGTGTCGCTCCAGTGTCAAACTCGAGAGGATTCCATATGAAATGTGATCGCTGTTTCTCTGTATGTTTACGTTTTTCGAAAGGATTCGTATCTAGGTTTTACCTCTTTGTTAGTTTGCTGTGTGCCTATGGCAATGTTTGTAAACATTTCGCACAATAAAGCATACACAAGTAACGAATCTAAGGGGGAAAATCAACAATATACTGGGGAAAAAACCCGGACTCTCTAAGCTCGGGTGGACAAGTTCAAAGGCAAGTTATGTACAAAGTTTATACGCATATTCTCAAAAACTATGTTTGGAAACAGACACGTCAAAACCACTTCCACTTATACAAAGGATCATGAATTGGGGCTGGAGACAGTTAATTCCAGGATAAAGTAAATGTTCGCAGTCAGAGCAGATAGTTTTACAGATTCTTCGTGTCAAAAAATATTACCGGGGGTGGGGGGGGGTTGGGGGGGGGGGGGGGGGGGGAGAGGGCGGCGGAGGGGTAGTGGGTGGTGGTAGTGGTAACATTTGCAGGAAATTCAACAGTGCAATAGATTTATTTTCATGTAAAATGTAACTCCTGCAACAAACTACACACCCAAACTTTAAACGAAAGAGTTCCGCGCGGTCACAGTTCGCGTGAAATTGTGACGCTGTTATGGCATCCTTGTTTAAATATAAAGACGCCCGCTGCCAACATATTTTACTCAGAATGTAGACGTGCAGATGTATTTCAAATGAACTTTGGATACTTGTAGTTACATCTTCACGGGAGCGACAATATTTCACGTGAAATATAATCGCTGAGTCAAATTTCTCAAGCTTCAGTATTTCATACGACAACCCTAACAAATTGCTGTCCTTCAGTAAACTGTTTCCATAGCCGGTCGGTGCATTCTCCTGTTATTAAGGCCCCGGTTTTTTTCGTCCAGACCCTCTTGATTTTACAGCATCCTGATCCTTGGGTTACCCAGGCAAAGAAAGTGTGGTATTTGGGGGGCCATCAGCTAAACTCACACATTGCGCAGTTCTGTGTCCGCATCAACCTATTCAGGCAAGTCGTTGAAGACATAAGTGGAGTTTGCTGTGCAGATGATCCTCTCCTCGTCGTCGTCGTCATCCTCATCATCCACTTTCTCCTCCTCCTCCTCCTTTACCTCCTCCTCCTCCTCCTCCTTCTCTCCTCCTCCTCCTCGTCCTTCTTCATTTTCTTCTTGTTCCTCTTCTTGGCTTGGTCGCTGTCTGCACAATCAGTCCACACCCGGGCGCAGAGGAACTTTTCCGACACCCAAGTCACCTCGAGAGCTTGATAGTCACATAGGACTGTGTCCGCACCTCTCTCTATCTTCTGTTGAAAGAGTCAGCCTCTCTGAAGGACGTCTGCTGTTAGGTCAGGGGCAGATCGATGAGGCCATCAGCTTAACCTTGCGATTGCTCGAAGCACTGAGCGGTTGTGGCCGATGCTGTAACCCTCACAAGCATCTTCAGTCTCTGTCTGAACATCAACGACATGTCCCCTTCTTCGTGTAACTCCAGGGTTGACCCGCGATCCGTTTTTCTAAGACTCAAGATGTCTCGATGCTCGCGCGTTTGTCGGATGGGCGCGTTTCTTTGTGACATCAGCGGGGCGAGAACACCCAGATACTGGCAAGATAGGGCCAGCGTTTCTCGGGACTGACCTCTGTGGTAAAATATGGCTGCTCTGTGGATTAGATATGTGATCAATGAACTAGGGCTGTGTGAAATAAAACGTTATGAATATTTCACTGTATGTCGTGCAATAAATCAGCTTGTCTGTCAGCTCTCTGACTCTCATTATCCAGACCTCTTTACTTCAAATTCGTGTACCTGTAATATCTCGGACAAAAACCTGTAATTGGGAAAAAAAAAAACCGTAATCTTCATAATCGCAATACTTTCACAGCTTTTGAAGATTTGGGAGAGCCGGCCGCTGGCCCGTAAGACCGCTTCGTCGCCATCTTTGACAAGGTAAAAGACGCAAGGCACGCAGGGAAATGTCTTCTTACTGCTTTTGACCGAAACGGTAGCAGACCAAACTTTGCGTTTACAATGTTCTTTCTTTGAATTCTTCCCGTAATCTTTTTTTTCTTTTTTTTTTTTTTTTTTTTTCTTTGGGGGGGGGGGGGGGGGGGGTTAATTCCGTAAATTCGATTTTTTCCCCCGTAAAAATTCGGCAAATCGTAAGGGTAAACAGGTCTGCTTATCACACCTTCATGCAAGAGTGCGCACATCATAAAAATTATCAACTTCATGCAGATCGCACACTAAATTCAGATCAGATTCGAGACCTGGTTTGTCGGTTAAAAAAAGAAAAAAGAAGATCAAATCAGCTTCTGCCTAGTGCCGTCTTTTTCCTTGTGTCTCTAGACACTTCCGCCGTCATCACCACGCGGCACGATATCTATCCAGCCGCGGAATCCTGACGCGCGGCTCTGTTGATGCTGTTCTCGCGTGCTGTCGGAGCATTTGGTGACAGTCAAGGACGGCGTGTATACTGCACTTGACCTTCGATATGCACGTGACATGTGTTACATGTTTCAACCGCGATTCACGCGGATTTCTGCGATGCCGTATCTGTCCTAAAACCTACACT
>CM031607.1:19465895-19478395 GCA_018398815.1 Conus ventricosus
CTTTGCTCACCCTTGTTACCGTTTTCTTTTTCCCACCCATTTCACTTTCCCACCGAAGTAACCCATCCTTCTGTCTTTTCTCCTCCTACCCCCTGTAGTGGACCCTCCCTTGTTTCTTTTTATCCCTTAGTGGACCCAGATCACCCTTCTTCCTGTTCTCTTCCCCCCCCCCCCTCCCTCCTGTAGTGGATCACCTTTTCTTTCTTTCTTTGTTCCCTATAGTAGACCCATCCTTCTTTCTGATTCCCCCCACCCTGTAGTGGACCCTCCCGTTTTTCTTTTTTTTTAAGTACCTGTGGTGGATCCACCCTTTTTTCTGTCCCTCCACCCACTAGTGGTCCCACCCTTTCTTCAGTCATTATCAGTGTAGTAGAAATATCCTTCTTCCTGTCTACCCCCCTACTCCCCCCCCCCCCCCCCCCCCCGTAGTGGACCCACCCTTCTCTCTGGTTTTTCTTTTAACTCCTGTAGTAGTAGACCCAACCGTATTCCTGTCTCACCCCCCCCCCCTCCACAGTGGACCTACCTTTCTTTCTGTGTTGCTTTTTATTTTCCTGTAGTAGACCATCCCTTCTTCCTGTCCCCTCCCTCACTTCCTGTAGTGGGCCACCCTTCGTTCTGTCCTCCCACCGCTAAAGTGGACCTATTCTTCTTTCTAGCTCTGTGTGTGTGTGTGTGTGTGTGTGTGTGTGCGCTTCAACTTCAATGCCACCATTGTAGCATTTTTCTCACGCCAGTCATTCCGGCTCCCAGAGCACAGCCTCACCTTGGATTCTCTCATTCCAGTCCAGGCACCTGTAATCCAGAGGCTTCATGAGGCAAACTGTCTGAGGAGACACTGCACTGCTGTTCAGTCACTATAGCGCCATTCGTTCCTTCCAGTTCTGATTTCAACACATGCAGGACACCACTTACTGACGCCCCCGATGACGACATTAACCATGTGGTCCCAGACTTCCCCACCTGAGCCCTCTCAGCAAACTCAACTCTGGGTAGGAGCCGGTCAAGGAGAAGAAATCTCACACATAAAACGCCTTTGATGGGAATCGAACCCGACGACCTCACAGACCGTAGTTCGCGACAATGACCACTGCACCACATCGGCTGATGCCTGTTTTTTTTTTTCCCTAAGGTTGTTCGGCATTAGACAGAGCTTCTCCAGCATGCTTTTCAAACTTAAGTGAACAGCTGTTGTGAGATGGAAAAGGGTTAGGTCTGGATCGTTTAGCACCCTGTAGCGAGCAGATGTGTCGCTTGAAAGTGTTTTTTGATGATCGTTTGTCCCTTCGTTAAGGGGGCGAACAGCTCGTGGGGTTGGAAGGGTCACTGACTTGATTGCTTGGCTGACAGCTGTTGGGAAAGGAAGAGTTCTGATGGTTTGAATTTGTGGGGTGAGGGTGAAGAGGTGTTGGGATAGGAAGGGTTAAGGTGTGATCATTTGATCCCCAGATGTATGATGAACAGCTGGCAGGATGAAAGGGGTTTAAAGGGAAAAAAGGCTGGAGTGTTAGATGGTGTGTTTGGGGTCTGGGAGATTATGTTGATCCCGATATAAGACAGTGAGGAAGAAATCTTAAATTTAATGGCGCGTGTTTCTCTCTCTCTCTCTCTCTCTCTCTTTTGTGTGTAAATGTGTGTGTAAGTGTGTGTGTGATATGCTGTGGTGTGTGTGTGTGTGCGTGCGTGTGTGAGTTCATGTGTGTGTGTGTGTGTGTGGTGGTGGTTTAATTTTACGTCTTTTCATCCGGCAGATGATATTAGGCGGGGAAAAAAAGGAGGGGGGGGGGGGGGGACAAAAAAAACCCCACTTAAGTCATTTCAACACATACATCTGCATACACTTATGAAAAAGAAAACAGCATATCAGTTAGGACCTTCATAATAGTCTAGCTGCATCAGAACTGGCTAAGTGGCGGCAAACTCAATTATGCATGAGTCAGACAGAACTTGACTCTCATTTTCATATTTGTCAAGATTGATACCTTTCGCCTTATACATTTTAGTTAAAACTGGACAATCTAATAGAAGGTGATGCACAGAGATGAATTTTCAACAGACACACACAACTTCAGGAGAAAATTTGGTCTTCCATGTGTTCAGCCTTAATTTTGTGATAATCTTAGCAAGATGGCGTGAGCAGCTAGGCAGTGTGTAGCATTTTTCACAGAAAAAGGTTTTGTAAACGTAGGGTTCCAGGTTGAATAGTATTTCCACGCTTGGAAGGATGTAATGGCAAATTTAGCACACATTCTGAACAGGTTTGTGCACCAAGTTTAGCTAGATTATCTGCTATTTCATTCCCTTGAGACCACAATGTGAAGGAATCCAACAGAAGTCTACGATTATACCCTGAGACGTAATACAGTGTATCAGGTACCGTATTTCATATAACAAATCTTTTCTGGCCTTACAATCCCAAGTTTGCAGTGCTTGCAAAACAGACTTGGAATCAACACAAAACAGCACACTAAAAAAGGATATTGGAATACTATATACACAAAAAAAAGCCATCAGTATAGCATACAGTTCTGCAGTGAATATGAAAATCCCTTTCCGAGATGAAAATGTTTTCCTATGTTCAGACTTGGAAAAACGAAACCAGAACCGCTGTCAGCTGTGTCCATAACTGAACCATCAGTATAGATTTTAAGGTGATTAGGATATGAATTTTCTAGGTGTTCTTTCACATCGTTCACTAGAATGTTAATATTTTCTTTCTTCTTTGAGACCGTATTTGTGTGTGTGTGTGTGTGTTGTGTGTGTGTGTGTGTGTGTGTGTGTGTGTGTACCTGGTGTGTGACTGTGTGTGGTGGTGTTGTGGTGTGTGTGTGTGTGTGTGTGTGGGGTGTTGTGTGTGTGTGTGTGTGTGGTGTGTGTGTGTGTGTGTGTGTGTGGCACGTGAGCGTGATCATGCAGGCGTGCATGTTCGCTTGTATGTTTTCAGTCACTGGATTTCTTTCTTTTGGTCTGTCTGCCTTTCGCTATCACAATCTCCTACCTCCACCTTCCTCCCCCCCCTCCCCCTTCCTTCACGCTCACCCACGTCTACCTCTAACATCAGTGTGTGTGTGTGTGTGTGTGTGTGTGTGTGTGTGTGTGTGTGTGTGTGTGTGTGTGTGTGTGTGTTTTCACTCCCTCTCTCCGTTTCCTTTTCTCTTTCTCTGAGTATGCTTCTTTCTTTATTTCTCTTTTTGTCTCTATCTCCCTTCCTCACCCCTTCCCCACCCCCTCCCTCTTCGTCCATCCTTCCCCATCCTCCACTTCTAAATCTACCTCTCCCACTTCTCTCCTGTGGTCTGTCTCTGTTTATGTCTCTGTCTGTCTGTCTCTCTTTCTCTCGCTCATTTTTCTTCTTCTCGTGTTGTACACTTTTGTGTCTGCTGTTATTTGTGGCGTCTGAAAAAAAGTCATTTGTTGAAAATAGACTAATCTGTGTTGTACGGTGTTGTACAGGCGTTGCGTCTCCCTATTTTTCTGCTATTTCTGTTCGTCTGCTGTCTCTTTTTCCCTTCCGCGCACGTCATCTCTTCCCCTCCCTCCTCCTCCACACCCCGTGGCACTTTCCATCTGTTTGTTCACGGTTTGATCGGCTGATGCAGGGTGCAAGACAATTTGTGGGCAATATGTACGTGTGTCTGCGGTTTGAAACTGCAGAAGGACCCCCCCCCCCCCCCCACAGCCCCCCATCCCCCCACCCCACCCCACCCCCGCCAGGAAAGAGAAAAATCCTGGAGCGTTAGCCTACCTGTTTTCTCACACTTGCTCGTGAAGGTACCGTTTACTTCATTCGCCTCATAAAAGCTCTCTCTCTCTCTCTCTCTCTCTCTCTCTCTCTCCTCTCTCTCTGACGGTCTGTCTGTCTGTCTGTCAGTCCGTCTCTCTCCCTGTGTGTGTGTGTGTGTGTGTGTGTGTGTGTGTGTGTGTGTGTGTGTGTGTGTGTGTGTGCGCGTCGTGCGTGCGTGCGTGCGTGCGTAAGGTACGGTAAGGTAATGTTGCTTAAATCCAGCCGACCGCAAAAGGCCATATCAGGGCTGTCACCGCGTTGAAGTCAACTCACAAGTCATACATTCATTCATACAAACTCTTTAAAACATTTTCTGAAAACCCACCCGAAATTTTGTTAAACATTTTTCCACTACAAAATCTCAGATCCGATGAAAAATGTTGATCTTCAAGAAATCAGAGATCGCATCAGAGATGTTCCACCTGATGCGTGCATGTGCAGAAATGTTAAAATCCGGAGGTACAGCTGTAAACAAATTTCTGACAAAACTGTTTAATACCGTTTTTGATAAAGGAGTTTTATCCTCGTGAGTGGACGAAATATGTTATACTGGTATTGAAGAAAGGCAACCCCGATGATTCTGATAATTATAGAGGAGTATCTTCGCTAAGCATCATATCTGAGTGTTATACATCAATATTAAACACAGGACTGCACACATGGTTAGGAAACAATGACTTCATTTCAGAAAATCAGGCAGGATTTCGAAGAAACCATTCTACTGTTGATCATATCTTTACAGTGTATGCTGCTGTCCAGAAATGTATGAATAAGAAAAGTACAAAACTATATGTTGCGTTCCCTGATTTTAGACAGGCTTTCGACTCTGTGCGTCATCACAAACTTTTGGAATATATAAAAAACCAAAAATGTGAAATGGAAATTTTTGGCGTCTCTCAAAGCAATGAACAATTCATTATTGTCGTGTGTTCGATCAAACCATGAATTTTCTGAGTTGTTTGGCTGCCCAATAGGAGTAAGACGTGGATGTGTTTTGAGCCCCACATTATTTTCAATGTTTATAAACCAGTTGGCAACACACGTAGAAGAAAAGGGTGAACATGGTGTGCAGCTGTTACCGGGTATCATGGAGTTATTCATATTATTGTTCGCAGATGATGTTGTTCTGATGTCAACTTCCCCAAATTGTGTACAGAATCAACTAAATATTTACACACATGTTGCAACAGCATGAAGTTATATATGAACATTAAAAAAACCCAAAAGTTATGGTATTCAGAAAAGGGGGATTCCTGGGAAGACACAAAAAATGGTTCTATGATGGTACAAGACTAGAGGAGGTAAATAGTTATTGTTATTTAGGGTTTAATTTCACAACTATGATTAGTGCTTGAAAAGGCACAATGCATTTGGCAACAAAAGGAAAGAAAGCCGTTGTACAGCTGTGCAGGGTTTTCCAAAAGTGTAAGGAAATAAGTTCAATTACCTTTTTTCGTATTTTTCATGTAAAGATTCAGCCAATACTATTATACTCATCAGAAGTATGGGGGTTAATTAGATTGGAACATATAGAAAAGTACATTTAATGACATGTAAGAGGCTTATAGGTGTTCCAAGTAGAACGCCTAACAAGATGGTATATGGAGATCTGCGAAGGTACCCTCTGTATGTTATTCTTACGTTGCATGTTTAAGATTCTGGTACATTGTTTAAACTGTTGCATATGGATACTGAAAGACTGCCACATAAAGCTTACATGATGTTGCTTGAATTAGACAGAGCTGGCAAAACCTGTTGGGTTTCAAAGGTAAAAGAAACTTTGTGTGAAACTGGGTTCAGTATTGTCTGGTTGCAACAAGGAGCTCGTGAGGTAAAACAGTTTTGAATTGAATTTGTTTAAACAAAAAATTGTCGATCTCTTTATTCAAAAGTGGAACGCAACTATCGGAGATCGGGAAAGATACAGCCCTAACAGAACATTCAAAATTGTTTTTGAAAAAGAAGGGTACGTTTGTGATGTGGATATTTATTGCTTTTGTGTAGCCTTTTCTCAGTTAAGATTTAACGTGCTTCCTCTGAATAACAATGTGCATCGGTACAGTGAATCTGTCGAAGATAAAATTGTTTATTTTGTGTGGATCAAGTTGAAAATGAGCATCATTTCTTTATTTGATTTTTGCCTTTATATAGACCATTGAGTTAAATTTCTAAGAGAATCAATGAAAATGCCTGCAAATGTTCTGTTGAAAACAACAAGTATAAATCACAGGCACAGTGTTTCACGATATGTGTTCCATGTGAATAACAAAAGAAACAAGGTCATATTTTAGACGAAAATGACTGGCTGATTATTACGGCTCGATAACTTTGATACTTAATCTTGTACTTTATGTTATATAGATCTTCATCATTCACTCATGTGGCGTAGCTTTGTTTGCTAAGATACGTTAATTTTGAATTTCTACTACACGTTTAAGTTTAAAAGAGATTGTCAAGACTGTGAAATGTGAAACTGTAGAATATATTTATCTTTTTCACCTCCTCCCCTCACCCCCAGCCTCCTCATTCCCTACTCGCCCCCAGCTCCTTGACTCCCTTTCCCAGCCATACCACTCCCATTTCCATTTGGTACCTCCATGTAATGTGGCTTAAGGCCGACGTACATCAAAATTCTGAGTTCTGAGTCCTCTCTCTGTGTCTCTGTCTCTCTGTCTCTGATGGTCTGTCTGTCTGCCTGTCTGTCCGCCTCTCTCCCTGTGTGTGTGTGTGTGTGTGTGTGTGTGTGTGTGTGTGTGTGTGTGTGTGTGTGTGTGTGTGTGTGTGTGCGCGCGCGCGCGCTCGTGCGGGGTGTGTGTGTGTGTGTGTGTGTGTGTGAATCGTTGTTCTTCAGTTGTGGTCCTTCACACTGAGTGATATTACACGATCTAGTCAGGTTTTTTTTTATATACTCTTTAAACAACTTGGGGGGGTTCTTGTTCCCACTGTAACTGTGTCATCATGGAAGTATGAGTTACCCCTTGTTTGTCATTCTTTGGTTTCTATCTCATTTCATATTTCCTCTAAAGAGTACGCTTACTTTAGTTTGATTTGCCTGCCTGTCTGTCAATTAGTCAGTCTATCTGTCCGTCTGTAGAACACCCACCTTTCTAGATGTCTTTTTAAAAAAATAACTGTAGTATTCTCACGTTCTTCGTGTCGTTCTATTTATACCCTGTAATAGACCCATCCTCCTTCCTGCTTTCCTGTTTGTACTCAGGAACAAGAGTCTGAATGGGAGTGTCTCGAACTATCTAACTGAATAAAGCAGTAAACGAAAGGAAAAGAATGTAGTGGACACACACACACACACACACACACACGCGCACGCGCACGCGCACGCGCGCGCGCGCGCATGCACAGGGAAAGAGACAGAGATAGACAGACAGACAGACAGACAGACAAGATCAAGAATGCATGGTTTTGAGATACGAATCTCGCCAGAAGAATTTCCGTCTCTGCTGCTTGTAGTGGACCCACCCTTCTTTCTGTCTCCCCCCCTTTGTAGTGGACCCACCCTTCTTTCTGTCTCCCTCCCCTTTGTAGTGGACCCACCCTTCTTTCTGTCTCCCTCCCCTTTGTAGTGGACCGACCCTTCTTTCTGTCTCCCTCCCCTTTGTAGTGGACCGACCCTTCTTTCTGTCTCCCTCCCCTTGTAGTGGACCCACCCTTCTTTCTGTCTCCCTCCTCTTGTAGTGGACCCCACCCTTCTTTCTGTCTGCCCCCTCCTGTAGTGGACCCCACCCTTCCTTCTGTCTCCCTCCCCTTGTAGTGGACCCACCCTTCTTTCTGTCTGCCCCCTCCTGTAGTGGACCCCACCTTCGTTCTGTCTCCTCCCCCAAAAGTGGACCCCCCCCCCTTCGCTCTGTCTCCTCCCCCCAACAAGGACCTCCTTCCTTCTGTCTCCCTCCCTTTGTAGTGGACCCAACCTTCATTCTGTCCCCTCCCCCAATAGTGGACCCACCCTTCGTTCTGTCTCCTTCCCCCAATAGTAACAACCCCCCCCCCCCCCCTTCGCTTTGTCTCCTCCCCCCAATAATGGACCCCCTTCCTTCTGTCTCCCTCCCCTTGTAGTAGTGGACCCACCCTTCGTTCTGTCCCCCCCCGCAGTAGTGGACCCACCCTTCGTTCTGTCCCCTCCCCGCAGTAGTGGACCCACCAACCCTTTACTTTGTTGTCTCCCTCCCCTTGCTGTGGACCCACCCTTCGTTCTGTCACACCCACTGTTGTGGACCCACCCTTTGTTCTGTGTCCCTCTCTTTGCTATGGACCCACCCTTATTGTCCCCTCTCTTCAATAGTGGACCCACCCTTCGTTCTGTCACCCCTACTGTAGTGGACCCACCCTTCGTCCTGGCACCCCCCACTCCCCCCCTGTAGTGGACTCACCTTTCGTTTTGTCACACACACACAACCCACACACACACTTAGTACAGTGGAGCCACCCGTCGTTCTGTCTCCCTCCTATTGTAGTGGACCCACCCTTCGTCCTGTCCAACCCCCCCCCCTCTCCTAGTGGACCCACCCGTCCTGCTGTCTCTTTCTCCTTGTAGCAGACCCATCCTTCTTTCTGTCCCCCTCCTATCCCCACCACACTGCAGTAGACCTGCCATTCGTTCTGTCACCTTCTCCTCCTGTAGTGGACCCACCCTCCGTTCTGTCACTCCCTCCCCCCCTCACCCAAATGGACCCACCATTCTTTCTGATTCCTTCCCCTCGTAGTGGACCCACCCTTCTTTCTGTCCCCCCACCCCACTCCCGTCCCCACTGCACTGCAGTAGACCTGCCCTTCGTTCTGTCTCCTTCTCCTCCTGTAGTGGACCCACCCTTCGTTCTGTCACTCCCTCCCCCCCTCACCCAAATGGACCCACCCTTCTTTCTGTTTCCCCTCCTTGAAGCGGACCCACTCTTCATGCAACAGCCCATGAAATCCTGAGCTGATTTCATGAACAGTTTTGTTACACCCTCCCCCCCCCCCCCCTCTCCCCCAACCTTTGATAGTGTCATCAGGCGCTAAGATCACGTGCACTGTTTTAAAAGTAACTTCTGTATGAGCTGTTGTCCCTGTATCTACACAGTCCATGGCGAGAATATGCCTCTGTGTGTGTGTGCGTGCGTGCGCGTGGGCACATGCGTGCGAGTTTGTGTGCTTGTGTGTGCTTGTGTGTGTGTGTGTGTGTGGTGTGTGTGTGTGTGTGTGTGTGTGTGCGTGCGCGTGCGTACGTGCGTGTATGTGTGTGTGTGTTTGAGTGTGTGTTGTGATAAGTTACAAAAATGTATGCATGCATACATGACATGAAGTCAGTAATTTGTACAAAGATAGATGTACCATCCTGCTTCAACCTAACTGCAGGAGAAAACATACAGGTACAAAAAGGAGTCATGTCCATGTTCGGTGTCTTTGCATAATACAAAGACAACAGATTGTGCATATTTCAAATGACACCCATTTGCATGTGAAAATGTCCTGGGAATAAAGGAAAAGAAAATGAAATGAAACAGGCAAATGAAATTGAAAATGAAAATAGAGGTTTTGTATGCGAAATCGCTCCACTGTGTACAGTCATTTTGTTAGACATTACATCTTACAACAGGCAAAGCAAAACATAACAGTGTGATGAAAATGAGTAACATTCACGTATGTGATGTAAATGAACTTGACTGAAATTCTGAATGCCTCATTTCTGTCTAACTTCACCTTGCAGTGAACCCACCCTTCTTTCTGTCTCCCTTCCTTGTAGTGGACCCACCCTTCTTTCTGTCTCCCCTCCCTGTAGTGGACCCACCCTTCTTTTTGTCTCCCCTCCCTGTAGTGGACCCACCCTTCTTTCTGTCTCCCCTCCCTGTAGTGGACCCACCCTTCAATCTGTCTCCCCTCCCTATAGTGGAACCACCCATATATCTGTCTCCCCTCCCTGTAATGGACCCACCCTTCATATAACAGCCCACCAAATTCTGAGTTGATTTCATAATGTGTTGACCTCCAACCTTCAATAGTATCAATCAGGTGCAACGATCACGTGCACTCTTTTCAAAGTACCTTGTACATGAGTTGATGTCCCTGTGTACACACAGGCCATGGCAAGCGTGCCCTCTGTGCGTGTGTGTGTGTGTGTGTGTGTGTGCGCGCGCGCGCTCGCATGCATGCGTACATACGATTGTGTGCGCTGAAGTGCATGTGTGTGTGCGTGTGTGTGTGTGCGCCTGCATGTGTGTGCGCGCGTGCGTGTATATATATATATATAATATATGTATATAATATATGTATATATATATATATATATATATATATATATATATATATGTGTGTGTGTGGTGTGTGTGTGTGTGTGTGCATGCGCACCTTACGTGTATGCATGTGTGATATAAGTTACAAAACTCGAAGCGTACATACACGACATGAAATCAGTAATCCATACAAAGATAGATGTACCATCCTGCTTTCACCCTTACTGTAGGAAAACGAACATAAAGGCATGAAAAATGCCAGGTACAAAAAGAAGTCATATGTATGTTCAGTATCTTCACTTAATACAAAGAAAAGATGCTGTGCATATTACAAATGACACCACGTGCAAGCAAAAATGTCATGGGGAAAAAAAGGAAAAGGAAGGGATGAAAGGAAATGAAAGTAGAGGCTTTGTATATGTAAGCGCTCCACTGTGTAGTCATTTTGTCAGAGATTACCTCTTGCAACAGGTAGAGCCAAACATAACAGTGTGATGAAGCTGTGTTACATTCATGTATGTGATGTAACTAAACTTGACTGAAAATCTGAATGCCTTATTTCTGTCTCCCTCCCCCTTGCAGTGGACCCTCCATTCTTTTTATCTCCACCCCACAGTGGACAGACGCTTCTGTCTCCTCTCCCTGTAGTGGACTGACCCTTCTTTCTGTCCCCCCCCCCCCCCTTCTTTCTGTCTCCTCTCTCCATAGTGGACCCATGCTTTTTTTCTGTAGCGCTCCCCCTTGTAGTGGACTCAGCCTTTTATTCTGTCTCCCCTCCATGTAGTTGACCCACTCCTCTTTCTGTCTCCTCTCCCTGTACTGTCTTTCTTTTTATCCACTGTAGCAGACCCTGTCCTGTTCCCCCCACCCCCAATTTTAGTAACCCACCCTTGTTTCTGTCTTTCTCGCCCCTTGTAGTGGGCCTGCCCTTCTTTCCATCTTTCTTTTTATTCCCTATGTTTGACCCATCGTTTTTCCTGTCTTTACCCCCCCCCCCCCCCTCCCTTCCCAAACTCTAATGGACTCGCCCTTCTTTCTGTTTTTTTTTTAATTTCCCTGAGAGACCCATCCCTCTTTCTGTCTCCCCCTACCGCGCCCCCCCCCCCCCCCCCCGCGCCGCCCCCCCCCCCCCCCCCCTGCTGGACCCACCCTTCCTTTTTTTATTCTTTGTGGAAGACTCACCTTTCTTCCTGCCTTTCCATCTCACAGTGGATCCATCCTTCTTTCTGTCTCTCCCCTCCCCCCTATAGTGGACCCTCCTTTCTTTTATTCCCCGTAGTGGACCCACCCATCTTCCTGTCCTCCCTCTCCTTCCTGTAGTGGATGACCACTTCTTTCTGTCTTTATTCCCTGTAGTAGACCCATCCCACCTCCTGTCCTCCCTCTCCTTCCTGTAGGGATGACCACTTCTTTCTGTCTTTATTCCCTGTGTGACCCATCCATCTTCCTGTCCTCCTCTCCTTCCTGTATGGATGACCACTTCTTTTGTCTTATTACCTGTAGTGACCCACCCCCTTCCTGTCCCCTCTCCCCTTCCTAGTGGATGACCACTTCTTTCTGTCTTTATTCCCTGTAGTAGACCCATCATCTTCCTGTCCTCCCTCTCCCTTCCTGTAGTGGATGACCACTTCTTTTGTCTTTATTCCCTGTAGTAGACCCACCCTCTTCCTGTCCTCCTCTCCTTCCTGTATGATGACCACTTCTTTCTGTCTTATTCCCTGTAGTGGACCCCCCACCTTCCTGTCCTCCCTCTCCCTTCCTGTAGTGGATGACCCTTTTTTCTGTCTTTATTTCCCTGTAGTGACCACCCATCTTCCTGTCCCTCCCTCTCCCTTCCTGTAGTGATGACCACTTCTTTCTGTCTTTATTCCCTGTAGTGGACCCACCATCTTCCCGTCCTCCCTCCCCTTCCTAGTGATGACCATCTTTTCGTGTCTTTATCCTGTAGTGACCCTCATCTTCTGTCTCTTCCTTCCTGTATGGATGACCACTTCATTCGTCTTATTCCTGTAGTAGACCCATCCTTCTCTCTGTCCTCTCCCCCCATCCTATCACCTGTAGTGGACCTCCTTCTTTCTGGTTTATTACCTGTAGTGAATCCACCCTTTTCCACTGCCTGAAACCTCCATCCATGTGTCTACCTTTTTCATGCATTGTTATTCCTGTGGTAGACACATCCATCTTCTAGTCTCCCCCCCTGCCCCTACTCCATAGTGGACCACTCTGTATGATCCTTACTGGTAGATCAACCACGATCCCCCCCCCCCCCAATCCATATGACGGCCTTTTCTTTTTTCAGTTTTTTATGTCCTGTAGTAACAACTCCTCTTCCTGTCCCTTCCCCTAACTTCCCTTTAGTGGACCCACCCTTCTTTCTGTCTTTCAGTTTATTCCCTGAAATGGACTTATCCTTCTTTCTGTCCTCCCACCCCTCTAGAGCTCTGTGTGTGTGTGTGTGTGTTGCCTCATCTTCTGTGCCACCATGGTAGCAT
>CM031607.1:19488395-19493395 GCA_018398815.1 Conus ventricosus
AGACATTTAATCTGACTGAATCATTCATTCATATTGTTATTTGTTGATATTATATTTTCTGTAACTGCAATTGGATTACAGAGACATGCAAATAGCTTACAGTCGCACGCTTCCAGATTGAAGTCAGCAATGAATATTGTCAAAACTAGAGGCATTGTCTTCCCTAAGGGTAGATCCTTAACAAACATTGTGATGTGGGAATATGGTGATGAAAATACTAGAGGTAGTCAACGCGTGTCATTATCTTGGAATTTAGTTTTCAACCAGACCAAGTTGTGTAATTTAGCTAGTAGAGCGAAGAAAGCATTCACTGTTGTCCTTCCTGCAGTGCATAGATTGGATGGCTGCTCTTTTAATTTCTGAATACTTCATTTTTCTGGTAAGTTAATATTGCAGTATTATGCTAAAATTTGGGGGTTCGAAAAAAGAAAAAGGTACAGTTGATAATGCAGTATCGCGCTGAAATGTGGGTTTTCTAAAGAAAAGATACTACTGACAATGAGGCATGGCGCTACGATTTGGGGCTTTGGGGAAAAAGTTGTGGAGCTTGTGTTTATTGGGTATGAAACAGTCCACAATGCTGGCAGTCGAATTCCTTCTTCTTCTGCTGCGTACGCAGGCTGATACTCCTGCGGGCACTCCCTGTATAGAAAGGCAAGGATTTATCCCGTCTACCCAACAAAGGGAGTGGAGTTTTGTGTGTATGACAGTTTTTTTATCCTGCCATTAAGGCATCCATTCTCCAACTTCGGGGAAAGTCAAATTCCGAATGAACGTGCGTACGATGAATTTAACAAGATCGTGTTCACACAGATTCTTGCTTAACTACATTAAACAGAGGTTGCGTTGAAGAGGAAAGGGCGAGAACAGCGTACAGATCACTGTATGACTTAAACAACAATTGCAAGAAGGTTCAGGTCACAAGTGTCAGATAGTTTTCTGCATTCATGTAGACTTGGCCTTTGTATGTGACAGTCAAGGTGTTCAGTGTTTTCATCTTTTTTTCCCCCTGAAATTATTTCAGAGATTATTTGTTGTACATGGCAGGCCAGGCACAGTCTGACGTATTCTGGCGATAGCTTTGTGCGAAATGTTGCAGAGGAAGCGCTTTGATTAAATTCAGAATTGGCATTTCTGCCTGTGCTGCCATGCGCTTTAGGTATGGCCACACGACGGAAATGAGCTGATTTTCTGATCATGTCTTTTGGCAAAAAAGTGAATTTTTCCTTCTGTCCATTCCAAGGGAATTTTGAGTAAGACTCAAATCAAACCAGAATACAACAGTAAGCTTTGAGCTTTTAAATCGTGTCATCAAAATATGAAAAAATTGTGCCAAGTCTATCACCATAGTTTAGAAAGTTCAGAATTAATTTTAGATATCCCAAGGACTTAGGCTGTCCATATAATGTAAATTTCACTGAGCCAACTGTTTGTAGACTCGAAAATTATTCTAATATCAGCATAATTGAGTGTTACCAGCTGCAATATTTTGTATATTGTTAACATCTTTTCTGAATCTACACCCCATCAGTCAGGAGCTTTGGCTAACACCTGATTAAACCTTCGTATTCCTGTTTGTTTTCTCTCTCTCTCTCTCTCTTCTCTCCTCTCTCTCTCTCTCTCCTCTCTCTCTCTCTCTCTCTCATATTTATCTTTGGTTGATTCTTTGTTTCCTTAGCACAGTGAATTAAAGGAACTGTCTGAATATTCGCTTCTTATGTTCGTTTTTCTTCTCCGACCACGAGGATGAAGGCGTTTCTTCTTCTCTTCCACCTCCCCTCCCCCTTTTCTTTCGTTCTTTTCTTTTTTTAAAAATTATGTATGTGGTGGGTGGGTCTTTTTTTCTTTGGGAGGGATGCAGAGGGAAATATATATATCAATTCAGTTCAGGGAACCGTAAACGGAGGCGCGCGCGCGCGTGCGCGCGCGCGTGTGTGTGTGTGTGTGTGTGTGTGTGTGTGTGTGTTTGTGTGTGTGTGTGTGTGTGTGTGCAACCTTCTTCTCTCCGTCTTCTGTCCTCATCTGTGTCCCCCTCTCTAACATTGACATGATATAGGCATGCACGAAAGCACATTGTGCACGCGCGCGCGCGCGTACGCACGCACGCAACACACGCACACACACACACAACTGCCATGCATATACTTATGCTCTCTCACTCCCATACACACGTACTCACGCTCGCGCCCTCTCTCTCTCTCTCTCTCTCTCTCTCTCTCTCTCTCTCTCACACACACACACACACACACACACACACACACACACACACACACACACACACACACACACACACACACACACACACACATGCTTACATACATACACACACAGACACACTAAAGAATGCACACACGGCTGCACACAGACAGACAGACCAACCGACCGACCGACCGACAGACAGACAGACAGACACACACACCACACACACACACACACACACACACACACACACACACACACACACACACACACTCACACTCACACACACACACAGCTGCACACACACACACACACACACACACACACACACACACACACACACACACACACACACACACGCACCCACATACACACACATGCACGCGCGCGCGCGCACACACACACACACACACACACACACACACACACACACACACACACACACACACACGCACTCACACGCACTCACACGCACTCACACACACTCACATACACACACGCTCACACGCATCTCCGATCTCACCTCGCCCAAACTCTCTCATAGACACACATTATAGCCCCCCCCCCCCTCCCCGACCCCCTCCATTCTCACTCCCCCACCGCCTTCTCATCACATCCCCTCCTTCTCTCCCTGTTCACCCTTCTCTTTCTTTGCCTGCAATTCCTGTGAAAGCCCATTCGAGCGACAAGACGTAAACGACACTGAAATGGCAGCCCGTTTCTGGAAAACCATTTTCACCTCCAACCAGTGTCTATCCATGTTTACAGCAGCTCTCCTATCAAGACTGTCACTGTGATGATGTATCTGGGGGCATAACTCACAGTTTAGAAAACCAAGAAAAAAAAAAGATGGGAACAAGAAAGATGCATTAGGCTTTCTTTTGTCAGCGAAAGGAAAGGAAAGAAAATAGTACTGTAAACTTTTCTAATCTGATAACGAAATCGGGAGGGGGGGGGGGGGGGGGGGGGGCAAGAATAGCTCAGCTGGTAGAGCGCCGGACTCGTGATCCTGGGGTTGCGGGTTCGGATTTCGGGACAGGGGAATCTTCCCCTCGGAGTTAACCGTGGTTCTGACTCCATTCCCCATACAGTCTTTCGAATGAGACTATAAACCGAGGTTTCGTGTGTGAACGCTCGCACAACATCTTGCACACACGTAAAATCCCATCGCCAACTTTCGGAAGAGAAGGCCAGTTTGGCCGTTGGTATGGATGACACGTTGCACATAGCATGTACCTTCCCCGAAGATGGAGTATGGCTGCCTTAATGGCGGGATAAAAAAAACTCCACTGCCTGTCTATACAGGCAGTGTCCGCAGGAGTATCAGCCTGCGTTCGCAGAAAGAAAGAAATGATAACGAATCCAGTTTAGTTAGCATGGAAGAAGCATAAGGTTTTTTTTTTTTTTTTTTTTTTTTCGTTTAAAAAAAACACATCTCTGTAAGTACAGTCGAGAATAATATAGCATAGCAAAGTAAAGTAAGAGTTGTATAACATAGTACAGGATAGGATAAGAGAATGTTGCGTGTCATAGCGTGGCACGGTATAGCAAAGCACAGCATAGTATAGCAAAGCACAGCATAGTATAACAAAGCATAGAATAGTATAGCAAAGCACGGCATAGTATAGCAAAGCATAGCATAGTATAGCAAAGCACGGCATAGTATAGCAAAGCATAGCATAGTATAGCAAAGCACGGCATAGTATAGCAAAGCACAGCATAGCATAGCAAAGCATAACATAGCATAGTATAGCAAAGCATAGCATAGTATAGCAAAGCATAGCATAGCACAGTATAGCATAGTATAGCAAAGCATAGCATAGTATAGCATAGCATAGTATAGCAAAGCATAGCATAGTATAGCATAGCGTAGTATAGCAAAGCACAGCATGGTATGAAGCGGTATGGCATGGCATGGCATGGCTCATTGATGTCGTATGATCTGGTATGGTCTGTTACAATATCGTATGATCTGGTCTGGTATGAAATGGTATGATCTGGTCTGGTATGAAATGGTATGATCTGGTCTGGTATGGGCCGGTATGGCCAGGTCTGATATGGACTTGTATAGTATGGTGCAATATGGTTTGGTATGGGATGGTATAGTATGGTACAGTATGGATTGGCATGGTATAGTTTGGTATGGTTCGGCTTGTCTGAATAAATGTGGTATGGTACAATATAGTCATGTCTCATACTGTGTGGTATAGCATGGTGCAGTATGATCTGACCTTGTCTGGCATGGTATGGTATGGTGTGGTGTGGTGTGGTGTAGTGTGGTATGGTATGGATGGTATGGTATGGTACGGTTTGGTCTTGTCCTGGATGCTATGATTTGATATAGTACAGTGTGGTCTGGTCTTGTCTGGTATTATTTTATATATATATATATATATATATATATATATATATATATATATATATATATATAGTGTGTGTGTGTGTGTGTGTGTGTGTGTGTGTGTGTGTGTGTGTTTGTGGGTCGGGCTTTTTAAGGCTTTAAAACACTCTGTCCCTCTGTGCACCCAGTTGTAAAGAACACCTGATAGAATACCTGATTAAGATCAGAGCGGCTGATGCGGTAGAAGGAGAGGGATGCTATGCCCAGGACATTGTGAACTTCTAGCGGTTTAAATACACACACGTGAGCGCGCGCAACACACACACACACACACACACACACACACACCACACACACACACACACACACACACACACACACACACACACACATGTAAAAACACTTTATTCTCAACCCTTGTCCGAGATTATTTCAGCACACTGCTGTGACTTTAATCAGT
>CM031607.1:19495895-19503395 GCA_018398815.1 Conus ventricosus
CACACACACACACACACACACACACACACACGGATAAAGAGACAGGCAGAGGGATGAGTTTAGCAGTGAGTACCATCACGTTAAGTGCCATCTCTGGTTACTGGGAAAACTCCTGAACATGTTTGTAACGTAAATAAGCAGCGTAGCTATAACGGCACAAAACACACACACACACCACACACACACACACACACACACAACACACACACACACACACACAACACAAGCGCATGATGTTACACACAAAACGCGCCACGCCGCTCACACACACCACGCACACGCATCGCACATCACACAACGCACACACGCACAACACACGCACACAAAACACAACACACAACACACACACACACACACACACACCACACACACACACACACACACTGAGTATGTTATAACGAAATAAGCAGTGTAAGCTAAGAGGGCACAAAAATGAGCACAACGTACCCACCCACCCATCACCCACACCATCCCACCCCACACACGCACACACGCACACACACACACACACACACACACACACACACACACACTCACAAACACACACAAAGCACGTGCACAAATGACAAAACACACACCACACCCCACACACCCACCACACCCCACCCCCACCACACACACACACCACAACACACACACAAACGCACGTGCACACACACAGACACACACACACACACACACACACACACACACACAACCACACACACACATAGACACACAGACACCACACACACACACACACACACACACACACACACACACACACACACACACACACACACACACACACAAGCTGTCCTGCTTCCCAGTTTGTAATCTGAAGTTCTGGCAGCAGTCTTGTTGATCCGCCCTGTTTTACAACCCCATGGGAGATGCAAGGAAGTTTTTCCCAAATAGTAAATGATATCCCATGCCTTGTAGAAACACCGCATGATCATTATTTCTTTTCGTTTGTTTGTTTGTTGTGTTCTTTATCATTTACATTTTTTCCGTTTCTAATTTTCCGTTGAATTGGAAAATTCTTCATTTCCCCCCTTTCATCATCATCCATGTCATCGTAGTCATCATCATGACATAATTACTAATATCATCATCATCATCATCATCATCATCATCATCATCTCTTCATCTTTGTTGTTGTTGTTGTTGTTGTTGTTGTTTTCTTCTTCTTCTTCTTCTTCTTCTTCTTCTCGTGGTCGTCGTCGTCGTCGTCGTCGTGATTCTTCTTCAGAAGAGGTCTTCTGTTATGAAAAAAATGGCTTCATTTTGCAAAGAATCAATCGTTGCTCTTTGAGTTTTTAACCAAACACTCCCACATCTTTTCACTTCTCCCTCCTCCTTCCCCCTAAGCGGATGGACCAAATGGAATATCCATGTGTCGGTGGAAAGCGTTTCGCTACCAACCGTGGCATGAAGATCCACAGAGCAAAGATGGGATGTGTGAAGACTCATCTGAATGAGCAGCAGCGCACTGCATCAGCAGATAAGACGTCGGAAGACCAAGGCCAGGATTTAAACCACAGTGCCAAGGACATCCACGCTCTTGGTTCGGATGAGGAATTTGCACAGGCCCTCGATGCCAAGCGCCTGAAACTCAACCTGCCACGAGCAAACGAAACTGAAGATTGGGAGAAACTGGATGCAAAAATCGTCCAAAGACTCGATGCACTGATAGGGAAAAGCACCCTGGAACACTAAACTAGCCACATATGGGGACATTGTGTATGCCACATGTAGAGACGCCTATGGAGCAAAACTACCTAAAGAGAAAACACCTCCAAAGAAATCCAGACGCCAAGGAGAGATGGACAAGATCAGAGTCCAAAAGAAAAACCTCAAGAAGCAAATGAAGACCGCACTGCCAGCTAAAAAACAAGGCTTGGAAAAACTCTGGAAAGACCTGAAAGCAAAACACAGCGCCCTCAGCAAAGCGGAATCTGCGAGGAAGAGCAAGAGCAAAAAGAAGAAGAAGACACAAGAGCGCTTCTTCAGAGACCCCGTCCAGTTTGCCAGAACACTGTTTGAGCAGCCAAAATCTGGGACCCTAAGTGTGGACAAAGGAGTTCTTGAGCAGCATCTGAGGAAAACATACTCTGACTCACAGAGCAAAGCACCACTCGACATTCAAGGTCTGGTGTGGCCAACCACCCCTGAGGAACAGTTCAATGACAAGCCTCCAACGTTGGCGGAAATCAAGAATGTGGTCGACAAAGCCAGAGCCAAATCATCACCAGGGCCAAACGGAATACCTTACCAGCTGTACAAGAAATGTCCCAAGGTGCTGGAGTGGCTCCACAGGCTGCTGCGATCAGCTTGGAGAAACCAGAAGATCAGCGGCCAGTGGATGACGGCAGATGGTGTGTACATCCCCAAAGAGCAAAACTCAAGTGACATCAGCCAGTTCAGGCCAATATCACTACTGAACGCCGAAGGGAAAATCTTCTTCTCTGTCACGGCAGCAAGGCTGACCAAGTACCTCATGGAAAACAAGTACTTGGATGTGTCAGTCCAGAAAGGTGGCATCCCAGGCGTGGCTGGCTGTGTAGAACACGCCACAATGATCTGGGACGCAATCCAAAGAGCAAAAACAGAAAAGAGAGACCTGGACGTAGTGTGGCTTGATCTGGCAAACGTATATGGATCTGTACCCCATGAGATGATACAGTTGGCTCTTGAGATGTACCATGTGCCAAAAAACATCTGCGACATGCTCAAGAAGTACTTCAATGACTTCTCAATGCGGTTTGCTCTACTAAGGAGTACACAACAGATTGGATCAACTTGGAAGTGGGCATTGCAATGGGCTGCGCAATTTCCCAAATACTGGTCGTGTTGGCAATGGAAGTCATCTTGAAAGCAGCAACAAGCAACGCAAGACAAACAGACCTTGGCGATGGATACAAGATACCTCCTCTCAAGGTCTTCATGGATGACACTACAGTGATTTCATCCAGAGAAGACGAGACACGTCATGTGCTGGAGAGGCTGGACGACATAGTTGCCTCATCCAGAATGAAGTTCAAGCCAAAGAAATCACGGAGTCTCTCACTGAGGAAAGGAAAAGTGGCCGAGTCTGTGGTCTTCAGTGTTGCCAACCAGGCCATTCCAACAGTCACAGAAGAGCCAGTCAAGGGCCTTGGAAGGTGGTTTGATGATACGCTGAAAGACCACAAAGAGCAAAAGAAACCAAACAGATGTCGGAAGAAGGCTTGGAGACCATTGACCATGTGGGCTCCCTGGCAAATACAAGGTCTGGTGTCTGCAGTTTCATGCTGATACCAAAGCTCCTATGGCCTCTGATGATATACGACATCTGCACCAGCATAGTGGAGGCAATGGAAGCCAAAATCAACAAGTTCACAAGGAAATGGCTTGGTGTCCCACCCTGTCTGACTGACATAGCGCTGTACTGTCGCCAAGCAAAGCTGAAACTACCACTGAAATCCATCCTGGAAGAATACAAAGCAGGAAAGATGAGACTTCAAAGCATGCTGGAGGACTCAGGAGACGAGGTGGTAGAAGCAATCAAGCCCCAGCTGAAGACAGGCAGAAAATCAGAAAATGGAAAGTTCAAGAGGCGATGGATTCTGCAAAAGAAAGTCTCAAGATCAGAGAAATAACAGGACACACACACAGACCAACAGACAAGGACTGGGGGTGACCAAAACTGAATGGTGGTCAAAGGCCAAAGGAAAAGCCAAAAGAGACATGAGATTCAGGAGATGAGAAAAGAAGAAGACCAAAAAAGACTCCAAAAAGCAGTCCAGCAGAGCCAGCAAGGGCAATGGACAACGTGGGAGAATGCACTCCAAAGAAGTTCACTTGGAATGACATTTGGCACATGGCCCCACTCAGGATCAGCTTCATTCTCAGATCTGCATATGACCTTCTGCCCTCAAATGCAAACCTGGTGAAGTGGGGAAAAACAGATGATCCTGCATGCCCCCTCTGCCATGAAAAACAGACAGTTGAGCATGTCCTAAGCTCATGTAAAGTAGCCCTGGCTCAAGGAAGGTACACATGGAGGCACAACCAAGTGCTCAAAAGATTGTACAAGTAGTCTGGGCTAGTACCAACACCGCAAAAGGGAAAATCAGGACTCCAAAAGCACCCGCAACATTCTTCACGGCAGGAGGCAGCAAATCATGGCCAAGAACAACAGTGCCACTCGAAACATGCAGGCAGAGTCTGCTGGACGGGGCAGATGACTGGGAGTGCACTGCAGACCTCCCAGAATGGAAGAGTCACCCAGAGATCATCAGCAAGAGTGGCATGAGACCAGACATAGTAGTCCACTCTCGGTCAACCAAGCAGCTGATCATGATCGAGCTCACGGTGCCATATGAGAACAGAATGGAGGCAGCTCAAATCTACAAGACTGAAAAGTATGCTGATCTGGCAAACAGCCTGAGGAAAGAAGGCTATCAGGTCAAAGTCCTCACTGCAGAAATTGGAGCTAGGGGGTTTGTAGGAACGTCTGCATACAGCCTCATGAAACAGCTCTCAGTTGCAGGGAGGGAAAAAACAGAGCCCTGAAAGCAATGCAGAAGCGGCAGAGAGGTGTTCAAGCTGGATCTGGTCATGGAGGAACAAAAGTGAACTTCATAAGGCTTAAATTTCCTACAAATATCAGGTGTCCCAGTGGCTCAGTGTTAGAGTGCGAGTCATTAAGTGGAAAATGAGCATGTCCAGAGGGTCATGGGTTCGAATCCCAGCCATTTGTCGTCCCAAGATGGGGAAAAAGGGGCAGCAGAGGGACATCCGGAGTCATGAACCGGGTGTGGCCCAACCCCCCTAGAGTGTCAGGAGATAAGGGCCGAAACACTTGCTTGAAGGGGGCTTCTCTTCTGGGGACTCTCTGCTGCCACGCTCTCCACGAGTTTCTTTCTACTGTAACAAGACACACATCGCAGAAACGACATCAATAGTATCAATTATAATGACGACGATGGTAATGATAATGATCTTAATGATGATAATCATGAGGATAATGCTGATAATGATAACAATAATATTGATAATAATCATAATATAATAATAATAGCAATGATGATAATGATAATAATTATAATAATAATAAAGTAATGATACGATGATAATAATAATAATAATAATAATGATAATAATGATAATGATAAGTATGAGCACAATGGCGACAGTAATGATAACAGTGACATAATGTTGCTGACGCACACCCATTTGACGTCCATTTTGCGCTCAATTTGCCGATATGTGACTGCTTGTTCTTTGTTTTCATTGTCCTAAATGTTGTTTGCCTTGCCTGAAGAAGACCAAAGAGGTCGAAACGCGTCGTGTTTTGCCTTTGAAGTTGTTTGTCCCTTTCGCTAGGCCGGAATGGTATTTTGTCTTTTTAAGTTTGTTGCTAACAAAATGCACCTGCACCTGCACATGGTATTGCATATTGGCCCGTTCACCCGACACGTTCATGGGAGTAGTCTACAACGTCATCCCAACCGTCAGTGTAGCCGGAACCTTGTTCTGAGTAGCCCACCACACCAGTACCACACCAGTCGAGAGCCTGAGTTTTTTTTTTTTTTCGTTTTTTTTTTTTTGCCATGAAAAAGTCTGTCACGTGATCATACCATTCATCGACCCAGAATTCTCCTTTGGAATTATCCACCAACCGATCTTCTCCCGTTGTGTGGAATAATAATAATAATAATAATAATAATAATAATAATGAATACTTATATAGCGCCTATTCTCGGCTAGAGGCCAAGCTCTAAGCGCTTTACAATCAACACTCGTCTACACAACGGGCTGCCTACCTGGGTAGTGCCGACTGAAGAGCTGCCAGCTGGCGCTTCATTCGTCGTTTCCCGTGTCATCCAGTCAGTATCGTTCAATATCGATCACTCATTTTCCTTACTTCCTTCATTCTTTCCATTTCTCACGCAGGGTGCATGCTATGTGTAACGTGTCATCCATACCAACGGCCAAACTAAACTGGTCTACTCTTCCGAAAGTTGGTGATGGGATTTTACGTGTGTGCAAGATGTTGTGCATGCGTTCACACACGGAACCTCGGTTTTTAGTCTCATTCGAAGGACTGTAAGGGAAATGGAGTCAGAACCAATGTTAACTCCGAGGGAAAAATCCCCCTGTACCGAAACGCCCCGGCGGAGGTTCGAACCCGCAACCCCAGGATCACCAAGATTACGAGTCAGGCGCTCTACCAACTGAGCTATTCCGGCCCCTAGTTCGTCACAAGGTCACATCTGTCGCTGAGATGAATCCTCGCATGGAATGATGGATGATGCATGATCACACGCATCATAGGTCCGGATCCTTAAACACAACAGTCCGCCTTATGATCCCCATCATAGGGGCCGGAATAGCTCAGTTGGTAGAGCGCCGGACTCGTAATCCAAGGGTAGGTATTGATGACACGTTACACGTAGCATGCACTCTGCGTGAGAAATGGAAAGAATGAACGAAGGAAGGAAATTGAGTGAACGATAGTGACTGGATGACACGGGAAACGACTGAATGAAGCGCCAGCTGGCAGCTCTTCAGTCGGCACTACCCAGGTACGCAGCCCGTTGTGTAAACGAGTGTTGATTGTAAAGCGCTTAGAGCCGAGAATAGGCGCTATATGAGTATTCATTATTATTATTATGATCACACCCATTGTGAACTTAGATCCTTGTTTGGAATAGTCCGCCACAAGATCACACTCATCATTGTCCTGAATCCTCGTTTGGAGGGTCCGCCACATGACTCGATAAAGTCAAGGTTTCCTGTCTGCATCAGTTCGCACGAGAACACTGGCTGTTTCTGTGTATTTTATTGTTACTCACTTTGTTTCCTTTTCTTTCTTTTTTTGGTCTCTCGCATCTGTTTTACAGTATTTTACAGTGTGAAAATCGGGTGCTTCCTTCTGTCTGTTTGTCTGTCTGTCTGTCTGTCTATCTGTCTGTCTCTCTCTCTTTCTCATACACATACACACGCACGCACGCACGCACGCACGCACGCACGCACGCACGCACGCACGCACGCACGCACGCGCGCGCACACACACACACACACACACACACACACACACACACAACACACACACACTCACACACACACACACACACACACACACACACGTGCACTCACACATATTTAGAGAGAGAGAGAGAGAGAGAGAGAGAGAGAGAGAGAGAGAGAGAGAGAGAGAGAGAGAGGGAGTGTAAATCATGGCAGGGGCTTACCTCTTTAGATTCCAAGACCAGCCTAGACTCTTCAAAAAGACGTTTGCAAGAAATGAGACCCAGAAAAAGACTGCAGACCCCCCACCCCCCCCACCCCCTCACACACACACACTCACCCACCGCCACTACCAGCCCACTCTATCCCCACCCCTCCACTTCTTCACGCACCCATCAAAAAGAAAAAAAAAACCCTCCAGAAATCACCCAAACAAAAGACAACAAAACTCCTACTGCGTCATTTAATTATTTTGTGAAGGCCGACTAAATTCCTGGAATGAGA
>CM031607.1:19508395-19513395 GCA_018398815.1 Conus ventricosus
AGGACTGTATGGGAAATGGAGTCAGAACCAATGTTTACTCCGAGGGAAAAATCCCCCTGTACCGAAACGGCTCGCCGGAGATTCGAACCCGCAACCCCAGGATTACGAGTCCGGCGCTCTACCACTGGCCCCCCAGGTCGATGACTACAGTCTGGGGATCCTCGGAGTCGACAGCGTCTGTGCTGACTCCACTCCCTCTCAGTCACTGAGAGGAGACTTTAAATCTAGGTTTCGTGGGTGACTGCATTCCCTTAGGAAAACAACAATCAGAGCAACAACAAAAGAAACAAACAAAACGGACAAACGAGCAAACAAACAGGAAAAAGAAACAGAAAGTTGCACGCCCATTCCTTCCTTTGTAGAGGACTAGGATAATGTGTGCTGATGAATTGGATGACAAAGAAAGAAATGAAGGCAGAAAAAAAGAAAAGGAAAGCAGAAGTCAGATGGAAGAAAAAAAAAGAAAAAGGAAAGCAGGAAGTCAGGAAGGAAGGAAGAAAGAAAAAGAAGAAAGCAGGAAGGAAGGAAGGAAAGAAGTTAAGAAAAAAAAAAGGAAATAAAAATGAATAACAGCAGAACAAAATGGACACTGGGACACTCCAGAAGACGGAATGTGGCTCTTTAACAATGGGATTAAAACAACAGCGGCATTAGCGTGCAAAAACCACGCCTGTAGTAAACCTCAAAGCTTTAGGAGGAGGAGGAAGAATAGGAGAAAAACGAGGAGGAGAAAGAGGAGGAAGAAGAAGAAATAGAAGGAGAAGAAGAAATAAGGGAATGGAAAATAGAAATAGAAGAAGAAATAGAAGAAGAGGAAGAAATAGAAGAAGAAGAAGTCGAAGAAGAAGACGAAGAAAAAGAAAGAGAGAAGATAAAGAAGAAGAAGACGAAGAAAAAGAAGAAGAAGAAGACGATGATAAAGAAGAAGAAGAAGAAGAAGTAAAGAAGATGATGATGATGTGCTGCTGATGAAGATGATGATGATGATGATGATGAATGAGATGATCATGATCATGATGATGATGATCTGATGATGATCATGATGAGATCATGATCATGATCATGATGACATGATGATGCGAAGACCGTAACTGAACACAAAGCTACACGAACCCAGCTTCAAAGCCCCGGCACAGAGGGACCACACAATGGAGGGTACCAGCAAGGAAGCCACAGCAGCGTTCCAAGACCCCCCCCCCCCCCCTTCCCTGCCTCTTGCCCCCCTTCCCCCCACCCCACCTCTCTGCCCTTGCTCCCTCCCCGTCCTCCCATCCCCCAGCCCCTTCACTCCCCTCCCTCTGTCTCGTCTTTCCCCCACTCCTCCTCTCCTCCCGTGCAATTACTGAGGCTAATGGGCATAATTTGGGAGAAAGTGCGCCTTGAGATGGGAGCAGAAGGTGTAATGGCATCATTGTTGGAATCTCAGCATGACAGCCCTAACACGTGGCTCAGACTGCGTTGAAGATGATTTTGTTTTTAAATACAATATAAATACATGTTTCGTGATGTTCATTCCGTGTGGTGTGGGGTGTGTGTGGTGTGTGTGTGGTGTGGTGTGGTGTGTGTGGTGTGGTGTTGTGTTAGGAGGTGTGTGTGTGTGTGTGAAGGTAAACGAAATAGATACGTACTTCGTAGCATGCTCTCTCTCTCTCTCTCTCTCTCTCTCTCTCTCTCTCTCTCTCCTCTCTCCTCTCTCACTCTCTCTCCTCTCTCCTCTCTCTCTCTCTCTCTCTCCTCCTCTCCCCCCTCCCCCCCCCCCTCTCTCTCTCTGTTTGTCTGCCTACCCCACTTGATATGCTTTTATGTCCGTCTATACATCTGCGAATATCTTCATCTTATTTGCGCCGCCTGTCCTAAACTGTAGGAGCCTGTTAGTAAACAGTACAACCGTCTTTTGTTCGGTGACGTTCTCACTGTCAATGTACAGGACTGAAAATGCATTCAATTCTGTGTAGGTCAATGGAAGACATATGGACACACAGGGTGAGGCAGCGAACCTCAAACGTCCACAGTTACTGTTTCCGTGTAAAATGATTGTTTTCCCCTGCGTAATTATCTTTATGACTGTCATTTTCTTACCACTTGGGATCTTATATTACGCCACAATGTTATAATGTTCACTACCATGTCAGCAGCGAACGGTCATCAACATAACAGTATTTATGACTCGTGCTCACACCCTCCGAAACATCTCACCAAGCACAACGACGGCGTCCATGGAATCTCTGAAGACAGGCAACACAATTCACATCATGTTCACCCCATACGGCCTTGTCAGCCCACGATGGTGATACCCAGCTCCGCAGAGGAGGTAATAGTTTTCATCTTCGTCAGTCAGTGTGTTGGATTCCTTGCTTGTGTGTTTGTCTGTCAGCAAGAATACCCCACCCCACCCCCTTCCCACACTGCAGGACCCATTTTAATCAGACTCCATAGAAATATGGACTGTGACACAAGGACGTTTTGAAATTGGTGCGGATCCGTTTGTCCGGGTCGTGAGATGACGGTGGACCGATCCGGATTATGTTCAGCAAGACTGTTGTAAAATGTGCACTGAACGTCAGCAGTGGAAGGTACAGTTACGAATCAGTAACTGTGTCAGTGGTGGTATATTTTCATGGCGTAGTAACATTTTCTGATTGTATGAACGTTGGCTTTATCATGATTGCCATGTTCTTTTTTGTTTTTGTTAGTTTGTTTGTTTTTCGTGCTCTCTCTCTCTCTCTCTCTCTCTCCTCTCTCACTCTTTTCTCTCTCCTCTCACTCTCTCTCTCTCTCTCTCTCTCTCTGTGGGTGGGTATGGGGGTGTGGTGCAGATATACCCAGTGACATTATGCAGAATTTACATGAACCAGAAAGAGTGTTGCAAGCCATCAACCAAAAAAAGTAAAATGCTTTTGGCTCGATTTATCTGCTGCTTCTGTCTGTCTGTCTGTTTCACTTTCTCTTCAACCCCCCCCCCCCCCCATGTTTTTTTTCTTTTTATCTTTCATCTTTGAGAATATAAACGCTTTTAATGATTGTAATTGATCTACTATTGTTTTTGCTTCATTGTTATGTAGTACTGTACATTTTGCTATATGTTAGCGCCTGATTCCATTGAAAATAGATTCGGGCGTATTACATGTATGGTAACAACCACATGTAGATTCGGTGCAAATCTGGAATACAACCCGAACACAGTGAACAAAATAACATTCTTAAGGGGATGGGGGATATATTTATCCTGTCACTGCAACGTGATAACAAAAAATAAAGCTAGAAAGCTGTACAGCCTTGGTAGAGGTGCTCGCTCTCCCCAAGTTGTCACTGTTTTGGCAGAGAACAGGACGCAGTAAATGTGACCGTCGGATATGGCTCCGCGGCCTGGTTAACCTGTACAAAGACAACCAAGAAGACTTCGAATAAAGTCCAGAATCTGGCCCTCCGCATTTTAATCGGCGCAGAAAGACCAACACCCATGAAGGAGACGCTTACAGACATTAAGCTTTAAAGTTAGACGAGAGAAACCTAAACCACGCCGTAGGTCACAAAGTTCCGCAGGTTCCAGGATACACTGTGAATCAGAACGGTGCAGTCTCACCCAGAACTGTGTAAAGTAGAGGGCACGGTCGCCCGTGAGAGTAAACGGCTCTCCCGACAGAATCAAGACCAGCTGCCGAAGGACGTACAGGCCCTCTGCCCGTCAGACCTTCAACAACCCTGTGCGGCAGACCAGCCTCACATCACAGTCTGCACTACGGCCCGTTACCCCATCCCCGGGGATGGACAAGGACGACAAGATGAAGCAGAACCCTACCCCAGCCGTGACTGCTGAACGAGGCCCTCGTCAAGCTTGGGTCCATGTATACATCGACGGGTCCGAACTAAAGCCATGGCTGATGGAGATGTAGGATCTTGTCAGATTTCATCCTTTGTGATGTCTCAGCATGCAGGGTTGCCACCAGGAAACCGCTGCATAAACTACAGTGCCACAGCAGGAGCTCTCATGTAGGCCGCTTCCTATGTTCAGGCCTCAAAGACTTCCAGCAAGTTGTTTTCGTGTTTGACGCCCTCCTGCCGGTCTCTCACAACAAGCTGCCGTTCCTGAAAACAGCGCTGCAAGAATCACCACCGGCAGAATGGCGTGGAGGAAAACACCCACGAGCACAGATCAGCTGCTACACGTCAGAGATGGGCAGAGGAGATGACAACACAACACCAGCATCACTACAACAAACGGGAAGGAGACCGCAGGCACGACCACGCAAACATGGCAGCAGCAACTAACTGTCACATGCCCGAAGACTGAACTGGTGCCCGTCCCCTGTCCCTTAGCACAGAGACCGACTGTCGCGACGTGCCAGAGATACTTCCCTGGCCTACTAAGACAGAGTGACCAGACTGTGGGGACTGTGCTTCAGGATTCTCTCCATGGACCAGCAAGACGAGATGTGTGACCAGACTATGAGGGGCTGTGCTTCAGAGATATCTCTCCATGAGACCAGCAAGGGCGCAGAGAATCTCAGTGTGACCAGACTATGAGGACTGTGCTTCAGAGATGTCTCTCCATGGACCAGCAAGACGAGATGTGTGACCAGACTGTGGGGACTGTGCTTCAGATATGTCTGCTCATGGACCAGCAAGACGAGATGTGTGGTCACAGGACACGCTGCCGACATTGAAACTCTACGGCTTCTTCCAGGAAGCTGGAAGAGATGGCTCCGTGTACACTCCAATGGGACTGATCGTGTAGAGTCGTTCGCCAATAAGAACAGTATATGTGACCGATCAAAGCAAGTTTCAAAGTGATGTGAACTGCAGTCGGAAATTGAAACAAATTTAAAAAAGAACGATGCGTTTGTCCGCCAAACAACAGGGACAAATATATCACAAGACAAAACACGACACGTTTTGACCTTTAAGATCAAAGCTAGTATTTGCTAGACACGCGACATACCAACATGGCGAACATCCCACAGTGCTGGTCTTTGATCTCTGGAAGTGAGAAATTGGAAAGA
>CM031607.1:19515895-19526695 GCA_018398815.1 Conus ventricosus
GATATTTTTTCTGTTCTCTCACACATGGTTTCAGCTTGCTATTGAAGCACGCTCCCCTCAGAACGCTTTCAATGCAGTTACATTATGGCGTATCAACGCTTGTGGAATGTGGATGATATGAACAGGGCTGACCCCCGCAGGTTTCTACATGAGGAACAGCAGGAACCAAGAAAAAAGTGTTGGTGAGAAAACAGACACACAGGCAGTAAGGTGTAAAGAAAACCAGGCAGACCATACTGAAAGAGAGAGGTAATGGATAATGTTGCTTATAGCCCAGCCGACCGCAAAGGGCCATATCAGGGCTGTCCCCACGTTGAATTCAACTCGCATGTGAAAAAAAAAAACACAGAAAAAAAAACAACAAAAAACGTTCACACATCTCTTTGAAATGCACCTAAAAACGCACCAGAGGCTTCGTTAAAAATCTCTCTTCCGTAAAATCTTGGATCAGATGAAAAATGTTAATCTTTTTCAGAAATTCAAAGATCACATCAAGTAGGACATGTTTGAACAAGGTTTTTATCAATGGAGTCTGCTGTAAAGTGTTTACGTCTCACATCGTGCAAGTCCCAACACTCTAAAAGAATGTTTCACTGTGTGTGGAACATGGCATGGAATGCACCACAGAGCTTCTTCACCTTTTAAGAGATAAAAATGGGTGTAAAAGGAGTGGCCTGTATGCTAACGGCACAAGAATGTTTCTTCTTTACGGCCGCCTCAGGAACACGGTAAAAAGTCTTTCAGGTTTGGACGGATTTCACATATTTTGTTATCCGTCTGCGAGTTCCATTCCTCTTGCCAGAGGTCTTTGTCATAAGCCTGGGTTTGGGGTTTCAGATCAGTGTGAGGGATAGACAGTCTGCTCAACTCTTTTTTGTGGCACTCTTCGCAAGTTGATCAACCGCCTCGTTGCCTCGAATGTCCACATGGCTGGGAACCCAAGCAAAACTTATGTTGTATCCATCAGATTTCAGAGAGGTGTACAGTTCGAAAACTTTCAGCAGTTGAGGCTGCTTGAGATTACGGCGGCAATGGGTCTCCAAAGCAGAAAGGGAGTCTGATAAAATGAGGAAATCTTTCTGTTTTGATTTAGAGACCATTTCAAGAGCCAGGACCAAGGCTGTCAACTCAGCAGTGTAGATGGAGCTGTCAGTGGGAATGTGTTCAGAACATCTCTGAGGGGCATCTGCTGCACAAAACACAGCAGAGGCAACTCCCTCCTCAGATTTGGAACCGTCGGTAAAATTCTTTTGAAGGATGGAAACTTCGAGCACAGTTTAGCAAAAAGGGGTTTGTATGCCAAGGAACTAGTGGAGTCTTTACAGTACGAGGCTAAATCAAAACGGATCTCTGGAGTGAAGAAAGTCCATGGTGGGTCATCAGGAAATTTGGATAAATCACAAACTTCTCCAAGTCCATATCTGCTTTGTTCAAATGGGGAAGAACACGTATTCCTAAGGGTGGAATGGAACTGGGGTGGTCATCGAATTTCTTTTGGAACTTGTGACCAAAAACACAGTCATATGCAGAGTTTTGAGGCTCAGACGAGAGACTCAGACAGTAGTTCAAGGTAAGTTCTAGTCGACGGTTTGAGAGGGATGGTTCTTCTGCTTCGGCATACAGGCCATAAACAGGGGTGGTGCGGAACGCACCCAGACACAATCGAAGGCCTTGATGGTGGATAGGATCTAGACTTTTAAGGTGGGAAGGTCTGGCCAAGCCGTACACTACACACCCACAGTCCTGAAAGAGAGAACGGAAGAACGAAAGAGAGACATACGAAGAGAAAGACAGATAGATATTCAAAAAGAAAGAAAGGAAGGATAAGGGGAGCTGATTTTGTAGTGGAAGTGCCTCACCACATCCTCAAGTCTTGAACAAGCATCACGTCACGGAATGTGTGGCGGGTCCAACGAAAAGGACAAAAAAAGGTGAAAGAAAGAGATGAAAGACAAGAAGGAAAAAAAACGTCAAAAGAGAAAAAAATGAAGGAAAGTAGGTCAGAAGGAAAGAACGGAGCAAAGGAAAAGAAACAAGGACGAGGGAAAACAGGACAGAAAAAAAGAGGGAGGGAAAAGACAGAATTGAGAAAGGTACATCTCTCTCTCTCTCTCTCTCTCTCTCTCTCTCTCTCTCTCTCTCTCTCTCTCTCTTCTCTGCCTTATTTGTTTGTCTGTCTGTTTGTCTGTCTGTCTCTCACTCTCCCTCTTTCCTAACACGGAATATACATTATCTTGCAAAACATTGCCGGCATGAAGAGAGATGGAGGGAGAGAGAGAGATGGAGAGGTAGGTAGGTTTGAGGGGGAGAGGGAGGAAGGGAGGGGGGAGAGAGAGAGAGAGAGAGAGAGAGAGAGAGAGAGAGAGAGAGAGAGAGAGAGAGACGACGACCGACCGACCGAGAGTGCGACCGACCGACCGACCGAGAGAGAGTGGTGAATTCGTTTGGCATCTAGACCCGAACAAATGGGTTGAACAGTAATGAATGGATCACAGACATTTGGAAAAACAAAAAGTGAACACTGCGAAAGAGGCAGACAACGTCAACCAACCCAGATGAAGAAGGACACAAAGCAGCCCAGATGAAGGACACAAACCAGCCCAGATGAAGGACACAAACCAGCCCAGATGAAGAAGGACACAAACCAGCCCAGATGAAGGACACAAACCAGCCCAGATGAAGGACACAAACCAGCCCAGATGAAGAAGGACACAAACCAGCCCAGATGAAGAAGGACACAAACTTACAAATCAATAAATCATACCTTAGATATCCTTCCATCATTTCATCACAGTTATCTCCACCTTGGCATGTCTACTCGTTCAGACTGGCTGAGAGAGAGAGAGAGAGAGAGAGAGAGAGAGAGAGAGAGGAGGGTGGACACACACACACACACACACACACACACACACACACACCACACACACACGCGCGCGCGCGCACAGAGAGAGAGAGAGAGAGAGAGAGAGAGAGGGGGGGCGTATCGGTATCGGAACCTAATAACCAAGATAGAGTTGCAGATTTGATACAGGAAATTACCTCTGCCCCCCCCCCCCCCCCCCCCCCTCCGACTCCCCTCTCCCGGCCCTTCCCTTTCGTTCACCACATTATCGTCATTGAGTTACACGGCAACACAAGAACAGACGTCAAACACGATTTATCAGAATTAGGAGCTGAGTGTATGTTTCTATCAGCAAAGGGGAGCCGCTCATCACTACACCTCTGAACGTGTATGTTTCTATCAGCAAAGGGGATCCGCTCATCACTACACCTCTGAACGTGTATGTTTCTATCAGCAAAGGGGAGCCGCTCATCACTACACCTCTGAACGTGTATGTTTCTATCAGCAAAGGGGAGCCGCTCATCACTACACCTCTGAACGTGTATGTTTCTATCAGCAAAGGGGAGCCGCTCATCACGACACCTCTGAACGTGTATGTTTCTATCAGCAAAGGCGAGCCGCTCATCACGACACCTCTGAACGTGTATGTTTCTATCAGCAAAGGGGAGCCGCTCATCACGACACCTCTGAACGTGTATGTTTCTATCAGCAAAGGCGAGCCGCTCATCACGACACCTCTGAACGTGTATGTTTCTATCAGCAAAGGCGAGCCGCTCATCACGACACCTCTGAACGTGTATGTTTCTATCAGCAAAGGGGAGCCGCTCATCACTACACCTCTGAACGTGTACGCTCATTTCCCATGTTCATTTGCAGAAGTGGAGTCAAGCTATGTCCACAGTCTATCTCTCTATCAAAACTTACCGGACATTCTCCCGACCAGGCCGCCGCATTATTGTACAGCTGTCTGTTGTGAACTGTGCGGCAAGGTGTGTGCAGAGGAGGGGGCGCGGACTTTCGCCGCAGGGACTTCCGGCCCGTGGAAGTTCACCCCGCGGTGACATGTTTTCATAGTGGTACAAATGTAAGGTTGTATGTTCAATCTTTCCAAATGCTTGTAGCGTTTCAGTGCATCTCTGACTGCCATCTCTCTATCTGTCTGTCTGTCTGTCTGTGTGCCTGTCTGTCTGTCTACCTGTGTCTGTCTGCCTGTCTGTCTCTGTCTCTCTCTCTCTCCCTCCCTCTCTCTCTCTCTCTCCCTCTCACTCTGCCTCTCCGTCTCACACACAAAACACACACACACACACACTACGCTCTTCTTTTATGATGAGTGACAAAGACGAGGGTCTGATAAATGTGCGTGCACTTCACTTACAAGATTTCATTTGAATTCTTTTCAATTTTGTTTTTCATCAGTGTGTTTGATGAACTTGCGATGATCACCAGCGCAGAGGGAAAATATAAAAAAAGCAACTCATGACTCTACTGCGATTGAAGAGTTTTTTTTTCTGATGAAACGGGAGAAAGTTTTTTCGATTAAAAATCTTGTCTCTCTCTTTTCAAATGATGCGATGATAGAATCATGAACGTTGTCAGTTTCACGGGACGAAAGTTGTCGAAGCATCAGGTTTAAGACACCTCCCGCAGAATTGACACGCGCATCTCTGAACACCTCCCCGACATCCGCCACCACCGACCCCACACCAGTGGCTACACGCCACCATTAGAATGTTTTTGCGCTAAATCACTATGTAATCTGTGTGAATGTTTTGAGGTGTAGCACTGAGCCAAAGTTGATGTTAAAGTGATAACAGACCAAATGAGCCACCCCTCACCAATCCTCTCGCTTGTGTTTAGGGATCCCGGACGAGGCCCCATGCGCCCACGCACACACATCATACACACAGGTGTACATTCACTACACACACGTACTAAAAAAAAAAAGCATGGTAGGTAGGCACTCAAGGTCTGACCAGCGCGTTGGGCTAAGTCGTAGCCACGAGACCCTCTTCTTCAATTCTCTCATCTTAGGTGTTAATTCATTTATCCATCAGCTTCAAATCATGCGTAGTGTGGTCTCAAAAAACTTAGCGGATGTGGTGTAGCGTATATGGACTAGTCCGCACGCAGTGACGACTCCTTGATGAAACTGAAACTAGGGATTTCAAGCGATGAAATCATTCACAATCTAGAAATACATGAGATATTCCTTATCTCACCTCGCATTTCAGTCCTTCGCACTCACCCTTGACCCTGTCTTTGCGCCAGGTGGTATCCTTAGAAGAGTCCCATCCTTTCATTTTAATCTGTCTGCTTGGAACCACCTGGCCAGTACCTTGATGAGTATATGAAAGAAAAGATGATAAATCAACTTTCAGACACAATGAATTTTTTTTCCTCAAAACAGTGTAATTGTTCCTACCTATGAATACCCGACTCCTCAAGCAAGGCCTTGGCATTTTAATTTTTGGTGTGCAGCCAGTGGCTTTGCCTTTATTCCGTCAAAAAGACAACATCAACTATGTCAGAGTTATGGCCCTTTAGCAGCCGACGACTGAAGCGCACCATGCGGGAATCCCTTCTCTTTGTCAGACTGGGGACCCCCCCCCCCCCCCCCCCCCCCCCCCCCGTTTGTCCACTTGACTTCAACACCCAGAAATAATAGTACACATTTCCACAGATCATCTGACCAAAGATAGTACGCCCTACGGACCCGTAGGGCGTACAGTCTTTGATCTGACCTATCAGAGGACGTAGGTGGTGTGTGTGTGTGTGTGGTGTGTGTGTGTGTGTGTGTGTGTGTGTTCGTGCATGCGAGAGTGCGTGCGTGCGTGCGTGTGTGTGTGTGTGTGTGTGTGGTGTGTGTGTGTGAGCGCGCGCGTGTGTGTGTGCATGCGTGCGTGTGTGTGCGCGCGCGCGTGTGTATGTGCGCGTGAGAGAGAGAGAGAGAGAGAGAGAGAGAGAGAGAGAGAGAGAAATGATTTCCTTTCAGTACTTTATTCTCCGTTTGCTCTTCTCCCCTCTATGGGTTGCTTTGGGGTGCTGTTGGGTTTGTATTTTTGAGCCCTTGGTGGTGAGAACACCACAGAATCATAGGCGGTGCATCTCCATTTGACGCCGAGGGAAGACATACACAGTCACCCAGGCTCCTCTCATGGGTCCCGTGCAGCGGACCACAGTGGGCCCTGGACTGGCGGTGTGAATGAATGGTTATGTTCTATGGTCCGCACACAGTGCATGTGACAGCTTTCGTCTGTGCATCCTGACGCCTTCTTTTTCCATTTCCATTGTCGTTCTCACACTTTCCCCTCAGCCCTCCCTCTATCCACCCCGCACACCAATTAGCCTGTATCTCCCCCCCCCCCCCCCTCAGCCCTCCCTCTATCCACCCCGCACACCAATTAGCCTGTATCTCCCCCCCCCCTCACCCCCCGCCGCTTTGCTATGTTTGTTCAGCGTGTCGTGCTTGGACAATTAGAAATTATATCCCTTAGGAGATTCAAGTGAAGGCTGATCTGCTGCTGCTGCTTGGGTTATGAAGCGGTAGAGCTGACCACGCTGACACCCTTTGACCTCCCTTGTATCCTGACATGAATCCTGAAGCACACAGGCTCTAAGATCTCTCCTCATGTTTATTGCTCTTTACTTGGTTGTGTATCTGAATTCATCACAGTTCTTGTTTGTTTTTGCTTGCTTTAAGATGCTTTGGGAGTTTGTTTTTGAACCTTACACGTGATGTGTGATATATATATATATATATATATATATATATATATATATTTGTGTTAGTGTGTGTGTGTGTGTGTGTGTGTGTGTATATATATATATATATGTGTGTGTGTGTGTGTGTGTGTGTGTGTGTGTGTGTATGTGTGTGTGTATACATACACATAAAGTTAATATATGGAAATTCCAGCATGTTTCTATCTGCCCATCCATCCATTGACCCACCCACCGACCCGGCCATTCATCTGTATTTCATTCTCTCATTCCCTTACTCCTTCCTGTGTCTATATACAAAAAGTTGCCGAAGCTTAAGCAGTATAGAGAACAGGGAAACCTTCATTCTGGCTCACTTTCGCCCTCAACCAGTTTTCGGGCGAAAGTGAGCCAGAATAAAGGTTTCCCTGTTCTCTGACAAGTAAGACTTCAATAACCAAAAATAACGTTTATCTACAAACAAACATACTGTGTAGGGTTATCCGTTTTCAATACTAATTTACTAAACTTTTCAGATTTCAGTTTTTGTTTAATCCTGTGTTTTTCCTGGTCATTTTCAATAACATCATTTTCACGCAAACATTCATCAAATGAGTCTCTGTCTTTCATGTGAAATAGAACTACAGTACTTTAACTGTTCTCTAAAGTCTTTTAAAACCGAGTTATATTTCTGGCATAAAATCCACACACTTATCCCAGCATGTCTTCCGCTGAAAGCTAGTTTCGACAAAGTGTTTCTCTTTTTAACTATGTCTCTTTCTGCTGAACAGTCATCTATAATAAATAGTGTTTGCGTTCCTTCAAACAGTCTATAAAACTGTTCTAAACACTCACTCAGTTTATTGCTAGGATTAACTAAATATATGTCATCATCTGTCCATATAAACCTTCTATCATGATATGCTTTGTTCCATTTAAGTGTTGGGCAGAAAATCACAATATGATCAAAATTATAACGATAAACTGTTTGTAACAGGTTGAGGATAAATATTGTTTTTCCACAACCAGTTTGCCCACAAATCAATGAGCAATGAGGAGTTTTTGTCATAAAGTTTAACTGCTCCATAGTTTTATAACAGAGTTTAATCTAATCCAGTTATTATTTTTATCATACTCTCTGTCAAAACTTGTTCAGTATAATAAAACCCTACGAGGCCTAAATGTGTAAGATTATCCAATTCAGTTCTGTAAGATTGTTTCTATTTAAGTCAACATTGATTTTGTTGCTTGTTGTTATGATCTTAATATCCTCACCATTGTGAAGAACGACGATGGTAACGTTAAGACGTTTAACGTTCTAAGTTTTGCCAGCTAATATTAATTCCTTTTATAAGGTCGTCACTAACGCCCACAACCCCATCCCTCTCCACATCTTTAAAGACAGAAAATTTCAAATATCATTGTGAACGTGTCTCCTAATTTTCTGCTTGGAAAGAACTGTAATTTTGTAGAAGCTTTTTTTACAACTGTTTCTTTTCTGTGGAGGATGTACTGCTTTTTCCCATACGGCGTTATTTCAATTTCTTTCCGACTATTGTCGTCCGGCATAAGACTTACATGTAAAGGGCCAGAGTTGAATGCTTTTCTGAAACTTTTTTGGCGGCTAAAATATGTAAATGGACTTATGAATTCAAATTTTATGTCCCATTCTAAATATGGTTCTAAATGCCATTTGAGGTCAGGTTTTCGAACTATTTTATATTCATACTGGCCAACATTATTTGCCTCTAGATTGCGCAGTTGTTCTAGTTTAGGAAACTTTTTGCTGTCGCCAACCTCTTTGCGTTTATAATCACCATCTTTAGTGTACTCAAAACCATACAAAGCGGTCTATCTCTCCGTCTGTCCAAAGTCCGCAACGTCGGCAAGGGCTTTTAATTCTAGGTTATAACCTCACAGGATGCTAATGTAACTCCGGTTCTTCTGGCCCCGCGACTTTATTTTTGAGTAGGCGTATTTATTTATTTCAAAACAATGTGCAGGTTTATCACCCTTTCACAACTTTCCCGCTGTGCTCTTAGATTTTGTATATTAAATGATCCGACCCTCCACAAACTAATCTTTTTTAACTGTAAATTAGGGATTTGTATATTTCATAATCGCAAATATGCAGCCTTTCCCTGATGGAAGTGCTCTTAAAAACAGTTGGGGCCTTCGTCATATTAAGTTTTCCCAGTGCTCAGCTCATCCAATGGAACATAGAGTTAATGATGTAATGCAAGATCGTAGCGACTTTCCCCTCATAAGATAGGTTTGGTTGGTGTAACTCTAATATTTAATTGTTAGCTGTAAAGCCTAACATTTTAGCTAGCTCTTTATCAAAATAGTTAACCTGCTTCTTCTTCAGGCTTGATAATTACATTGTTTTCAGATTTGCTTTGTTAAGTTTGGAGAGTAATGTCAAAGTTACTCAATTTCTTCTTTTAGTGAGCAAACCCCGTTATTACCATCCTGGTATTGTTATCTGGCTAACTTTGGACCCTGTTTATTTAATTTTTTGAATCTTATTATTCTTTAGTGATTGCACTTTATATTAACCATACGACTTGGTTAAAAGTTTCATGGAGGGCGAACATTGTGGCTCGCATTCGTTATCTTAGCATGTTCTAAAAAACGAAGGACGGTTCTTGGGTTGTATGTTACAAACATTTTTTAAACGAAATAATAAATGAGTGCATTCAATTTTTACTGGCGAGTATTTTCTGTTGGGCGCACTACATTCTTAAAAATATAGGCTACTGTACTCTTGACATTGCTGTGACCAGACTGCCTCTTTTCATAAAAAGGTGTGTATCCATTGAGAAGCTATCTTACCCCCCTATTGAATAGACCACATCAGAAAGCGTGGTTTAGTCATCCTATGCTGTTTTTTATCAGAACCAGTTAAACTTTGCTGTGTTGCGCATCAACTGGGTGTGGGAGTTGTCGTATACTAAACGCTGATCATTTAAATCACATGATCCTTTGGTGAGGTCAGGGTACAGATTTCATTTTTATTACACCGTCAGACGTTTATTTGACGGAATGCGTGCGCCATTTACCAAATGGACAAAACCGTTTTAAATCCACCCATTCTCAGCAACCGAATAGGCATGAAGGACATTTTGAAGGATCTGATAACGGAATTCATATTAAATCAGACAGCTTTAGACCAAAAAGTTGGATCATAATCATGGCCTAGGCGACCTGTATTTTCGGGGAACGCACAGACAGTAAGTATAACTATGACTGGCATCCTCCTTTCAAATCTTTCTTTTTTGGTCACAAACGGTTGAGCCTGGGTCCCTACAGCAAGAGCATAAAACAGCATGGACACCATTTATCTTAGACACTTTAAGGGCCTAACTAGGAGGGCATAGAACGATAAGACTCTATGCGTACTTACGTGTTGGTGTTTGTAGGGCGCAAGCACTGGACAAGATCGAAGCATAACTGATCCTTCTCTGGCTTTGACGCGCAAAAAACAATACCTTAGCAAGATTTAGGAGGGACGCCCATTAATTCTACAGTTTATTTACTTCAAGTATTCACAAGAATACCAACATGTTTTACTATACGCATAGATCGAAAGTAGCACTTTGCTGTTGGCACGGGTTTATACTTGCTGCTTCTGACCTCAGTCTCTCTGATAGGTCATTAATCAAAACTATAATAATGAACTTCTTTTTTGCGGGCAATGAACAGAAAGGTTGGGAAAAACGACATAAATTCTGAGCCAGTAATTTTACAAGACAATAAAAGAACACCCAAGATATTAGTCATCTAATTTCCCGAAGTCCAAATCCCATCAAAGTCATTGAAGACTCAGCAAGCTCGCGGACTTGTTCGCGATGGACCATGAATATGAAAAGACAGCGCTTGTTCTTTTTTGGGGGTATTAACTGGCTAGGATTACTTGGTCTTTATCTTACTTAAATAGGAAAAACCCAACTATGACGAGAACATAATGTCCAGAATGCTCCAGCCTAAAGCCAACTACTTTTCTTGCAGTAGACAAAAGCCAGCTGACAATACTCCCCAATATTCTGGTAAAGGTTCAGGCCTTTACCAGTAATTTTTTTAAATAAACTTGCCAAGGATGATCAAGCTGTTTGTTTACCCATGATTTATCAGGCGGAGGTGATGGCGATGGAGGCGCTGACTTTGCCTCCACCGCCGCCTGTAATAGCCATCACAGGTAAGTATTGCAAATCCTACGGCCGTTCTTTTATAACGCTTGCTAAGGGGACTCATGCTCT
>CM031607.1:19526795-19529295 GCA_018398815.1 Conus ventricosus
GATCCAACGCCTGACTTACGGCAAGTCATTTTAAATCTTTGCTGCCGAATATCCTCCCTAGAAAAAGCAGTGGCTCTTACTGAAGAAAAAGACTTGGGTGTTACCTTCGATAGCAGGTTGTCATTTGACCCTCACTTACAGAGAGTGGTAAATAAAGCTAACCAGATGTTAGGTATCATAAAAAGGAGTTTTACTTATTTAGATAAAGATACTTTTTTGAAATTATACAAAGCTTTTGTAGGCCCACTTTGGAGTATGCTATGGGATTTGGACCTTTTTTTTAACGTCAATCTTAATGTTGAAAAAGGTTTTTCAAAACGGCTCCCAAAATTGCTGGCTTTGAAAAAAACTTATATGTATTAAAAGATTAAAAATTTTTTGAATCTGCATGCTGGGGGAAGAAGGCAGGGTGACCAAATTTTTAAGTATTAAGTTTTAATGGCTATGATGATATTGACTTGAGCTTTTCTTTTCTGTTGCAAAAACTTCGGGGTATAGAAACTGAAGGAAGATTTTTTAAAGCATTTTGTAACACTAATCAAGAAATTTTCTTTTTTTAGAGTTGCAAACCCCTGGAATGAATACCTATACTTAAATTTTGCACCTGATTTTAAATCTTTCAAAAATTTTTTCTAGATAATGTTTAAAAAAATTTAGAGAATTGTTTCATGACTATGATGGTTGCATGAAGATTTTAAATTGTAGCATGCCATATGCCCCAAAAAAGTGAAGAAATTTGAGGGGAACACATGATAGACGCGAGGTCTGGAAATGGCCAGCCCTACTATACTACTATTCTACTATTCTCTGTGGAGTTTAAAAACCGGATGTTCAGACATCCCCACCCGAAATTTTCCCATGACGACCAGGGAAAAACACAAAACAGCCCCCTGCCTCCTGTGGACCCACCTACGTGAAGTGGCGGGGGCCGATTTTCGTCGGGGCCGAGTCTCCTGCAAAAAACCTCGAAAAGAAAAAAAGGGGGGGGGGGGGGGGGGGGACAAAACCAAAAGGTTTGTCCTCCCTAGTCTTTCGAAGCAATGCCCCAAAACCCCCCCCAAGGCTGCACGTAAAGAGATGACGTAAAGTTCCCCCCCGAAATCGAATACTATTTCCAATTCCCGATGTACTTATTCTTCCGATCTGTTATGAACGGAGTCAAGAAACACCTTGGGTCGGCTTACCATTTAAAAACCTTAAAAAACAACGGAAAACATTTTAAAAAATTAAGAAAGATCCACTTGCGGGATAGTTCAAAAGAACCTAAACTTGATGCTGTGGTTATCACTGGGGGATTAACGATAAGCCCCGGAAAAATTAAGTGGCAACAACTTCTTTTAAATCATTTAAAGAGCATAAAGAAAAAATCCAAACACGTTGTCGTCAGCAAGTTTCCACTGTGAAGACCTGAGAGGGGAAAATGGGCGTTATTTAATGCCACCTTCCTCCGAGCTGCTCGACGTAAACAACATCCGTCGTCGTCATCAAAACTTTAACCCCTTTACCATCTCAAGGAAACTGCCCGTCACAGAGGGGGACCAGTTGTGGGGGAAGTGGGGCGCAAGTCGGGATCTTCTGTGGGAAAACCCCAGGAACCCAGCCCGCTATGCCCGACCTTCCTACGTCCCCCCTACCTCGCCCGCGCTGGTTCAACCCATTTGACGCCCTTGGGATGGCCTTTTCTAAGAATTTTCCAGGGTTTTGCCATTGCAATTCACTTCCCTCTGTGCCCCTTTGACTGGTTGCGGCAAAAATGCTGTCTGCACGTGCAATTTTTTCCCCTTAGATATTGGCGTTATCTTTTAATAATTATTATTTTTTTCCTTTTAAAAGTATCGATTGTGAAAGATTTATTTGATGTCTGGGAAAGAACTTCAGCGTTTCCAAGGGAACTGTCGTCCTCAGTACGAACTTGGATCCCCTGTGCAACCCTGTCGCACCATAAATCCCAACTTTAGTCTTCAGTCTTAACTTTTAAAAAGAGACAAGTTTTATAAATTAAAAAACTACTTTTTTCCCCCTTACAAGAAGAGTCCCGTGGGAAAATCGTACAGCTTATATATTCATGAGGGGTAAATTTACATTTTAATGCCAAACCTATTCCCCAAAATATTCCCCTTTTTTCTTGGCCGTGACATTTCATTTTAAATCTTCACTCTTAACAGTCTTTCCCGGTTTCCTACCACGGGCCCAAATGATTCTAAACAGTTGGTTCGAACCTCCTGCGGCCCAAGGGTAAAGAATTCCTCTTTGCAGGAGACTTAAATGCACATTCCATTTTGGGAAAGGACTGTCAGGTAATTAAAAAGCAATGTTTCTTTTTGAAAATTATTGATGCTTCCTTCTATCTCCTTAATGATGGTCGAAAAACGTTTCTGAAAATCCTAGTCACAGAGCGAGTGCCATCGATTAACTTTGTGCCCCCAGATGTGGCCCGGTTGCCAGCGGGGAAATACATTTGTGACAAAACTTTATGATCTTTTTCCCTTTTGCCCTTTGT
>CM031607.1:19544295-19551795 GCA_018398815.1 Conus ventricosus
AAAGAAAGAAACTGAAAAGAAGAAGAAAGGAAAAGAACGTGTCTTCAATGTGCCTTTGATGCAGACACGCTGGTGCTCCCCATTCGCCCTTTATCTCCAGCCTTTCAGAGGTCCCCGGCACTTTACCGCCCGATACGTCTCACGCCGCATCTGCCGTGATTCATGGGTGTACCTCCACAGGCTTGGACCTCCTGGCCATACACCATGATGAAAACACCGCGGAGTTCTGGTTCAGTTTCTGGAAAACAGCTGCACTGTCGTGTATCATTTCATCGTCACAACAGATTGTTTTGTGTGTATTTCGGGCGGCTCTTGCAGGGAAGAGCACGTCGCCATGGTACAACATGACCTTTATTTTTTTTCCTTTTTAAAAGCAGACTCCATAAAAAATCTTGTTCAGAGCCAACTCGCCAGAGGTGACACTGCACTGCCTCTGAGTCATTTCCATGGTTTGGGTGGTGCCTGTTCTGATCCAACATACACAGGACACACACAGCCTTCTTCTCCTTCTTCTTCTTCTTCTTCTGCGTACGCAGGCTGATACTCCTGCGGACACTCCCTGTATAGACAGGCAGGTATTAATCCCATCTGCTCAACAAAGGGAGTGGAGTTTTGTGTGCATGACCGTTTTTTTTAATCCCGCCATTAAGGCAGCCATACTCCATCTTCGGGAAGGTGCATGCTATGTGTAACGTGTCATCCATACCAACGGCCAAACTGGCCTTCTCTTCCGAAAGTTGGTAATGGGATTTTACGTGTGTGCAAGATGTTGTGCGTGCGTTCACACACGGAACCTCGGTTTATAGTCTCATTCGAAGGACTGTATGGGAAATGGAGTCGGAACCAATGTGAACTCCCGAGGGAAAAATCCCCCTGTACCGAAACGGCCCGCAATTGCTTAGACGGGGAGCTAGCGTGAGCGAGCGTCGCTCTTTGGAGAGCGCCGCCATGTCCGTCCGGCGACAATCCCCAGGAACTTGTCAACACTGGCCACCTCGACACGACCTCACCGAGGACACAGAAACTGAGGTCATCATCAGAGCAGGGCATGAAGGGCCACAGAATTTCATACCTTTTTTTTAAAATGTCGATCGATAAGGCTGAAAATGATGCTTGGGAGTTCTAGTCTGGTCTGCGAGTGTATGGCAGGACTGTACTGTACGCGATGTGAACACAGCGCAGGCTTCCACGGGTGGTGCAGGATTGCTCCCGAGCTGGTTTATTCGGCGGTTGAGGACAGCACTTCTCTGGGTCCTACCACACCTTCGGGTATGTACCCGGCATAAACCATGTCCAAGCGACACAGACACCTACCACATGGGTCAGGAAGTTTAAGCAGTACTTTCAAAAGCGGCTCCATTGACTGGATGGAATCAGACTGTGCAGTTCCAGCCTTCCCAACTGAGCTCATAACAAACCCAGATCGGAGTAGGGGCCAGCCAGAGCAGAAAAAAATCCTACAAATAAACGGCTCCGATGGGAATCGTCCCTACGACCTCTCAGGCGGGAAATCGCAGCACTAACCACTGGGCCACAGCGGCTGGTGGGTTTTGCATTTTTCACTTCTGTTATTTGTGGTGTCTGTGGGAGACTCTTCGCTGAACATTCAGTTGTCTATTTCGTACTGTGTATTAACTATGCGTTACTTCGCACCTTGTTTAGCATGGGTGTGATGTTTTGTTTGTTTGTTTGTTTGTTTGTGCTTGATCTTTTACACCATCTGGGATTCCATATTCCCACGCTTCCTCTTAACGTATCTCCTTGGGACCACCCAGTATATATCTTCATGCGTATATGAAAAAAACAAAACAAAGAGAAGATGTGTAGGAGGGCGTCAGCTTTCTTCTACAGTTACATTTTGGAAACATTCTAGTTTGTGCCTCACGACGTGTCATGTAGCTTTTATCGCTAACTGCAGTGCGGGAATTTGGCGTGTGCGCCCTTGGTGGGAAAGCGACGTGGCGAGTGGCGGGAAGATGAGGGTGGAGGAGGAAAAGGAGAGGATAGGGCGTAAGGGGGTGGGTGGGTAGGTAATGACTATTAGAAATGCGACGAGGAAGGAAGGAAGGACGGGGAAGGGAGGGCCGGGGGTGAGGGGAGGATGGGGGGGGGGGGGGGGGGGAATGGGGGTCCCGAAGAAGTCCTTAACAACAAACAAACAAAAACGTGCACGGTTCTGCATATAATGCGCCAACCTATCGTCATCATGGTAATGAATATTGCCGTACTCATTATACACGTACGCACGCACGCACGCACGCACGCACGCACGCAGATGGTAAATTAAGGAGAGAGGGACAAGAGTAGGACAGGGAGGGAGGCACACAGACACAGACATAGAAAGAGAGACAAACAGACGGTCAGAGACAAATACCGAGGTGAAAGAAAGAAAGGAAAGAAAGAAAGAAAGAAAGAAAGAAGGAAAAGAAAGAAAGAGAAAGAAAGTAAGAAAGAAAGTAAGTAAGAAAGAAAGTAAGTAAGAAGAAAGTAAGAAAGTAAGAAAGAAAGAAAGAAAGTAAGTAAGAAAGAAAGTAAGAAAGAAAGAAAGAAAGAAAGTAAGAAAGTAAGTAAGAAAGAAAGAAAGAAAGAAAGAAAGAAAGTAAAAAGAAAGTAAGAAAGAAAGTAAGTAAGAAAGTAAGTAAGAAAGAAAGTAAGTAAGAAAGAAAGTAAGAAAGAAAGTAAGTAAGAAAGTAAGTAAGAAAGAAAGTAAGAAAGAAAGTAAGAAAGAAAGTAAGAAAGAAAGTAAGTAAGAAGTAAAGTAAGAAAGTAAGTAAGAAAGTAAGTAAGAAAGAAAGTAAGAAAGAAAGTAAGAAAGTAAGTAAGTAAGAAAGTAAGTAAGAAAGAAAGTAAGAAAGAAAGTAAGAAAGAAAGTAAGAAAGTAAGAAAGAAAGAAAGTAAGTAAGAAAGAAAGTAAGAAAGAAAGTAAGAAAGAAAATAAGAAAGAAAGTAAGAAAGAAAGTAAGTAAGAAAGAAGTAAGTAAGAAAGAAAGTAAGAAAGAAAGTAAGTAAGAAAGAAAGTAAGTAAGAAAGAAAGAGAAAGAAAGTAAGTAAGAAAGTAAGTAAGAAAGTAAGTAAGAAAGAAAGTAAGTAAGAAAGTAAGTAAGAAAGAAACAAAATTAAAAAAAGAAAGAAAAGGTTGGGGAAAAAAACAAGGGGAAGAAAACGAAAAGAGCAAAGAAACAACAACAAAAAAAACAACGAACAAAAAGCCCAGATGGATAAAGACGTCCATCTCTCTTCAATATTTACACAGCACCCTATCAGGGGCCTTCCGCACACCCAAGACGAAGGAGGGAAACGGATTCCTTCACAACCTGCAAGACGAGCGATAACGAGTGATGCGTTCGTGGGGATGTGTGTTCACCACTCGTCCTGAACTCGGTGACATTCGCTGTATACGGGATGGTATGCCAGATGGGGGAAGCAGGAGAGACGAGAGACAGGAGAAGAAAGTTAGATAAAAGGGACCAGAAAGAGGAAAATAGACGAGGGGAAAGTGTGAGTGGGAGGGACTTCTTCTTCTTCTACTTCTTTCTTTTAGTGTCCACAATCATCGTGTTGATTATTCTGACACTTTTGTGTGTATGACCTGGGTTTTTTTTTTATCCCGCCATTGAGGCAGCCATACTCCAACTTCGGGGAAGGTGCATGCTATGTGTAACGTGTCATCCATACCAACGGCCACACTGGCCTTCTCTTCCGAAAGTTGGTGATGGGATTTGACGTGTGTGCAAGATGTTGTGCGTGCGTTCACACACGGAACCTCGGATTATAGTCTCATTCGAAGGACTGTATGGGAAATTGAGTCAGAACCAATGTTAACTCCGAGAGAAAAATCCCCCTCTACTGAAACGGCCCGGCGTAGATGCGAACCCACAACCCCAAGATTACGAGTCCGGCGCTCTAACAACTGAGCTATTCCGGCCCCGGGGACGGTGAGCGGGGGGGGGGGGGGGGGGGGGGGGGGGGGGGGTGTCACCTGACGTACAGCGCTAACAGAAGTCATCCAATATTCCTTTTTTTTTCCAGTGGTGCTTGGTTTGATTTCAAGTATTACTGTACACTGTCCACTCTGCTCTACCCTCGCGGTGATGCCTGGAGAGAGAGAGAGAGAGAGAGAGAGAGAGAGAGAGAGAGAAGAGAGAGAGAGAGAGAGAGAGCAGGGGAGGGGGTTCCATGTAAAACTGTGTGCCTGCCAACTGAAAGTTCTGGGCCAATAGTGTCCCCTTTTCTTTCTCTCGCTGTGGCATTACGTGTTTTTTGAATAGTGTCCCCTTTTCTTTCTCTCGCTGTGGCATTACGTGTTTTTTGAATAGTGTCCCCTGTTCTTTCTCTCGCTGTGGCATTACGTGTTTTTTGAATAGTGTCCCCTGTTCTTTCTCTCGCTGTGGCGTTACGTGTTTTTTGAATAGTGTCCCCTGTTCTTTCTCTCGCTGTGGCATTACGTGTTTTTTGACTAGTGTCCCCTGTTCTTTCTCTCGCTGTGGCATTACGTGTTTTTTGAATAGTGTCCCCTGTTCTTTCTCTCGCTGTGGCATTACGTGTTTTTTGAATAGTGTCCCCTGTTCTTTCTCTCGCTGTGGCATTACGTGTTTTTTGAATAGTGTCCCCTGTTCTTTCTCTCGCTGTGGCATTACGTGTTTTTTGAATAGTGTCCCCTGTTCTTTCTCTCGCTGTGGCATTACGTGTTTTTTGAATAGTGTCCCCTGTTCTTTCTCTCGCTGTGGCATTACGTGTTTTTTGAATAGTGTCCCCTGTTCTTTCTCTCGCTGTGGCATTACGTGTTTTTTGAATAGTGTCCCCTGTTCTTTCTCTCGCTGTGGCATTACGTGTTTTTTGAATAGTGTCCCCTGTTCTTTCTCTCGCTGTGGCATTACGTGTTTTTTGAATAGTGTCCCCTGTTCTTTCTCTCGCTGTGGCATTACGTGTTTTTTGAATAGTGTCCCCTGTTCTTTCTCTCGCTGTGGCATTACTGTTTTTGAATAGTGTCCCTGTTCTTCTCTCGCTGTGCATTACGTGTTTTTGAATAGTGTCCCCTGTTCTTTCTCTCGCTGTGGCATTACGTGTTTTTTGAATAGTGTCCCCTGTTCTTTCTCTCGCTGTGGCATTACGTGTTTTTTGAATAGTGTCCCCTGTTCTTTCTCTCGCTGTGGCATTACGTTTTTTTGAATAGTGTCCCCTGTTCTTTCTCTCGCTGTGGCATTACGTGTTTTTGAATAGTGTCCCCTGTTCTTTCTCTCGCTGTGGCATTACGTGTTTTTTGTTTTTGTTTTTTTTCATTCGTTTCTTTACCCTCGCCCACTGGGTTTTTTTTTTTTTTTTTTTTTTTTTTTTGGGGGGGGGGGGTTGTCTTTGTGACCTACACACTACTCTTCGTTCCAGAAAACCTTTTCGCCTTTTTTTCTACTCTTTCTCTCTCTGCTACAGTATACTGTAGAGAATGAACTAGAGCACAACGCGTTAACGCTCATCTTTGCGCAAGCTTTCGATTTATTACAAATCTTTATCAAGCGGCTTACAGGCACAGACTAACTTTAAAACGGCAAACGACTACAACTTTGGATTCTCTCTTGAGGGCACATAAGACCGTATGGCGAAAGCTTGGCTGTGTCTGGAGTGGCACTGTCTTCATCTGTCCGTGGGCAGGGGTGGTTGGGTCTGTGGGGTGTGCTCGGCAGCTGGGGGTGGTTTTTCGCCGGTGGGCTCTGCAGTCATGAAATACGGGCTGGTACACCCATGGGGGATGCTACTTTGAGGCTGTTATGAGCTGCATCCTGTAGTCTAATTTACCTCTGTTCAGGAGCAGTTATGTCCCTTGATATCTTAATGGAGTGTCCTGCGCGTGCCTGTACCCATCGTCAACACAGCGCAGGCCTCCAGGGTGGTACAGGACTGCTCTAAGGGCAGGTGAAGACGGTGCTTCTCTGGGTCCTCCCCAGCACCTTCGGGTGTTTCTTTTTCTTCTAGAGAATGAACTAGAGCACAACGCGTTAACGCTCATCTTTGCGCAAGCTTTCGATTTATTACAAATCTTTATCAAGCGGCTTACAGGCACAGACTAACTTTAAAACGGCAAAATAGCTATCAAGCATAAGATAAAGAATCTAGAGTAATCTTGACATGCCATTCCATCATCTTTGAAATAGATACGATCTGCGTCCTCCATTGACTATCGTCTCTGAAAAAAAAACATATGACGTGTCACCGGGACACTGTATTCTTTGAAAACCGTATGACCTTAGTCTTACTGATACTGGTGATGTTGAAGACCGTATCATGTATATCCTAGAAACACTACCGTCTTTGAACAATTATGTGCGTCCCTAAAAGAAACAAAGAACAAACGTCTTCGAAGCACTGGATTCTTTGGGGAAAAATATTTTTAATATCATGCACGTCGTCGGAACAGTGTCCACTTTGGAAAAAATTTCCACAGTATATAACATGCCAGCTTTTCTATTGAATTAACACTCTCTCTCTCTTCTCTCTCTCTCTCTCCTCTCTCTCTCTCTCTCTCTCTCTCTCTCTCTCTCTCTCTCTCTCTCTCTTATACCCTGTGCTTGCCCATCTTCGTGGAAAACTGCTTCCAAGGAAATATTCCTCACTGCCAAGCTGATTTCAGTTACGTAAGCTGTTTTCATAGACGTATTGTACCGTACCTACTGCAACGCTGTGCTTTTAAAAATCATCACAACTACGCCAGACACTTACGTTTTCGTTTCTCCATAATCTCTCCATAGTCAATTCTTATTATATTTATGAAATGTTACTGATGTTCCTTTTCAAACGAGATCATGGCTTGGATGAATAAATCATATCTCTCTCTCTCTCTCTCTCTCTCTCTCTCTCTCTCTCTCTCTCCTCTCTCTCTCTCTCTCTCTCCTCTCCTCTCTCTCTCTCTCTCTCTCTCTCTCTCTCCCTCTCTCTCTCCTCTCTCTCTCTCTCTCCTCGTGATGTAGAGGAGAACCTCGCCCGAGCGGATGACACTACCACTAAAGAGAAGTCACGGCTGAAAACTTCAAGATGTTGCTGGAAAGCTTGCATGAGACCCTTGGCACCGCCCTCGCAGCCATGCATCACCAGGAAACTAATGATGAAGGAACTCGGAAGAGACTGGGCGCAGAACAGAATGAAATCATTACCAATCTGTATCGTGATAATGGCTCCACCACACAGAACGAACAAGAAGACCGATGACGCGATGAAGAAGTCTTGAAACAAACAGGGTGAAATGAATGAGAAAATCGCTATCTTAGAAACAACATAGATCGTCTGGAAGGTGTCTGTTAGCACAACAGTGTGACACTGTCTGGCACTCCAGAATCTGCAGAAGACAGGTAAGAGGAGTATGCGGAGGCTGTCAGACGCGTGTTGGGCAACGAACATTCCAGACAAGGCACGAGAACCTGACGTGACAGAGAGGGCGAACTGTCCTGGAAAGGCCCTCCCTCCCCCCCCCCCCCCCCTCCCACCCACCTTATCGCCCCACCCCCACCCCCA
>CM031607.1:19559295-19576795 GCA_018398815.1 Conus ventricosus
CTGTAAAGCAGTCGGGTCAATCTGGTGGTTTCTCAGTCACGCAGGTAGTGTTGGAACCGTCGTTACCAGACTGATGTCTGTGTTGCTGTGGGGTCTACCCAGTTGATTGGAGGAATTCATCCAGATAGGCTTAAACTTTTGTTCCCAGACTGATGTCTGTATTGTAAAAAAAAAAAAAAAAGTTACTCCGCTTCTTTCTTTTCCATTTTTTTTATTCCACAAGTTTCTATTCATATAATTTCAACATTTCACGGATCGAAGAGTAAGGTAAACCGTAACAGATATCGGGACAGAAGAAAGTAAAAATCAGAAAGAAAAAGCAACAACAACAACAACAAAGCAAACACACACTTTGTAACTTATTAAATAGATGCTGTGGAGCGCTGAAGAATACTTCTTGAGCATAAATCAATCTAGACCGCACAAGCGCAGAAGACAGGAGTGTTAAACTCTATCTTGTCGTCATTTTTGTTTGCTTATGATCTTTAGAAAGTTTAATCTTTTTCTTTCTTTATTCAAAATATGTTCAATATGTTGGTTCCATGAAAGTTTTGATGTTAAATATACTCCTAAGAATTTAACAGATTTGACGTATTATAAGACCGATCCATTCAGGGTAAATTGTGGAAGTTTGTCTGGGTCATATCCAGAGTTAAAAAGCATTAGATTTGTTTTTTCTGCCGACAGTGTCAATCCAGAGTGTAGACTGCAAAGCATATAAACTTGTTCTTGAAGTTCCCATACATACCTGCAACATTGGGACATACTATGAAATTGGAATTTTACCTTTGAACGAGTTTCGAAAAGTGTCCTCCACCAAATTTGTTTTAAAGAACCTTTCACAAAAAGTTTCTGTACAAATGAAGTATCTCTAAATTCAGATACAGATTTTGCTAAAAGAGCAAAAGACATAAATCAGCAAAATCTATTCAGTCATACACATCTACTCTTCTGAAAAAACAAACATAAACCAAAGTAAAATAGCTGTCAATCCGTCCTCTCCACCCATTCCCAAATGGGAACAAACCAAAGCAAATTATGACACAAACTATACTGAACTGAACAAAAACGATCCACCATATCTTTTAAAAAATTATGTAAATTCTCATTTGGAAGATCAATATAAGGATCATCTGCAAATTTTACAAATGGTTCAGTGTTAGATGACCATAGATAGAGCAGGAGCAGCTTTTATAATACCAAAATTAAAAGTGGAGGAATTATAGTATCTTGGCAAACATTTGTCAATATTTACTGCAGATTTAGTTGCTGTTCTAATGTCCCTAAAGTATGTTTTAAAGTCTTCCATAGAAAATTGTCAACTTTTATTGTGCAGTGATTCAAAATCGCCCTTTCTGACTTACAGTCTATAAATCCAAAGATCCGCTGTGAGACTATTACAGAAATTAATTACGTGACACATCTCCTATCGATGAAAAGAATAAATGTGACTTTCTGTTGGGTGCCCTCACATTGTGGAATTTCAACAAATGAGAAAGTTGATCAAGCTGCTTGGAGAGCAGCTCGCAACATTGAAGTAACGACTACTCTGAACATTCCGCTAGACCTATCAGAATGTTGTACTTTAATTACTAGAGCATCCTTTAACAGTTTCAAGAGGTTATTGGAAGACACAGATAGCCAATATTATCACAACTGTATACAGCCAAATCCCGACATCCACCCCAAAACTCAATTAGACAAATTTGAAAATACGACATCTAGAGAGGTAGTAACTTTAATTCATAGGATGCGTTTAAATTCACTTCGAACCAAATACAGTAAAATGTTACATGCATGTGTGGGGAAACTCTCAGTGCACGTCACCTGCTACTAGACTGTCCAAGAGTAAAGAATACAGTGCTCAAAGCTGGTTCTAATATTTCACATAATAGATCGACTCCACTGACTTTACCAAAAAAAATTAATAATTATGCTTTACTTTGTTCGATATGCCCACATCTATTACGTAGTCCAGTAGGAATTTGTCTTTAACTTTCAACAACCCCTCATACACAAAAAGAAATTACTTATTTACTTACTTACACACACACACACACACACACACACACACACACACACACACACACACACACACACACCACGCACGCACGCACGCACACTCATGCATCTAAATACACAGGAGCGCGCGAATGTGCGCTCACACACACACACACACACACACACACACACACACACACACACACACACACACGCACGCACGCACGCACGCACGCACGCACACTATTACACAATCCGTCTGAAATCACTTTAAGTGAGAAGACGTTAAACTAAAGAACAACAACAACAACACACACACACACACACACACACACACACACACACACACACACACACACACACACACCACACACACACAAACAATATAAACAGCTGCCAGCCATTTCTACAAAAAATACAGACTACATGTTGATGTTATTTTAGAGTGTCAAGTATTCATATTTTTAATGTATACACATGCGTTATGATTATAAGCTTTTGGTCATTGCCCAGCTGACAGCACAAACAGTTTCAATCCCATCAATGCCAGTCACATTACAAGAAAACAATAAACGGCAGAGTCTATGTGTACAGACAATGTCATAGTTGTTAATATGACATAGTTCAGAGGGATAAGATAGGACATTCTCCACGATTAATCACTCTCACACCAAAGGAGTTTTTAAAAAAAAATAATTAAGTGTAACACAAAACACGTTTACAAAGGTCATGATGGCACACAGACACAGCAGACAGGGCAACCAGTGTGCACTCTGCAATTGTCACAACCTGTTGCCACAACAAAAAAAGAAAGCTGGCGTGTCATAACATTTGTGATTAGTAAAAAGAAACATGTAAAAGACTTTCCAGAGCAAAGACTCGAAACTGACCAGCAAAGACAGAAAAAACAGTAGACAGTTTGTTTTTTATAAGTTGGCAGAGTCAGAGAGAGTGACAGAGAAGAGGAAGTTATTAGCACAGAACTTCAAAAATGAGGGTGGGGGTGTGTGTGTGCGCGGAAGCAGGGACTATTTGTACTGAAACAGCTCCCTTCCCTCTACCCCACCCCACCCCCTTCACAAGGACGTATAACTTAGTCACTGGACAACACAGATATACTGAGCGAGAGACAGCACGTGATGTGTCTCACCCTTCGTCCACAACCGTTCACTCTACTTTGCCTGTGTCAGGGTAAATCAGCAAGACCAGTCACCACCGCCTTTACGAGCGATTGGCGCCATTTTTTTTTTTTTTACCCAGCACCCGTTTCTAGCTCTCTATACTGTTTCCACAAATCCCTGCCACGAGACCATTCCGACCTGTGATCATGGGGCAGTGATAAGACCGAATGGCGAGGTTAACGTCCCATTATCCACACGCTCCCAAGGTCTAGTTGTTGGCTACCACACCAAAGCGCTCCCACCCTCAAAATCAGCCCGGGTATATTATTTTACAGCTTGCGAAGAAAAGATCTCTCAAAGACACAGACACGGGTCACTGCGCACATTTCTGTCACAGCAGAATACACCTTTCAGCTGACGCGTGATGTGCTGAAGTGTGCTTTCCTGTTTACACCCCTCTTTTTCGCAAGAGTCCCTGAGTTCACTGTGTTCTTTGTTGCATCCTTAGCAAGCACGTGAGAGGTACCGTAAAGCAGTCGAGTCAATCTGGTGGGTTTTTTTTTTTTTTGGTCATGCAGGTAGTGTTTGGAACCGTCGTTACCAGACTGATGTCTGTGTTGCTGTCGGATCTACCACGCTGGTTGGAGCTACTCTTCCATATAGCACCGGCACTATTGTCCCCAACCTGTTGTCTGTGTTGCTGTCGGATCTACCACGCTGGTTGGAGCTACTCTTCCATATAGCACCGGCACTATTGTCCCCAACCTGTTGTCTGTGTTGCTGTCGGATCTACCACGCTGGTTGGAGCTACTCTTCCATATAGCACCGGCACTATTGTCCCCAACCTGTTGTCTGTGTTGCTGTCGGATCTACCACGCTGGTTGGAGCTACTCTTCCATATAGCACCGGCACTATTGTCCCCAACCTGTTGTCTGTGTTGCTGTCGGATCTACCACGCTGGTTGGAGCTACTCTTCCATATAGCACCGGCACTATTGTCCCCAACCTGTTGTCTGTGTTGTAAACACGTCACTCTACTTCTTTCTTTTCTCATCTTTTTATTTTCATTCCACAAGGCTCTGTTCATATCATTTCAACATTCCACAAGGCTCTGTTCATATCATTTCAACATTCCACAAGGCTCTGTTCATATCATTTCAACATTCCACAAGGCTCTGTTCATATCATTTCAACATTCCACAAGGCTCTGTTCATATCATTTCAACATTCCACAAGGCTCTGTTCATATCATTCCAACATTCCACAAGGCTCTGTTCATATCATTCCAACATTCCACAAGGCTCTGTTCATATCATTTCAACATTCCACAAGGCTCTGTTCATATCATTTCAACATTCCACAAGGCTCTGTTCATATCATTCCAACATTCCACAAGGCTCTGTTCATATCATTCCAACATTCCACAAGGCTCTGTTCATATCATTTCAACATTCCACAAGGCTCTGTTCATATCATTTCAACATTTCACAAGGCTCTGTTCATATCATTTCAACATTCCACAAGGCTCTGTTCATATCATTTCAACATTCCACAAGGCTCTGTTCATATCATTTCAACATTCCACAAGGCTCTGTTCATATCATTTCAACATTCCACAAGGCTCTGTTCATATCATTTCAACATTCCACAAGGGAAAAGCGAGGTAAGTATTGACAAAAATTGAGATATAAGATAGGAATAATCAGAAGGAAAAAGCAACTACAACAACAACAACAACAACAACAAAGCAAACACAATTACACACACAAACAAAAAATATGAACAGCTGCCTGCCATTTCTAAAACAAAATTCAGATCATTACACACTGATCTCATTTTACAGTATCAAGTAGTAATCTTTTTTTATGTATACGCAGTAACTTTTCACAGTTATGCTAATCAGTGTGATGTAAAGGGACAGTTTTTAAGTTAACCGATTTACTTTTTTTATTTCATACCTGTCTTTCAATAACTTTATGTACAAATTATGAAATATTTATTTTCAGTCCACATTTGTAAAAATGTGCTTCTTTCTTGTACATCTGGGTAGAGTCCAAACTGTTCTTACCACACAGACTTCTGTGTGTAGCCTATGGCTGCGGAAGCGACTGCAGTCCACAAAGAGAGAGACAGAGGGAGAGGGAGAAAGAAAGAGAGAGAAAGAGAGTGTACATCTGGGTAGAGTCCAAATTGTTCTTACAACATAGACTTCTGTGTGTAACCTATGGCTGCGGAAGGGACTGTTGTCCAGAGAGAGAGAGAGAGAGAGAGAGAGAGAGAGAGAGAGAGAGAGAGAGAGAGAGAGAGAGAGAGAGATTTTAACAGAAACAAATTTGTAAACAAAACATTTAGAGCATAGTCAGAGCATTGATAGACACCAACGGCCGCATAGGACCCCTGAAACGTGCGTCTTTAGCGATGAACGTTATCATCGAATATCCAGTGTTGCAATGGGATGTCCACCCATCTTTCACTGCATCGCAGCAACAGCGTCGATCACCGTGTTGTGAGAATGAAACAGACAGCTGCGTTACTGGAAACAAGGCAATATTCCAATAAACACATAAGTAAAAGGCGCGAAGTAACGCTCACTGATGCTGTACAATACCACACACTCAAACGTGCACACTCCACTTACACCACTTACACACACACACACACACACACACACACACACACACACACACACACGCACACACACACACACACACACACACACGCATACAGTGCCATACGTGCAAATGTATTTTCGACAGGTATAGCTTTCTCAGACGTTACAAACAATATCCCTCAGCAGTGCACACAACAATGCACCCCAAACAGCATCTAGCTGGGGAGTTCTCAGCCCCGCCAGGATCGCCACCCCGGGTTGCACGCGCCGTGGGCTGAAATGAACAGACTGGAACCACCCATCCACCCATCCCGAAAGACGCGATAGTGACCGCTACACCACGTCGCCGGCGCTTGTGTTTGCTTGTTTGTTTGTTTGTTTGTTTGTGTGCTTGCTTGCTAGTGTTTGGTTGGTTGGTTGGTTTAAATAATTCTGATTACCCTGATCCCAGGATGTTTTCCTCCCGCTGCTTTTTTTTTTTTTTTGATGACTTGTGAGTTGATTTTAACGTGGTGACAGCCCCCTGATATGGCCCTCTGCGGTCGGCTGGGCTATAAACAGCATTACCTTACCTCCCGCTACAGCCAGTGACCCGTTGCAACCCGTCCACTCTGGGTTCTGTTGGTCCTGCATTTCGCCACATTAAACGCCTGTCTTTGGACATCCCCTCCACACGCTTCGTTTGTTTGTTTGTTTGTTTGTTGTTGTTTGTTTGTTTTGTTAGCTGGCTTCTTCAGCAAACATCAGATCTTGGATAAAAAAAAAATCGTCTGTATCGTTTTGTGCTTGCCAGATATTTTTTTTCTTCATACCACCGCCACCACCACCACTGCGGACGTATCCCTGTCCCAACCCCGAACATCCGTCAACTTGCTGTCCTAACACAATCCGTGATGTAAACCAGACTGTTTATGTAAGTACGTTCTTTGCCAAGCCTCGGTTTCAAACGGTGCCTTTCTCTCTCTCTCTCTCTCTCTCTCTCTCTCTCTCTCTCTCTCTCTCTCTCTCTCTCTCTCTCTCTCTCACTCTCTCTCTCTCTCTCTCTGCAAACAACTCGCATCCTTTCTTCTCCTCACCTTCCCCTTATTCTTCCTTCTTCTCGATTAATCTTTTTCTTTTTCTCGCCCCTAACCTTATTCTTTCACACACATACATGCACATGCATACGCGCACGCACGCGAGGGCGCACGCGCGCGCGCGCGCTCACACACACACACACACACACACACACACACTACTTACACACACAGAGACACAGACACACAGACACACACACACACTCTCCTCTCTCTCTCTCTCTCTCTCCTCTCTCTCTCTCTCTCTCTCCTCACTCAACTCCACCACACACACACACACACACACACACACACACACACACACAACCCTACCCCCCCCATCCCCCCCCACACACACACACACACGTCTGGTTTCTAGGACCCAGCAGTCTGCACCAGAGACGTGACCTCTGACATTTCTTTGAAGGCAGCCGCTTTCTGTCCTGCCTTCCCCTTGCAGCCTCCACCACAGACATGTTGATTCTGAACAATTGTGTAAGGTGTGACAGCGACACGTTCAACCGAAGAAATCTGCATAAACGTCATCAAGTAAACATACACACGCATGGTTTGATCACACTTCGGTAAACAGAGAGAAGAAGAAAGGAAGGGGGGGAGGGGGGGGGGGACTCCAGAAGTTTGGAGGAAAACCGTCTAAACCATTACTAAGAGGGAGGGTGTACTGCCCTGCAAAAGTGATGATCGGAACGGGAAATGGAAGAAAGGTCGGGGGATGAGAGAGAATGAGAGAGAGAGAGAGAGAGAGAGAGAGAGAGAGAGAGAGAGAGAGAGAGAGAGAGAGAGAGAGAGACAAGATGGTGGGGGACAAAAACGGCGGAGGGGTGGGGGAGGTGGAGGCTGAAAGAGCGGCAAGGAAGGAGTGGGGGTGATGAGGATGAAGATGAAAGGAGTTACCAAACCGGGATGACCTCGGTACCACAAAGAACAAAACTGTACAGAGAGGATGGGTGTCGACTAGAGAGAAGGGTGGAGTGAGAAGAGAAGGGGGGGGGGGGGGTGCGTGGGGGAGTGGGGGTGAGAGAGAGTGGAGGGAGGGGTGTAGAGTGACGGGTTGACACTACACAAAAACTGATAACTTGTGGGAGTGAGAAGGGATGCGAAGGGAGGGCCAGTGCGAGGAGGGGGGGGGGGGGGGGATTGGGGTGGAGTCGGAGGTGGGGGTGGAGGCGATTCCCCTAAACAACGTCGCGAAGAATGAGGTACGGAACCGCCTCATTAGTCCTATAGTACATTTACCAGGTGCTATGCTCCCCCCCCCCCCCCCCCCCCACCTCGGTCCAAAAAAAAAAAAAAAACCAGACCAGAAGAAGAATAAAGCAACAGATCACCATTTTGGTAATTTAACACGTTAACTCGCTGTCGGGGGCCGGAATAGCTCAGTTGGTAGAGCGCCGGGCTCGTAATCCAATGGTGGCGGGATCGAATCTCCGCCGGGCCGTTTCGGTACAGTGGGATTCTTCCCTCAGAGTTAACATTGGTTCTGACTCCATTTCCCATACAGTTCTTCGAATGAGACTATAAACCGAGGTTCCGTGTGTGAACGCACGCATAACATCTTGCACACACGTAAAATCCCATCACCAACTTTCGGAAGAGAAGGCCAGTTTGGCCGTTGGTATGGATGACACGTTACACATAGCATGCACCTTCCCCGAAGTTGGAGTATGGCTGCCTTAATGGCGGGATAGAAAACGGTCATGCACACAAAACTCCACTCCCTTTGTTGGGTAGATGGGATTAATCCTTGCCTGTCTGTCCAGGCAGTGTCCGTAGGAGTATCAGCCTGCGTACACAGAAAAAGAAGAAGAAGAAGTTCACTTGCTGTCGCCATTTCGCAGCACTACCTGTAACCCAGTTGGTAAAGTACGATATGACTTCTAACATCAAAGCAGTCATCGAACTGTCCACCCCCACACGGACTGTGTATGTATGGAAACTCGCCATCTTTATTTCCTGACTTACTTCTCAATCCATACACACACACACACACACACACACACACACACTTCTGGTTTCCATGCCAACTTATCTTTTTTCTTTTCTTTTTTTGAAGAGTAAATCGTTCGTTTGAAGCCACGTGGATTCTGTTGCCCTTTCTTTCATCGACGCCCATTAACGACATACATTATATTGGCAAGTGTTAACGGCTGTGCCGGGAGTAGTATCATCAACGATCAGCGGTGCGAGCCTTCAGCAGTTTAAACATCACGCGCACGCCGGCCAGCTGTTAGAAGGAAAACAAATAGCGTTTAAGACAAACAAGTACAGTTCCTTTTACTTCATTAATGAAATTGTTCCACGGTGGGAACACAAGTTTCCGCACTTTTTTGTTTGTATGTTTACAGTCTACGCCTCCCCCACCACCTCCCCTTTCACTGCACGAGTGCATGTTCTTCTTACTACACCCAGGAACGCGTTTTGATTGGTTCGGAGTCAGGTTAAAGCCAGTGAGGTAGCTCACTGAACCAAAGATGGCGAAGTGCTGTCCTACGCTTCTCTACGCCCTGTTCCGGTGTGGGAGTGGCTCCCCCTGGTACAGCTGTGACCTCATGTGGCACATGGATCCAATGGGCAACAGGCCCGTGCTCCGACAATAGAAACGCTTCACGACACAGCTAAACGCAATATCTCAACATTATTGACTGGTAACCTTGACCTGGATGTGGACGAAAATACAAAGATACTTACTATGGTTGGAAATTTTATTAAACTTACTAATAGGTTTGCACTTAACTAAACTTACTCGGCTTACCACAGTTACCTTCCCGGTCTTCTACCTGGCATGGAATACTATTGATTGAAATGGCATGGCGTGGTTTCGGGCGTGGTGTGGGTTATTTTATTATTGTGTTGTAGTTTGAGTGTACTCTTGTGTGTTAAACGATTTTTCGTTTGTTCGCTTGTCTTTGTTGTTATTTTGTTTTTGTTTGTGTTTGTTGATTTTCCTCCTTTCCAATTCCATTTTGATAACTTTTTGACGCAGCCACTCCAATGTACATTTTCTTTGTAAGAGTACGGTTTATAAGCCTATGCTTGTTGTACTCCATTATTTGATGAACATTGCTGCAAAATTGTTCTCGAACAAATAAAACTTGTTTAAACCAATGGGCAAGTGGGCTCTCTTGTTTACATTCGGGCCATTGGGGGGTTGCTTAGGGGCAGTTACATTTAATCTGAACAGGGACAACCATCGTTATGTGATATTGCAATGATGAGAAGTTGGGTGAGCGTGTGGGCAAGGGTTGGTTGTTTTGTTATTGGTGGTGGTGGTGGCGGTGCGGGGTGTGTGTGTGTGTGTGTGTGTGTGTGTGGTGTGTGTGTGTGTGTGTGTGTGGGGTGAGTGAGTGAGTGAGTGAGTGAGTGAGTGAGTGAGTGAGTGTGCGTGCGTGCGTGCGTGCGTGCGTGCGTGCGTGCGTGTGTGTATGCGTGTGCGTGTGCGTGTTAATTCTTTTGTCGTGTATTTTTCCCCCGGTTTGTTTTCTTTACCACTTTGCTCTTTTTTCCTGTTTTCTTTTTTTTTCTGTTTCTTTCTTCTTCTTTTTCCCCCAAAAAAGTTTTTAATCAAGTAAAGTTAGAGCTGACAGGAGCGCAGAAAGCGGACAGTGCGCAGAAAGGTTATATGCAAACAGTAACATAAACATATCAATTATATTTCAAACTCATAATCATAAATAACTAAGATTGAGGGAAGAAAAACGGAGAAAACCCCTTAGAGAGCACCACCCCTCCCACACGCATCCACCAACTTCTCAATAATTTATCAGCATACTTTTAAAAAAATTGATAACACTTGACTGGGTCTTTTTCTGAACAACTGTATAATTCGAGGATTGGTGGTAAAGACCGAAACAAAAAGGGGGGTTAAAGAGGGAAACAAAAAGCAAAGCACAACGTTTCGACTCCTAGAGTCTTTTTCAAGTGGCATGAAACTGAGGACACAGGAATTGTTTCAACAAATCTGAAGTGACAAGAACTCAAAAAGCAAACACACACACACATAAAGGGGAAGGCAAGGGGATTGTTTCAACAAATCTGAAGTGATAAGAACTCAGAAAACCCCGCACACACACACACACACACAAACCCACGCACGCCCACAGAACAGTCCCCCCCCCCTCTTCCCCCCCCACCCCCCCCCCCCCCCCCTTCTCTCTCTCTCTCTCTCTCCCCCCCACCCACACACCCCCCTTTTTCCCCCCTCCACCCCCTCTTTTTTTTTTTTTTCCTCCCCCCCCCCCCCCCCCCCCCCCCCAACCCCACACAACCCCAGTTCGCATGGTATAGTTCGGATGGTGACTCCATCACTTCAGTCCTTGATGTTCAGTCCGTGGGGAGTGATCGTACCTAGCCTAGAGATCAGAGATGATTCAAGGAATTTTCGGTGTATGGCATCTGAGTGGTTTTGGTGAACAGCAGAGATTGACATATGAAACACGTTATGTCCAGGGCTATTGAAATGTGTACCTATGGGGGTGTCCTTATTCAAGTTGACAGCCTGGAGATGTTCCCTGAATCTTTCATCCAGGGTCCGGTAGGTCTCACCACAGTAGAGTTTGGAACAGAGGCTGCATGAAAGAATGTACACCAGGTTGGAGGATCGGCAAGTGAAGGGGGATCTGATGGTGAAACTTTTACCTGATGGGCCCCTGAGGGTGTTAGTGGTTGTATTTAAAAAGGGGCAGGTTTTACATCGGGGTTCGTTGCAGCGGTGGTTTCCTGGTGGAGAACTACTCGGTGAGTCTTTGTAGGTGGCTCGTACTAGATGATCCCTGAGGTTGGTGTCCCGCAGGTATGCCACTAATGGAGGTTTGTCGAAGGTGGACTTGAGTTTAGGGTCTTTCCTCAGGATGTCAAAGTTTTTCACAAGGATGTTTTTAACTGGGAGGTTGTGTGGGTGGTAGGTCAGAGTAAGGACTGGTCGGTCAGACTGATCTTTGTTCTGAGACGGGGTCATGGCCTGAGTCCTGGGGGTGCGGAGGGCACGATTGGCGGCATCGATGATGACTGCTTCAGGGTACCCGCGCTATACCATGCGAACTGGGGTTGTGTGGGGTTGGGGGGGGGGGGGGGGAGGAAGAAAAAAAAAAAAGAAAAAAAAAAAAAAAAAAGAGGGGGTGGAGGGGGGAAAAAGGGGGGTGTGTGGGTGGGGGGGAGAGAGAGAGAGAGAGAAGGGGGGGGTGGGGGGTGGTGGGGGGAAGAGGGGGGGGGGACTGTTCTGTGGGCGTGCGTGGGTTTGTGTGTGTGTGTGTGTGTGTGCGGGGTTTTCTGAGTTCTTATCACTTCAGATTTGTTGAAACAATCCCCTTGCCTTCCCCTTTATGTGTGTGTGTGTTTGCTTTTGAGTTCTTGTCACTTCAGATTTGTTGAAACAATTCCTGTGTCCTCAGTTTCATGCCACTTGAAAAAGACTCTAGGAGTCGAAACGTTGTGCTTTGCTTTTTGTTTCCTCTTTAACCCCCCTTTTTGTTTCGGTCTTTACCACCAATCCTCGAATTATACAGCATACTTTTAGTTCTTTTTTTTTTTCCTCTCTACCCCCGCCCCTCCCCCCTTTTCCCTTCTCTTCTTTAACATCGCACAATTCAACTCGCGTGAAAAGAAAAACAAACACAGAATGCCAACGTTCATTTTCAGTGGGAAATGGTAAACAATATAAATCGTAACAAAAGAACAAAGGAAAAAATTAATAGGAAAAAGGATTCCCTTCCTTCTCAGCTAACACCCCCCTCCCCTCACCGAATCACACACACACGCACGCACGCACGCACGCACGCACGCACGCACGCACACACACACACACACACACACACACACACACACACACCACGCATTTATTTTTCTATGTCTGTACATACGTCAAAAAACTCCTCTTTCATTATCCACCTCCAACCCATATCCCCATAATTTCAATTATCCTGTACTACTAATAAAGCTAACATTCATGTTTTGTTGCGTGGCACATATTATAGTAGTAAAACAGTGAAGGAGAATATCTGTTAGGTAAAAGTGATTTGAATGGAGTAATAGTTTTCCATCTAAGGGCCCTTGTTTTTGTTCATGTAGCAGAAGTAATGTTTTCAGGGCTGGGTTGTTTATCTAGTCTTGTATGACAAAAACAGGCACACTATAGCATCGAGTAAAGAGAAAACGTATCATCAAGGAACACTCAATCATTAAGTATCACTGAATATAGTATCCATTTTTGTTCAAACTCAGAATGGCGCATTTCTAAACTATGCTTATATTTTTCGGTGCGATAGTTGTATTTGAGTTCTCTATAAAAAGCTGTCATGGCTGGTCCAATTTTATTAATCCTACATTTGTAGATAAAGAATTTTGCCCATAAGATAATGATATATACAAAATTTCATCGATTTTGGTTTTTCCGTCTGTTCCGAACAAAATTAATTGAACGTTAAAGGATAGTCTTTCACAAACATGACATTTTCTTTTCATAGATATTTCTAATTCCATCCAAAAGTTGTGTACAAAGTCACAGTTCCAGAGATAGTGATAGATCGAATCTAATTCATCATTACAAAAACTACATTTATCGCTCACGACTAGGCCCATTTTCTTTAATATATTATTTGCAACCAATATTCTGTAGCAAATTCTAATCTGTGTGTGCGTGTGTGTGTTAATTCTTTTGTCGTGTATTTTTTCCCCCGGTTTGTTATCGTTACCACTTTGCTCTTTTTTCCTGTTTTCTGTCACTGCATGATGTGGAGATGATTTGTTTTTAGATTTAAAACTCATTCCAGGACAGGACCTCACCAACACCACACCGCTTCCACCGGAATGACACAACACGGCACCGCCACCATGACCTCCACAACAACGGTTTCTTCTGCCCCAACCAGTAGCTACCAACGGCAAGGGCGCTGACAGAATTGCCAGCCAATCAGGTAGCCCGAATGAGACATAAACATTAACATATGAAAACGACAGATGTGAACAGCAAAGATGAACAGACAAAATGTCCACGACCCTGGTCGCTGCTTCAGCTTCCTTACGTTTTTAATTCCACTGCATCGTCGGTGCCACAGGACACACGTTGTCTACAGGGACTGGTGCCCCAGACAGGCACCCCAGTCAGGGGGCCGGAATAGCTCAACTGGTAGAGCACCACACCTGTGATCCTGGCGATCCTGGGATCTTTGCGGGTTTGAATTTCCGCCAGGCCTTTTCGGTCACAAGTATCTTCAATTCAAACGTGAAGTCCGTTCTGCTCTCTGGCTGCGAGACTTGGACAATGACCAAGGCAATACAGCAAAAATATTCAGACCTTCATCAACACCTGTCTGAGGCGCATCTTCAAAATCAGATGGCCAGGGAAAAAAAATCAACAATGAAGATCTATGGAAGCAAGCAGGACAGGAACCAGTGGCCAAGCAGATTCTGCGGAGGAAGTGGGGCTGGATTAGACACACTCTCAGGAAGCCAGCATCCAGCACCACACGCCAAGCCCTGACATGGAACCCGCAGGGGAAAAGGAAGAGAGGCCGACCTCGCGCAGCAGCTGGAGGCGAGACACTGAGGCAGAGATAAAGAGGCAGGGGACCAACTGGACAGGCATTCAGCGAGCAGCCCAGAACCGAGTGCGATGGCGGAGTGTTGTCGATGGCCTATGCTCACCCTTGAGCTATGGGTCTAAGTAAGCAAGTTTTCGGTCACAGGTGGATTTTTTTTTTCTTTCGGATTAACATTGGTTCTGACTCCATTTCCCGAAAGGTCCTTCGAATAATACCATAAACCCGAGGTTCCGTGTGAGAACGCAAGCACAACATCTTGCACACGCGTAAAATCCCATCACCAACTTTCGAAAGACAAGGCCAGTTTGGCCGTTAGTTGGATGACACGTGTACACACAGAACGCACCCTCGTGGATGCAAAATGAAAGAATGAGTGAATAACTTTAGATTGAACCACACAGGAAATGACTGAACGTAGCGCCAGCAGGCAGCTCTTCAGTCGGCTCTACCCGGGTAGGCAGCCCATTGTGGAAACGAAAGCGTGGGTCGTAAACCGCTTACAGCTTGGTCTCTGGCCGAAGATAGCCGGTATAATAATAATAATGATAATAATAATAATAATAATAATAATAATAATAATAATAATTACAGCAATAATAATATAATCATAATAATGATCACAATGATGATGATGACGATGATGACGATGACGATGATGATGATGATGATGATGATAATGATGGTGATGATGATGATGATCAGCCAGTATTCTTTTCCAATCTACTAGAGATTATTCTCACTCTCCACCCAACCACCGGGCATAAAAACAACTTGATATCATCTCCACCGATGCGAGCTCCAAAAAAACCCCCAAAAAACACATAAATCAAAAGGAAAGAAAAACAGCAGTTGCAATAGCGCGCACCTGGAATGCGTAAATCTGCCGCTCACAGTACCTGCAGCGCCGTTATCCGCTGAGCCGATCGCGATGGGGGGGAAGACCCGCAACCAGAAACAGGGGCAGAGCAGAAGCACAGGAAGACAGTCACTGGGGTTGACGTCCTCGGTTTCCTCCCTTGTTTTGCGGTCATTTCCTCCAGTGTTTTCAGATGGGAATTGCTCTTGTTTTGGCATGATCAGTTTTGATTTTGATTTATTTTAGAATACAATGTTTTTCCCCCTCCCCCCCCCCCTCCACCTCCCCCTCTTCCGATAGAATGTAATGTTAATCCGGGTTGATTCTGCGAAATGAAACACACAAGAGATCTGCTCTGATATACTACCAGAGGGTACGTGATCCGTATGTATGTATCTCCTATCACATTAACAATAATGATGATGATGATGATGATAAAGATGGTGATGATGATGATGATCGTGATGAAAACACTACCACCACTACTACTACTACCACCACCTCAAAATTAATGATAGCAACAACCAAGAACAATAACAACAATAATATCAATATTGAAGAAATAATAACAATAAAATTCTTATGATACTAACGATAATGCTGCTGCTGATAATGATGATGATGACGACGATGATGATGATGTCCAAGATGACGAAAACGGCGACGATGATGATGATGAAAGTAATGACAATAATATTAAAACAAAATCGTCATAAACATACTGATAAGATAATGATGATGATAATGATGATGACTGCGATAAACGTCGACAGTCGACGATCTCTTTCCACGCCTAACTGGCAACACTGGCCGGCTATCCCAGATTATTTTCTCGCGGTGATGAAGAGAAAAGAAAAGAAAGCCTTCAAATGGACCAGTTTGGCCGTTGGTTTGGATGACACGTTTACACATAGCATGCACCTTCCCCGAAGTTGGAGTATGGCTGCCTTAATGGCGGGATTAAAAAAAAAAAAAACGGCCATACTCACAAAACTCCACTCCCTTTGTTGGGCAAGATGGGATTAATCCTTGCCTGTCTATACAGGGTGTGTCCGCAGGAGTATCAGCCTGCGTACGCAGAGAGAGAGAGAGAGAGAGAGAGAGAGAGAGAGAGAGAGAGAGAGAGAGAGAGAGAGAGAGAGAAATGGACCACACAGGTAAATAACCTGAAATGAAGAGAAGAGGTTTGTTGTTCTTATTATTATTATTATTATTATTATCATTGTTCTTGTTTCTTTTTAAATAAAGTCCGGGGGGAAAACGACAGAGAGGGATGTGGTGACTTACTTTTTGAACAGTGGTGGATGGGTGCGTAGACGGATGAGTGGATGAATGACAAGTGAAGATGGAAGAATGGGTGAGAGGGCGGGGTCAGGTGATGGATATGCTAGCGGCATGGTTGGGTGGTGACAATGACGAGCGGCTGGGTGGGCCAGGCGAGGGTGGGTATACGGCTAAAGGGAGGTCAAAGAAAAAGACGATTGAAGTATAAAAGAATACGTCGAAAGAACTGTGGTAATGTTGCTTATAGCCCAGCCGACCGCAAAGGGCCATATCAGGGCTGTCACCGCGTTGAAGTCAACTCATCAGTCATTCGTTCACACAACTCTTTTTAAAATACTCTTCTAAAAACATACCCAAATTTTGTTAAAAATTTTTCCCACTTTTAAAATCTCAGACCCGATGAAAAATGTTGATCTCTTTCAAGAATTCAATGATCGTATCAGGTGGAACATCTCTGATCAAAATTTTCATAGAATCTGCTTTTAAAACGTTTGTGTGTCACATTTATGCAAGTCCCAACACTCTAAAGAATATGTTTCATTGTGAGTGGTACTTTGACATAGAATGCACCACGGAGCTTCTTCACTCTTTAAAAGGTACGAATGAGTAAATATGAACGGCCGGTGTGCAGCCGGCATAGAGCCGTTTCTTCTTTGCGCCCACCTGAGGTGGATGATGAGAGGAACTCTTTTAGGTTTGGAGGGTCTGGAAGAGTTAAAGAACTGTCAAGAGATTATTAAGGCGAGAGAGGCCTCAGAGATGGGGCCAAAAAGAGATCCGAAATTAAGGCGAAAAAGAGTAGAAGAGTTTTAAGGCGAAAGAGAGGTGTGAGAATAAGGCGAAAGAGAAGTGTGAGAATATGGCCAACGGGGGGGGGGGGGGGGAGGGGGGGGGGGTCAGAAAACAGGCGAGAGGTCAGAAACTGATTCCAAATGGCCTCACATAACACGGCGAAAGAATGGAGATTAAAGGCAGGAGGAAAGAGAAGAGGGAAAGGACAGGAAAGAGAACAAGGTG
>CM031607.1:19581795-19584295 GCA_018398815.1 Conus ventricosus
TTGAAGTTTTTCAGTAAGTATTTGGGTGCACTGAAGAACCCTCTTGTGCACACAATTTAAATTTGATCAAAACCCTTTCGGTTTAAAAAGGTTTCAAAAGAAATAATTTTGTCCTGAGCCCAAACCTCTTGCTAATAACTTTAAAAAGATTTTTAAAATTTTTCGGCTTTTGTTTTGAATATGCCAAAAAGAAAATTCCAAGACAACTTTTAAAGTTAAATTTACTCCAAGGAATTTTACCATTTTTTTTATATTTGAAAGGGGAAACCGTTTACTTGGGAAAAAAAAGGCATATTAACTGGGTCAATCCAGTATTAAAAAAAACACATGTGTGGTTTTTTTTTTTTTGAAATTTGCAAACCATTTTCATTTATGTAGGCAGAAAGGGTATTTAATTTTTTTTTGATATAACTTTTTGATATAGTTTTTTTGGGTCTGACAGGGTAAAATTTTTTTTAATGCCCCTTTCATCCCTATGCAAAATGTCACGCATATTGGGCCAGTTCTATGTTCTTAAAATTTTTGAAAAGGGAAAACGTAAATCCCGAAATTAAAAAGTACCGGGCAATAACAACCCCGAGGGAAAGCCATTGGGGGTAAATTTTTTTTCCCTTTTAGAGTAAGAGTTCCCTACCTTTTTCTAATAATCTATTTCCCAAAAAAGTCTTTTAAAAAATCATAAAAGTTTCCTGAAAATCCGATCCTTTTAAATTTATAAAGCGCCGAGATGCCATAAAATTTATCAAACTTTATGATATCAAAAAAGGTTGCTAGAACCCTTTTTTCCTGGGAAAAATGGTGTTTAATTTGAGTGGTAAGTTTAAACCAAATGTTCAATACACTTCTAAAACCCCTTTGTGGGGTGTGTGGTTGTTGTGTGGTGTGGTGTGTGTGTGTGTGTGTGTGTGTGTTGTGTGTGAGTGTGTGCCGGGTTTTTCGTGCGCGGGGGGTGTGTGTGTGTGGTGTGTTGGGGGTGTGTGTGGTTTTGTGTGGTGTGTGGTGGTGTGGTGAGGGTTCAAACTGAGTGTAAAAAAGCAGCAAGAGTAACTGAAGTTTAATGCTAAGTAAATTTAAAAATCTAATTTTTAAAAAAGGGAAAAAACATCAAAGGTAAATGCCCACTGGACTGTTAAAAAACAATTTTTTCAAACTGAAGAAAGAAAAGCGTAGTCATTAAAATCATGGGCACAGATGACGGCCCTTGATCCTCCCCGATAAACTACAAAACCCCCACTTACAATATAATTCCCCTTTCAAAAGGGCAATTGATTTTAAAAGATTCCTACTCCGATTTTTTCTCCACACAAGCATCTAAGTTTTTACCCAAAAATTTTTTACAAGGGGGTTTAAAAACCCCGTTTTGTGGGAGTAAACTTCTAACTCCCCTAGACAGAGAAACAAGATGATTGTTTGACGAGGGTTTCGATTCATTTTTACACCCAAATTTTTAAAACCAAACCGTTTTAAAACTGAGTATTTCCCCGATTCATTATCCCAAATTTCTAAAGTTTTCAAACCGATTTAAATTTTTTTAGAAGAAAAATTTCATTCTTTTTTAAAACCAAAGGGAAAATTTAAAGGGGGGTTGAACCCTCAACATTTCGAGCTCCTTTTTCACCGCCTGACGAACCCCTCTCATTTTCTGAAATGCCCCAAAAGAAAGGGGGCCCAGCAAAAACTAAATGATGTGGGCCCTTTTTCGGGTAAAAGATGTATTAAAATATTTATTTCTGTTTTTTATCACCAAAACCCCGGATTTTTTTTAATTTGAAGATCGGATTGCTCAAGAGCCATGAATCAACACATACTAGAAAGTGACTGACATTTAGATGGGAAAAAAAGAATATAATTTAAGGGCTTAGGGTTGGGGGCTAACTCCGGGGGGCAAAACTGAAAAAACGAAAAATTTTCTGCCAAAGGGGTGGTTTTCATTTTTTCCCAAGTTTAAGTCAGGAAATTACAAAAGGGTGCCCCTTCCAAAAGTCTTCTAGCCCTGAGCCGTCTGGAAAATTTTTAAGTGGGGTTTTTGTACTGAAAATTTTTCCCAAAAGTAAGAAAACTGAAATTTTTTGTATGTTTGGGGGAATCTTTTTTTTTTTATATCGAATGAGTCGAACAAAGCGGCTTTCGTTTGTTTTTCCCCTTTTTGGTAAATGGGGGGAAAAGGGTGGTTTAACCCGATTTCATTTTTATTTATTTGGGAACCCCTGATATGGTGAAAGTATACAAGTAGATTGAATTTTTTAGATTGTATTCTTTTAGCTCGCTTTCCAAAATCTTTTTCAATTTAAAAAAAACTTCTTTTGGGACAGAAATTTTTCTGGGTAAAACTCTTCAGAACCCAACCCTTTTACGCAGCTAACCTTTTTTGAACCTCCGCGAGATGGGAGCAATCCAAACTCATTGTATGTTCCTAAATTGGATGTAAGTAATTGGGGAAAAACCAAAAGCGAGTTTGTAAGCCTAGCAAACCCAAAGCTCTGGGAAAAAAAATCAACGA
>CM031607.1:19586795-19591795 GCA_018398815.1 Conus ventricosus
GTCCGGCGGCTCAGGAAACGTTCCCAGCATCCAAAAGCCGGTAACTCTCTTTGCTTCTGCTGCAAGCATACGTGTTATCAGCATCCAACGAAAGGCTGAATTTCCCTTCTGGACTCAAACCATGCTTTTTCCGACCAAACAACAACAGGGGAAAACAAACACACTGTCAGCACCAAGGACAATGTTAGGGCTACTCCAACGACTGGAGATAGCTGTATTTTTACAACAAAACTCAGAAGAAAAGCTGCTATAAATTATGGAGTTACGTCAGGCTTTTCTAGACTGAAAGGTTATCTCAAAACTATGAATTTCAGTCCCTCGGGATTGATAACTTTCGTGTAATCGAAGAATTGTTAAACGATCTTGAAGGAAGTAAATTATACGAAATGGTAGAAATGATATCCTTGAGACAAAATGTTACTTTCACATCTGGAGTTGACTGCGATTCCGCATTGGAAGAGATGGAAAACACGATGTTTGTGCACGTAATCGAAAACAGTTTACACTTTCAACTTTTTTTTTCCAATTTATTGTCACTTGATGCAGAAGAAAAAGAAAACCAAACCTGCAGAGAAAGCTTTAGATCAAATCCCGGAGCTGACGGCACCCCTTGAGCCGAAACCGGAAACACTCACCGCGCACAGAAAGGGAAATCAAACTTTAGGGCAAGGGGGTAACCTTTACGATGAACTGGAAGAAATACTGGCTCTCCCAGAAAAAAGAATTACTCCAGCTTGTAGATCTGAACGTTTCAAGACGGTAGTAGAACTGACACCAGCTCCGCTTTCCTCTCCCCCATTTCCCTTGCCGTCCACAGAAAGTTATCTCCCTTCGGGAACCGGCAATTTGCACAGCAGTGAAGAGTCCACACGCAGAAAAACGAAGTAAAAAAAAAAGTAACTGAAGCTTCCGGAATCGACCGAAGTGTTAGTCACTGACGAAGAAAAAAGACAAAAAAAACCCCAACCTCTTTTCCCTTCACCCACAATAGTATTCATTAGAGAAAAAAAAAAACGTCCAGATTCTGTTTTCAACCCACACAGCATTCACAGTTCAGTCATGTTTTCCAGAAACAGGCAAGAAACGTCCCGTTCTCTTTAGTCAGTATAGACACGCTTTTGATTGCTTCCCTTTTCCGGACAGGGTCTGTTTATAAAGAGTTCTACCAGCAGCACTCGGCGTGTCAAGATTTGCGTCAGCCCGTGTGACTGACTCCCGCAAGCAGAGAGCGATATCGTTTCTTTCTTCTTCTTCTTTTTTTCTTTTTTCTTTTTTTTTCTTTTTTTTTTACCCGAGTTGTGACTGGATGGTCCCCCTCTGTTAGTCCATCATCAAGAGGCCCCCCCGTCAGTGATGGATGAGCTCAGCGAGGGCCTGTCTCTGCCTTCATCCCCCCGTCCACTTGGGAGTCTGGAGAGCCCTGCAATTAAGCACTTGCACTTAAGTTAAGATGTAGAGGAGGTTTCCTGTCTGTCAGTCTGTCCCTGTCTGTCTGTCTGTCTGTCTGGGTCTGTCTGGCCCCTCTCTCTCTCTCTCTCTCTCTCTCTCTCTCTCTCTCTCTCTCTCTCTCTCTCTCTCTCTCTCTCTCTCTCTCTCTCTCTCTCTCCCTCCCTCCCTCTCGCTCTCATTCATGCTTCCTTCTACATCTGCGTGTTAAGTTGTTTGTTTATTTGAAACGAGAACAGATCTGCGTCTGAAATGTTTCATCTAAAGAGGACAGGAGAGAAGAGGAGACAGACAGACAGACAGAGACAGACAGACAGACAGACAGACAGACAGGCAGACATCCATACAGACAGACAGACAGGCAGGCAGACATCCATACAGACAGACAGGCAGGCAGACAGGACAAGGAACAAACAATTAGTAGAACGAGGGGCAGGGAACGTCGAGCGGCCACAAAAGGGGAAAAAATCCTTGATGAAACGGTCCGTCTGTCATTTAGCTTCCAACCTTTATCATCATCATCATCATCATCATCATCTTCGTCATCATCATAATGAAATAATCTTGTCCAAGGAGCCGCCCAAGGGCCAAATAAAGACAGGCGGAAAGCGACAGACGAACAGACGAAAGCAAGGGAACATGAAATAAAGAAAAAGATCAAGTGAGAAAGAAGAAAGGGTGTGCGTGTGCGTGCGTGCGTGTGTGTGTGTGTGTGTGTGTGTGTGTGTGTGTGTGTGTGTGTGTGTGTGTGTGTGTGTGCGTGCGTGTGTGCGTGCGTGCGCATGTGTGTGTGTGTGCGTCGTGCGCGCGCGCATGTGTGTATGTGCATGTGCGTGCGTGCGCGTGTGTGTGTGTGCATATGTGCGCGTGCGAGCGCGCGCGTGTGTGTGTATGTGTGTCTGTCTGTCTGTCTGTGTGAGTGGGTGTATGTGTTTGTATGTTTTGCTCGGCCCCAATCTTGCATGCTTTATCTCCATGTACTCAGTTTATAGCCTCTTAGTGCGGATCGAGAGGTCTACAAAAATACATACCCCAATAACAGTTTAAAATCCTCTCTCTCTCTCTCTCTCTCTCTCTCTCTCTCTCTCTCTCTCTCCTCTCTCTCTCTCTCTCTCTCTGTCGCTTTGTCTTTCTCTCTCTCTCTCTCTCTCTCTCTCTCTCTCTCTCTCTCTCTCTCTCTCTCTCTCTCTCTGTGTCAAATAGAGCCCATATTAACCTACGCAGCTGAAGTGTGGGGACTGGAAGAAGATAGGAAAAAAGTTGAAAAAGTGCATACCTTTGCAATAAAAAGACTTTTAGGTCTTCCCCTCCACACTTCTAATACTTTAGTTTATGGCGAAACAGGAAGATATCCCCTCTGTATTCGAATGTCTGTAAAGTGTATTAAATATTGGCTAAAACTTACTAACCTACCACTGTCGAGAATTTGCAGACAGTCATATGAAATGCTTGTTATACAACATGAATCTGGTCACTTAAATTGGGCGTCAAATGTTAAGAGAATTTTATGTGAGAATGGATTTGGTATTGTATGGCTAAGCCAAGGTGCAGGTTGTGAGTATGGTTTTATTAGTGAATTCAAAGATAGACTTATCTCCTGCTATAAACAGCATTGGCATTCAGAATTGGAAGCTAATGATAAATATAGGTGGTTTCATTCTTTCAAAAATGTTTTTCAAGCAGAAAAATATTTATCATTTGTATTGGATAAATGGCATAGGGTTAGTCTTATCAGATTCAGACTAAGAGTTAGCGGCCTAAAAAATGTCAAACATTGGTTTCAAACTGAAGAAGATAAAAACAACGTTTGCCCGTCGTGTGGAAATGGAACAGAGGATGAAATTCATTTACTGTTCAATTGCTCTGCTTATAATGAAAAGCGCAAAAGCTGTAATATTCTAAATTCCTTTACAGGAAATCCTGATCAGAGATCGGTAACATATATTCTTTCAAATAACAATGAAAATGTAACGATATCCCTGGCTAGATTTTTAGCAGAAGCAATGAAGATTAGGAAAGTGTTAATTGAACAAAGTCAACAAATTACATGATGATCCACCATCTGTATACCCGCGTTCGCGCAAGCATCTCTCTGTTTCTGTCTCTGTCTCTGTCTCTCTCTCTCTCTTTCTCTCGCACTCTCCCCCCCCCCCCCCCCCCTCTCTCTCTCTCTCTCTCTCTCTCCTCTCTCTCTCTCTCTCTCTCTCTCTCTCTTTATCTCTGCATGCGCGCGTGTGTGTGAGTGCGCGCGCGCGAGCGCGTGCGTGTGCATGCACCTGCATGTGCGTGCATATTTTCTTTCATGCGTGTGTGTGTATAGTCTTTTGATAAAGATATGAGATCATTTATGACAAAACATTTACTTATATATTATGAATGTCCCCCCTTGTCTGAAAGGGCTGTACAGCTATTGGACAATAAAAAAAGTGTCAGTGTCAGTGTCTCTCTGTGTGTGTGTGTGTGTGTGTGTGTGTGTGTGTGTGAATGTGTGTGTGTCAAAGATTCTCATCAATAGCAGTCCTTTCCTGGAGATCTCTTTTCTCTACCCTCACCCTCTCATTCACCATCTCCATCATTTTGACTGTATGTCTGCGTTTCATTTACTCATCCATCCAACCCCTCCTCCCCTCATTCTCCATCGCCCTCCTCCGTCCTCTCCTCACTCCTAATCGCCCACACCCTCTCCTCTCTACTCCTTTGTTCGTCGTTGCTTGTCATAAAAGTCAAAAGCTTCTTACCATGGAACAAGACGACAGAACACATAAAATTGTACTAAAACCACTGTCATACGCCGTTGCCACCACCACCACCACCACCACCCTCTCTCTCTCTCTCTCTGTCTCCCTATCACCACTGCCATCCCGCATTCCCTGTCTGTCTGTCCGCCTGTCGCTCGCTCTCTCTCTCTCTCTCTCTTTCTCTCTCTCTCTCTCTCTCTCTCTCTCTCTCTCTCCTCTCTCTCTCTCTCTCTCTCTCTCTCTCTTTGTGTGAGTGCCTGCCTGCCTACCTGTCTGCCTGCCTGCATGCCTGCCTCTCTCTCTCTCTCTCTGAGAGAGAGAAAGATGAAGCTTCCATTTGTTCAAGAAACTCCTGTTTTCTCTTCCACTTTCTATTCCCCGATGATCTACCCCCCCCCCCCCCTCCCGCTCCATCCTTCCCCTCCATCATCCTCCCCCTTCCTTTTCCCCTTCCCCCCTCCCTCTGCCCTCTCCCCTGTCCTCCCGTAACCTTTGACCTCCATCAGGCTAACGAACAGGCCGAATCTCGGTGCAGAAAGCTATGAGGGGTACTTCTGGCGAAGGATGAAGACGCTGTGTTTCATGGCCGTCTAATGGTCGTTCCCAATGATGGTGATGATGTTGATGATGATGATGATGACGATGATGATGATGATGATGACGATGTACTGAGGGGAGGAGACTGTAGGCGTGTGCCGGGAGCAAATCACTTCATCTTCTGTACGCTTCAGAGAGTGAGATAGACAGACAGAGACAGAGAGCCAGACGGACAGAGACAGAGACAGAGAGAGACAGAGAGAGAGTGTGTGTGTGTAT
>CM031607.1:19596795-19611795 GCA_018398815.1 Conus ventricosus
TCCGCCGGGGCGTTTCGGTACAGGGGGATTTTTCCCTTGGAGTTAACATTGGTTCTGACTCCATTTCCCCTACAGTCCTTCGAATGAGACTATAAACCGAGGTTCCGTGTGTGAACGCATGCATAACATCTTGCACACACGTAAAATCCCATCACCAACTTTTCGGAAGAGTAGGCCAGTTTGGCCGTTGGTATGGATGACACGTTACACATGCACCCTGCGTGAGAAATGGAAAGAATGAAAAATGAGTGATCGATATTGAACGATACTGACTGGATGACATGGGAAACGACTGAATGAAGCGCCAGCTGGCAGCTCTTCAGTCGGCACTACCCAGGTAGGCAGCCCGTTGTGTAAACGAGTGTCGATTGTAAAGCGCTTAGAGCTTGGCCTCTAGCCGAGAATAGGCGCTATATAAGTATTCATTATTATTATTATTATTATTATTATTATTATTATTATTGTTATTATTATGAATGTAGTATTGTTTTTCACATAATTGGGCAAGTACGCTTTTTAAATCAAAGTGATTTTAAGGAGTGGAAATAAATCTTGATATCCGATATACCTGTTCCCCACTTCCATACATTTTGAACCAAGCATTTTTTATTCCAACATTTTTGCCTTTTCAAACATAATTGTAACACATGTTCTGAAACATTGTTATCTGGGAATCAGGAGAATTGTGCAAGCGGATCTAATTTGATAGCGTTGATGATTCATGCACGGCTGTTCTACCTTGTGGCGTTATCTGGTCACTCTTTTTGAACATATTTTGAATGGATTTCTAGCCTCTGAGAATTTATCTCACACATCAATTTATGTCAAGGTGATAGGTTTTCCTAAACCTAAAGCTAAATATCTAAAATTTGGGAGATGGGGCCGAGGGAAGGAGGGGTGCATGCCCTTTTGTAGCAGAATAAATATTTTCTCGTGATTCTTTTCTGTATACCTTACCTAACATTGAATGTTTTTTCATTGTTCAATATTTAGTCAAGATATCTGCTCATATTCATAAAGATTTGTGGATAACTTTTCATACGACTTTTCAGCTCCTCCTGATCTACAAATTGTGTCGTCTGCGATCCTATTTATCTTAAATTCTGTATTTCTACTTCATATGCCTGTATTATCTTCACCTTGCCATTTTTTTTTTTATTCATCATACTTCAGCAGACAAAAGTAAAAGATTAAGGTATATTGGATCCCCTTGTCGACAGCCCCTTCCAATTAAAAACAAAACTTGGAAGATGCCTTCCCGTTCTCAATTACATAAGACTGCATCTTGAGGAAATCCATCGTTGTATTTCTTTTCCAAAACCAATACATGTAGTACTTTCCTCCTATAGGACCAGTCAACTGAATCAAAAGCTTTCTCGAAATCGGCAGATATCAACTATCAAGGTAAGTGATTCCCCTTAAGATCTTCTGCATCACAAGCTTTCTCGAAATCGGCAGAAATCAACTATCAAGGTAAGCGATTCCCCTTAAGATAATGCAATGAATCGTATATTGCTAGTAGACTATCGCCTATGTATCTATATGGTGATGAAAACCCGGCTTGATGAACTTTTCATTCTATTTACATTGCAGCTGAAATAGTTTTATAGGTTCCTTTTAGAATTGGTCTCCAGTTCTTCAGATATTCTCGTGGCATCTCGATCTCCCCTTGTTAGACAATTTTTTTTTAACATCTTTTGTATGACAGGGAGTTCACCTTATCGTATCCCTCGTGTTAAGAGCCGACAATCTTGACTAACAATTTCCAAAAAAGTTTCAGAATGTTTATTGTGATGCGATCTATTTTAGAATATTTATCATTCTTCACATATTCTCTCTCTCTCTCTCTCTCTCTCTCTCTCTCTCTCTCTCTCTCTCTCTCTCTCTCTCTCTCTCTCACCAGAAGAACAGAAGAATAGGCTACGCCTGAAATCTTAACCCTTCATGAAATAAAGTTTTTGGTTCCCCCCTCCTCCCCCTGAGGCCTCCTCTCTCTCTCTCTCTCTCTCTCTCTCTCTCTCTCTCTCTCTCTCCCGCCACCACCCCCCCCCCCCCCCCCACCCACCCATCCCCGCTTAACAGTAATCAAAACCACGTTACCAAACAAGCCTGCCGCTGCACTCTATTCCTGCCTTTAGTTTATTTAGATGTCTGTTGTTAAATAAACACGGGTTCTAAAGGGAGACTACTGTTGACGGCTTTGGCACGCCCGCACGTGGAGATGTGTCGCCCAATCGGGAGCGGGTAATTGTCAGCTCTTTGCCAGGGACATAAGCTGTGCACCGGTTGCATTGTGGAAGAAATAAAGGAGATAAATGAGCCGACGGTGCCATTCCAAGACCCTGCCCCCACAAGGAAGGGAAAGAAATGACTGCCCTGCCCTCTACTGACAGAGTATGTACGCGAGATTGAGAAGGAAAGAGACAGACAGACAGACAGACAGACGGACGGAGTTCGCTGGGAGCATGCGTGCGTGCGTGCGTGCATGCGTGTGTGTGTGTGTGTGTGTGTGTGTGTGTGTGTGTGTGTGTGTGTGTGTGTGTGTGTGCGTGTGTGTGTGTGTGTATGTGTGTGTGGGGGGGAGGGGGGGGCGTGCGTGCGTGTGTGCGCGTGTGTGTGTGTGTGTATGTGTGTGTGTGTGTGTGTGTGTGTGTGTGTGTGTGTGTGTGTGTGTGTGCGTGCGTGCGTGCGTGCGTGCGTGCGTGCGTGCGTGCGTGCGTGCGTGCGTGCGTGTGTGTAGGAAGGAATTCTGTTTTACGTCTCGTCACACACATAGGTGATTGCAGACGTCTAAATAACATAGTGTTTACAATTTTAGACTATTATCATTAAAGAAGAGAAGAGGACGTAGCGGTTGCATAGAACAAAAATAAAGGATAGATGAATTATAGGACAGTAACTATGAAAAATTAGAGAAAAATAACTAAAGTAATCCAACTTACGATTATGATTATAACATGTTCCTTAATGGATCTAGTTGCAAAGCGAGACGACTGCAGGCGGAAATCTAAACAAATCTTAAATAAATGTTAGCGAACCGCCCAGAGAACGTGGACAAACGAGTCACAAGACAAAACACAACACGTTTCGACCTCTTAGGTCTTCTTCAGGTGAGACATAAACGAATAAAACAACGAAAATTCACTTAGCTTTGATCGCTTCAGATCGCTTCAGAGTTCAGCGCAAGGAAGAAGGCGTTGAATTCAACCACAACACCACCATCGGGACTGACATAGCTAGCCATGGACAGAAGCCAGAAACCGGTCGACGTTTCACTTACTTGCAGTCAATCATTAGCTTACTTACTTAGACTTAGATGCTCCGGCATCTTGCGACGCATGAGGCAGTCAAGGCCTCCACTGTGCACGGTCCTCAGCCAGTCTGGTAGTGTCACTCCATCCTCTGTCAACGAGTCTGAGGTCTCTCTCCACTGTCTGTCGCCAGCTCATCCTGGGTCGTCCTCTTTTTCTCTGGCCTGCTGGGGTCCATTTTATGGCTTGGGTTTGCAGGTCTTGAAGAGGGTAATCTTAAGACATGACCCAGCCAGTGGAGGCGCCGTCTGCAGACGATGGTTGACACGGGGAGCTGTTTGCACCTCTCCCTGACGTCTTCATTTGGTATAAAGTCCTGACCATTTGATGCCCAAGATCTCCAGCAACGAAGGATCAAAACCGAAGTCCCATCAAGGACAGCAAAGGTGATATCAGCACTGTGTAGACCCGGGCCTGTATGGAAGGATCTCCGTGAAGCACACAGTCAGGCACGTGCCAGCTCTACCGTCTTCTTCTTCTTCTTCTTCTTCTTTCCCTTGACTACCGCCATCATCATTTTGAAGATTCTGCAGACTATAAGGGGGGTTGCGTGAAGTTGAAGTCGCTTGAGATGGTGTTTGTTGGGCCGGGGGGGGGGATGTTGGGGGGGGGGGCAGGGGGGGGGTGGGGATCAGATTAGGGATTTGAAGCCCTCCAGGGTGGGGCTGAGGGCAACCTCAGCAGGAAGGCTGTTCCAGTCGGGTATGGTCCTGGGGAAGAAAGATTTCTGTCTATAGAGAGTCCTGCAGCTGGAAAGGTGGTATGTTGCTGGATAGGACCGTCTGCATGCCACACATGAACGCTCAAAGCGGATCTGGCAGGAAGACTCCAAGCCGTGAAAAACCAGGCGTTACCGCAAGATACTAAACATCAGACATACTGATCATACCATCAGCCGACAGGCGCGTCAAACCATCAAGTACTTCATCGGACCTCAGATCTGCTGACATCAGGTAAAGTACAGAAAACAACGTTGGTGTGACCATGTCATGCGAGCCAAAGACTTTAACTCCTCCAGGGAACTGTTGATGAAGGGGAACGGAGGGGGTGGGGTGGGGTGGGGGCACAGCAATGGTGATGGATTAACAGTATCGCAGGATGGATAGGGAAAACATCTGCTGAGACGCAAGCCTTCTCACCCAGCCCATAAAACTGGAGGAACCTGATGAACCGCTCTTCACTGTGGTGCCAACGACTCCTGGGCCCCAGGGAGCTCAGGGAGAGTACGAGAATATACATAAATATACACATACATGCAGAGACAGAGAGACAGACAGACAGACACAGCCAGAGAGAGAGAGAGAGAGCGAGAGAGAGATACGGAGACGGAGACGGATATTTATTTCATTAATAGGCCATTGCAAAGAGAGAGAGAGAGAGAGACAGAGACACAGAGACAGAGACAGAGAGACAGACAAAGAGACCAAGAGAGACAGAGACAGACGGACAGACGGACGGACAGACAGGGAAAATATATAATACGGAATGTGTGTATTTCCTGGGCAAGTCATGATATAAGTATATTTTCTATTTTGCCTGGGGAACATGTTTATTCCCTGACAATTTTAGGGTAGAGAAAAATTTCTTGTGAAACTGGGCCGGCCATTTCGTGTACGTATTCCTGGCCTCAATTTTCGTACTTTTTCTCCACACATTTTCCCTGAGTTTCTTTTTTTTTACGCATTGTGTATCATTCATGTGCATTCTTCCGTGTGTTTGCTGGTTCCAGCTATGATTATATCCTCTATTATCATTCCTCTACAATTTTTGAATGAGAGAGAAGCAGAGAAAGGGGGGGGGGGGGGGGGGAAGACGGGAGACAGAGAGAGAGAGAGGAGGAGGGGAGGAGGAGGAAATGACATTAGCCAGTGTTATGGGTGTAGTTTCTTTAAACAGCAATACATTATCAACATGCTGGGTGAATGATGCTTGCATTTGCTTATCTGCTTTGCCTTCACACAACACACGCGCGCACCTGCTGCGCGCGCGCGCACGCACGCGCACACACACACACACACACACATACACACACAACACACACACACACACACAACACACACACACACACACACACACACACACACACACAAATGCGCGCGCACGCACACGCACACGCAAGAGGGCAGGATGAAAAAAAAAAGCTGTAAAGCTTATTCTTTAACCCTCAATAAAGATCATTTTGACTTGACACGCACACGCAAACACACACAAACACAAACGCGCGCGTACACACACACACACAGAGAGAGAGAGAGAGAGAGAGAGAGAGAGAGAGAGAGAGAGAGAGAGAGAGAGAGAGAGAGAGAGAGAGAGAGAGAGAGAGAGAGAGAGAGAGAAAGCGAAAGAGAGAGAGAGAGAGAAAGCGAAAGAGAGAGAGAGAGATCGTAATGTTTTAACCCTGTTCTGCCGACGTCTAACGCAAGGCAGTCATTCAAAGAGATGTTTATTGATTCAAACTCAGCTGTACATATAAAATCAGGGGAAACAAAATAATGTGAAATCTATTGCAGCATCATATTCAGCTGTATTTTCTACACACTTTCGCAAGCAGTCTTGCCATTGATGTTTGAACTATCAGAATAATTATGGGCACTTGTTTATCATGTATGACTCATGGCCATTTTGCCTTGGCTTAAGGCTGTGTCAGGCTAATTGACATAGGCTAGAACACCAAGGCTACATCAAAATGTTGTTATGCTTTGCATAGTTATGCGGGGATTGTCTTCAGTTGTGACAAGCTCCTAGCATAACATTATCAGTCTCTAAAATCCCCCGAAGTCGGAGTGTGGCTGCCCATGTGGCGGGGTAATCAAAAACGGTCACACACGTAATGTTCTCATCCCCAGCTGATGCATTTGTACCACAGTGTTCAAGTACTTCGGCTGTTTGGATGATCCCTGGAGTCATTTAGCCAGGGTACGACAACAACAACAACAACTCATGGCCATTTCTGTGCTGACGAATCGCTCTTCAGTGGTGTCCAGTTAAGCCTATCCTAATCCAGCTTATGATGAGCTTAACTCCATTTGTGTTTTCTAAATGTCCATGCATCGGTACTTTTCTTTGATTTTATCGCACTATTTTTTCCCATTTTCGATATCATTATCATCATTATAAGTTTTATTTTCATGATTATGATTATGATTATTACTGTTATCACAACTGTGTCTTTTTTAGTTTTTGATCTTACTACCGTTCCCATTTTTCTATGTTTTTATTGAAGAAGTTATCAGTAGTAATATTGTTGTTGTAACTATTCTTCTCCTCCTCCTCCCTCTTCTAATATTTACATTACTATCACTACAATTACTACTATCATTCAGGTTAGTTTTATCATGATATGATAACATTATTGTTATTACAATTCTTAGTTCATTATCATTTTTATTATTGTTATCATTATTTCATCATCATCATCATCATCATCATCATCATCATTATCATCATTCTTAATCTGTATCTCCTTCCCTTCAAACTCAGTTCCACTTCCTACTTTTAGTTGTTCACCCAAGACCAAATTTGCCATCCAGATTGAAGAGACAAAGTGACCGTCTGTTCGGCTTTTGTTTTCATTATTTTGAATGTTATTTGTCCTACCTGAAGATTTTTATCCAATAGGCCAAAACGCGTTGTGTTGGTTTTAATCCTGTTTGTCCCTTCGTTTGGCGGCCCAGTAATTCTGTTTCAATTCCGCCTCCGGTCACCCTACTTACTTTCTTTCTTTCTTTCTTTCTTTCTTTCCTTCTTTCTGCGTATGCAGGCTGATACTCCTGCGGACACTGCCTGTATAGACAGGCAGTGGAGTTTTGTGTGTATGATCGTTTTTTATCCCGCCATTAAGGCAGCCATACTCCACCTTCGGGGAAGGTGCATGCTACGTGTAACGTGTCATCCATACCAACGGCCGAACTGGCCTTCTCTTCCGAAAGTTGGTGATGGGATTTGACGTGTGTGCAAGATGTTATGCATGCGTTCATACACGGAACCTCGGTTTATAGTCTCATTCGAAGGACTGTATGGGGAACGGAGTCAGAACCAATGTTAACTCCGAGGGATAACCCCCCTGTGCCGAAATTCGAACCCGCAAGCCCAGGATCACGAGTCCGGCGCTCTACCAACCGAGCTATTCCGGCCCCACCCTACTCTGAAACCCCCTTCATTGACGAGGGCAATAACCGCTTTGCTGCGGAGTGGATCCCCTGGGCCTGTTCCCCATGAACCGCCCCGTACCGACAACTCTGAAGCAAGCTCGCCGCAAAGATGGACTGACATGCAGAAGAAATTGAAATTCAGATCACCTCGAGAGCAGGGCGTGAAGCATCACAGATCTTGAGACGTTAATGTGTCACTGGGCCGTTTTCGATCGCACCGCACGGCACGACAGGGCACGGTCAGCACGGCGGGGCGGGGCAGGGCAGGGCAGGGCAGGGTATGACAGTACAGGGCAGGACAGGACAGTACAGGGCAGGACAGGACAGGGTAGGGCAGGGCAGAGCAGGGCAGGACAGGGCCAGACAGGACAGGGCAGGGCAGGACAGGGCAGGACAGGGCAGGACAGAGCAGAGCAGGGCAGGGCAGGACAGGACAGGACAGGACAGGACAGGACAGGACAGGACAGGACAGGACAGGACAGGACAGGACAGGACAGGACAGGACAGGACAGGGCAGGACAGGACAGGGCAGGACAGGGTAGGGCAGAGCAGAGCAGGGCAGGACAGGACAGGACAGGACAGGGTAGGGCAGAGCAGAGCAGAGCAGGGCAGGACAGGGCAGGACAGGGCAGGACAGGACAGGGTAGGGCAGGGTATGACAGTACAGGGCAGGACAGGGCAGGGCAGGGCAGGGCAGAGCAGGACAGGGCAGGGCAGGGCAGAGCAGGACATGGCAGGACAGGGCAGGGCAGGGCAGGGCAGAGCAGGACAGGGCAGAACAGGGCAGGGCAGGGCAGGGCAGGGCAGGGCAGGGCAGGGCAGGACAGGACAGGACAGGACAGGGCAGGGCAGGGCAGGGCAGGGCAGGCAGGGCAGGACATGGCAGGACAGGACAGGGCAGGGCAGGGCAGGGCAGGGCAGGACAGGAGAGGGCAGCACAGGGCAGGGCAGGGCAGGGCAGGGCAGAGCAGGACATGGCAGGACAGGACAGGACAGGACAGGGCAGGGCAGGGCAGGGCAGGGCAGAGCAGGACAGGGCAGGACAGGACAGGGTAGGGCAGGGTATGACAGTACAGGGCAGAGCAGGACATGGCAGGACAGGGCAGAGCAGGGCAGGGCAGGACATGGCAGGGCAGGGCAGGGCAGGGCAGAGCAGGACAGGGCAGGGTATGACAGTACATGGCAGAGCAGGACATGGCAGGACAGGACAGGGCAGGGCAGAGCAGGACAGGGCAGGGCAGGGCAGGGCAGGGCAGAGCAGGGCAGGGCAGGACAGGGCAGGGCAGAGCAGGGCAGGGTATGACAGTACAGGGCAGGACAGGACATGGCAGGACAGGCAGGGCAGGGCAGGGCAGGGCAGGGCAGGGCAGGGCAGGGCAGAGCAGGACAGGGCAGGACAGGGCAGGACATGGCAGGACAGGGCAGGGCAGGGCAGAGCAGGGCAGGGTATGGCAGGGCAGAGCAGGACAGGACATGGCAGGACAGGGCAGGGCAGGGCAGAGCAGGGCAGGGCAGAGCAGGGCAGGGTATGACAGTACAGGGCAGAGCAGGACATGGCAGGGCAGAGCAGGGCAGGGCAGGGCAGAGCACAGGGTATGACAGTACAGGGCAGGGCAGGGCAGCGCAGGACAGGGCAGGGCAGAGCAGGACAGGACAGGGTATGACAGTGCAGGGTAGGATAGGGTAGGGCAGGGCAGGGCAGGGCACAGCATGACACGGCACAGTAGCTCAAGGCGAGGCTCGGCCCGGTACGCTCGCCGTTTCGGGTTTATGATGAGTTTCTGGTGTACTGGAAAAGCTGAGCTGCTAGCTGGGAATGGAATGCAGCCGGTCGTGGCTCAGAATGGATTACTCCGGCAGCATGGTCGCAAAACGGCCCGGGGTGGCTCGAAATGCTGCTTAAATCAGACTGGGCCAAACGCCGGCCCCGCTCGTAAAGCAGTGACATTGTAGATGATGGTTCACGAGGGTTGTAAAGATGGTGCTGTGGGGTTTTAATTGATGCGGTCTGAAACCACATGCCACTTCTGTTCTCAACGGTTCCTTTCATAATACACCACAGTGTCAACCAGGCCCGAGAGAAACAGAGACCTGCAGTGTTACCCAGGAACTTGAAACACCACTCTTACTGACAGACGCGTGAGTGGGTGAAACTGGATCGTGGGGTTCCAGTGGTCATATTGGAGCCTGTACAACGCCCAACTCCGAGAAGAAGACAGCCGTGGGAGAATGACAGATCAACGATAAAGATTCTTTCATTAATTAACCAATAAATTAACAAAGGAAATGGTTTTGGTGCTGCATCGTTCAAACATGCACACATCAGGCATGTGAAGATAGAGACAACAATATACACAAACAACGGAAATACAAGACAAGCGGGTACAAACAAGGGTAAAAATCAAAGTTCTGTATATGTGAATAGATGCTGAAGAGCACGTATGTACGTATTCTTACAAACACACACACACACGCGCGTACACTCATATCCAGAAGAATCCTGCCAAGCGACAGCCTTAAACACTGCAGCATAAAGTAATTGAGGGAGACACGTTTGGATGAGGGAGACGCCGTTTGTGAATCGTCTGCTTTAACGAGCCAGATTACATGTAAACGCAAAACCAGATTGCATATTAACGCTCATTTGATACATAATACAAAAAAGACATGTTTATTAGGATTTTTTTCCGAAATCACAAAGAACAGACATTTTAAAAGCACTCTTCAGATCGCGCCAGCACAAGGCTAAAACGTGCGTGTGCGTAGGTGCGTGCGTGCGCGCGCATGCGTCCGTCTGCGTGCGTGTGTTCTGTAGGAGAGGTTTTTCATACACACACACACACACGACACGCAAGCACGCACGCACACGCACACACACACACACACACACACACACACACATATGAAGAGATCTAATATTGGAGTACGTATTCCCAATCCTTGTCTGTATTGATCGATTAAAAAGAAAGCTTTTGATAAAATCAAACATATTACCCACAATACCAACTTTTCGTAACTTTGTCAGTAGTCGATTGTGCCACACTTGGTCGTAAGCCTTTTTGACGTCAAAAAACGTAGCAAGAAATTCTTTCGTCTGGCAAACTGTTGCTTAATTTGAGTAGTTAGTTTAATCAGGTGATCAATGGTTGATCTACCTCTTCTAAATCCTGCTGATTAATTGAATAACCTTGTACTTTTCACAATAGTGATTAAGTCTCCTTAATATAAATTCTCTCCATAAGTTACATGTGTGTGACGTTAACGCAATTGGTCTATAGCTGTTTTTTATCATTCCGGGGCTTTCCTTGTTTGTAAAATGGGTACAACAATTGACTGCTTCCATACGTTTGGTAGTTGTCCACTTTCCCAGCATTTTTGAAAGATAAAATGTAAAAAATTTTAAAACATATTTAGTGATAAATGACCTAACATTTCGTTAGAAATTCCATCCAGCCCAACTGATGTTTTCTTGCTGCCGAGATTAGAGATACATTCTTTTAATTCTCCTATCGTAATTGCAGCATTAATAGATAGATTTCTGGTCGGTTCCGAGTCTTCATCACTAAGCTGTAACTCATGTTCTGCTCTGTACTTTCTATCTTTGCCCCGATAGTCCATCGCTGCGACTGTTATTTGCAAACATATCAGCAAAGGCTTCGGCTTTTTCGTAATTAGTTGGCAAATCACAATGAGACAATTGTACTGGATATTGTGGCAATTTACGCCATTCTTCATTGTTTTCAATTTTTCCCATACTTTCTGAAGATCTTTATGATTTGAAACTTCATTTGTACAAAAAGATTACCAATATTCTTTTTTGACCTCATCTATTACTCTTTTTACATTTATTTTGGCTTTTTTCATTTCCATATGATTTTCAATAGATTGGTGCTTTAGATAAGCATTAAATTTTAACTTTTTCTCGTCTTTTGCTCTCTGGCAAGCTTCATTCCACCAAATGTTACCGACATGCTTTTTTGATGTTATTGACTTATACTTGGGAATGGATTCGTCAGCAGCATGCAGAACAGCTTTAGTAAACATCATGTATAAGGTGTCAATACCTGATCAGAAGTTTCGAACTCATCAAAAAGACAGTAATATGTTTGTAAATTTGTTCCAGTCACTACGTTTGTAATTGTATTTTGGAATTTTTGTCTTCTGTTGAGTCTGTAGCGGAAGGCTGATCTAGTTCAAACCTGGTCACAAGTGGTATATGATCACTGTTCAGAGGATCATCTATTGGGTTCCAGGTACAAAAGGGTGTTAACTTAGGTGACGCCAGTGTTAAGTCGATGGCGGTGGCTCTATGATTGGGGTTATCGGGTATGCGTGTGATTCGCCCATCTTTTAGAAGACAGAGGAGGAATCCACAAGATTTTCAACAAAACGGTTGCTTGTAACTATTTGACATTCCTTCTCCCAGAAAGGTGAGTGAGCATTAAAGTCACCCGTGATCAAGAATTTTTTATTTTGTTCTGCTGGTAGCATACGAATCCATTCAGTGTTCTGCTCATTTGGACCAAGGGGTAGGTAGACAGAAACTAGGGTTTTAACAGTGAAGAATTGAATCCGACAGTAACAGCACAAGAATTTAAGTTAGGTATATCAGATGGTGCAGGACTGGGAAAAAGAGTGTAAGAAACCCCCTCACGTACATAAATAGCCGTAGATACTTTTCCAGTGGTATCATCATTTTGATGGATTGGTGGATAATAGTAATTATCTATCTTTGGCAGCTTTTCTTTTTTAACATTCAAGGACTGAAAAGACAATCTTGTGATCGTGTTGGGGCAAAATGTTGAACTAAACAGTCTAAATTTTTGACAATGGAACGACAGTTCCACTGGAATATATCAAAAATGTTCTCATTAGTTCTACTCATTATTGGTAACCAGTCGTATCAAGTTAAATGTTAAATCAAGGTAGTCTCAAAGATTTACATACACCGAGAGGAGAACAATTTAAAAAAAAGTGAAGCAAAGAAGGTGCGTGAGAAGAGAAGGGGAAAGGTATGTAAAAAAAAAAAGTAATAATGATAATAATAATAATAAAAATAATAATGACGTGAAAATAAAAATTTCAAATATGCGTTAAGCAATAGCTTAAATCAACTATCTGTTTATACTAAATGTACTTAAATGTCTAGTAGGCATAAAGTCATTAATGGCGAAGAACAATGGGAAATTCTCAGCTTCGTAAATGTCAGTAAATCTTGATCTCTGTGACAAAAGTTATCACAAGTGTTGGTGAAACATGTCCCAGTCATTCAATGCGTAGAAGCGGTTATGCCAGGCGTGGTGTTGAGGGCCAGGTAGAACTGGGGTCGGTGGAATCAGGGCTGACGTGCAGGCCGTTTCGGGGTTTCCCACACCAGGTTTCGGACGCGACGTCCAATGTTGCCAGCCAGTATGCTGGTGCCTCTTGTAGTGGGGTGAATGCCGTCCCTGAGGTGATGTTTCTTCAAGTTGTCGTGTTTAATTATACAGATGTTACGTATCTCCAGTAGTTCTGATGTGATGGCAGCATTGAATAATTCCTCTTTGCCTCCAGCGTCTGGTCTTTGACAGTGGTGACATTGCTTACTACGAACTGCGTTTGGGTTTTTTCTTGGCAGCTTCCTTCAAAGAAAGTACAAATGACTTGCTTAATTCGATACTGTTCTTAGATTTCAAGTCGTTGATTCCAGAGTGTATTAAGATATCTATATTTCTTGAGTCGGAGCTGACAGCTTTCAGGGAATTCTGCACGTCGGTTACTGTAGATATCTTTTTCATGGAGGTTTTGAAATTGTATGACCTCCCCAATCTGTCCCCATGTACGCGATTCAGCACCGAGTCATGCAGAATCAAAACTTCCGGCATATTCTCACGTTCTTTTTTTTTTCGATTCGTGTTGACCCAGCGTGTTTTTGTTTGACGTCAGACTTACTTACGTCCATGGGAAGATCTGTGGAGTTGTTTACGAGATCTATTCTGAGTTGGTGTAAGGCCTTGCCCCGTGAAGGTTCCTGCTGCGCGGTGTTTCGATGATGGCTTGGAACCCCCAGGAACAGCAGCTGGTCTTGCTACAACTTCAGCGTAAGTCGGGGCTGCTAGGCCTGTGCTGCCACTGTCCGTTTGTGTGCCTATGGTTGTCAAGGTGATTGTTTTCTTTCATGGCACTGGGCACAATTCCTTTCGGCTTGTAAACTTTTCTCCAGGGGGGAAACACGATCGCAGAGTGCCGAAATGGTGTTTTTGAGGTCCGCGATCGATTGAAACATCTCCCATTCTCCACGGTCATAGGGACGGCCTGGGTAGGTGTAGCTTCATCTCTGGTATTAGCTGGGGCAGTTGGATGAGCTGGTTGCCCGCTTCGTGGAGATTGGTTTCAATTCCTCTGGAATGTGAGGACGCCCCAGGACGTTTTCAAGCTGTCTGCTTTCAGGCTGCTTACTGAAGCAGCAGCACGTAAGCCTGCACTTCTGGTCTTCATCTTCAGAACACTCACAACACCTTTTGTCGGAGAGAAGAAAATTAGGAGCTGAGTGTCGTCGCCATTTTGATCCGTAATTGCCCCTATCTTGTTCAATATTCTAATTTCAGATCTTCCTAGGGGGTTATCGAAAGATGCAGTTGTAGCTCAATATGCCGACGACATCTGTTTATGGATGAAAGTAATCAATGAAAAGAAAAACTCCTACCAGAGCTCTGAATTACACCAAGAAGTTATACCAACACGAACTTGATAAAATAAGTAAATATATGACTGAAAATGGTCTTTCATTATCTCTTGAAAAAAACCAATATTATGCTTTTCAATTCAGGATACAACCCTGAAAAACTTCCTGTATTTTCTATCCATGGTTCAGTCATACAATATACTCAAACGACTAAGTTTTTGGGAGTCTATCTCACTTCAAAACTTTCCTGGACCAGCCATATTGAGCACATACTAACTAAAGCAAGAAGGAGCTTAAACTTATTAAAAATCATTAGAAAACAAAAGTGGGGACAGGATACAAAAATATTAATATTACTGTCAACGTCACTTGTGCGCTCCAAATTGACGTATGCACAGGAGGTATTCTTTAGTGCTCCACAACATTTACTGACTAAAATGCAAAGTGTTGACTGCAAAGCCTATAAACTTTCCCTAGGAGTTCCATTTCATGCATCAAATTTAGGAACCTATAAGGAAGCAGGTGTTTTACCTCTTGATGAGCTAAGATGTCTTTCTGCTGCCAAATATGTTTTACGAAGCTCCTCGTTCGAAAATTTCACAGAGGCCGAAGTTTGCATGAGGTCCGATCTTCATTTTGCAAAAAAGGGCTAAATCCATCCAATCATTAAAATCCATAAACACATTTACTTCAGATCTCTTTAAAAAAATCAAAATTAAACAGAAAGGACATAGCAACAAACCTTCCTACTCACCTATACCTACATGGGAGATGAACAACCTGGAGCTTGGGCATAGATCACACAAACTTATCCAAAAATGATTCACCTAATATCCTGAAAAGTGCCGTCCCGCTCCCATATTGATAACAAGTA
>CM031607.1:19616795-19617946 GCA_018398815.1 Conus ventricosus
CTCCAGTCACTGAATGTTAAAAAAGATAAGCTACCTAGGTTTCATAATTATTATTTCCCTCCTATTTGTCAAAAAAGAAACTCGAACGGGAAAATAAATACAGCTATTTACATATATGAAGGGGTAAAGTACACTCTGTGCCCTAGCCCTGTTCCAGATATACCTAATGTACACTCGTGTGCTGTGACAGTTCAACTTGATAACATCTTATTAACGGTCATATCCGTATATTTACCAAGGGGACCAGACGAAAATAACACCGAATGGATTCGCACACTTCAAGCGGATAAAGGCAACAAAGTTCTAGTAACAGGAGATTTTAATGCGCATGCGCCTTTTTGGGAGAAGAACTGTGAAAACATAACAAGCAACCGTTTTATTGAGAATATAATTGATTCAACATTATATCTACTGAATGATGGTCGAGTAACGCGCATTCCTGACAATCCTAATCATAGAGCTACTGCTATTGATCTCACCATGGTGTCTCCAGACCTAGCGCCAGTTTGTGAATGGAACACACTTATTGATAGCTTAAATAGTGATCATTTCCGGTTATTTCTAGCTTTGAAGTTACGAGCACAACAACCATTGATCCAGTTGAGGACAAAGTTCCAAAGTATAACTATAAACTTGCTAATTGGGACAAGTTTGAAGAAATAATGTCTACATTTTACGTTGAGGATATTGTGACGGGTCTCCGACGCCCCCCCCCCCCCCCCCCCCCCCCCCCCTCATTATTAAAATATGATTTTCATATTCAGGGATGCAGGGGGTTATAGACAGAAGTATTTATGCTTTCACAACCAAAATGCGCTCTCGCATAGGCACACGCACTCTGTCACTCACATCGGGCCCGCACAAAGGTGACGGGAAACCAATAACATTTCATAGAAATGATCAACTTTTATTCAACTTGACTCCGAGCCCCCACCCGTCACTACACAACACAACTATCTGTATCATACAACAATGTAAACAGCATACAGACAATTTCATAAATCGCATCCCCTGTTCTTCAGTTATTCTTACTTAGCCAGAAAGACAATATTCCACTATTCTGTTTGCCACTATAACTAAGAGCAAATAAACATCCATAACTTGCCACATCCTGTGACCGTCATTTTCATCCTGTAAGAAGCTGCACAGTT
>CM031607.1:19618046-19638046 GCA_018398815.1 Conus ventricosus
TTTTCGTTATTACGTTTTTGTGCAAGCATTTTCACTTCTGCTGATTCCTTGGGAATTTTAGTTTATTTACAGATAAATTGCTTCTTCTACGAAACCGTGCAAAACGAGCAAAATATCTAAAAACAACAGATATAGGTATTCCAGTGGGAAGCGTAGTTTTTTAAAATTCGAATAATTGTAGGATTCTCTTCTGTTTCCAGAACTGGTACGTCTTATAAATGCGGGCATTAGGCAAACCTTTTTGTTTTAACCAAGAAGAGCTGAACTGAATGTTTTCGTGATAAAACCCAGAAACCACTCAAACAGGCATCGTCTTACGCTCTTTTAGAAAAATTTCTGAATGGGGTGGTTGTGGTATCGGCAATCTGCGCGATAAATTACTTTTAAAGTAGATAAGGCATCCGAAATTTAAATTTTGCACGCATTTCATCCAAAGGAAACAGCTTCTACAGATGATATTAACATAGCTAAAAAACTTTCCATTAAGCGATAAAAGGGGGCGTGGACCGTTGTTTTGAAGGATGAATTTATAAAACTTAAGCACCGATGGATGGCATTTTTGAGACATGAAACCCACCTTTGGCAGCCGCATGATAAGCTTGTCAGGCTGCTCTACAAACGGTTCTCTCATAAATGGAACATCTGTGCCTAAGTGCACTATTGATCCAATTCCGATTGAAAGGGCGAAGGCTACTCCTGATGCTGTATTATATATATAGACTGCACTCGGCAAGGTGAACTTGAGTTCTGGCGTTAAATGTGGCACCCGACCTTAATCATGGCTGTAGTTACACCCTTGCCTTACCTTTGCCTTCACTGCCCCTACGTCGAGCGACTCCTGAGGCGGTCAAAGCGCTCCCAGTGATCGATCTTTTGCCAGTCTGTTGACATCCCCAAATTCCTCAGTGATCGATCCTTCGTCAGTCTGTTGACATCCTTCAAATTCCTCAGTGTCGATCCTTCCGTCAGTCTGTTGACATTTCTCAAATTCCTATCGGGCAGTCATACGTTCTCTTTCCCCCTGTTTGCCGCCAGCTCCTCTTTAGTCGCCCCCTCTTTTTTCTTGCTGCTGGGATCCACCTGACGGCCTGGTTTGCAGGCCTTTTTGTGGGGAGCCTCCATACATGGCCTGCCCGGCGGAAGCATCGGTTGCAGATAGTGGGTTGATACAGGAGTTGTTGGCATTAACCTCCTATCTCTTCGGTTGACACAAAGTTATCCACTTAATTTCCTCAGTAAAAATTTTACACACAGTTATTCCACTTAATACCTCAGTAAAAATTTTACACAAAGTTATCCATTTTAAAGCCTCAGTAAAATTTGACACAAAGTTATTCCCCTTAATACTCCTCAGTAAAATTTGAACAAAGTTATCCACTTAATGCCTCAGTAAAATTTGACACAAAGTTATCCATTTAATGCCTCAGTAAAATTGGACACAGTTATTCCACTTGTTGCCCGGGTTTTTACTGAGGCATTTCTTCCCCGAAGATGGAGTATGGCTGCCTTAATGGCGGGATAGAAAAGGGTCTTTACACACAAACTCCACTGCCTGGCCTATACAGGGAGTGTTCCGCAGGAGTATCAGCCTGCGTACGCAGAAAGAAAGAAGAACTGAGGCATTTGGTGTCAAACGCATCCAGTCTTCTTCCCGGATGTGTTGTAAGTTGGCAGGTTTTGCACCCGTATAGCAATGGAACAGAACATTTCGTTTTGCACCCGTTATAGAAATGTAAACAGAAACATTTTGTGTTTTTGGAATCGCAGTTTGCTTCTAAGAGGGTATTTTCTTACTTCTCCACATTTTGTTCTGCGATTGAAAGCTGCAGATGCCTTCCTATTGCAACACTTCCGTTCACGATGGTCGCTCGGGTTGTTGATGCAGCTGCCTGAATAGGTGACATTCTCTGCTCATCAGCTTTCTTCTGACCAGTGAAGACCATCCGTCGGAGGCTGGTTTTTCCCCACTGCACAGTTCTCGGACTTCTAGACACTGATGACAGGGCCGATGCTTCCTGCATTCTGCCGACGTCGTCCAGTAGATGCTTGAGGTCCCGGATGTTGCTTGTCAAGGGAGTTATGTCGTCAGCGAAGTCCACACTAGGAAATTTCTTCCTTTCAGCTATTCGATTCCTTTTCTTTGGATAATAGCCTAACAATTGCAAAGAGGAGAAAGGGGGGGGGGGGGGGGGGGGGGGGGGGGTTGTCGGGGGGAGATAAATACCCTAGCCTCGTGAATTCAGAAGGTGAATTTGACCATGATCACAATGAAAAAAATAAATGAAAAAAGGGTGGTGGAAAAGGTATCCAGGAAAAAAATACAACCAACGTTTCGGTCCTTAAACCCTTAAAAAACTTGCTTGAGTTTGCTGTCACCATGAATTTTGTTCACCTTCATCATTTAAATTGCTTTGTTCTCTTAACTTCTTTACCATTGAAAAATTTGGGTTTTAAGGCCCAAAGTTTTGGTTGATCTTTTCCTTGGTTGACCTTTTCCACCCGTTTTTTTTTTCATCGATGAATTGTTAATGTTAATCTTAAAATATGGAAACGCATCCAGTATGAAAGCTTTCAGTGAAAGGCTTTATTTCATCAAAAGGAATGTCCAGCCTTCGCATCTGCAAACCAGCTGACGTACAGAAACAGAATTTTTTGGGAGGAGTACATCTTTTTACAGTCGTTCATCCCAGAAGATCTAGTTCTTTGTTTAAAGGGGCTACCTCCCAGGCATTTTCGAAAAGTTCAGCTTTCAGATCGTTTTAAAAAGAAAAAAGAAAATCAAAAAGGACACTGCGTTTTAGATCTGCCCCCAGAGCAAGGGGTATTCACCCCCTTTTCTAGAAAACAAGGGTTAATGATACCTCCAACGAGAACTTTCGGGGGTGCGGCGGATTGACCCGAACGTTTCTAAAAGTTTTATGAACGGGGAAAAGGGGGGAGGGGAGTAGGGGAGGGGTGGAGGGAAGGGGAAGTGGGGGAGGGAGGGGAGTGCGGTCGTTTATACAACATCAAATGTGACGAGAGCTTCGTTCGAGTAGCCACCGGGTCACCTTTCAACAGCGTACTGTCTGATTCCAGGCTGCATCGTTCATCGTTCGAGTATTTGTGTTGGTTAAAGAGTCATTCACGGACAGTTTTCTAGCTTCGGGGGGACAATAACGAAATCAGGTCTTTGGAGCCTGATGGAGTTGATGAAATTTCTTTTCAACCGCGGACATATCCCCACAGCCGATCGCCAGTGTGAGATGGACCTTTTGTAGAATATTCAGGGGCGTGTTCATACTTCTTTCAGCATTTTTCTCCACGTACTATTTTCTTCTTTTGTGTGTGCTTCAAAAGGTACATGCCCCCTTTTCAAACGTGATCTTAAACACCGGATGCAAAGTTCTACACACGCACACACAAACACCACTCATCACTCACGCGCGCGGACACACACCCCACACACACCTCAAAACTGTTTTGTAAAGGGGTGAAGTAACCCCACACGGCCGTACACGCTGCCCCGTGACCACCATGAAGCAGACTTCACTCACTGGCCTGGCAAGCTGACAGTACTGCCAGAACTGGAGCGCTCGTTTATTTGGGACCGAGGTACTCTAGACATCGAATATTTTTAGGGCCACTGTTAAAAGGGCTTATCTCCGTCTCCTTCCCCCTGCATTTCTCTACATGATCAAGCCAGGGTGAAGGTGTGTGTGTGTGTGTGCGTGGGGCGTGTGTGCGTGTGTGCGTGTGCGCGTTTGTCTCCCTCCCTCCCCCCCCTCACTCACTCTCTGCTTCACTTTTCCCGTCCCTGACAGAGGAAACGGATGGGATACATCTATGTATAGCTAGGTAGTCTTCGACGGTTTGTGTTCCAACGAAGGCACCAATCTAGTAATGATAATATAATGTGTCACTGTATAAGACAGTAGACAGGGATATATGTTTTAATATATCCCGTTATAACCACCCCTTTCCCCCTTTTATTAAGTATGAACGCCACACAACAAACACACACAAAAGAAAATCAGTGCACAAACAGAAGGCTTTATTTGCATTCACACACGCACTCTCACCCACAGAATGGCAGATGAAACACCAATACCTTTATATATCCGACCATGGGGCAGTTTTCCCACACATACACACAAAAAACAACAACAAACAAACCCCAAAAGAATCCAACAATACTATAAAATACTCGACCATCAACACATGGCCCCTTATGCATCCCCGTGCACGCATGTGCTGCACGTTTACATATAACAACCCTTCCCTCAGGAGGCACAAATACACACCTCAGCCCACCAAAGGCAATCCCCGAAGGAACAGGGTGACTCATCACATCCCCTGGTAACCCCAGGCTGAAATACCAAACAAGGTTGATACCTCATAAACTGAGATGCCCACGCGATGTCTCTTTTCCAAAATGTATTCTTTCTGCAAATTTTTTATAGCCGGTGTCAAACCCCCCGGGACAAAAAAGCTAACCCCCAAATGTTCAACACCAATTGTTCAAGTAACCCGCACCCACTGTTGTCCTTTCAATATTTCCCATCCGAAGTCCCTGCGGGTACTTGACAGGCAAAAACAAAACCCCCCCAAAAAAACTTCCCCAAAAAAAAACAAACAAAACAAAACCACACACACAAAAAAAACACACAACAACGGCAACACAGCGTTTCCCGATATGGTTATGAAAACGGACTGCTTGGACGGCGCTCATACTAATGCACCGCCAAAACACAAAACCTTCACTGAAGCGCTTGATACGCAATAGGAAAAGGAACGTTGTGACACGTCGAAGAACGCGGTTCCCTCCCTACCGGCACCAACCCACCCGCGGTCACACGCTGATGGAATACTGCGGTGGGCCCTCAAGACGCTTGGGCCACCCTGACGAGACAGTTGAAGTCGGGAGGAACTGCCACACCCTCGGACTGTGGAAGAGAGATGCCCGTCCCGACCGGAACGCATCCTGCCGGCTCCGGGTGCTCTCCACTCCGGCAGAGAAGTGGCAGGGATGACAGTGGGGATGGCGGTGCCAACTCCACCACCAGAGAGGCCGACCCTCACGGATTTGCCGTGTGGGGAGGTACACAAAACTCCCCGGGAAAACCCGTGCAAAAGAAATGTCTTATACCACAGAAATACAGTTATACTTATTTGTTGCTTCACTAAAGTAAATGATTCTCAGTGTTTACATGTACCAACCCAAAGTGCGACACTAATTTGGGAATTTTAAAACATGACTTATACAACCACCCCCCTTGACATCAAAATTCTCTCACACCAGAAATGTTCCATTACACATGTAAACCAATTCATTGACTTCCACTTCCATCAACAGCCACAACATAATTATAAACCATTCCTTCATAAAAGTGATTACACTATCTGAATTACATGCCCACGACTTCATTTCCCATCGAGGTCTCCAAGACAATGATTCAATAAGATTATAAATCATATTCACTGCAACGAACAAACGAACAATCCGACGTTAGTGACGACAGTACCGGTCACAATTTAGGATCGATTACTCAGTAACATGCTTAATAGACCAAACACATTTCAAGCCAAAACCAAAATAATAGATTGAACCCGGGTATCCTAATTTCCTAGAGGCACAATCACAATTCTACAAATGTCATCAAAAAATTATCAAGCCTATGACAATCACCATTACAAGCTCGACAAGGATTTTCCGGGGCGCTGCTATACATTGTCTACCGAAAACCACAATGCTGCGGAAAACATCTTTGAATACTAGTGCACACAGTCGACTAAAACAACCATATACATATATACACACCAAATGAAGGCTTCTGAAACACAATTCCTAAATATCTTAAACACCTTTTATTATTATCATCTATTTTTTCTCTTCTATTTCTAATCGTAATAACCTATTTCCCAAATAATCTAACTAATACTACTATTGTTTTTAAACACAATCATGGTTCACCTGCTAATCTTTTAAAAATAATTGAAAAAAAACAACAACTCTTTTATTAATATAACTATCCCTAATTCTCCTTTCCGCCCATCCAACCCGGTTTAGTTCCAGTGCAAACGCCAAAAGTGAACTCCACAAGACGTGGCTATCCAAAGTACCACCACCCGTCACCCATCAATAAAACCCCACACACGCCCAGACACATTAAAGCAGTCTGCCCTCCGTACCTAGCACGCACCGCGTGGGCAGTTTCCCCCTTTTTATATTAAAAGTTCCGTCCTCCGATACCAACGTACAACTCAAAAAAAAACCAATCTTTATCAAACTTAAAACCGATTTCTTGTACACCAGCGACCACTAACCCAAATACAACATTTTATGTCTTAGCGCATCAATACCGCTGTAAACACATTCACCTATCTGTATCGGTGTAGGAAACCCCAACGCACATTTTTTCATTCCCATATTTACGGTTTTTTTTCCTCGACCTTAAGTTCAAAATTTTATTTTCTCTCTCTTCAAACTTCCGCACGTTAAATCTCCTCCTCTTAGCCAAAATTCACATAAAAAGAATCTTTGCGAATAAAAATCAAATTAAAAGGAAATCCTCCCGTTCCGGGAAAATGAACACAAAAGTTGATGAAACCATGATATCTACAAACAACCAACTACACAGCCCTCCAGACTTTCCGCTACTTTACCCGCTCACCTTAGACAACAACAGGGGAAAGACCCCACAATGGACGACACCCCCAGTCGCCGGGACACTGCCAGACAGCCAACGCCCTGGTACGTGCAGAACCCCTCGCTGAACACCAAAAACCGACAGTCAAGACGCGGACGACACACTGGACGACACCCTCAGTCGCCGGGACACTGCCAAAACAGCCAACGCCCGGTACGTGCAGAACCCCTCGCTGAACACCGAAACACCGACCGCTTCTCTGGTAGCCAAACCTTCAAAAGTCGGTCGAGGGGATACCAAGACTCCCTGCCCCCAACGGCAGAAACAAACATGGACGAGGCCAACCCAACCTTCGCGGATAAACGCCTCAGTTCGTACTAACTTGCAGATACACCACGACACTCCGAGTTTACCTCGGAAACTCACAAGACAGCACTCACATTCACGGAATTCCCCCTACACATCGAAGAACTCCCGTTTCACGAGCGTTTGTTTACACACGTAAACCTCACTTTCCGACGGCTTGACACCTCTCCCCTCCCCCCTCCAAGAGTTAACAGGTAACAAATTCCCGGCAGGATTCACGCACTTCACGGTCACTGGCCCCCTTTGGCACTGGACGGGTCCACTCCCCAATTGTCACTGAGGCGACCTGTGTCAGTTCGTGCGTGACAAAGAATACTTATATAGCGTCTATTCCGGCTAGAGACAGCTATAAGCGCTTTACAATCCACACGGCAAGTGCTGAGACTTGCGAAGGGACATACTTGGGTAAGGCTGAGCTTTAGGACGGCCGGAATGCGAAGAATGGACGATGACCGGAAATTGCAAGGGAGGTAATCCGTGTTAGAGCTGGCGTTCAGCGAGAGTGACCCGCCGTTTTCATGGGACAAATGGGCAATGGTGGGGGACGCCCAAAGCAATTTAGCCCCCATCAATCAGCTTTCCAGTTCAACCAGAGAGAGAGAGAGAGAGAGAGGAGAGAGAGAGAGAAGGAGAGAGAGAGAGAGAGAATTCAGAACTCAGATGGTTTACTTCATTATGAAGGGGGGGGGGGGGGGTTATGGAGAAGATAACAATATCAGAGAGGAGAGAGAGAGAGAGAGAGAGGGGAGGAGAGAGAGAGAGAATTCAGAACTCAGATGGTTTACATTCATATTGAAAAGGGAAATTATGGAGAACATAACAATTTATGAGAGAAAGAGAGAGAGAGAGAGAGAGAGAGAGAGAGAGAGAGAGAGAGAGAGAGAAGAGAGAGGGGCGAGACATGGGTGTGGAACGGTACGCCTATGAAGCAGACGGTCGATAAGCTAGGCCCGATCGTTATCCGGCGTGCGCTTCACACCAATAATAAACTCGCTAAATCTGTTTACTCGAGCCGTAAACTGAGAAAGGGTAAATCATTTTGTGGGAAAGACATGCATCATCTTCCCCTGCTTTTCTTTTTTTTTTTTTTTGTTTCCCGGAAAAAAGGTCTACTGGGATTGATGCTACTGCAAGAACGGTGGGGGATGAAAGGGAGAGCGGAGGGGGGGGGGGGAGGGGGGGGGGGGGGGGGGGGTTAGCGAATTCGGAAAGATGAAGCCGCAAATAAAGGAAGTATGATATAGTAAATATTTTGAGCTCGTGCACAAAGATGTTGATATATTCACAGAACTACCGCCCCCCCTTCCCTCACCCGTTCCTCTTCCACCGCCCCCTAACGCTCCATACACATTTTTTCCTTTGATGGAGAGAGAGAGAGAGAGGAGAGGAGGAGGGGAGAGAGAGGAGAGAGAGAGAGCAGGAGAGAGAGAGGAGAGAGAAGGAGGAGAGAGAAGAGAGAGAGAGAGAGAGGCGGAAGTTTATTCAGAATAGGCCGTGGCTCCTTCTGAAGGGGATACAATGCTTTTGACAGTTTACTTTTGAATAAACAATGAATAATTAGATGATTATGTAACACAACAAGACAGCTGAGCATTAATTTCCAAATCCTGATTACGAAATCCAGTACCACTTGAATTGAATAATTCAGTGTGTCTTTTGAATGCTTTTACAAATATGTGTAAAACATTCTTCAATATGATTTCATTGATTTGCTATGAACAACACAACATTAATTACACATGAGTTTTTTTTGGGGGTGGGGGGGGGTGGGTGGGGGGGTGGGGTGGGGTGGGGGGGGTAAAACGGTTTGAAAAATCTTGGAAGGCAGGACAGCACCAAAAATGTTGTTCATCTTTTTTGACATTTTTTATACAGTGGGCCATCTTAGCATCTTCATCAACATTAGGATATGGAATCTTTGTGCACATATATCAGCTATTCCGAATCTCATCCTTGTCACAAAGTTTTTTAATTGTCTGTCAGTGTCAAGCAGAAGATATGCTTCACAATTCCCAGAGGACTTAAATGTTCGTAAACTGCATATGTCACTTTTTTTTGATTCTTTTTTTGCCCACTGTTATCAATAAACATTTGACAAGGTTCTTTTAAAAAATATTAATATTGTCAACACTTTAATTGATCCAAACAGTCCTGAAGCCATTTGATACCAAAAAAAAAAAAAAAACCCACAAAAAACCCCAACCCAACAATGTCAGATGCCCCAAATTTCTTACTTGGGAATTTTCAAAACTAGCACCATTTTTATACGCCTCATGAGGTAATCTTTCCTCATCCCTACGAAATATTTTCAACCAGTACTAATACATCTCAAACATGAGTTGATACAAAAAGGCCCGTTGACCCGGTCGCCATGTACAAGATCATTTGGCATTTTAGGGTGCACTCCCAAGAATCTTTTTAAAGCAAGTAGATGAATTTTTTTTCTTCTGCCCCATGTCTCAGCTCCATACTGAGCGACTGGTTGAACTTGGGCAACAAAGAGTTTAAGTAAACTCAACCAAAAAATTAAAGATTAAGCACTTTACAGTTTTCTCAATATACGCGATAATGCATGTTTGCTCTGCTCCCCAAGGTTCTGACGAGCAGGTGCAAAACTAAGACGTGTGGTAAAACGGATGCCGAGATGTTTGTAACGATTCACAACACCCATTGGCTCGCCATTCCAAACAATCTCTCCTTTGCTGCTAATAACCCAACCCCCCCCCCCCCCCCCCAGCCGACCCTTTCAAAAAAATCACAATGCTGCTCTTGTCCATGTTTATCTTCGATTGAAGCCTTGTTGCTATGCTACATAGTTATTTGACTCCCCTCTCTCTGTATGTATGTGTGTGTGTGGGGTGGTGTGTGTGTGCGCGCGCGCGGCGTGTGCGTGTGTGTGTGTGTGTGTTGTGTGTGGGGTTTTTAGTTCTTTAGTTTAACGTCTGTTCACCCTCAAGTGATATTAGACGGGGGGGGGGATGGGAGGGGGGGGGGGGGGAGTACAAGGGGTAGGAGAGAAGGCTGGGAGATAGAGGAGAGGTGGAAAAGGCGGGGAAGAGAAAAATAAATGAAGAATGGAGAGGATGGATTTTGAAAGTAGTGACGGGATTGTGCATGTGAAATGTTCAATTATTTGTTAAAATTTTTTTTTAAAAAATCAAAAAAAAATCCGTGTGTCGTACGAGTGTGTGTGTGGTGTGGTGTGGGGTGTGTGTGTGGGGTGTGGGGTGTGTGTAAGAATGCATATGTAAAAAAACAAAAAAATTATGTTGAGGGAGGGAGGGGGGGGGGGGATAGAAAACTATCAAGTAATCAACAAAAACCAACAAGAAGAATTTACAACCAAACTAAAACCAAAATATACCGGTTACTCAAAGAAGAATACCAAGGGCTTAAATGCAATATTTCAGCAAAAGTTCGAAAAAAGATGAAAATCATTCACAATTCTTTCAATCGTTAACGGTCTTTTTACGAGTAAGCTACCTGCGTCTTGGTAATTTGGTCTTTGATGTTAGGACAGTGCAAGAGCAGTTTGATTCACTGAAATATGGTTCCCACATACACATTTGACGTAATTACAGTATTTTGTTTTGAAGCATCTAAACGAATCTTAAACATCAAAAGATGTAATTGGTCTTGACCCTGCATCAGACCATATGCCTTAGCATCAAATTTGAATTCAGTGTCTCGGAGCCTTTAATGCAGGTGAGAGAATTTGGCTCTCTGATGCCTTCAAAATGTTGACAAAAATTCCCCTCGGCTACTTTTTCAAGATTCTAAACATTCATGCAAATCTAATTCAATGTTTAGGTGAATAGCCCCTTCAGTATTTCGTGCTGCACTTCTAGCTGCTCTGTCAACCAGTTCATTAGAGCATACTCCGCAGTGGGACGGAACCCAAAAAAAATTTTCACTAATGTCTTTGTTTGACAATTTATGAATTAAATTTTGATTTCGAGGATCATTCCAACGCGCTTTTTGATATTATGACCTTTGATAGCTTGTAATGCCGATTTTGAGTCAACAAAAAATCAATTTTTACCAGCTTTTAGGGTAGTTCTTCAATTTTGGCGCAATGACATTAAAATGGAAAATCAACTCTGCAGTAAAAAATAAATATGCTAAACCTATATGATAACGTTTGACTGCTTTCATTGTAGAATTACAAATGCGCACCTGTGCTACCATTATCAAGTACAGACCCATCTGTATATACTTTAATGTAGTCAGCATAATAGTTCTCTAGGTGTTCATTAACTAGATTTCTTAAAACTTTTGGAGGGTGATTTTTTTTTCAAACCTGTATGATCAATATCAAAGATAGGTTTAATTTGTTCCCAAGATGGTACGGGTGAAAAAGATGGTTTCGGTGTTTATTGCTTTGCCTTTTAATTCTGGGGAAATTTATCACATCAGAGACAAACGAATGTATTGGCTGTAGTGAGTGGATTGTTTTAGCTCTTTTAAAACAAAATCTTTTTCAGAATCTAGCCTAGTTTCTTCCTTACAAAACGCGTCATTCGCGAACGAATTTATTAAAAATTTCGCTGAATAGCTTTTCCTGTGTTCGTCAAGAGGAGAACACCTGCCTCTTTATAAACCCCTAAAATTGGAAGCATGAGTTGGAACTCAAGAGCGATTTTGAAGCTTGGGCAATCTATGGTTTGTAATTTGTTTAATAAGTATTTTGGAGCACTAAAAAATATTTCCTGGGCGTAAATTAAACGAGATCGAACTAAGGAGTTAGCAAGGCATAAAGTGCTTTTGTATCTTGACCCCAGCGTTGTTTATTATGATTTTGAGGAAATTTAAAGCCTTTCTCCCTTTTTCCAATATTTACTGTATATGTTGATTCAGGTAAATTTAGATGACAGGTAGACACCCAAGAACTTAACACTTTGTGCATAATTAATTACATTGCCATTGATAGTAAAAAATAGGCAGATTTTCAGGGTCATACCCTGAGTTAAACAGAACAATATTTGTTTTTTCTAATGATAACGATAATCCATGTTCCTTCATGAACCTGGTAATTTTATCTAATTCATTTTGGTATACTTTTTTGGTTAATTTAAAGCTCTAATTGGGGTATTACGCTTCATTGTTACCTTCAACCCCATAATAAATCATCTGCAAAATGGGCTAAAACTGTATCTTTCGAAAGATTCTTTGGAAGATCTGCTATCGTATATTAAATAACATAGGTGATAGAACTGAAACCTTGGGGAAGCCCCAATGGAGTTCTCTAAGCTTTGAGTATGTGTTTCCCAAAACTCTTACTTGTATGAAAGATTTGCTAGAAATTTTGTATATAGTTATACATATTACCTTTTAAAATTTTGTTTCCGAAGTTTTTGTAATAATCTGTAATGCCATACTTGGTCATAAGCTTTCCTTACATCAAAAAAAGTTGCAAGAATTTTTTTCCGTCTAGCAAACGTTGTTTAATTTGCGTCGTTAGTTTTACCAGATGTTCAGTGGAAGAGCGGCCTTTCCGAAACCCTGCTTGATTGTGGAGGAATAATACTTTGTTTTTCACAGAAATGGACTAATCTATTTAATTTATTTCTCAATAAGTTTGCAAACATGAGACGTTAGAGAGATGGGTCGATAGCTGTTTTTATCTGCCCTAGGTTTTCCTGCTTATATATAGGAATAACAATTGAGTGCTTCCAGAAAAGGGGGCATTTCTCCACGGGACCAAATTGTTGTATAAATACATGTAAAAACTGAATAACATTGGGAGGTAAATGCTTTAACATTTCATTAGAAGTCCATCTAATCCAACAACGTTTTTGCCTTACTCAGGTTGTAAAATACATTCTGTTACCTCCTCAAATGATATATCAGAAATTAACGGAGCTTTTTAATTTAGGCTTGTTATTATCACGAGCGTTATACAATTTTGCTCTTCATTTTCTCTATATTGTCTATTTCAGCTGATAATCCTGTAATATCTACTGTATTTTTGCAAACATGTCAGCAAAGGCTTCTGCTTTTCTAGATTAGAGGGAGAATTGAATTCACCATTGAAACTGGATACTGCGGAAATTTAATTCCTTTTCTTTATTGTTTTCATCTTTTCCATACCTTTTGCATATTTTTATAGCTGTATATTTCATTGGTACAAAAAGAAGACCAGTACTGTCTTTTTGCTTGAGCATTAACTCTGTTTGATTTGTTTTTGCCTTTTTTGCCTCTTGATGATTTGGGACTGATTTCTCTCTTAAGTACGTTTCAAATTTTGTCCATTTTTCAACATTTGCATTTTCGCATTCCTCGTTCCACCAGATTTTACCAGAGTGTTTATGATTTCTTTGATTTTAGCATTGGGATAGCTTCGTTGGCAGCGCCTAGGAGTGCGTCTGGAATGTAGAATATAGGTCATTCACATCTTTATCATATATATCTGTAATGAGTCGGCCGAAGGTTCTCGAGCTTTGGGCAAATTAAGGGTAGTTGCTGTTGTTGGGAGCACGTTCCTTGGGTCTTCAAGTGTGCGAATTCAGGCATCACCAGGGGGGGATACCCTGAGTCGTAAAACTGAAGGGGGAGAGTGCTGGGAATGTTTCGCATGTCCGAGGGATAGTGACGAGGAGTTGCCGACTTGCCGGTCCTGGGTTAAGGAGTGTCCAGTCCCACCACTGGCTGGCTATTCACTGGGCTCTCCAGTGGGCCGGACAGAAAGGCAACGTGTCAGGTGACCGTCACGGGTAGGTGACCCTCAGCCTGCAGGCAGAGTACAGCGACCATTTTAGTCGTCCTTGTTCTGAGGAATGAATGGAAGGCTGCGGCTATCGAGTGGTTTGCGCCTTGTTGTCTATAGAGGGGGGTAAATACTTGAAGCCCTCAGTCATGGCTGGAAGAGAGGTCAGGCTGTAGTTTTAATGGGTAGCTTGGGGGAATCGAACATGAGTTTGAATAGGAGTTATGCATTAACCACTGGTGCCCAAATCTTTGTTTGGCGCTAGCAGCTGTGGTGTGTGTGTATGTGTAGGTGACTAGTGATTCCATTGGTGGAATAAAAATAACTTGGGGGAAATTTTTTGTACAAATCGGTGTGATGTGTGTGTGCCAGTGATTCCATTGGTTGAGCCAGTTAAACTCGGTTCTCTCTTTCTTTGAGAAGAATATAAGGTGCTTGAAAAACCAGGAGTGTGTGACTCACTTAAGGGAAAGTTTAACTCGCCCCTCTTGCGAGGGCTCAAGATAATACAGCGTGAAGCAGAGGTTAGCTGTCGCCTTGTTGTCTCCTGGGTGGGACGTTTAAAACAGTGGAGGTTGCTGTAGCCTCGGAGCCGACCCACGAGAAGAATTGTCTCCCGTGTGGGGACGGTCGACAGCAAAACGTGTCAACCTGTGGGGCCTAGACAGGGGGCTGCCAGGGCAACGGTGGGGGGTTTGCGCAGAGAAGACCTGTGGGAGAGGCCGACAGGAGCCTTTCTGTGGAGAGGGCGAAGTGTGGTGGAGTCCGGGAGACTCAGTGCGAGGGTGCGACTCAAGCTACGTTGCCAGTGTCCCCCAACTGGGATTTGGCCAATCGGGAGGACACAACGGTGGGCAGCTTCAGCTCGTAGTCGCACAGTGGGATGAAAGAAACTGACGGTCAAACCAAGGAATGCTGGCAAGTTATGGATGTTTATTTGCTCTTAAGGTTATAAGTGTGCAAACAGAATAGTGGGGAAAATTGTCTTTCCTGGGTAAGTAAGAATAACTGAAGAACAGGGGATGCGATTTAGAATTGTCTGTATGCTGTTTACATTGTTGTATGATTCAGATAGTTGTGTTGTGTAGTGAACGGGTGGGGCTCGGGGTCAAGTTGAATAAAGTTGATCATTTCTATTGAAATGTTATTGGTTTCCCGTCACCTTTGTGCGGGCCCGATGTGAGTGACAGAGTGCGTGTGCCTATGCGAGGGGCGCATTTTGGTTGTGAAAGCATAAAACTTCTGTCTATATAACCCCTGCATCCCTGAATATGAAAATTTATATTTTAATAATGAGGGGGGGGGGGGGGGGGGGGCGTCGGAGACCCGTCACAAATTGGGGGCTCGTCCGGGATGAACATAAATGAGCCATAAGTGATTTTGATTCTGGGTTTTGTTCAATTGCAAGGGATTTGAATTTGTCGTAATTGTGGAAAACCCAGATTTTTTTTTCTTACCTGGGAAAGACGTTTGTCATGTGTTGATTGTTTTGATCTTTTTTTTCATGACTGGGCCTTGTATCTGAACTTGCTTGATTTGGTTGCTGTTGAGGTTGATTGTGTGTTAGCACACTATTTGAACGCTTATTTACAAGTGATTCGTGTGGATATCTCGCTTGTTACTGTGGTTGTATTAACTAGCTGATCGAGGGTTAGTAGCTTCAGAATGTCGACTGAAGAGGGTGCTGAGACAATGGTCCGCTGAAAAAGATGGACCTCATAGAAGAAGGAAAAGCTTTAGGACAAAGGGTCCGGAAATGAAGGCATATTTAGATGAGAACTGGCCCCGTGTATCGAGCTCAAAAAAACAAAGGGACTGGAAAACGAGAAAAAGAAAAAGGTGAAAAGAGGGGAAAAGAAAGAGAACGGGAAAAGAGGAGAGAGAAAGAGAAAGGGAACGGGAAAAGAGGAGAGGAAGAGAACGGGAAAAAAAGAAGAGGAAAGGGAATGGGAAAAGAGGAAGAGAAGGGAACGGGAAAATGAGGAGAGAGAAAGAGAACGGGGGAAAGGAGAGAGACGGAAAGAGGAAGAGACGGGAAAAGAGTGAGAGAGAAAGAGACGGAAAGAAGGAAAGAGAAGAGAGAAGATAAGCAGTTTGAGTTAAAATTAATTGGAGAAAAACGGGACGTGGGCCAAAACCTCAAGTGAACTTTGCACCACTTGTCAGTCCCTTGATCCCAAAATCCAGGTTCTTGATAATCCGACCTTTAGAGGATTTCATTTCGCATTTGAAAGGATTGCCAAAGATCAGGGCTTACCCGAAAACGTGGGCCACAAATTTTGTCGGCGCTGCTCCCCCCAAGCTGGATGCTTTTTTCTGCTTGCCACCGGAAAAAAACAAACGATTATGAGTCGGTGCGCGATGCTTTGTTTCAGAGGTTACCAGGTACCGCCGATGATTAGGAAATTGTTCAGAGAAACCGGTTCGTAAATCAGTTTGAGACGCACGTACAGCCTTATCGGCTTAGGGCCCTTGACAAATGGATTAGGTTAGGGGAAAATCGAAACAAACTTTTGAATCTTTGAGGGAGGAGATCGTTAAGGAGCAAATTTCTCCACTTGTCGGAAAGGTCTCACGTAAATTTTTGGCGGAAAGAGAAATTAGTGTTTAGAGGAGTTAGTGAAAGTTGCAGACAGTATGAATTGCCCATGATCACGTAATGGATGAAGGGATCGAACCAGTGACCTAATGCCAGGGCCAACGTCAGGGAGGATTCGCCGACTCCCTACAAACAGGAGGCGAGGACCGCAGTTAGAAAAGCAATTCTAAGTCCGTGGCAACAGTGGACTCAAGAGAATGTTAGAGTGGAAAACGCCCATTTTAAAAGTGGGCGAGAGGGTCATATCGCCAGGGCTGTAGCGGAGTGCGGGAATTTCACTCATTGTTCGTTGATACAATTCAACAGGAAGGCAGAGTACCACCACAACTCTAGGGCAGTAGTAAACGGGAAGCCGGTGACCTTGCTTTTATATACAGGACTGACTCTAGCGGCAATGGTAGAGGCCCGGTTTTGTGAGAGAGACAGGGCTATACCGGGGAAACCACCTGCGTGCGATATGCAGATGGAAGAATTAATCGGGTACCTTTGGCCCGTGTCAAAGTAGAGTCAGAGTTTGTCAGGAGTATCTCACTGCAGCCAGTGCAAAACAATCTTCCCTATCCAGCTTTGTTAGGGGGTAGGTATATCACCCCCAAGCCTGCCCGGCTGCCAGTCAAGTGGGGAAAGCAAGGGCAGTGAAGGTAGGAAAGTAAACAGAACGCAGGTGGAGTTGCACAGGGCGCCGTAGCAGTGGAGCTAGTGTAGGCCATGAAGGTGGCCATGGTGGTGGTGCAGTGGACCATGAAATAGGTCGTAGTGGCGGTGCCGTAGGCCATGAAGGTGCCGTGGTGGTGGTGCAGTGGACCATGAAATAGGTCGTAGTAGCGGTACCGTTTGGCCATGGAGGTGCCGTAGTGGTGGTTCAAAAGGTTGTTGGCGTTGCCATGGTAGTCAGAAATGTAGGAGCCACGGTGGCGGACCTCAGGGCGGGGCCAACATGGACCACAGATTAACTGGACCAGCAGCTGGGTGGGACCGGGGGCAGTAATTTAACGCATGGCAAGAAGGTCAAGGGACCAGCTATCGTAAAGGGAAAAGCCAAGAATAGTCAGCTCACAGGGCAGACGAGCCAGTGTTGGAAAAAAGGGGACGAAAAAAGGCTCATCAAGTAGTGGGCATAGGCCACGAGTTGGATTCGAACCAAGGAATTTTCCACAGAGAGAAAAGGAAAAAACGGTTCGGATAAGATGAGTGAGGGATCATCTCATAACATTTTAAAAGGGGAGATGATCGTCGTCGCAGTACATGGGTGCGACAGGCTAGAAGAGGATCGCGCAATTTTTCACGCGCTCCTTTAAGGACTAAACTGTGTGAAGGGTGTGCTGACTCTCTTGTAAAGCCTGGAACGCGCCAATTATTTTGCCCAGGTACTTATTGGGGAGCCACAAACGGCGGGCAAGATTGAGAGGGGCAGGAGTAGGGCAAGGATTGGAGTAATGCCTCCGGGTGTTGCTCTTGTAGTTGGTGAACAAAAAGAAGCAGGACAATGGTAGGAGCAATGCCTACGGCTGCTGCTGTTGTGGTGGTGGTGTGAGCAGTCATCTGTTAGGACAGCTACTGTGTAAAAGATGTAGCTGGCCAGTTCTGTTATTTTATTTTGATTGCCCAGTATAGGGCGGGGGGCGAGTCTATGTTCATGTATTATTTTTCTTTTTTTTGATTGATGTTTATCTGTCAATGTGCTTGTTCATTGCCCTTATGGGGCGGGTTGAGTACATGCTCACGTGTTATGATTTTTCATTTTTCTGGTTTGGGACTATTTGTTAAGATTGTCTTGCTCACTGATCAGTAAAGTGTGAAAATGTCCTTTTGTTGTGAAATCAGGATAAATGTTTGATTTGCATATTGTTGTGTGAGACCGTGTGAGCAGATTGGCCACACGCCCGAATTTGAACGTTGTCTTGTGGTTGTGGCCACAACGCCTGAATTGATTTTGATGTTAAGTAGGCTGGGCCAACACACCTGAATTTGGATGTTGTGGTAATCATGGTTGTGCATATTAGAAGTGAATGGAATGATTAATTAATATGTATGGACATGCTGATAGCTAATGCTATAGAGAGAGTTTGGATTATAGTGGGCCAGTTTTTGAGTTAAATGTTGTGCACAGTTGTTTATGACTGACCAAAGAGTGATCTATGGATTATCTAATTGATTTTTTGGTTTTAATTGGGTTACATTATCCATGTAGAGATGTTGATGGAAGTGATGTCTTGAAGCATAGGGATAGCACTGTTATATCGACCCCTGCAACTGAGTTTGTTTTATCCAATCTGAGAACATTCGTCCTGGAGAAATGTTTGATTGGAACAACATTCTTAGGTACGGGGGTTAATGAGTCGGCCGAAGGTTCTCGAGCATTTAGGCAAAATTAAGGGTAGTTGCTGTTGTTGGGAGCACGTTCCTTGGGTCTTCAAGTGTTTCGAATTAGGCATTTACCAGGGGGGATACCCTGAGTCGTATACTGAAGGAGGGGGAGTGCTGGGGAAGTGGTTTCGCATGTCCGAGGGTAGTGACGAGGAGTTGCCGACTTGCCGGTCCTGGGTACAGGAGTGGTCAGTCCGACCACTGGCGGCTATTTTACTGGGCTCTCCAGTGGGCCGGACAGAAAGGCAATCGTGTCAGGTGACCGTCACGGGTAGGTGACCGTCAGCCTGCAGGCAGAGTACAGCGACCATTCAGTCGTCCTTGTTCTGAGGAATGAATGGAAGGCTGCGGCCTATCGAGTGGTTTTTCGCCTTGTTGTCTAAGAGGTAGTAAATACTTGAAGCATCAGTCATGGCTGGAAGAGAGGTCCAGGCTGTAGTTCAATGGGAGCTTGGGGAAACGAACATGAGTTTGAATAGGAGGTTATGCATTAACCACTGGGTGCCCAAATCTTTTTTTGGCGCTAGCAGCTGTGGTGTGTGTTTTTATGGTTTTGGTGACTAGTGATTCCATTGGTGGAATAAAAATTTAAAATTGGGGAAATTTAGTGGTAAAATCGTGTGATGTGTGTGTTTCCAGTGATTCCCCTTGGTTGAGCCAGTTAAACTCGGGTTCTCTCTTTCTTTGAGAACGAATATAAAAGGGGCTTGAAAAACCAGGAAGTGTGTGACTCAATTAAGGGAAAGGAACTCGCCCGTCTTGCTGAGGGTCAAGAAAATACAGCGTGAAGCAGAGGTTAGGCTGTCGCCTTGTTGTCTCCTGGGGGGACGTAAGACAGTGGAGGTTTCTGTAGCCCCGGAGCCGACGACGAGAAGAATTGTCTCCCGTGTGGGGACGGTCACAGCAAGACGTTTTCAACCTGTGGAGCCTAGACAGGGAGCTGCCAGACAACGGTGGGGTGTTTTCAGCCCGAGAAGACCTGTGGGAGAGGCCGACAGGAGCCCTTTCTGTGGAGAGGCGAGGTTTGTGGTGGAGTCCGGGAGACTCAGTGCTGGGGTGCGACTCAAGCTACGTTGCCAGTGTCCCCCAACTGGGATTTGGCCAATCGGGAGGACACAACGGGGTGGAAACTTCAGCTCTAGTCGCACAGTGGGGATGAAAGAACTGACGGTCAACCAAGGAATGCTGGAAAAGGTTTATGGATGAAAAATTTGCTCTTAATTTTTTTAGTTTGCAAACAAATAGGGGGAATATTGTTTTTCCTGGAAATTTAAGAATAACTGAAGAAAAAGGGGGATGCATTTTTGAAATTGTCGGTATGCTTTTTTAACAT
>CM031607.1:19643122-19650622 GCA_018398815.1 Conus ventricosus
AGAAACCCTTTTTCCGGAAAAAAAAAAAAAAAAAAAAAAGCAGGGGAAGGATCCCTGTCTTTCCACTACAAAGTGATTTACCCTTTCTCAGTTTAGGGCTCGAGTAAACAGATTTAGCGAGTTGATTTTTGGTGTGAAGCGCACGCCGGGATAACGATCGCCTAGCTTATCGACCGTCTGCTTCATAGGCGTACCGTTCCACACCCCATGTCTCCCCCCCTCCTCTTCTTTCCTCTCTCTCCCCCCTCTCTCCTTCCCTCTCCCCCTCCCCTCTTTTTCTCTCTCTTTCTTTCTCATTAAATTTATGTTCCCAACTCCCTTTTCATATATGATGTAAACCATCTGATTTCTGAATTCTCTCTCTCTCTCTCTCTCCTTCTCCTCCTCTCTCTCTCTCTCGATATTTTTTATTTTCCCTCCTCCCCCCCCCCCCCCCTTTCATATATGAAGTAAACCATCTGAGTTCTAAATTTCTCTCTCTCCCCCTCTCTCTCTCCTCTCTCCTCCTCTCTCTCTTCTCTCTCTCTCCTGGTTGAACTGGAAAGCTGATTGATGGGGGGCTAAATTGTTTTGGGCGTGCCCACCATTGCCTTTTTGTCCATGAAAACGGCGGGGTCACTCTCGCTAAAACGCCACTCTAACACGGATTAAACCTCCCTTGCAGATTTCCGGGTCATCGCCCCATTCTTCGCATTCCGGCCGTCCTAAAGCTCAGCCTTACCCAAGTATGTCCCTTCGCAAGCTCAGCACTTGCCGTGTGGATTGTAAAGCGCTTATAGTTTGGCCCTCTACCCGAGAATAGACGCTATAAAAGTATTCATTGTCACGCACGAACTGACACAGGTCGCCTCAGTGACAATTGGGGAGTGTGACCCGTCCAGTGCCGGGTGGCAGTGACCGTGAATGCGTGAATCCTGCCGGGAATTTGCTTACCTGTTAACTCTTGGAGGGGGGAGGGAGGAGGGGTGTCAAGCTCGTCGGAATAGTGAGGTTTACGTGTTTTAAACAAACGCTCGTGAAACTGGAGTTCTCGATGTGTAGGGGGAAATTTCCGTGAATGTGAGTGCTGTCTTGTGAGTTTCCGAGGTGAACTCGGAGTGTCGTGGTGTATCTGCAAGTTAGTACGAACTGGGGGCTTACCCCGCGAAGGTTGGGTTGGCCTCGTCTCATGTTTGTTTCTGCCTTTTGGGGGCAGGGTCTTGGTATGCCCTCGACCGATTTTTGAAGGTTGGCTACCAAGAAGACGGTCGGTGTTTCGGTGTTCAGCGACGGGTTCTGCACGTACCAAGGGCGTTGGCTGTCTGGCGTGTCCCGGCGACTGAGGGTGTCGTCCAGTGTGTCGTCCGCTCTTGACTGTGGGTGTTTGGTGTTCAGCGACGGTTCTGCACGTACCAAGGGCGTTGGCTGTCTGGCAGTGTCCCGGCGACTGAGGGTGTCGTCCATTGTGTTCGTTCCTGTTGTTGTCTAAGGTGAGCGGTAAAGTAGCGGAAAGTCTGGAGGCTTGTATTGGTTGTTTGTAGATATCATGGTTTCATCAACTTTGTGTTTCATTTCCCGGGAACGGGAGGTTTTCCCTTTTTAATTTGATTTTTATTCGCAAAGATTCTTTTTTGTGAATTTGGCTAAGGGAGGAGATTTAAACGTGCGGAAGTTTGAAGAGAAGAGAATATAATTTGAACTTAAGGTCGAGGAAAAAAAACCGTAAATATGGGAATGAAAAATGTGCGTTGCGGTTCTCTACCCGATACAGATAGGTGAATTGTTTACAGGGGTATTGATGCGCTAAGACATAATATGTTGTACTTGGTAGTGGTCGCTGGTGTACAAAAATATCGGTTTTAAGTTTGATAAAGATTGGTTTTTTTTTGATGTACGTTGGTATCGGAGGACGGGAACTTTTAATATAAAAAGGGGAGACTGTCACGCGGGGCGTGCTAGGTACGGAGGGCAGACTGCTTGTAATGTGTCTGGGCGTGTGTGAGGTTTATTGATGGGTTTGACGGGTGGTGGTACTTTGGATAGAAAACGTCTTGTGGAAGTTCACTTTTGGCGTTTGCATTTGGGAACTAACCGGGTTGGATTGGCGGAAAGGAGAATTAGGGATAGTTATATTAAATAAAAAGTTGTTGTTTTTTTTTAAAATTATTATTAAAGATTTGCAGGTAAAAACTCATGATTGTGTTAAATACAATAGTAGTATTAGTTAGATTACTTGGTATAGGTTATTACGATTAGAAATAGAAGAGAAAAAATAGATGATAATAATAAAAGGTGTTTAAGATATTTAGGAATTGTGTTTCAGAAGCCTACATTTGGTGTGTATATATGTATATGGTTGTTTTAGTCGACTGGGTGCACTGTATTCAAAGATGTTTTCCGCAGCATTGTGGTGTCGGTAGACAATGTATAGCAGCGCTCGGAAATCCTTGTCGAGCTTATGTAATTGGTGTTTGTCATAGGGGCTATAATTTTTGATGACATTTGTAGAATTGTGATGTGCCTGCTAGGAAATTGGGATACCCGGTTCAATTCTATTATTTGGTTTTGCTTGAAATGTGTTTGAGTCTATTAAGCATGTTACTGAGTAATCGATCCTGAATTGTGACCGTACTGTCGTCACTAAGGGTCGGATTGTTCGTTTGTTCTTGCAGTGAATATATTTATAATCTTATTGAATCATTGTCTTGGAGACCTCGAGGGGAAATAAAATCGTGGGCATGTAATTCAGATAGTGTAATCACTTTTATAAAGGGAATGGTTATAATTATTTTGTGGCTGTTGATGAAGTGGAAAGTCAATGAAATTGTTTACATGTTTTAATGAACATTTCTGGTGTGAGAGAATTTTGATGTCAAGGGTGGCTGGTTGTAAAAGCCCATGATTTAAAATTCCAATTAGCTTCGCATTTTGGGTTGTGACATGTAAACACTGAGAATCATTTACTTTAGTGAGCAACAAAAAGTATTAAACTGTATTCTTCTGTGGTAGTAAGACATTTCCTTTTGCACGGGGTTTTCCGGCGAGTTTTGTGTACCTCCCCTACACGCAAATCCGTGAGGGTCGGCCTCTCTGGTGGTGGGAGTTGGCACCCCCATCCCCACTGTCATCCCCCCACTTCTCTGCCGGAGTGGAGACGCACCCGGAGCCGCAGGATGCGTTCCGGCCCGGACGTCATCTCTCTTCCACAGTCCGAGGGTGGGGCATTTTCCTCTGACTTCAACTGTCTCGTCAGGGTGGCAAGCGTCTTGAGGGCCCACCGCAGTATTTCCATCACGTGTGACTCGGGGGTGTGGTTGGTCCCGGTAGGAGGGAACCGCGTTCTTCGACGTGTCACAACGTTCCTCTCCTATTGCTTTATCAAGCGCTTCAGTGAAGGTTTTGTGTTTTGGGCGTGCATTAGTATAAGCGCCGCAAGCAGTCCGTTTTCATAACCATATCGGGAAACGCTGTGTTGCCTTTGTTTGTGTTTTTTTTTGTGTGTGTGGGTTTGTTTTGTTGTTTTTTTTTTGGAGAAGTTTTTTTTGGGGGGGTTTTGTTTTTTTGCCTGTCAAGTACCCGCCAGGGACTTCGGATGAAGTATTGAAAGTACAACAGTGGGTGCGGGTTACTTGAACAATTTGGTGTTGAACATTGGGGGTTAAGCTTTTGTGTCCGGGGGGTTTGACACCGGCATATAAAAAATTAGCAGAAAGAATACATTTTGGAAAAGAGACATCGCGTGGGCATCTCAGGTTATGAGGTATCAACCTTGTTTGGTATTTCAGCCTGGGTTACCAGGGGATGTGATGAGTCAACCCCTTTTTCCTTCGGGTTTAGCCTTTGGTGGCGAGGTGTGTATTTGTGCCTCCCGAGGGAAGGGTTGTTATATGTAAACGTGCAGCACATGCGTCACGGGTATGCATAAGGGGGCCCTGTGTTGAGGTCGAGTATTGATAGTATTGTTGGATTCTTTTGGGGTTTGTTTGTTGTTGTTTTTTTTGTGTGTATGTGTGGGGAAAACTGCCTATGTGTCGGATATATAAAGGTATTGGTGTTTCATCTGCCATCTGTGGGTGAGAGTGCGTGTGTGGAATGCAAATAAAGCCTTCTGTTTGTGCACTGTATTTTCTTTTGTGTGTGTTTGTTTGTGTGGCGTTCATACTTAATAAAAGGGGGAAAGGGGGGTTATAACGGGAATATATTAATACAAATATCCCTGTCTACTGTCTTTTACAGTGACACATTTATTATTTATCATTACAGATTGGTGCCTTCGTTGGGAAAACACCGTCTGAAGACTACCTAGCTATACATAGATGTATCCCATCCGTTTCCTCTGTCAGACGGGAAAGTGAAGCAGAGAGTGAGTGAGGGGTGGGAGGGGGGGAGACAAACGCGCACACGCACACACCACACACGCACACCACACACACACACACACCTTCACCACTGGCTTGATCATGGGAGAGAATGCAGGGGGAAGGAGACGGAGATAACCCTTATAACAGTGGCCCTAAAATATATCGATGTCTAGAGTACCTCGGTCCCCAAATAAACGAGCGCTCCAGTTTTGGCAGTACTGTCAGCTTGCCAGGCCAGTGAGTGAAGTCTGCTTTCATGGTGGTCAGGGGGAGCGTGTACGGCCGTGTGGGGTACTTCACCCCTTTTACAAAAAATTGTGAGGGTGTGTGTGTGTGTGTCCGCGCGCGTGAGTGAGTGAGTGTGTTTGTGTGTGCGTGTGAAGAACTTTGCATCCCGGTGGTTTTAAAATCACGTAGAAATGGGGGCATAGTACCTTTTGAAGCACACACAAAAAAGAAGAAAATAGATACGTGAGAAAAATGCTGAAAGAAGTATAACACGCACTGAACTATTCTACAGAGGTCTCATCTCACACTGGCGATCGGCTGTGGGGATATGTCGCGTTTGAACGAAATTTCATCAACTCCATCAGGGTCCCCAAAAAACCTATTTCGTTATTGTCCCCCAGAAGCTAGAAAACTGTCCGTGAATGACTCTTTAACCAACACAAATACTCGAACGATGGAAACGATGCAGCCTGGAATCATGACAGTACGCTGTTGAGGTGACCCGGGGCTACTCGAACGAAAACTCTCGTCACATTTGATGTTTTATAATCGACCGCACTCCCCCTCCCTCCCCCACTTCCCCCTTCCCTCCACCTCTGCCCCCTACTCCCCCCTCCCCCTTTTCCCCCCTTCATAAAGCTTTTAGAAACGTTCGGGTCAATCCGCCGCACCCCCCCAAAGTTTTTCGTTGGAGGTATCATTAACCCCTTGTTTTCTAAAAAGGAGGAATACCCCTTGCTCTGGACAGATTTTAAAACGCAGTGTCCTTTATGATTTTCTTTTTTCTTTTTAAAACTGATCTGAAAGCTGAACTTTTCGAAAATGCCTGGAGGTAGCCACTTAAACAAAGAACTAGATCTTCCTGGGATGAACGACTGTAACAGATGTACCCTCAAAATATTTCTGTTTCTGTACGTCAGACTGGTTTGCAGATGCGAAGGCATGGACATTCTCTTTGATGAATAAAGCCTTTCACTGAAAGCTTTCCATACTTGGATGCGTTTCCATATTGTAAGATTAACATTAACAATTCATCGATGAAAAAAAAAACGGGGGGGAAAAGGTCAACCAAGGAAAAGATCAACCAAAAAGTTTCGGGGCCTTAAAAACCCCTTTTCAATGGTAAAGAAGTATGAGAACATAGCAATTTAAATGATGGAAAGGTGAACAGAAATCATGGTGACAGCAAACTCAAGCAAGTTAAAGGGTTTAAGGACCCAAACGTTTTGGGTTTATCTTTCCTTGGATTACCTTTTCCACCCTGTTTTTTCATTTATTTTTTTCATTGTGTAATCATGTGTCAAAAATTTACCTTCTTGTAATTCATCGATGGCTAGGGGGTATTTTATCTCCTCCCGACAACCCCCCCCCCCCCCCCCCCCCCCCCCCCTCCTTTCTCCTCTTTGCAATTGGTTAGGGCTATTATCCAAAGAAAAGGATCGAATATGCTGAAAGGGAAAAAATTTCCTAGTGTGGACTTCGCTGACGACATAACTGCCTTGACAAGCAACATCCGGGACTCAAGCATCTACTGGACGACTCGGCAGACATGCAGGAAGCATCGGCCCTGTCATCAGTGTCTAGAAATCCGAGAACATGTGCAGTGGGGAACACCAGCCTCCGACGGATGGTCTTCACTGGTCAGAAGAAAGCTGATGAGGCGAGAATGTCACCTATTCAGGCAGCTGCATCAACAACCCCAGCGACCATCGTGAACGGAAGTGTTGCAATAGGAAGGCATCTGCAGCTTTCAATCAGCAGAACAAAATGTGGAGAAGTAAGAAAATACCATCTTAGAAGCAAACTGCGATTCCAAAAACACAAAATGTTCTGTTTACATTTCTATACGGGTGCAAAACGAAAAGTTCTGTTCACATTGCTATACGGGTGCAAAACCTGCCAACTTACAAAACATCCGGGGGAGAAGACTGGATGCGTTTGACACCAAATGCCTCAGTTCTTCTTTCTTTCTGCGTACGCAGGCTGATACTCCTGCGGACACTCCCTGTATAGCCAGGCAGTGGAGTTTTGTGTGTATGACCCTTTTCTATCCCGCCATTAAGGCAGCCATACTCCATCTTCGGGGAAGAAATGCCTCAGTAAAATCCAGGGCATCAAGTGGAATAACTGTGTCCAATTTTACTGAGGCATTAAATGGATAACTTTGTGTCAAATTTTACTGAGGCATTAAGTGGATAACTTTGTGTCAAATTTTACTGAGGTATTAAGTGGAATAACTTTGTGTCAAATTTTACTGAGGCATTAAATGGATAACTTTGTGTCAAATTTTACTGAGGTATTAAGTGGAATAACTGTGTGTCAAATTTTACTGAGGTATTAAGTGGATAACTTTGTGTCAACCGAAGAGATAGGAGGTTAATGCCAACAACTTCCTGTATCAACCACTATCTGCAACCGATGCTTCCGCCGGGCAGGCCATGTATGGAGGCTCCCCACAACAAGGCCTGCAAACCAGGCCGTCAGGTGGATCCCAGCAGGCAAGAAAAAAGAGAGGGCGACTAAAGAGGAGCTGGCGGCAAACAGTGGGAAGAGACGTATGACTGCCCGATAGGAATTTGAGAAATGTCAACAGACTGACGGAAGGATCGATCACTGAGGAATTTGAAGGATGTCAACAGACTGACGAAGGATCGATCACTGAGGAATTTGAGGGATGTCAACAGACTGGCAAAAGATCGATCACTGAGGAGCGCTTTGACCGCCTCAGGAGTCGCTCGACGTAGGGGCAGTGAAGGTCTAAGGTAAGGCAAGGTGGTAACTACAGCCATGATTAAGTCGGGTGCCACATTTAACGCCAGAACTCAAGTTCACCTTGCCGAGTGCAGTCTATATATATAATACAGCATCAGGAGTAGCCTTCGCCCTTTCAATCGGAATTGGAGTCAAGTGCACTTAGGCACAGATGTTCCAT
>CM031607.1:19660622-19673122 GCA_018398815.1 Conus ventricosus
GGACTCCTGGGTATAAAGAACATAAGGTGTGTAACTCTCCTAGCATGCTTTTTGTACATGACTGCATGCTTCTCAGTTAGGTGAACCACTGTTGTGTTTTAACCTGTCTTGAATTCCCGAAGTTAGAGTACGGCTGCCTTAATGGCGGGATTGAAAAAACCAGTCATACACACAAAACTCCACTTCCTATATAGGGGGTGTCCGCAGGAGTATCAGCCTGCGTACGCAGAAGAAGACGATGAAGAAGAAGAACCTGTCTTGAAGAACAGATAGATAGGCAGACAGACAGACAGACAGATAGATAGACACAGAGACAGACAGACGTACGGATAGATAGATAGATAGATAGATGTCTGTCTGTCCGTTTGTCTATGAAACAAATTCGTGGTGGAGAAAACAAGTGCAGGCTAACGATTAACCTGTCACTGCAATAATCACTCGGCAAAGATGAAAATAGAAAGGGGAAAGTGGGGGGGGGGGGGGGGGGGGGGGGGGAGAGAGAGAAGGGGGTGCGCGAGAGAAAGAAAACGAGAATGAAAAATTTGAGCGTTAGATTATAAACACAAGACCTTTCACAAGCAGCATATGAGGGCCATCATAATCCATCTTGAAAACACAACCATTCATATCGCGTGCTCAGAAGTTATATGAATATAGTGCGTGTATTTACATGCGTTTTCTATTTTTGAAATATTGACAATAAATTGCATGGTCTTACACTTATTTTAAGTTGTGCAGTCTTATGCATCTGTCTGTACTAATTATGTTTTTACATTTTTGTATATAAAGCGCTTTGGGCTTAACAAAGCTTTTATATACATGCCAATTAGACAGACATAGGGACAGACAGGTAGAAAAAGCTACAAGAGTGCTCTCTTGGTGTCCTAGTATTCGCACTTTGTTAAAACAAACTGTAGTAAACACCGCATACGAGAAAATATAAGAATAAACACAGCAGTCTTTCCATGTCTTCGGACTTGAATATATTGTTCATCAAAATCTCTCTGATGCACATGTTGTACTCTGACCTGAAGGAGCTGTGTATCAGCGAAAATTTGGTGGAAAATACATTCAAGTCTGAAGACGTTAAGAGACTGTTGTTTCTATTCTTTACACACACACACACACACACACACACACACACACACCACACACACACGCGCGCGCGCGCGAGCGCGCGCGCACGCGCGCACATACGTGTGTGTGTGTATGTGTGTGTGTGTGTGTGTGTGTGTGTGTGTGTGGTGTGTGTGTGTGTGTGTGTGTGTTTTCATATATATGTATGTATGTATACATACAGAGAGAGAGAGAGAGAGGAGAGAGAGAGAGAGAACGGTTCTTTGTATGGTTCACTTGATCTTTGGTTTTGTGAAAAGCAGACATAGTTTTACGCTGTTTCTATGAGTAGTGTGGAATTGTTTTAACAAGCATGTATGAAATCGACATGACAGCCTTACCAGTCATAAAAAGCGCTACAACCGACAGCCTAAACGTAGACTGTCGTAAGCAATTATTAGACCTGGAAAGCGCTATAATCAACAAGCTGAACGTAGAGATGGCTGTAAATGACTAGACCTGAAACCGCTATCGTAGAGATGGCTGTAAACAATGACTAAACGGAGAAAGCGCTATATATCAACAGCGAAAACGTCGAGATGCCTGTAAACAATGACCGGACCTGGAAATTGGTTATAACTAACGGCTGTAAACATGATTAGACCTAAAAGGGCCATAATCGACAGCCTAAACGCAGAGATGGCTGTAGACAATTAACTAGTCCTGAAAAGCACCATAAGCTACAGCCTAAACGTAGAGATGGCTGTAAACAATAATTAGACCTAAAAAGCGCTTTAATCAACAGCCTGAGCGTAGATTTGGCTGTAAACAATTACTGGTCCTAAAACGTGCTACAACGAATAGCCTAAACATAAAGATGACTGTAAACAATGACTAGTCCTAAAAATAGATCTAGTTGCAAAGCGAGACGACTGCAGGCGGAAATCTAAACAAATCTTAAATAAATGTTAGCGAACCGCCCAGAGAACGTGGACAACGAGTCACAAGACAAAACAACGCGTTTCGACCTCTTAGGTCTTCCTCAGGTGAGACATAAACGAATAAAACAACGAAAATTCACTTAGCTTTGATCGCTTCAGATCGCTTAGGGTTCAGCGCAAGGAAGAAGGCCTTTCAACGCCTTCTTCCTTGCGCTGAACTCTGAAGCGATCTGAAGCGATCAAAGCTAAGTGAATTTTCGTTGTTTTATTCGTTTATGTCTCACCTGAGGAAGACCTAAGAGGTCGAAACGCGTTGTGTTTTGTCTTGTGACTCGTTTGTCCACGTTCTCTGGGCGGTTCGCTAACATTTATTTAAGATTAGTCCTAAAAAGCTCTACAAGCAATAGCCTAAACGTAGAGATGGCTGTAAACAATGACTAGTCCTAAAAAGCGCTACAAGCAACAGCCTGAACATAGAGATGGCTGCGAACAATCACTGGACCTAGAAAGTGCTATAATCCATGTAGAGATGGCGGCGAACAATCACTGGACCTAGAAAGTGCTATAATCAAAATAGAGATGGCTGTAAACAATCACTGGACCTAGAAAGTGCTATAATCAATGTAGAGGTGGCTGTAAACAATGACTGGACCTAGAAAGTACTATAATCAATGTAGAGATTGCTGTCAACAATGACAAAGACTTAAAAGCAACAGCGTAAACCCAGAGATGGCTGTATGAACAGACCTAGAAAGGGCTATAACCAACAGCCTAAACGTAGAGATGGACGTAAACAATGACTGTACCTAAAAAATGCTTTAGCCAACAGTCTAACCGTTAGAGATAGACGTAAACAATGACTGTACCTAAAAAGTGCTATAAACAGCCTAAACGCAGAGTTGACTGTAAACAATGCCTAGACTTAGAAAGCGGCGCAAGGAAACAGCCTAAACGTGGATATGGTTGTAGACAATGACTAGACTTAAGAATGTATTGTTATCCAGAGCCTAAACGTACAGCTGGCTGTACACATTGGTAAGACCGAGAAAGCGCTAAAAGCGACAGCCCGAACGCACAGACGGCAGCAAAACGATGACCAGACCCGGAAAAGGGCTGGAACGTTAAACCATGACCGGGTCAACCTAGCCGGGTTCCAGCACAGCACAGCACGCACAGCACCATAGGCTGAAATGTGCAGAGTGACTCACTTCCCAGTGTAGGAGCACACACAACGGTTTGCCAGGTCTCAGGCCGAGACTTTCGGCCTCATAAACCCTTTCACACACACACACACACACAACACACACTCCAACCCCACTGAAGGATGCTCGATGCTGGCTTCCTCTGCATAAGGCACCAGGAAAAGTCATTGCGATAGAAGCCGCCCTGAAGTAGCAGAAAACGTGAGCTGGGAAGAGGGGGGGGGGGGGGGGGGGGGGTTGAATTTCCGGCGACTCGTCTTCCATAAATCTTGCTAGGGATCAAGACACGGGTTTTAACTCTGTATAGACGGATGCGCGGAGGACGTGCTGATGGGGCCTCTTCTCTCTCTCTCTCTCTCTTCTCTCTCTCTCTCTCTCTCTCTCTCTCTCTCTGTGTCGTTTGTGGATGAATCTCTCTCTCTCTCTCTCTCTCTCTCTCTCTGACTTTTTTTTCTGTCCGTAGTCAAGACGAGCAAAAGACCATTTCAAAGATTAATCGGAGCAGATTATCACCATTTCGATCATTATCGCTGCTCGCTTGCTAGTTTCTACTGGTCCACGAAATAGATTTCAAAACAACATTTTGTTTGGCAGGCCGACCTTGTTAAAGACAGCACAGCGGAGAAACTTCTTTCCGTAAACAACGGAGCCGTCTGGACAACGGAATGAAACTCAGGTACCTGGCGGAAGCCTTCAAATTAGCGTTGGCTGCTGCCAAATATCGATGACACCTCCATCATGCGTCCCACGCTGATGCCAACGTCTATGCCGGATTGATAACCAACCACATGCCAGCAAAGCCAGTCGATAGGTAGGCCTACACATGATGCATATGCATTTACATTACCAGCTACGCAAACGCCGTGGCTGCTGCTGCTGCTGGTGCTGTTGCTGCTCTCAAACGTCCCCCTCTCCACCCTGCTTCACCTCCACCCTAAATGTCAGACTGTGGTTCTCCAAGTCAAAAGAACAAAACTGCATTTCACAGAGACTGAAGATTCGGTGGCATAACGACTACCGGATTTAAACAGGTCACTCAGCTAGGAATAGCACTTATTTGGAGCTTTCGACAGACCTTCGTCCGTCTTCTTCAGCGGTGGTGTTAGGGACACCCCCTCCCCCTTTCTCCCTCTCCAATCTCCTTCATCCCTAGTATGTACTCGGGATACCTGGAGAGCAGATGACCACTACTATCAAGCATTCCTCGCTGCCCGCAATGCGGAACAATGAAACAGCGCCAATGTCATTGTTCAGGGGTCTGTGGCAGTATTTCCACAACATGTGTCTCAGTGGATGATAAATTTTAGGCTACTTTCAAGCAGCAAAGGAACAGCCAGCTAGACTGAAATCGACCCTTTCTGCCTGCTCGAGTTCTCACGGACGGGTACCGGTCTTTTGCGTATAATGCCACACGTCATAGCCTACTTGGGCAAAATAATCAAGCAAAAGTTTGCGGTAGAGATAATTCTGCATCATGCTTGTTACGCAAAAGACACAGATAACAGAATGTAAGCGTTGGCGACATAGGATGTCCTCTGTCCTCTTCATTCCGTCTTCTTCAACACAGGCACGGGCTGTGACCATTGAGATCACGTGCGACTGTTAATACAGTTAACCCCCTCCCCCCCCCCACCCCTCCCCAACATAGACCCTCCGAAAAAAGATCTTCCTGTAACAGACATTCTCAGACCTGGTATGACCTTTGCACTCAGTGGAGCAATCGCCAACACGACCTGACCTGATGAGCGTTGACTTCCAACCCTCCATTTTTCTCTCCAAAATCACAGTTGTCAGCGTTTGTCCTCCATGCTGAAAGAGCCAATGGATTGGGTGAAGTTCTCTGACCAAAGTTAACCGCATAAAAAGCTTTGATGCATGGGTTTAATTACGTAAGCAAACACCGATCAATCGGACAGAAATGAACCGAGTCAACGTTTATCAGGCAGGGAAACATGACGGGATGGACTTTCTTTTTGCTTAGTTTTGCTCTCTCGTCTTCCGGGTCACTCCGGTGGCATTACTCCACGCTGCGTATCCCGTGACCTGATTCAAAGCCACACCCTAGCAAGTCCTATTAGATGGCATTACTCCACGCTGCGTATCCCGTGACCTGATTCAAAGCCACACCCTAGCAAGTCCTATTAGATGGCATTACTCCACGCTGCGTATCCCGTGACCTGATTCAAAGCCACACCCTAGCAAGTCCTATTAGATGGCATTACTCCACGCTGCGTATCCCGTGACCTGATTCAAAGCCACACCCTAGCAAGTCCTAGTAGATGGCATGACTCCGCCGCTTGCTCTGTCCCCCCGTCCACAACCACAACGTAGGGTGGCTCTGTCCGTGCAGACGCGCTCTCGTCGAGGGCAGCAGTCTGAATTTCACGGAGAAGTCTGTTGTTACGTTGAAACTCTGCAACGCTTGCATTCGAAGTGATGATTCATTCTGGGAGCAGGAAGAATTGTTTGTTTTACTAAAGAAAACATAGCATTCAACGCCTGCCTACCTTGCGTTGAAGAGTGAAGAGATCGAAGTTGAGTACCAAATTCGTTCATTTTCGTTGTCTTATTTGTTTGTGTCTTGCCTGAAGAAGACCTAAGAGGTCGAAACGCGTCGTGTTTTGTCTTGTGACTCGTTTGTCCACGTTTCTCTTGGCGGTTCGCTAACATTTATTTAAGATTTGTAATGAAAACGGATCTACTTTGGAAGCGAAAAAATGTTTTCTTACTCACGTGAACTAGGCTCTTCGTTCAGATATAATCACAAATTACCGGTTAATGTGCGTAGACACCGTAACTAATGTTCTACGGGACTTACTATTCCTTCCGACATCGAGATTTTGTGGTTGCACACAAATGAGTTTGGGTTTGCAACGGAACAAGTTTCTTAACCTGACGTCTTCTGTTTGCCGCCGTTTATACGAAGAATAGAGTGTGTACGTTTGAAAAAAGAAAAAAAAGGCATTTCGTCTGAAAGAAAACGGTTCAGTGATCAGTTCTTTCCTCATTTGATTTTCATATACTGACATTAGATTTAACTGTTACCATGAGGTCTGGTTGGTTTTTGTTTGCCTGCTTTCTGTTTGACCCACCACATGAGTTTGGGTGAGCGATTTACTTTTAATATTTAACAATCGTTCTGGGTTGTTTTTTTTTAACTCTTGATCCTTCATACCATGTAATGGTCAATAGGTTAAATTTTCTTTCGACTCTCGATTATTTGTTAACCTCTTTAAAGTGTTCCGCATTCACGCATTCTTAAGAAAATTCAGATTAGAGTTGCACACACACACACACATACACACACACACACACACAGATATTAACAGGTTATCTGGATCGGTATTTTATTGAATTATCTCATCTCGTTTAAGTCTCTGTACTGGTGCTGAGAGTTCGAGATCTTTTTCGTGTCCTGTTGACTACATTTTATTTACTTTTAAAAGAAAAAAAAAAAAAAATTTTAAAAAAAAAATATAAAAAAAAAAAATATATATATATATATATATATATATTGGCCAATTAAATAACGTCACAAATTCCCTCTGTCTTGAAACTCGCCTGAAACAAGAGAGCACCTCTGAACGGAAACAAACGCATGAAACAGGATGAAGCTCTCACGTGTATAACCCACCAAACCTTTATTTCAACTTTTTTTTTATTATTAATTGATGAAATACAAAAGCAAACCACTCCTGCAGCCTACATTTTGAACTTTTATTTCACTTCATAAGCTAAGACAAAATGAATACAAGAGTATCACTACCCATTGGCATTTGTTTCAAAGAGTGGTTTGTAGGCTGATGGCCTCTAAAAATATCAGCAATCTCCGTCCATTTATCATTTTACCGTAAAACATTTTACCGTAAAACGCAGCACCGCATGCCCACAACACTGTGCGGCCGATGGAATCCAAACGTTGTTCCACTAGTCAGGCTTGTCGTAATGAGGATAGTTCCACCTCAAAATATCTACAAGCGTTGATCTCTCTCTCTCTCTCTCTCTCTCTCTCTCTCTCTCTCTCTCTCTCTCTCTCTCAATCTTTGCGTGTGCGTGCGTGCGTGCGTGCGTGCGATTTTCTTTCTCAGAATTTGTCATCCCCTGTCAAATTGGGATCTCATCTTTAAATAGTTCTCAAAGTGTTGTTGGTTTTTTGTTTGTTGTTTGTTTTTGTTTTGTTTTGTTTTTTCTAAGAGAGAACAGACTCCAGTGACTTCCTGACATCGCTCTTCTCTGTTCCAGAACAACTGGAAATCACACAACAACAACACACGTGCGTGTTTCTCTTATCACATTATCTGCCGAGACTCTCTCACAATAGGTTCCACTGATGCATCTTCAATGTCCGGCAAAACAACTTGAACTGAAGGTCACGGGGCGTCCATATTTTGCGACTTTTTGCATACGGTTGCCGGTAACTGTGCACAATCAAAAGGAAAGGAGAAAGACAGAATGAATAAAGTGGATGGGGAAGGTGGAAGGAAGGAAGAGGGAGAATGTCACTTCAGCTGATAAACTATATTCTCAAGCTCTTTGAATTTAAGTTTTCGTCTTATTAAGAAGGAATGTACCGAGTTATAAGGCTAGGTCAAGTTAATCGACAGAAATCAGAATTTAGAATAAAGTCAGAGCGACTAACATCTGACTTACTTATGAAAATTAAAATTTGATAGAAACAGAAAAATCATATCGAAGATCTCGACAAACAGAACTGATCACAGACAGACACACACAACGACTGCGACACTAATATCGTTTTCACCGTTCATTTTCAAACAACACATTCACACACGAAAAACACTCAGACAGTCCATACCAAACATGAGCTGAATGAAGACGTCCTGGAAGGGTCGCCAAATGGGTAACACGTGGGAAAAGTAAACAAAAATGTGCCGTGAACACCAAAAACAGTCTAGACAGTTTCAAAGGCACAACCAACGTCAGGAATGGACGTTACCTCCAGTGAGATATTGTCAATGCACTTCAGGAGACTGTCCAATAACAAGTAGACTGACTGCCCATAAACTGAAACACTGACTGCACGAACGACACGAGCAAGCGAAGCGAGGCAGAACGAGAGCCTGGCTCCTCTGGGAAGAGAAACCGAGCCGATTCATTCATGACCTTCACGAAGAGCACGCCAGAATCGCAGCAAGCGGGAAATTCACTCCGCACGTGCAGCGTGTGAACCCCACGAGCTAGGAGCGTGTCGGCACAAGAAAATACCGCACCGCATGTTTTTCTCCCTGAAACAAAACTCTCGCCTTCCTTTCTCGTCCCCCCCCCCCCCTAATTCGCTTGTTTTAGTCTGTGCGAATGCTTGCTCTTTCCTTCACTCGCGCAAGCATTTCTGACAGATTCGCAAACTCTACACACACACACACACACACACACACGCACGCACGCGCGCGCACACACACACACACACACACACACACACACACACACAGTGTTATGCATAATGACATTGACAATAATGAACAGTATTTTACTACAGTAACTATTCCTTGTCACAACACCTAAATCAAAATATATAAAATCAAAGAAGCAACAACAACAACTACATCAACAACAACGCCTTCATAATACATAGGTACATCAACATTTTAAGAGTAGGGTATACAAAAACATGGATACAGTGCTCGCGTACTAACCCGACGATGAATGGACACATTGCAGTCACGTGGCATAACCGTTTAACTCTCCTCGACACACACACACACACACACACACACAATTTTTGGTCGACAAAATTAATATGAAATTCACAGATGTCCACTGAACTGTATTTCCATTTTTATATTTGACAGGTACAATGAACAGGGGTACTGGGGGAAAGAAGGGGAAACAAAGAAAGACACAAGCAAAACTGCAACTGAAATAATTCAACGCAACGCGAACGTCACATGACTAGTCACGTGTGGATTGAAATGTCCTGGAAAACACGAAAAGCGTTGCCCTTGTTGTCGGCGAGCTGTTCGAAACGTATGATGCTGTCGTGTTGGTTGCCGCCATGTGCCTTGATTTAGAGTAACTAACAAACTGTCATACAAGATTACCTCCCTTTGTCACAGGGCTTTCACAAGAAGACTGAAGCGGCCGGCTCAGTATTTGAAACAATCATGATCAGCGATGTTTACACCAGCAACCAGCGATTTTCGTGACAGAAATCTTACACACACACACACACACACACACACACTGTCGTTGCTCTAAGTACAGAACAAACTTCCTATCCTCTCATCAATCGAGGAAGTCAGAGAATGGGCGTTAAAAACGAAATAAAGATTTCTTTTTAAAAATTTCATGTTACACTATCCTACACGAGAATGGGGATGATGGGAAAATAATAAAGATAACAATCCTAACATAGTTATCTCCCTTTTGCCTAGTGAAGTAGGTTGGCGCTCTCACACAGGATTGGCTTCTCTCCGTCACTGTGCCAATCAATGAGATCGTAACGGTGTGTGTGTGTGGGGGGGGGGGGGGGGGGGGGGGGAGGAGAAAGGGGGGGGGGGCTGCTGACCCAGAACTTTGCCAAAAGTAAATGAACAACCAAAGTGGCAAAGAAGAATTCACGAACCAGAAAAAGGAGGTGAGAAAGCCGAGCGTGGGTCTACCCAGTCACAACTGGAGCGGAAGGCAGTAAGGAGAGAGACACCAAAACGAATCAAAGATGAATGGAAAAAAAATACAAGAACAGGAAGAAACGTAACAAATCTAAGATAAAAGTACATCAACAAGAGCACGGTCAACAACTTTTTAATTTTTTTCTTTTTTAAGATCAGTTTCGATGCGGCGTGGATGCTGAAACTAAATCATGCTAAACGCGCTATAATGGCTGCTCTCGTTGGGAAAGATCTGTACGCCTCTCTCTTCTTCTTCTTCTTCCTAAAATACTGGTTCACTCAAAAACGAGTAGGTCACCAGGTCTCTCTCTCTCTCTCTCTCTCTCTCTCTCTCTCTCTCTCTCTCTCTCTCTCTCTCTCTCTCTCTCTCTTGTGCATGATAAGAACAGGGTAGAGTAAGACATGATACGGTAAGTAGAGGGAGGCAGTGCAAGGCATCGTATTCTGTGCTCAAAATGTGTTATGTAACGAGTTTTTTGCGCAGTCCGCATCGAAAGTTAAAGTTTGCTCGTCCAAAGGGAGACAAATATATAACGCCAGCGTCGGTCTGTGTACGAGTTGTGGTTCACTCGTAATGTGTCAGAAGCTGTGCCCCAGTTCCTGTTCGTTTGGTATGTGGTTGGATTTGAACAGAGTATGTGGACGAGAAATACAAATTATCCATGAAAGCTATCGAAAAGAGATGGATTTGTAGTCTTGCATTGATTACTTTACCTTCATTTGCCCACCCGGTCATACAAAGCACGTTGCTTTGATATGGATGGCGAACGTCATGGATGATTGAACGAAGGGAACGAATAAAAAGTGGATTGACTTATCACCTGGAGGATGGTCTGCTGCCTCGGTGGACAGACTGGTGTTGATTGACTTATCACCTGGAGGATGGTCTGCTGCCTCGGTGGACAGACTGGTGTTGATTGACTTATCACCTGGAGGATGGTCTGCTGCCTCGGTGGACAGACTGGTGTTGATTGACTTATCACCTGGAGGATGGTCTGCTGCCTCGGTGGACAGACTGGTGTTGATTGACTTATCACCTGGAGGATGGTCTGCTGCCTCGGTGGACAGACTGGTGTTGATTGACTTATCACCTGGAGGATGGTCTGCTGCCTCGGTGGACAGACTGGTCAGCGGAATAGTAGGTCGAGGCGTTGTGTGCGTGCGTGCCTCAGAGTTTTTTTTTTGTAAAGACACGGGTGTCAATGTTAACTGTCAGGGAATACTGCCCTACGATAAGCGTAGCAAACCTCCTATCCAGGTAAGATGCTGTGAAGAGAAAAGAAAAAACAGGAAAAAAAAACAGCGTAAAGATATAAGATAAAAACATTTTCTAAATTGATTCTGACGAGAAGGGTAAATTCACGTTTTATTTTCTTTTGAGGAATTTTCTCCCATTTGAGATAGTTGAATTTTCTCCTAGTTTACTTTTTTTTTTCTTTTCAACCGAGAGGGGCACAGGCACAGAGTATAAATTTAAATTTGGTAGTTCGACTTGAAATCGCGTAGAGATGGTGACGGTTTTTTGTGCCTAAGTAGAGGCCAAATGAAAGAATAAACGCTGCGATGTAAGACTGTGAGGACTAGGGCATTTGACAGCAAGGTAGAGATTTTTATGGCATCGTTTGAGGTCAAGAGCAGAACTTTTATTTGATTACCAAATGTACCGGTATAAAGCAATACATTATTATGATATAGAACTGAGATGGGCCACAACTAGATATATCTGGATCATTGATAGTGAATCAAACAAATAATTATAGAACTGAGACTGTCCATACCTAGGTTTTAACTGGCAAATGCAGCCAAGCAAGACTATAAGAATTCATACACATTAATGAATTAAACAAATTAAGTCACAGTGAGGCTACATATAAACAGTCGAACTTGAAACAATAATATTACCAAAACTAGGCAAATTAACGCATCATAACTGTTTTTGGGTTTTTTCCCCCTTCAAAACGATGGGGAAAGGGGGCTAATCGTGGTCAAATCCGAAACTGATACGTCAAAAGTAAGATGTAGGCCTATGTACGTGAAAATAAGACGACTTGCGTTACGTCAAACTTTGTTGATGACGCGCAGCACAAGCGTAGCCTCTTCGGACAAGAAAGGGAAAATAACCATAAGAAACTGGGTCACTTGGCAGCACGCATACCCTTTTCACCCTGATAACGGCTGATCGAGAGAACGGCACTGAGAGTTCTCTTCCCTCACGCCTTCTCTTCATTCACCACTGTGCTCCATTCGCATCCTTCAACTTCCACCCCCACCACCAATCAAAAACATTCCAGGTACAGTTGTGAACGACTCAGTAAGTGGCATACACCTTTTTCACTGAAACTGCTGTGCTTCCGTTTGAACCTATTAGATTTTTATCATGCAAACATGATCTACATGTGTTACCTCCCCCCCCCCCCCCCCCCCCCCCCCCCCCCCCCCCCCCCCCCCCCCCCCCACCCGTTACTATTTGTCCCGCCCATCATTGCATGCGAGTCAAAGAGTCAAATATATATGTGTTGAGAAGAGCAGGCTGCCACTGTGCAATTTCGGTGTAGTTCCGTGATGCACTCAGTCTCTCTGCGCTTAATCAAAAGGGTTCGTTTGAAGAGCACAGACATGATGTTGTGGAAAACAATGAAATAAAAAGTTTATCACTGTGGGAATGTAGAAAT
>CM031607.1:19678122-19680622 GCA_018398815.1 Conus ventricosus
AACCTCGGTTTATAGTCTCGTTCGAAGGACTGTATGGGAAATGGAGTCAGAACCAATGTGAACTCCGAGGGAAAAATCCCCTGTACCGAAATTCGAACCCGCAACCCCAGGATCACGAGTCCGGCGCCTGCAGTCTCATTTGCAGTTAGAGATGTTAATAGATAGAGCAAAAGATTATTTGTATTGGGTGTACTTCTTTTCCGCTCCCAACCCCCACTCTTTTTGTTGTTGTTGTTGTTGTTGTTGTTGTTGTTGTTGTTGTTGTGTGTTGGTGATAAAATAAATCGGCGGCTGACGTCTTCCACATCGCTTTGATTCGCCTGTCCTGCGGGGTTTGTTTGCTTGTTCGTTTGCTTGTTTTGCTTTGCTTTGTTTTCAAATGCTGTGTTCCTCATCGAAACAACAATTTCAGACTTTGCCTGAAGTCACGTTCCGGGCTAGTCATGAACTTTGCAGTTTTCGTCGATGACAACATCGAAACCAGCTCGAAGAGTTGGGCCGTTGATCCATTCAAATAGCTGAAAACATACACTCAGATACCCACGCGTTCAGTCATCGCCACTGCTTTCTCTTCCCCGGTTTGAATGAGGGGGAAAGACGTCTTGTTTGCTCACGATGCAACATTTTCAGCTTTTTGAATGGACCCCTTGCTGTGTGTGTGTGTGTGTGTGTGTGTGTGTGTGTGTGTGTGTGTGTGTGTGTGTGCATGCACATGCATGTGTTCGGGTGTGTAACTGGGCGCTTGCAGGCACAGAAAAATGTCAAAAAGGAGCATGGAAAACAGATTCTGCTGTCTACTATGTTTCTTTTATTGTTGTTGTGAGGATTTAAAGAAACCACAATTGTCCAATGGCAGAACTGTATTTCACTACACACAGGCATGAAACTAAAGCAAAGCAAAACTAGAAATGTTGCTGAGAGGGAGAGGGGGGGGGGGGGGAAGAAGGAGAAGAAGAAGTAAGAAGAGAAAAGATGGGGATGGGCTGAGCAGCTTCGACCGTAAGACAACTTGGTATTTCCACTGTTCATATCGTACTCTCCGGGGCCACTCCGCTCTTTCCGTGCTTTATCAGAATACATGCTGCCATTTTCGGCTAGAAAAATAATTTGTTGACAAAAGTTTTTTTGTTTTTTTTTCTTCTTTTTTTTTTGCGTATTGTTTTCATTTTCGGCTGATTCCCTCCCCCCCAGGCAAAAACGTGAGAATGTCATGCTTGAATATAGAACATTTCCTTTAGAAACGAGTGCAAGTGTGTGTGTGTGTGTGTGTGTGTGTGTGTGTGTGTGTGTGTGTGTGTGTGTGCTGGAAGAGAGGGGGGCGGGGGTGGGAAAGGAGGGTGTCTTGCCTTCCATGGCCTCTCTCTGGCATTACTCGCACACTCCTTGTTCTGGCCCAAGTTCATGCAGACTTGGAGAAACAACATTCCCAACCTTTTCCCAACCCCAGCACCGGTTTTCCCAACCATGCCAGGCCTAGCCACTGACACTAGTAAGCATAGATCGGTCTCCAAACGAAATGCACTGCAGGAGTTATGAAGAACAGAAAGCTAGAATGCGCGCAAATATCGATCAATGGTGATCTTCTTGACAAGAACAGTAACTCTTGACAACAAATGGTTACACGCCATAAGTAGAGCAAACTGTCAGTCGCGATGTCGGCGATTTTCGGACAATTAGAATTTATTTGTTGTGCCTTTGTTGTTTGGTTTTCTATCTCTTTGGTTTTGAAGATGCTTGTTTGAGTTTTTGAAGAGGCTTGTTGAATTTTCCAAAATCTTCCCAATCCCCAGACACCAAATGCCATTTTTCTCAAACCTTCACAACTGGGAAAAGGACTATCCGTTTTTCCCCAACCTTCCCAACTATTCCCAACCCGTGGGAACCGTGTGACCTGACTAGACAGAGCTATTCCCAGGTTTGTGCGGCCACATGCATGCATGCATGCATGTGTGTGTGTGTGTGTGTTCAAAGTTTGATAGACTTTGACCTCATGTGGTGATTTGGGTGACTTGATGAGGTAAGATAAGATAAGATAATGTTGCTTATAGCCCAGCCGACCGCAGAGGGCCACATCAGGGCTGGACTTGATGAGGTGATATTTGGGCGACAATGTAATGGTACTTTGGTGACTTGATAAGGTAACATTGACATCCAGTTATTTTGGTGACTTGATAAGGTAACATTGACATCCAGTTGTTTTCTTGCCTTGGTGTCCTACTTTTATTTGTTGTGCTGGTAACTTGAGAGTTCATGCTAGTTTGAATTGGTGTCCGCCCTGATCATACCTGTTTGCACGTGCATTAGGTTATAAGCAAGGACACACGTTAGCGCTGTACATCAACACCAATCCAGACAGACAGACATACGACAAGATCATTGATCAATTTCACATGACATTTATTGTTCTCACTATTCCCCTTTCAGTACAGTAGCAGTCCACCACATAAACAAAAACAAAAAATCATTCCTCAAGTCATTATGTCGAGCTGCCAAGTTGCAC
>CM031607.1:19685622-19766324 GCA_018398815.1 Conus ventricosus
TGAAATGAATAAAAGCATCTGCTGTTACAAAGGGAAAAATATTCCAGAGCCACAGGGTTAAAAGACAGCTAATGTCTATACATCTAACCAGCAATAATTGCAAAATCAAACAAGAATGTGCAGTTGAACGAAAATTGACTGCACATGCCACTAAACAGACAACATATGCAATTCACAACAAGAGGACATGTGCAGGTGTGATTTTGTGCATTACAGGATGTAGACAGCAGCATTCTTCTATTGGAGACAGCATGTCCAATTACATTCATTAAACGAAGATAGTAAGAGCTCTGTACTGACGACTGAGCCTGCGTGTCTTATTAAACAGAGGCAGCATGTGCGACATGCACTGAACAGACAGAACGCTCTGTGGTGGAGACAGCACATCTAACGAACACAGACAGCAAGCGCCGAGGCCCTGAATGAAGGCAGCTTGTGGTGTGTATTCATCACACACTTTGACCATCTACTTCACTTGAAACCAGACAGGAGTCTGCAAGCTTTTCATGTTGCGTTCACAGGATGAGAAACAATTCATTCAGATCAGGTGCAATCTCAATGGCAAAAGCAGACTGAATCTGACAAAGGTATGTGGCAAACAATAACACAATGGAACCTTTTCATCTTGACCTCCCAAAATCCTTAAAAACTGGATCTTAAATGGATCTTAGTGTGTTGATGGGTACATCCGGTACTGACAAATTGGGAAGGAACCTTAGCTGGAAATGGTTTCCTTCACAGCATGTGTAATACTGGCATAAACATGACTTGGTTGAAAAAGCCACTATGACTGTTCATTTGGATACCTCGACTGCTGCAGGCTGCACTACAAGTCTGAATCCCTTCAGGCAGATTTTGTTGTCATTAATTATTTCAAGATCAATCATTTCAACCATAATGTTATCAAGTTTGCTAAATCTGGTGATGAGCCTGCGCTGGCGTGCTTTGGAAATTTAGAGACTGACTTTTAGTTTGTTAGAAAATAATGGTAAAAAAAAGTTTGTGGTGCTTGACCTTGCATTCCTGGTAGAAGCTGAAAAATTTACGGCAGATGTTAACAGAAATTAAATTTGACAGGTGAGAGTTAGTGGAAGTTCTGGTGTCGATGCAACCCAATTTTCATGGCATCAAACTCTGCTCTGTTTGAACCACATGGGTGGAGAAGTCAGTTGACCCTCCGCTATGTGAAAGGTACTGTGGACACTTAATGCTGCTGAATAACAGACTGAGAACGCCATTTGCACTGCGCTTGCAACTAAGTCAAACTGTGAAGTTTCTATAACACTCCCTGTTTTGCCATGCAGACTTACCATGTCAAATATTTGCAAGCTGCACCAAGTTTGCCAGTACGGTGAGGCTAAACTTTCACTGTTAACACTGAACTAAAATAGCTCATAAAAGCATGTTAAACTTCCAGTCAAACCACAGACCTGTACCTGCTTCCTTCCACTCTATGGCTGAATAGTCCACAACACCACAGCAGGTTTGGGCTCAGTTTCACAAATCACCTTTTCCTTACCGTTTCCTCTCGCTACCAGTGACGGACATTATCTCCCTTTGGCCATGGGAACAGGTGGGATGGTGACAGAAGCAGGAGAGCAATAGCAAAAGAGCTTGAGCTCTGAAGATTTTTGTTCTTTCTTTTTTTTTTTTCTTTTCCTTTTAACACTGCCTGTCTTTGCTTGATGCTGAATCAAGCACATGCTGCATGTGTTTGTTTTAAGCTGAGCCAAATATCAATGTGATCTCCTCCAGTTTTTTGTTTGAAGCATTTGACACAGAAGCAAGTTTCCGGAGTCAAATTCAGGAACTGGGGGATGAAGTGGGTAGGGTAGTGGGCTGGAGAAGGGGTAGTTCCCCTTTCGACTGAAAATATTTTCAGCCCCCTTATGTTTTAGTTGGCAAATGAAGGGTTTACAAAAAAAAAAAAAAAAAGAAGAAAGAAAGAAAATATGTTATTGCCAACATCCACATTACATTTGGGCTTTGTTGTGCAATACTTTACCATTCCCTGAACCCCATATCTTTAACCAAACTTGAAATACCAGATTCTTTCACTAAATTTGAATAACTGCTGAATTCGGAAAATTCCAGAAAAATCTGAGAGGGTGAGCAACTATGATTTTGTGTACGGTTGTGTGTGCTGTGTGAAAACGAGGACTACTGCTACAAATTGCATGCGTATGCGAAACTGGAAACAAATGGCATGTGTAAGCGATTCCAAACAGTTTTCTGTATTCTATAACAGTTTTCTTCTTCTTTTTTAGTGCACATTTCTGAAAAGATCTGGAGAAATAGATCACAGTTAAATGCACAGCGCATTCCAGACATACATGTATAAAGACAGTGTTTGTTTTTGTATAAATTTGTCTGCATTTTATCACCAAATACTTTCTGTCCACCTGTGAACTGGTTCTTATCTTTGGACATTTTTACTTGATACTTTTTTCTCCCTACTTCCGTATTGTCAAATTGTGGATGTTTAAGAATGTTGAACATATGTTCATTCAAATTCTAAAAAACACCAAGTACAGTGCCAACAGTAATCAAACACAGACTAAATTCTTAAAAAAACACCAAAACTGCTACATAAACAAGGAGTTCAGTGCAGCTCAATATTTGCAGGAAGGGGGGAAAATTGAGAAGCATACAAATGTAAGGAAAGTATTAAACAGAAAACATTGGTATCAAGAGTGCGTGTAACTGAAGTGTACAACATGGACAACTGAACTGTGTAGTTAACTGACATCATGTTATCACTGAAAGAAGACTGCTTACCAGCGACCAACCACATATACTTTTATAGTATGATAATGACATGCAAGTCACTGGAATGATTTCAGTGCTAATTCCTCAACACACGTCAGTCCTCACTGGGGATGTATGACACATCAGCAAAAATTCAATTGCTACACAAGTCGTCCGCACTAAAGATGAAATGCAACACATTCTCAAAGATTTTTGATCATTTTTAACCAAGTATGTTTTCTTGATATACATCCTTAAAAAAAAGATGCTGAGATCATATATATTTAATGACATGATTTTCTTCCACTTTTTCTTTTTAAACAAGAGTGAAAAGAAAGATGTAGAACAGGTTACAGATGAGATGTTACATGGATCAAAACACACACACACACACAAAAAGAAACCTGAAAATAAATCATTCCACACATTCACACAATAACATCTTATTATCCTTGCTAAAGGGCTGTTCGAAAATAACGCACACAAGTCTGCAGAAAATCACACACATGGGATATGCAGTGAAACTGATAAAGAGTACAAATATGACAATGCATGCAGCAGCAAAGAAAATGAATAAATTCCAAAGAAAACGTGCACATCATCTCCAGTGTATTATGCGCACCACTTCACACACACATGCATACCTGTGTGCGTATGTCATCTAAGTCTCAGATCATCACGTACAGTGAGCACATTTCGAACTGAATGGAACACAAAGTGACTAAACCCACAACCACTGACTAGTGCAGCAGAAATTGAACAAACGAAACAAAAACAAAAAATTCAAATGACAACGGGGGGGGGGGGACGTCACATTTTTACAAACCAATTTGATTGCTGATTTTTGTGTTTGCTCTTTCTTTCATTTGAGCCAGTCAAGAACATAACCATTCCTGAATCTCCCTCCACAGTACTGTCCATCATGTTTCATGACGTTCTTCCTGACCTTCCATTCATAAAGTCAGTCATGTCCTCATGTTGCTGTTTTTCTTTCCCACCTTTCTTCCTTGCAGAATGTGTTTTTCAAAAAGAAAAAGCACAACCATGGAACACTGGAACACCAGTATACACACAGTATACAGAGACCTTCATCACACATCTTCCAGTAACCATCCGCAATTGTTGAGACACCATCTACACCATCACATGACATGCCTCCCATGATATAATCTTACAATGCCTTAAACAGTAAATGGCTGCAACACCATCAAATTCAAGCCAAAAGGAATGGGACTGGCCTGGCATGGAGTCTATATTCACACTGGTCTTGTAGAGGCCCCTTTCCACAAGACGCTTGCTATCTTACTTTCCTATGAAGTCGAAACAGCCCAAACCGTCTCATTTTTATCCCTGCAAGCCACCACCAGGGTCTAGTTCTCTTTCTGGACTCCTAGGGACTATGGGATATTCATTTCCTATCCAAGAATCTTACAGATTTTCAGATTTGTGGAGAAAATTTCTTGGCTGAACAGAATTTTCAACGTTGCATTGGGCGATTGAAATTGCTAAAAGGAAGAAAAGAAAAGAATTTACCTAACTTGAAGCAAAATTCAAAGCAAAAGGGAAAAAAAGAAAAAAAAACTTCAGCAGAGCAGAGACAAGCAGAAAACATCAAGCGATTGTGTTGATTTTAACCCTTTTACTCCCTTGATTTTTTGTGATTCTTGAAATCTTTTTGTTTGATGCACTCTCTCTCTCTCTCTCTCTTATTTGCAATGCTTTAAATTTTGATTTGGGCTTATTGTACGCTCCCTTCAATTCTATGTTGGGTTTTTTTCTTTCTTTTTTCTTTTTTTCTGTGTACGCAGGCTGATACTCCTGTGGACACTCCCCATATAGACAGGCAAGGATTAATCTCATCTACCAACAAAGGGAGAGGAGTTGTGTGTATGACTGATTTTTATCCCGCCATGAAGGCAGTCATTACTCCCAACTTCAGGGAAATTCTATGTAATATCATACATAACAATTACTCCTGACACGCTCTTGGCTTTAACGTCTTTTCTCATGACCCCTGAAGCACAGATACATCTGCAGTAGAATGAGAGGCTTACTTCGGACCACTGCAGCACTGACAGGGCTTAGTATGGGAAACTGGGTTACAACAAAAACTCAAACTTACCAGTGCCATCGATAACTCACTGCAGTGAGGGCCTATCTGCTGGTATTTTCAGTCAGCTTGTTAACTACAGTCATCGATTTCACTTGCCTGTCATGCCTTCAAACCTTATACTGACTGCAGTGGACGTACTTTGATATGTATGTGTCTGTGTTTTGCTGTTGTTTGTGATCGACCAATGTGGTCAGTAATCTGCATGGCGATGACTCGGCATGTCCACATCAACTTACACATCTGGGGTCATGCAGCCATCACTGCCCTAATCTGAATCAACGTTTAAAGTCATATTCATGTCATCCATACTAAGGTCCAAAGTGTTGATCTATTTGGTCGTGGGCCACAAAGTCACCTCAGTCATGCTGAAATGTACTGTCACGATCACTGTCCCTTAGTGCTGTTGTCAGTCAACCTGTGTACCAGGCATGAAATAAAAGGATTCACTTGTTTAGCTCATTCTGGAAGCAATGCAAATGGCTACCTCTGGAGCTGAAGTCACCTTGTGACAATGTCAGAACTTAACACCCAATTCTTCCCAAATATTCGCTGATAATGAACAGTAGATTAACTCTTCGCATATGGGGAGCAGGTTGAACTGGTAGTCGGCGAGCAAGATCAGAATGACGGAAAAGGATTGGCAGATAAAAGGTTAATTAAGCAAATACTTGGTCCTAAGAACGACTGCTGAGGGCTGGTAGGAAGCACTTTGCTGCATCAGTGGAAAAAACATGTCTTGGACTTGTTTTCTTTCATGTGCTGTATCTTAGTGCTGGCATGGAGGACTTTGCTGCATGGAAAAACATGTCATGAACTTGTTTTCTTTTATGTGCAGTACACATCTTGGAACAGGAGCGGAAGACTTTGTTGCATCAACAAACAAACAAAAAAAGGAGGAAAAGTCATGACACTGTTTTCTTTTATGTGTGACAGATCTTAGTGCCAGAATGGAGGCCTTTGTTGCATCAACAGAAAAACATGTCATAAATTTGTTTCATGTGTGCTATATAAATTAATTTTGTCAGTGTAAACAACACATTTCACTTGAGCAGAGGCAAGGAAAAAAGAAGCGGTAATGAAAAAGAAAGCACTGATTGCCACATTAAAACTCTCCATACTGTCATCTTCACCTCTCATTTGTATGTGAATGCCATCAGAACGCACAGCACAAATTTCTCTTTCCAACTCCACACAAGCATAAACAGTTTTTCGTAGCAAAGAACTGCCAGTCATGAACTTGCCTGTGTCCCTCAGGATCCTAAACGGAACAGCAGAGGCCATGCCACAATCCCAACATCTATTCCTCAGACATTCTCATTCAAACTGCAGTTCCTTAATCTTTGAGTATTGTATTTGTGTATGTGAGAACGCGAGAAGGAAGAACCCTTTTCCAAGCAGAAAAGAACGCATGGATCCAAAAAAAAAAAACAAATGAGAACACAAGAAGCATTGCATCATGAATTTTGTCATTCTGAAAAGAAAAGAAAAGAAAAAAAAAAAGCTTTGTCAACAGCACCTGAATTGAGAGCAGGCCACGAGCACCACGACGATCCTTCAAACAGCAGCTGGGTTCAAACCTTCCACCATTCACATATGCACTTCCTTTTCCCCCATTCCAAATATACCAGGTAACCTTGTCATTCCACAGAACACAACTAACATGCACATGGCAATTCAACAACGTACACACTCTATTCCAATGTGTCTATGAACAAGAAGCCAGGTCTCACGACACGCACTTACAAATGACCAGACCTGCTTCGAGATCTTTCTCTCTGTGTGTCTTCATTTACCTCTCTCTTTACACGCATACACATGCATGCATGCACAACACACACGCACATACACACACAATCACAAGACATGCACATGAGCATACCTGCCAATGCTTACTTGAGCACAGCACTTCCATAGTTGGTCAGAAGCATAACCATGTCTCCAGTACAGAAACAAGAACTCAAACATTCATTATATGTAGAACAAAACACTTTTCTTCTTTTCTCTCTCGTTTTCCCTCTATTTTTGTTTTGTTGTTTTCAATTGTCTTTCCGCCATTTCACCTTACTCAGCTCTGTCAATGACATGACTCTTGCTGCTCATTCCAGTACCCCACATCCAGTCGCACACAGGGTCATCGTCACAGTCCCCACATCAGCATTCAACATGGAGCTGTCGCATTATGAGGCCACTTCCATTCATGTATTACTTGTCCAGCTGGAATGTTGACTTCCGACACAAAACTGACAAAAGACTATTTACGAACAAATCCTGGAATAACTAGTGAAAACAGTAGACTTCCCCACTCCTAAGGGACTCGAGATATACTGAGAGTTCTGCAGCTTTTTGAAGTTTGATCAATGTATGTCTTGTAGACTTCAAACGTTCAGCATGGCTCACCCTCCACCAATCTTGCATGTCACATCAAACGATATGAAGGGTAATATAAATAATCTAAGTACAATGCCCCAAGTCCTTCATCATTGTAATCCTTGAATATGACAGTTGATGTGATTTTGTTGTTGTTGTTGTTGTTGTTGTTGTTGTAAATGCATTGACATAGAATATAAAAATGTATCAGACAATTTATCATGAGGAAAGCAGCTTGAATGACACAATGTTGATAGCTGATGGCTTTGTTTTGTTTCACCTCTGATTGAAAATGAACTCTCCTAATGTCATACAGTTATCAATTTAGTAAGAATTCAGTGGCCAGTGTTATAAAACCCAGCCGAGTGGAATAAATCACACTCACGCACACACACACACACTCGAATGTATAAAGGTTGGCCATTCAGAATGCTACATTCCGTCCTGACCAGCCATGCGAGGTTTTGATAAGTAATCTGCACACAGAAGGCAAGACATGCCTCAGGCAACTCAAAAGGTATCTCAGTACATCAACCCCTTGAGAACTGACATGTAATGCATAAAACACGCTTAGGGTAACTCAATGATATCTCAGTGTGTATGTGTTCGTTCTGTTTTTCTCCTACAACAGGTATCTTCAATGCAATGAAACTGGTCTTTCTTTACTTTCGATTTCATCTCTGCTCAATCTGAGTTTTCTCCTCTTCCATAGTTTTGTAGGTTAGTAGACTATGTTCAAAGAATAGCGGTTGGCAGGTCTGCTGATGTGCAATACACCAACAAATATCAGCCTTAACACACAAACATTCACAAGCTCACAATCACATACATGCACATGTACACATTAAAGCGCTTTCACAACTAATATTTGAATCTCAACACTTTTTCATGTACATAAACACATACACGCACTATCAAAAAAGGGCTTTCACAAACCAGAGTGACTCTCTCCTCATGCTCACCATGCACGCACACATGGGTGCATGCACATACGCGCTCTCACAAACACACACACCAATCACATACACACACACACACACCGATCACATACAACACACACACACACACACACCAATCACACACACACACACCGATCACATACACACATAACACACACCAATCACACACACACCAATCACATACACACACACACATACACACCAATCACACACACACCGATCACACAAGACACTCATCCCAACACAGAAAATCTCAATATGTTGACTTTCACATATAAAACCAAACACACACACATCCAAACATAATTTATCCACAAAAGTCAGTTTTTCACTGCTGTAACCACACTGTCCGGTTTCTTGTGCAGACACACCCTCCTGCTTTTCATGCACACATGGGTCTGTGCATGCGAGCGCACAAACTTTATTCCCACACACACACACACACACACACACACACAAGAGCAGGGGCTATCTGACACACAGCAGCCCCCACACATTGTTCATGAATTTATCAAAATAGCTGCGGAAGGCAATCTTGTTCTGGCGGGTGATGACCAGAGGTAGGGAGGGGGGGGTGAGCTCGGTGAAGGCACTCAACAGGCGATTCTTGTGCTCCGACGTGCTGTGCTGCTCCAGCAACTGGTTGACCAGCTCCTGGTACTTGGCCTGAGCGCACATACACACAATTGTATGGTAGAGGAGAAATGTGTAAAATCTCAATATGCTAAGCGCCCATACACACAGTTGTATGGTAAAGGAAGACCGTGTACAATCTCAGTGTGGTAAGTGCACATACACATGTATGGTAAAGGAAGACCGTGTACAATCTCAGTGTGCTAAGTGCACATACACATGTATGGTAAAGCAGAACAGTGTACAAATCTCAGTGTGGTAAGTGCACATACACATGTATGGTAAAGCAGAACAGTGTACAATCTCAGTGTGGTAAGTGCACATACACATGTATGGTAAAGCAGAACAGTGTACAAATCTCAGTGTGCTAAGTGCACATACACAAAGTTATAAAGGAGAACTGTGTAAAATCTCAGTGTGTGAAGTGCACATACATACAGTTGTATGGTAAAGGAGAACCATGTAAAACCTCAATGTGTTAGTGCACATACACACGGTTGTATGGTAAAGGAGAACCATGTAAAACCTCAATGTGTTAGTGCACATACACACAGTTGCATGGTAAAGGAGAACCATGTAAAACCTCAATGTGTTAGTGCACATACATACAGTTGCATGGTAAAGGAGAACCATGTAAAACCTCAATGTGTTAGTGCACATACACACGGTTGTATGGTAAAGGAGAACCATGTAAAACCTCAATGTGTTAGTGCACATACACACGGTTGTATGGTAAAGGAGAACCATGTAAAACCTCAATGTGTTAGTGCACATACACACAGTTGCATGGTAAAGGAGAACCATGTAAAACCTCTGTGTGCTGTGTGCACATAATACAGTTGTATTATAAAGGAAGACTGTGTAAACCATCGATGTGCTAAGTGCACATACACACAGTTCTATGGTAAAGGAAAAATGTGCAAAACCTGTGTGTGCTAAGTACACATACACACAATTGTACTGTAAGGGTGAAACGTGTAAAACCTCAATGTGCTATGTGCACATACACACAGTTGTATGGATGGCAAAGGAGAATCGCGTAAAATCTCAACGTGCCAAGTGCACATACATACAACTGTATGGTAAACGAGAACCATGTAAAACCTCAATATGGTAAGTGCACATACACACCATTGCATGTTAAATGAGAACTATGAAAAAATTTCAATATGCTTCTCTATAAATCCCTGTTGTTTCTGTTAGTAATCAAGTAGTCATGTACAGTATGTTCAGCTACAATCAGTTTCAGAGGTGCAGCCTGTAGGAATGTTTCAAATTTACCCCCATCCTACAAGGCAGGGGCAATTTCCAGAGCGGGATGTCGGTTTCAGTCCAACTGGGGTTGGTACAGGTTTGACCATACGAAATTCCCTGACTAAAATCATGTTTATCACTGAAAACTGGTGTCAGATTCTGGAACAACAGGAAGCCTTGATGTTGAATGGATGATCCCCCCAGGTGCCAATGTTCCCAAAGTAATGAGCAGGATTCTTAACTGTGAAGGCAGAATACAAAAGTGTTGCTACCTCATTTCTGATTTTTCTTTTCTTCTTTTTTTTTTTTACTTTTGGTTTGTTTTCAAACCAAAGTCCAGTCAAACCTTAAATCCAACCCTGATGATGTGCCTGAAGGCCACAAGCCTTCTCAGTATTTTGCTGTTCTTGCATATCTAAAACAAATTCCCTGACTTATCTCATACTTCTAGCCAAAACAGTTATCTTCCCTGACTGTCCAAAGACTGAAACTAAAAAGCTCTTTTTTTTTAATGGTTTTTCCAGTTTTCCTCAGTCTATACCAACCCTGGTCAAACTTGTGTATATGTGTGTGTTTGAATCCGTTTGCAAGAAAACTCTACAGTTTGTGTCCAGAGATTCATCAAGCTTTACACTGGGTGTAAATAAAGTTAGTATCTTGGGTGATTCAACTTAGAGATCTCCACCCACAATGCTGACAAAACGTCACAGGAAAAACTGTTCAGGAACTGACAAAAAAAAAAAAAAATTGCAATGTCAAGAGAAGCTTTACGGCTGACACAATGTAAGTCCTGTGCTGCATGCATCTCATGCATATGAACATGGAGCCAACTGGGCACAAAGCAAGGCCTGACAACTGGACCTTTTCACACATACAGGGCACAAAGCAAGGCCTGACAACTGGACCTTTTCACACATACAGTGTTCTATGTGCCATTTCAAACGCATTGCAATTGCAACTGCATTCTTTTTTGGATGCCTTTTAGTCATTCTGAAATGAAGCAGTTTTTCCCTCCCCTAATAATTGTAAGTGCAAACTCCGCTTTCACTTTTGGCTCAAAAGTACACACAGGTGCTACCAAGTTGGAGAGGGTTAGGGTTACTGAAGGCAGTTTTTCATGGCTTTAAGGAACCAATGGAACAATATGTGTCCTGACTACTCCAGACTGCTTCAAAACAGAACATGCTGGACATTTCATTTTGACTGTCTTCCAAACAATACACAGTAACATAACTGCCAACCTTCAGGAGTTTAATACAAATCAGGATTCAGAGAACACAAGAGGCAGTCCAACTTCAAACTGGAAGCATTTTTACTCCTTACTGGTTCAACTGATTAAGTCAGGCTTGAACAGAAACTGTATGTTCTTCTTTATGTTGCTGGCAACACTAACGGGGTGCCTTTTTGTATTTCAGACTCCAATGTTTTATTAGCATGTTCTAAATATTACCCCTAAACCACACACTCTTTTCAACAAAATTTTAAATTCTAGATTTTTCCTCATAAAATTCAGGATATCTGGAATGTTTTTCAGAAGAAAAAAAAGGGAAAAAGTTTGCAGCAATGATGTCATCCTGATGGGAAATAGCAGATTTGACAAAAAATAAATTCCAGACAACAGAGGGATGTTTGCAGCCTTGGAGGAGTACAGATAGGACGTAACAGCTCACCTGATGACAGCAGATGAGGGAGAAGAATGTCGTGCTGGCCGTGTCCATCAGCGTCATGTCGAAGTTCTCCAGTAGCAGCATGCGGAACACAATCTATAATCACACCAGACAATGAACATATTCATCACCATATCTAGAACACATAATCATCACTTTATTCTTTTGGTGGGGGGTTTTTTGTGTTTGTTCAGAATTTTCATTTTCATTCGATCACTTTTCCTATGCTCCCTATCAGAAATTTGTATGAGAATTACTCAGACTGTTCTTACCAGCTACATGTGATGTGTACATGTATATGCATTTGCGTTCATGGTGAATGTCTTGCACATGTTTAATTGCAGTCCAGTGATGCATTGTGAAGGTAGTTCTACAGGTCTGAAACAAAACCTGTGCACGTTATCTCAATCAAATGCTTCTACACAGACCAAGGACTGAAACGATAATGAAGCACAAGACAGGGATCCATGCTAACTCAATTCAAACATCCTGGATAGAAGGTACACATTAAATCAGCAATTAAATTTGGCTGTGCAGAGCTAGGAAACTCGCCACAGCTTGCAAAGATTTGAAAAGTAACAGTGTGTGACAGAACAACGATGGATAAAGATGTGCTTAATACAGAATCTTTCAGAATCCAATGCTTTTGGTTCCAGAGGAACAGTTTTCTTACCGCCAAGAAGTGTTCTGTCAATTGTGACAGCTGAGAATCGCTGATTCTTTCCTCGTAGACATGAGCTGCCAGACATCCTAATGCATCTAAACACATCTTGTTGATGTCAGAGCCAAATCTGGAAGGCACTGTAAGGAACTTGACACACACTTTTTGAAATTGGCAAGTCTATGACAGGAAAGTATGCAAGGAACACTTAAAATCCAAAACAAAATCCAATACAATGATTATCACTTTCAGGTCAAAGACACACAGAACAAAACTTTAGAAACGTTTGCGTTTTAGCACAGTGATTTTTTTTTTTTAAAAGAAAGAAAAATTTTCTGTCTGGCATAACTGTAGAGAAAGACCCTAGGAATGGTTTACTGCCACTAATACAGCGTGGCCAATGTCAAAGATTAATTATTGCAAGGCAGAGGTTTCAAAGTCTATCAGGAAACCACTACTAGCAACCCCCATCCCCCTCTTCCCCCCACCTCCCTGTCCCACACATTTCTCTTCTCTCTCTCACCAGCTAACAACCCTAAGTTGACCACACTTGCCCATTCACTGACTGTACAAAAACGTACAGAACAATACAACTACACACCTATTTACTCTTACACTGTTATTGCAGTACTTTTTTCACAAAAAGAGTGTATTTTCTACTCAGTGTGTGTATGATTCTTCCAAAGTTTGTTTTAAGGAAGTGGGTGGGAGGGGATCGTTTTCCCCATCTGCCATATCACACACCAAAGGAATCGCACTGCACCGACTACGGTAAAAATAGGTCCTGTATGTACTAATTTCTCTTCATATCTGGCTCATCGGCATACTTTGCCACAAATTCATGCTCTCTCACCGTTTTCCTTTTCTTTTTCTCTCCGACAGTGCCTCACCTGCACTGGCTGTAGTCCCTACTGTTGTTTCTATGTATCAGTATACTGTTGGAAGATGCTAACATACATCAACACTATTTCGCTTGCCAGGGTTTGCAAGAGGTTGTCAATCTTTGGTCAAAGCACCTGAACCAGCACACCAAGACAACACTAAGGTAACATGCCACAAATGTGATCGCCGCTCAAGAAATTTGTGACTAGATTTCTTTCTTTTTTATTTTATTGTTTTTACTTTTTTGTGTTTTAATTTTTCATATTTGCTGTATTTTTGCCAAACTGTACAAAATACTGTGAAATCACATGGGTAAAACAGGAAGGTGGAGGGGGGGGGGGGGGGGGTCAGACTGGGGAGGGCAAGCAGAGGACTAACATTGTTTCGAGTTTTAAAGCAGTTTTTATCATGTCAACTTTCTTCATATGATTTCCCAGGGAGGATATCAATACTCAATCCTGATGAACAGTAAACTCTTCTGATCCACGCAAAGAGTTTGCAGCAACTGCTACCTCACCTGCGAGCAATGCACAGAAGAGAGATTATTTTTACAAAGGATACGACAGAAGTCCCAGCTCCATGGAAGCCACAATGTTCTGGAACAGAGCTGGAGCCAGGCCAGAAAACTTGTCAGCGTGGATCTCCGCCAGGAAGGTGACCAGCTTGTAGAACTGCATGCACAGCGACGGGAACTGCACACACACACACACACACACACACACAACCACACACACACACACACACACGCATGCGTGCACACACACACACACATAACGCATTACTACACAAATCCTTCCTCCTCTCTTTTCAACCTTTGTTTTGAATTGCCTGTCACCCTCCCTCCCTCCTCTCATTCCTACCCTTGCTTTGCCTTGCCTACCACACTCCATACTCCTCAATCTCTCCTACACTTGCTTTGCCTTGCCCATGTCACAGACCCTGCCAACCCCTAAGAGACCAATGAGTAAGAATTGAAGCTCAGTGAGGCAGAAATGTGTAATTTTCTGAGAGCTAAGAGTAATCAAGCGCGACATTACCTTTTTTCAAACAAACACAGAATCACATGAAAATTGTTCACACAATTTTTGTGAACTTTACTTTTCTTCCAAAACAAGCTTTTGTTTTAAAGTGTCACAAGAAATATCTCTACAAATTATGAAATGTAGAATACACACTGGAAACACACACAAATCTCCTACACCATCATGGCATGGCACACCAAGGCTTGATAGCGTGCCAGAAACAACCTAAAAAATTGGAAATGAAATGAGGCAGGGAACAGTAAACAATAAACAAGTGGGGTAACATTTGCTCCCATAAGGAAACCTAACACAAAGTAACTTTTATTCAAGACTGGCACAGCCTTTTAAACTTGAATAAGGTCAGACACATAGACGAACAATCTAATAGTGGGGGATAAAAACAAGTACAGGCCAACAACTCAACTGTCTTGATAGTAATGACTTGGCAAAGATTTGGACTTAAGGAGGGGGGAGGGGAGGGGGGAGTTCGAAGATGGAGAAACTGGGAACATGAAATTAAGAAAATATATAACCTAAAAAATGTTCTCCCCTGTTGCTGATTCTGTGCATGTGGGGTTGGCTATCAGCTCAGTGGTGATTGTGTCATTTTTTAAGTATCGCACCACCCCAGGAAAGATTTGTCCCCCCCCCCCCCCCCCCCCCTTCCTGACTCCCATCAATCCCCAACACAAACGGTCCATTCTGCAGTCGAGATGCAGCAGCAGTTTAGGCTTCCATGAGAAGGGTCCTTACAATGTGTGCTATCTTTGTTCGACCGCTCTTGAACTGTTCGGCGATCTCCGAATCTGAGAACGCTTCTTTAAAAAGCTGGATGCATGGTCGGCTGCGCTAAGAGCAATGTTGTGCTCGACGAAAAATCCGGCCACCAATTCTTCAGCCCGAATTACCCTTTTCCTAATTTCATCCTCTTTTGAGGTGTCTACAATCTGAAAAAACTGTGTGATGCTGGAAGAATTCGGCGCTTTAGAGGAATCGGTGTGCTTGCGTGACTCAAGGCGACGCTTCACATCCACCATCCTGCCATGGGAAATTGTGAAGTCCGACTCGCAAGTGGTACACCATGCACAATTTACACCTTTAGCCGAAGGTCGTATGCAGGGGAACTTTCCCGAGTATTCTTTTCGGAACTTTTGACCAAGTTTTTCCTTGTTCGCATCTTGTCCAAAACTTCTACTCCACGTTTTGACATTTTCGTAGCTAAAACTTAAAAAAGACGCCAACTTCGCTGAATGGTAAAGATGGTGAAACGAACTGCGCATGACCGGAAACGCTTCTTGAAGATTACTGGTTACACGCACGGCGCTGTGCGTGTCTGTACATAAGCCGATTTTTTCGTCCGTTTTGCTGTTGTTGTTTTTTTTAACTTTCAATGCGTAATTTTTTGGCTAAATGCGTAAGGGCGTAAGAATTATCACTTGGGCGTAATAAATTACGCGAAATGCGTAATGCAGACCTGTTTACCCCCTTGGCTACCCAAGTGTAATCCCAAATACTGAAAAGTGTAATCTTATGGGGGAAAAGTGTAATCGAAGGCGCGAAGCGCCGAGATAGCTAGGGGGGCCCCCCCCCCGGAAAATTTTTGGGGGGGAAGCAAAATGGTGCAATCTGGTGCACATTCTGATGCACATTCTAAGGTTAAATTTCATCATTATGACCATGAAAATTCAACTCAAAATATAACAAAAACAAATTAAAACTCACCAACTGCCATTGGAACCACTTTACTTGGTCAAAGGATGTCTGCCAAGTTGGAGGATACCAAATAAATAATGTATTTAAAATTATAAAAAAAAAAAACCACACACATCTGAAGTCTTCAGAAAGTCCCCTTGTGTACAAATCCTGGAAGCAAATGTTCTCACACAAATAGGCTTACACAATCAGTCACTCTGCCAGTGCCTCCACCCCCACTGCCAAGCATGAAAAAAGAGAGAAAAAAAAAGAGAGAGAGAGAGAGAGCCAGAATCATCATGCTTGCTCTGGATCATGAAATTCGCGATAGATTTCTGCTTTCCAGCTGCTTCGATGAACTGCTTGTGAGAAGCCGTGCCCACATGTCTCTTACAATCGAACATTCCGCCATGTTCACAGCTGAAGTCCGACTTGCATATGCTACAATGCACATATCCCGGCCCTTTTCTTGATGGGAAAAGACAGTTATACTTGTCATGGTATACCTGGCGGTATTTTTGAGTAACTCGTGCCTTTTTTGGTTTCTCAGGAACTGTTTCTTCCGAAACACGGCAATCAGAATCGTCGTCTGTCTCATGCTGAGCACGCTTTGACGCCATCTTTGATAATGATGTCAACCCGCGAAAGTTATCTCCCTTACTAAAACGTTCAACCTCATGCCTGCCCGCAATGCTGGCTTTCGGTTACACCGATATGAAGGAATAACTGAACACTGTAACTTTCGCAGGCGGCACAGTGAGTGAACGGGCCATCGCGTTGTTGAACCGACGAGAATGATTGCTTTCGAAAAGTGTAGTTTTGGCGATCCGCGTGGCGGAATTTAATGTTTGAAGGCGTAATGGCGTAATTGGAGGTTTGAAATCGTGATTTATTACGCCAAAGGCGTAAAGTAAACAGGTCTGGTAATGGTTGGCAGGTCTGATGTCATAACCTCATGTGAGGACTGTTGCGGCATCACTGATGTCCTTCTGACAGTCTCTCTCCATCTGCTGAGGGTTCTTCATGGTTCTCTGTGAGCAGTCCTCTACCTGATGCTGTCCCCTCACCTCTCCTTCTGTCGGCCTCTTCCTTCTGCACCTGGCTTTGTGCCATGCTGTTTGCCAGAGCTCCTCATCTTGACATGTGTCCATTTCTTCTCGCAGACCTGTTTACCCTAAAGTTGCTCTTGGCAACAAAAATGAGCGTATTTTCTACAAAGAGTACATACAAAATTCTACATTTCTGTAAAAGCGGGAGGGAGAAGGGAGGGTCCTTCATTTTGTTTTCACCTGCCATCACATTGCAGATGCTTCTCGTTAGTAGTAAGCGCCTGATCTTGCAAATTACTTTCAAACCTGATTCATCACAATACTCTGGCACACACTCATGCTGTCTCGCAAGTTTTTTGACGTTACATGGCACGTTGTTGAAGAAACGGCGACTGCAAAATGCGATTTCGTGCACATGAAAGTTAGCAAGAGTTGTCGCTCTTTGGTCAAAGCCTCCACCGCAGTTATTGTCCACAAGTTTAATTTCCACTCAAGAAACTCTGTGTCCAGAATTTTTTTTCGACGTATTTAAATTTAATTTGTTGTTTTTGTTCTATTTTCGACAACCATGTGGACAAAATATGGAGAAAACGTACGGATAAACAGGTCTGCTCAGCTTGTCTTACTGAGCTTTGCCTTGGCTACCCTTGGTTACCATCCAACATCAACGACCCTATCCACTGCCCTTATATTCCCACTCTGATTCTGCGGCTTAGCAGGTATGGCGTAGCATATCAAAGGACTCATCTGTATGCGGTTACGTTTCCTTGACAAAACAGAGACCTTTGGTTTGTGCTTACCTTGAGCAGTTCTGCAGTCATGAGAGGCACAATGATCTCCAGTCCATACAACACCACCGCCACTCCTCCCACGGCGGCACCGTTCTGTGGTACTCCGTCCTCTGCCGGCCAACCATCAAACACTGAAGGGATATGGGTCAGCTTTTTTTATTCATCACCACATCACAAAGCACTTTCCTTTAAAAAAAAATTTCTTTCTTGAAAGCAAGAACAGCAACATCGAATAAAAAAAATAAAGAACTTAACAGAACCATGTCAACAGCAGGGGTAACGTCACGCTTTATCACTTTTTTCTTCCCTTGAAAGGAAAAATTTAGAGAGAGGAGGAATAAAACATATTAAAAAAAAAAAAAAAAAAAATTTAGTAATTAAAAAATGTAACAGGAAGTGCTCTACACCATGGGACTTGTACCAGTAATAAGCTGTGCATTCACACTCGTCTCTCTTTTCACACTGCTGTTGCCTGTTGCAGTCTTCAATGAGACCTGTGACTGCATATCGTTTAATTGCAGTCCACGAATTTGAAATGATGAATGATTAAACGACAGAGAACATACATCCGTTTTCACATTCATCATTCAAAAATGTTTGCAGTGTGTCTCAAATTTTTGTATTTAAAAAATTCTGACATTAAAAAAAAAAAAAAAAGCTCAGAAACAGAATTATGATGACACACTGGGCTACCCTGTAAATCTGTAAACTATCAGAATACATATGTTAACTAAAATAGTACACATTTACAAATGCTTTAAACAGCATTAAAACATACCATGAGAAAAAAAACTCTTCCCTGACATTAGGCTTAATTCAATGATTACCACTACATGCGTTGAAAATGCCGAGTGGGTACACTAGTCACACCAAACTGGCGGATATCTTCATGTAAAGAGATCTATCATGCTGCATGATTTTGCTGAGCTTTCAAGTTCTGTTCTGACTGCTGAAATAATTAAGTGAACACATGAGACGCTACCTTTATGTTTGTGGCATTGCTACTACCCAACATCCCTAAAATGATCAATCTGGCCAAAAAAATACCAGGTGTTCCAAAATTGGCGGTGTCATTTCCTGATGTTTTTGTGCAAGACGGTAACATTCCAGACCTCCACTCACCCTCAGGACCGTAGTTGAAGAAGTCCTTGGCCAGCAAGTTCATGAGCAGTTCCATCAAGATGCTGATGTCGTTGAACTTGTTCTCCTCGTCATCTGCAGTCACACTTCGGGTCTTCCCCGAGTGATACTTGGAGTACATCTGGATGGCTGACAGGCTCACCTCAAACAGCTTCTGGGAACTGCTCTGTAGTGCACACAAACACACCACAACATCAAACTGCTCTGTAGTGCACACAAAACACACCACAACATCAAACAGCTCTGTAGTGGACACAAACACACCACAACATCAAACAGCTCTGTAGTGCACACAAACACACCACAACATCAAACTGCTCTGTAGTGCACACAAACACACAATAACATCAAACAGCTCTGTAGTGGACACAAACACACAACAACATCAAACAGCTCTGTAGTGCACACAAACACACAACAACATCAAACAGCTCTGTAGTGGACACAAACACATCACAACATCAAACAGCTCTGTAGTGCACACAAACACACCACAACATCAAACAGCTCTGTAGTGGACACAAACACACCACAACATCAAACAGCTCTGTAGTGGACACAAACACACCACAACATCAAACACCTCTGTAGTGCACACACAAACACACCACAACATCAAACAGCTCTGTAGTGCACACAAACACACAACAACATCAAACAGCTCTGTAGTGGACACAAACACATCACAACATCAAACAGCTCTGTAGTGCACACAAACACATCACAACATCAAACAGCTCTGTAGTGGACACAAACACACCACAACATCAAACAGCTCTGTAGTGCACACAAACACACCCACAACATCAAACAGCTCTGTAGTGGACACAAACACACCACAACATCAAACAGCTCTGTAGTGGACACAAACACACCACAACATCAAACAGCTCTGTAGTGCACACAAACACATCACATCAAACAGCTCTGTAGTGGACACAAACACACCACAACATCAAACAGCTCTGTAGTGGACACAAACACACAACAACATCAAACAGCTCTGTAGTGCACACAACCACAACATCAAACAGCTCTGTAGTGCACACAAACACACCACAACATCAAACAGCTCTGTAGTGGACACAAACACACAACAACATCAAACAGCTCTGTAGTGCACACAAACACATCACAACATCAAACAGCTCTGTAGTGCACACAAACACACCACAACATCAAACAGCTCTGTAGTGGACACAAACACATCACAACATCAAACAGCTCTGTAGTGCACACAAACACACCACAACATCAAACAGCTCTGTAGTGGACACAAACACACCACAACATCAAACAGCTCTGTAGTGCACACAAACACACCACAACATCAAACAGCTCTGTAGTGGACACAAACACACAACAACATCAAACTGCTCTGTAGTGGACACAAACACACCACAACATCAAACAGCTCTGTAGTGCACACAAACACATCACAACATCAAACAGCTCTGTAGTGGACACAAACACATCACAACATCAAACAGCTCTGTAGTGCACACAAACACACCACAACATCAAACTGCTCTGTAGTGGACACAAACACATCACAGCATCAAAGGAGCATACACAGAGTCAAACCTCTGAGGACATGCGGTGATTAGGGATGAAGGGGGCAGAGGGTGAGCCTGAATTTGGGGATGATCCAAAGAGTTGATTGAAGTTACGTTTCTAGCCCAGCTGACCACAGCAGCCAGGTAAAGGTTTTAAACCAAAGTCAAAGTCAAAGCTGTGTACAAATTAAAACATACCAATACTGAAATCCAAAACCAGGTCATGTCCTGAAACTAACAGATCTGATCAACCTAAAACAGTCGATCAATAAACCACTCTCAAATCTGATTTTCTTTGAATACAAAATTCATACCAGGTGGAACATTTCTGACCAGAAACTCCATGAAATGTGTGATGTGTTGTCTCACCCATCCCGAACACTCAATAGGAGGATGTGTAGTGTTGACTGATCAATCACACTGCATGCACCACAAAGATCCTGACCCTCTAAGAGGTAAATAATAGTTTAAAAAAAAAAAATAATAATAATAAATAAACAGAAGTGTAACCAGTATGTAATCTACACAAAACTATATCCATTTTACAGTTCCTGGAAACTGAAGGCAGTAATCAACCTGCTTGGATTTGAAAAGAGTTTATTGACAGTCTGCATGTTTCATTCTTCTTGCCAAAAGTCTTTGAAGTCTTTAGGTTTTTTGTACCTCTTCAGTATGCACTTACCTGAGCTTAGTTACGCCGAAAACCATCAGCAAGATAAGTAACTCCGTAATTTGAACATGGTTACCCAATTTAAAAATTAATTTAAAAGAGAGGAAAGGAAATAATGAAATGAAAATAATTTTAAAAATTCCTACGAATATATATATTGCTATATCATAAGTTTGAAGAATGTCACATGAGCCATTTACTCGGGAAAAAAAATCTTCTTCTTCAGAACTTTCTTCCGAATCGTTGATTATCATATCTGGTACCTCATCCCAGTCGAAATCTAGGTCACTGTAAGCTTCATTACCCAGCACTTTCACGAAGTTTTATGCCATAAATCCTACAAATCACAGTATCTTCATCACTAAATCTCATTATAGAATGGCAGAAATCAAGGTTAGCCATGGTGAAAAACAGCATTTCGACCACAAAACTTAAAAAATTCATAACTCGAGAACTACGGCACGTATCGACTCGCGGTTTTTTGCAAACGGAAGTGAATGGCTACAGGATGAAGGAAGTCACGTTCTCGCGAGACTTCCTTTTCTACGAGAAACATGGCAGCACCCATTGTTGCCACGTGTTTTACCTGGCGCTGGCAGGTGCTCAGCCTTTTGGCTGTATGATATCTGGTTGGGCGCTAGCGGGCACGCGCTTGTCAAGAGAGTTAAGTCCAAGAAGGGAGAAGACACAGAGAAAAGTGCTGCAGAAAACCGAGCCTTTAAAGCGTGACTCGACCTTTGAACTACGTTCTGCCCTATTCTGCCTGTCCTCAATTACGAGGTAAATACCGTTTCACCCCGTGCAGCCCATGAAGAACGACCCTCTGTTTCGTTCCTGTTCTGGTAATTTGTGCTCTGAGTAATAAGACGCACTGTTTGAGGATGACTACTGTTGCAGGAGTGGAAATTGTTTGTGCTGTGTTTCTATTGTAAAAGCAAGTTTTAAAAATTCTTTTTTTTCAGATCTTGTTGAGAGTGACTATGAATGACAGTGACAGCTGACTGTCCCTAAAAGATGACCGTGGACACCTGACCACACCAGGTATTGCTGAACCAATAATGACAGCTCAGAAAGCTCCGTACACTCTAAGGGCACATCCGCACTTGCTTAAAAACTTCAGCTGCAGTGTACGAGTCCACAGTTCCCTCTGAAACTAAGAAAACCTCATTTCTTGCATGCTGAAAACTTTAACCTTTACCAGCTGTGTCAGCCAATAGAGGCTGATGGGATTTCTTTCCCTTGTAGCCGCGTCAGCCAAGACTGGCTGACGGACAGACAGTACATTCTACCATGTCAACCACTATCGGTTTACGGGAACATAAAAAAATTCCTACACTTTCCATAAAATGATCCATGGGAAATAAGCTCTGTAACTAGTCTTGGGGATGTCTTAGCGAGTTGTAGACCTTACTTTCAGTGCTCTATCGTGAACTTGGCTGACCCTAGCAGCTTTGAAACAAAGGAACTGGTGGCACCGGGCTTTCCCGCTAAGCGCGCGTGCGGCAGTTATTTCCTGTGCCAGAAAAAATGTCGGTCAGGCGAAGGGGTGGTAGCCATTTCTCGCTCAATGAAGCGCTTGAAATCATATTACAAAGTGGATCTGGTGATGAGGGGAGTGATAGAGAGATAGAAAACTATGAAAGAGAAGAGAAAAGTGAATTGTTTGAAGATGCAGCCATCCCTTCATCTTCTGATTTGGTGTTGTAAAAAAACGGAATAGAATGTAAACAAAGTAATTTTTTTACTTGTCACACATGTTTTTCAACGCACAGTCATGTCTACACATTGAAAGTAAATGATTAGAAATTACTGTATTCGATCAGTTGAGCATTTGTTCTTTCTTATGACACCTAACACAACACTGTCAGTTGTTGTCTAGCTACCGTAAAAATAAATCAAAAAGTGGCAAAATAAGCGCGTCAGCATGGACTGAGCGTCATGCGCGAGCATGCAGCAGCAGGGAATCGTGCTGTGCGCGCGGCTCTCGGCTACTATAGTACTAACACGTAAACACACCTGTGCAGCATGAATGAAACCCGACAGAACATGGAAATACAGATGGAAGCAAACTTGGGCTTACCTCCCCCAGATAGCACAAGTGATGCTGGACAACCTCCGCAAACAGTTCCAGAATCAGGTACACCATCCCCTCGCAGTCCTGGTATACCTCTGAAACAAACACACCGGCTCATGTTCATCATAATTTGCCTTCCGTCCATCTGCAATTTCTAGTTAGCTAATCCGTCTCTTGAGGGTGAACCAACTTTGTGTTCCCATACCGCTTATCTGGGAAGGACTTGGTGTTAAAACATGGCACTTGGCAGCATCTGCTAAAGCAGAAGTGGCTACCATTTTCAAAGTGCTTTAATTGCGACAAAAAAAGGCTAAACAACAACTGTCACGACCGACCCCTGGAGGTCTGCCCTGACAGGATCGGTTTAGATGGGAGTGAAGGGAGTGACTGAACTCACACGCCCCGCAAGAGACCACACAAGAAAGATTATGATACAACCACCCATTTATTCACACCAACACACACATAGTCACAAATAAGCATTCCAACACACACAACATGCACAATCACAATCAAGCATTTCAACACACACATAGTCACAAATAAGCATTCCAACACACACAACATGCACAATCACAATCAAGCATTTCAACACACACGACATACGCACAATTAAGCATTTCAACACACACGACATACCCATAGTCGCAAACAAGCATTTCAACGCACACAACATAACCATAATCATAAATAAGGATTTCCAGCACACATTCCTTTCCGTGCTTCATGTGGTTCCCCCACACCCCTGCCTCTCCAAAGTCCACTGTGAGCACCGAGTCGCATCAAGTGCCCCAAACCGGGTCGGTTCTTGAACAAAGTGTCTTTCAATGCCGACACCATTGACACACACACACCCGAATTGCACGACACATAGCAAACCACACTGGTGACACGGGCTGTAGGAGGTCCGAGGACCGCGGAGAACGCGTCCCGTGGGACAAGGCGTTGTCGCTGAAGGTCCCGGACAGGGGTCGGGATCCTCCAGCAAAGCCCATGTGCTCCTCAACCAGTGCTCGGCCCCAACAGCGCAAGCTTCGGGTGAGTCCCCCGGGAAGAGAGGAACCGGAAGGAACTGGAAGGAAAGAAGGAAGGGTACAGCTACCCGTGGTTGACCCCAGTGGCGGGTCAAGCGACTCTCTACCCTCTGTCCAGTCGAGAGGACAGCAGAGCAGATGCGGAAAAGAGATGACGTGATGTCCCTCCCCTACAGGCCGACTGTAGGAATGAAGGTACCGACCGTACCTTCGACGAAGTGGTGAAGAACCAGAACCGGAGCAGGCGCTCCCAGGGACATCTTCCGCTCGAGTCAAGAGAAAACCTGCCTAAACGATGGCAGCCAACATGCCACGCTACGTCACAGTGAGAATACCTCAAGCCTAAGAGGAATGATGCACGTGCGGCAGGTAAAAGACAGGCGAGAGGCCGATAGAGACAGCCAGTTCAAGCGAAAGGTACCAGCCACCCGTGAACTTGCAGGATGAATTGCACGGGCAGTGGAATTAGAGAGAGAGAGAGAAAAAATAAACCCAACCTGAGCTGAACGACATTAAGGTGCAAACGCACCACAAGCCACATTAAGGGACGGATACACGACAACAACGACGACAATAAATAAATGAATAATTCCACCACCCTAGATGGGTCAATCGTCATAGGCCTCGTGACAAACTCGTGACAAACCCCCCTTCTAAAAGCATCTGTTTTCTCTGAGATACAGTGCTCCTTTGAACCTTGACGCATGTGCAAATTCACAACAATGGGACCGAACCCAATCCTCTGTGATCGACAGAGTACGATAAATCCAATACAAACATTCCACGATAGAATTACACAGGGAGATGCATAATACTACATTTATCAAACAACTAAGCAAACCTTCCAACAATAAAAGTAGCAATCCGAGACAGGTGATGATTCACTACCGTTAACATCACAGAAGTGAAAACTGTCCCTACACCTGATACAGAGACCAAAAAGGGGATATAACCCTGGTTGAGGGAAGTGTCCCTCTGACTGATTTCACCAACAGAGGTGATTCTAGGATTCCAAAAAAGGGGGCCCAAGGGCCCCCTCAGTGTAAAAAAGGGGGGCCCCCAGGGGGCCTAAATTTTAACAATATAATTTCTATATTTTTCAACGGCAGGTACTACTAGTGTTATAAACTGTTAAATCATAGTATTAGTAATCATTCAGAGGATTAATGCAGACAACCACATTCAATGATTCGTTGATTTAATCATTTTAGTTTTTACATTTACATGTGTTAAGTGAATGAGTCCATGCCAGACTGAGAGATGACAAAACAGTAGACTGCAAAAAAATGATGGTTGCCATCCAGTGTACAGTTCTCAGTGCAGCCACAACACTTTCATCTACACCTGTCAGGCTCTTCTGCACAGCCGTATGGGTTGCCTGGGCAAACGATTTCTGCATAGCCTCTCCTTGAAGTGAGTGTTGATGATCTGCTGCCTCTGCATGTCGCTCCAGAGTTGAAGTACGAAAGTTTGTACATCCATCGACAGTTGTGAATGTGTTGGGTTTGGAGTGTTTCAAGCATAAACTACACTGCATGCCACGAGCGCTGGTGTCACTGACTTTGAGCCATGACCATTTCTTGAGCCACTTGTCTTGAAATTTTTTCTTTGTGACTGCAGTGTTTGTCTCCTCTGTGTCTGGCTTTGCTGTACTACTGTCCACAAGCGTCTCTGAAGCGGTCCTGACTCAGTCTCAGGCATGTCGCTTGCAGACACAACACTGTCTGGTTTTGATGACGACAATCCCGAACCACCATCATGATCACAGAAACTTGACACAGGCTGCGATTCCCGCTCGCATGACGAAACAGAACTAACCCGGTCCGACTGACAGTCTGATTGCGATCGCGTATCTACATCTCCACTGTCGGCACTGGCACTCGTTGAAGGATAACTAGGCGGCTGCTCAGTGACGGTCGAACACTCGCTTTGTACATCCAAAGAATCATCTGCCTCTCCTCCTCTCTTCGATTTCTTCGCCCCTCGGGTAAAAGAAAAATCCAACAACGTGCCTCGTTTCGCCATGATGGAACCTCAGGCAGAAACGCAGGGCTGCCGTACCGCGAGCTGTGATTGGCTGAAAGCAAACTTTCCAACCAATCGCAGTTGACTATACAGACATGCGTTTACATTCAGTTCCTACTGCTCATGCGCACAAGGCTGACCTTGACATAGCTGATAGCTCGATGACAGCTTCGCTTGGTTCGCTCGGTAGATTACTAGGCCAAGCGGACGCGAGATTAAAAAGGCAAGGGAGTGAAAAAAAATTAGCGCAGTCACGACTGGCGAGCGCGGCATTTCTTGTTTGTGTGCGGAGCAGCGGCCGCGCTGGGCTTACGGTTTTGCGTCTTTCGATTTTTTTAAGCGGTATTCCGCTAATTCCGCGCTCTAGAATCACCTCTGACCAATGGGTGTGCTGACTACGGAGCTCGGCTGAGATAGTCAGCATCCGTATTGCTGGAACCCTTGATATGGCGAAAATGACTCTGCAGTTCCACTGCCTAACTCATGAGTCGACGACTGACTGGCCGGATCCGGTCCAGGCACTGGAGAGGATGATGATCGCTCTCCATACAAACTTCCGGCCGTACTTCTTCTTGGGTACGCCCTGGAACTCTTGGCATAACCTGTGCGTTGATCTGTCTGAGCTGAGGAGAGGTTTGAACCAAAGCAAACATCCTGCCACGACTCTTCCCCGACGAGGGGAACAGTGGGGATGTCCTGAATCACCGACACTGCATCCTCATCGCCACTCTCCACGACGACAGGGTGTATCCTGCCTGGCACTGAGTTCGTCGCACGTACGCCTTCAAGAGGTTGGCATGATACAGGCGTTCCTTGCCTCCCACGCGAATCCTATAGTCCCAGTCACCCACCCGACTGCAGACCACGAAAGGGCCCTGCCAAGCAAGCTGCAACTTGTTCTTTCTTTTGTGGAAGGAGAAGCAACACCTCATCACCTGGCTCAAACCACCGTTCAACACTGCGCCGGTCGTACAGAGCCTTGTACTTGGTTTTTGCCGACTGCAAGTGTTGCTGAGCAAGCTGGCAAGTGTCAGCGATGCGGTTGCGCAGATCGACCACATAACGACTCTCCTCCTTGACAACAGGTTCCACATCGTCATGGGTCCACATTTGCTTCAAGATGTTGGTGAGTTCTCGTACCATTCCTAGGGGAACACGCGTCAAGCGCCCCTTAGGCGTTGTCCATTGGCAGACATCGCAACTGCGGCAGTACTGCCTAACTTGGGAATTCATCCCCGGCCAGAAGAAGTCTTGTCTAACCCGCTCGAGAGTCCGCTTTGAGCCCATATGACCTGCCATGGGTGAGTCATGGGCCTGCCGGAGAACAGATTCTCTCAAGCTTTGGGGAACGACTAGTTGCTTGGCTACCCGATCTGCCTGAGTGAAAACCCTAAAGAGGATCCCCTTGTGGAGCTTAAAGCTCACCTTGGCGTGTCGGGCCGACTGAGCGGGACGACCACCAGTTGTCGCAGGCGTTGGACATCCAAGTCCCTGCCTGAAGACGAACCATGGTAGCAGGATCAGCTCTTGCCAGAACCTCGTCAGAGATCGGCTGAAGAACAGGACGCAATTCCTGCTCCTGCTTCTTGGCTTTGGCGCGCGGGGTAACTCCCACACATGCCTGTACGGGCAGATCCGTAGACACAGACTGACTGCGTCCGTCTGCAAAGGTGATGGTATTCCCTATGAGAAGGGAATACAGAGGTCGCTCCACCGCGATGGCCCATACTTCGCCACAGAAGTAGGGGGTGGAGATAGAAACGAGTACAGAAGGACGGGTGGAGGTGAAACCAGCCTCCAACCCGCACACATCATAACTGGCGCCCCGCTGAGCCTCAGGGGAAACCAAATCCTTATCCACAAAGAGCGTTGATGCTCCCGAATCCCTGATGGATTCGACCAAGGAAGAACCAACAACAGAAAGAAATACTGGCACTCCGAACCACCAGAAGCTGGGATGGACCCCACGTTAGCCGAGGCACGAGGACGCTGGAAAGGACTAGCCCCATGACTACCGGCGGCTTTAGGGCAATCTTTCCTAATGTGGCCGGGACGACCACAAAGAAAACACAGTCGGGGTGCTGAGGTCCCCGATGAACTGCCTGCCTTGCTCGACCCGCTAGCCATCGTGGGCGCCTTATTGCCACTAAATCCTGTGGGGGTCTTCCTGTCCGTATCTGGGCGATGCCCATAAGCTCTACGGGCTTCAGCAAACACCTCAGCGGTATGAATCGCAGCCGCGAAATCCTGAGGTGCTGTCTCGCCTATACGGATCCTCACAACTCTGGGGACACGGTGTTGGTCAGCTGTTCGATGAGAATCAGATCCTCAAGCTCCAGCTTAGCCAACTGACGCCAGTACCCTAGCGTCTTGCGCAGCCTATCTCCAAACTGCACGAAAGTGTCGTCGTTAATCTTTTTCATGGACCTGAATTTCCTCCTGTACGTCTCTGGGGTAAGGTGGAAACGTTTACGCAGAGCCAACTGCATGTCTGCATAAGACGCGCCTTCATTTAGAGTAAGCACACACTCCCTTGCAGCACCAGATAATCAAAAAAAAAAGGTGCATGGCCTTTTGTTCCTCAGACAATTGGTATGAACTAGCTACCTTGTCAAAATGCTCTAAGAACATATCAATGTCCTCACTAGGTCTGAACTCTGGAAGCTTTAATTTTGGGCCTCTAACTCTATCACTTGCTTGTCGATCAACCCCCTGATTTACAGATGCGGGAGGCCGCGAAAGAAGTTGTTCCATCTCCTCCTACGCAGGGCCTCCTGTCTGGCAGTCTCCTCTCTACACTGATCTAACTCTTCCCGACGGAGGGCTTCCTGCCTGACAGCCTCTTCCCTACGCAGCGTAGCCTCCTCCCTACGCAGCGTAGCCTCCTCCCTACACAGAGCTTCCATCCTATCTAGCTCTTCCCTACGCAGGGCTTCCTGCCTGGAAGCCTCTTCCTTACGCAGGGATTCCTGCCTGGCAGCCTCTTCCTTACGCAGGGATTCCTGCCTGGCAGCCTCTTCCTTACGCCGAGTTTCCTCTTCCCGACGGAGGGTTTCCTGCCTGACAGCCTCTTCCGATGGAGGGCCTCATCCTCTCGTCACTGTCGCTCTAAAAACATCAGGACCGAGGCGATATCCTGAGCAGGATTCACCACTCCCGACACGGGAGGATGACCCGTTCGGCCCGTCCCTTGGGTCTCGACTTTCCCATGAGGAAAGTCCCCCGGGGCATGCTCCTTACGAGGGGAAGCATGGAGAAGAGAGGGTTTCGGATTCTGCGACTCAACAGAAGCCCACAGTTGCTTCACTATACTCTGACGCTTCTGAGCGGAAGTGCCAGTCGGGGTCTCAGCAGGAAGATCCCCTAGCGAAGAAGTAGTGAAAGTACTCGCTGGACTATCGGCTACAGCACCGGAATAAGTAGAAGTCACTGTAGTCGAAGTGCTGGTACTAATAGTAGGGACTACATTTTGAAAACCCTTCTTCTTCGACGCACGCGTCGCCATACCACCAGCACCGGACGTTGCCATGACAACTATATCCTACGGTTCTCAAATCAGGGCTTAAAATGGTCTATCCAAAAATCAGAGGAAAATTTCTGAAGTGGCGAAGCCACGAATGCGTGCCTGCTTCGCAGGCACGCCCTGCTAGGGGGGTCTGGGGCATGCCCCCCCAGAAAATTTTGAAAATCTAGTACAAAATCTGTGCACTCTGGCTCATTCTGAGCCCTATTTTTGGGAAAAAAAAAATTGCACAGAAAAAGTGCAAGATTTAATGCAGAAAAGGTACATCCATACAGATATTCAATCCACTGTCAAAGACAAGACAAAGGTCTTAAACATCTAAATCTAAAATGATATTTATATCAACACATTTCATGTGAAAAGAGCATAAAAAAGACCAACAGGTTATCAAGACAAAACAAAATGGTTATTGGTGGAGACACAGTTATCAAAATTCAAAACTCACGTTTGGAATGTGGAACTAAGCAATCTGAGAGGGGCTGGTTCTGTCGCCTCTTACGACAAGCACAGCCAAGCTGCAGAAATATTCTTTCCCTTCCCAGACATGCCTACCCCAAAATCTTACTATCAGGAACAGATGTTATAAAAATCAGGAACAAATTGAAAATTTCAAAAATTTTCAGGAACACTCAACCTTCCTTTTGTGGACACAACCGCGCGTGTGTAGGTTCACACACACACACACATTCACACACACAAAACACCATAACAATTCTGCAAAACCCCTCTCTTTCAGGCAGAAAAAACAACTTACCTTTATTTACACTATGTACATTGCATGTCATGCATGGTTTTCACTGTGCAGACTTCAGAGACCTGTAGTAGGCACTCTTCAGGTCTGCATAGTCCGAGGTCTTCTATTGTTTTCGCCGCTATTTCTTTTATAATGGCTGTCCCCTTACTCCTGCCACACTGAAACTTCTTTGCCACATCAGTCTTTAAACATCAGTTTGAACGCTTTTGTAAAAGTATCCAAAACGGTGAAAGGCAGATTCAGTTCAGCAACAAGGTCGACGAGCATTACTTCGGCGCGAATCACTTCATCTGTTGATTCTGCTTTGCTGGTCGACGAACTGGTGAAAAATCCAGAAATCTTGCGAGTGTGACCACAAGATATCTCAAAGTCCTTGTGTATTTTGGATTCGACATGTCGACGACAGTCATCTTGGCCGCCATGTGCGATGGAGAACTCGCACTGGCAAACCGTGCACCAGCATAAGTTTTCCCCTTTCCGTCCTTCTTGTAAACATGACCACCTCTCACTGTATTGTTTACGAAAGGTTTGCCGACGGCGATCTTGTTTTTTTCGCGGCTGCCGCTGGGGTCCATTTTGAGGTTCATCATCATCTGTCTCGCACACTCGCTTCGCAGTCTTCATGCTAGCCATGTTTGATAGTCGAGCGCACTTTGTCGGAATCTCGGCTCCGTTCGGTATGTTTCGTCGACGGATATGGCAGTGTGAGCATGCGCACTGCGCTTCAATTCAAGCGTCCTAACCGTCATCCGGTTTGTCCCTCTGTGAAAAATTGTCCACTCGTTTGATTTCGTTTTTTTTTTTTTTTTTTTTTTTTCCGGAACACGCGATCCCTGACCGTAACGTCCGGAACAAACCTCGATTTTTATGTTTTTCCGTAACAAATACGGCTATTCCGGTACGGTAGGCATGTCTGCCTTCCCCTTGTCTGCAGGGGAAAGCTGCGATCGCGGTGTCTCTTTGTGACAAGATGCTCTTTCAGTGCGACGATCCCGCGGAAAGTGTAGACGATGTCTGTGGTGCACAGTAGGAGTCTACACATCTTGCACTGCCTGGCACGTCAACCTTTCGAATATGTTGACCGATCCGCTCGAATTCATCGGGATCTGACCTCACTTTCACGACTTTAAAGTCCACTCCCACCTCCATTTGTTTTGATCCCGCTTTCGTCAAACTTCTCTCCACGTTCGATGATTCTCACAGTCGCCATCCTGATAGATTAGGCGCCTAAAGCTACCGGTGCGAAATGGCTGTTTGCGACTTTGAACCGAATACGAATCAGAACCATATGCGAATGCGGACGCGTTTTAGATCGGGTTTCTTTCCCCCGAGGAAATCGATTTTCTTTCCCGAGGAATTTTTTGGCTTCCCGAGGAATCTCTCGGATCCGAGGAGGATTTTAAGCCCTGTCAAATACAGGGAAAAGACAATTCCACTCGAAAGAAACAAATACCGCTCGGATATGTCACGTCTCTTGGTGACTGACTGAGAAACAGCAAATAAAAAAAAAAAAAACGTCAACGTACAATGTCCAGGCTGCTCCCACTCTGGCAACACCGCACTCCACAGCACGAGCAACAGTGCGGTGGGGCTCACCGACAAAAATAAAATAAAAAAAATATGTCCAGGCTGCTCCCACTCTGGCAACACCGCGCTCCACAGCACGAGCAACAGTGCGGTGGGGCTCACCGACAAAAAAAAAATGGCAGACGGAATCCGAGAGAGGAAAAAGTGACACTAACGTCCGATACACCCACCTGTACTCAATAACCACCCGGAAAAAAAAAACTGGTTAACTACAAAACAGGAATGACAGACTGAGTGGCAACAGAAAGGAAAGTCTTAACGGCCGTAACTGTGTGAGCACCCGGCGGAAGGGGGAGGTCTGGTCGCGGTAGACTCCCCTTGGTCTCACCTCGACTCCCCCAGTCACCCCGGATGTTCCTTCAGGCCACCAAGACTCCCTACACGCTAGAGTCACCCCGCCAACCACCCACAACCAAACATGACAAACTGACTAAACGTATACAAAACAGACAGGACTGGACAGGTACTCCGCGAAACGAGAGAGACAGTCAGAACCCTTCACATCCCGGACGAGCCCCCACAAATGTCACGACCGACCCCTGGAGGTCTGCCCTGACAGGATCGGGTTTTGATATGAGTGAAGGGGGTGACTGAACTCACACGCCCCGCAAGAGACCACACAAGAAAATTATGATACAACACCCATTTATTCACACCAACACACACATAGTCACAAATAAGCATTCCAACACCACACAACAGCACAATCACAATCAAGCATTTCAACACACACATAGTCACAAATAAGCATTCCAACACACACAACATGCACAATCACAATCAAGCATTTCAACACACACGACATACGCACAATTAAGCATTTCAACACACACGACATACCCATAGTCGCAAACAAGCATTTCAACGCACACAACATAACCATAATCATAAATAAGGATTTCCAGCACACATTCCTTTCCGTGCTTCATGTGGTTTCCCCCACACCCCTGCCTCTCCAAAGTCCACTGTGAGCACCGAGTCGCATCAAGTGCCCCAAACCGGGTCGGTTCTTGAACAAAAAGTCTTTCAATGCCGACACCATTGACACACACACACCCGAATTGCACGACACATAGCGAACCACACTGGTGACATGGCTGTAGGAGGTCCGAGGACCGCGGAGAACGCGTCCCGTGGGACGAGGCGTGTCGCTGAAAGGTCCCGGACAGGGTCGGGATCCTCCAGCAAAGCCCATGTGTTCCTCAACCAGTGCGCGGCCCCAACAGCGCAAGCTTCGGTGAGTCCCCCGGGAAGAGAGGAACCGAAGGAACTGGAAGGAAAGAAGGAAGGGTACAGCTACCCGTGGTTGACCCCAGTGGCGGGTCAAGCGACTCTCTACCCTCTGTCCAGTCGAGAGGACAGCAAGCAGATGCGGAAAAGAGATGACGTGATGTCCCTCCCCTACAGCCGACTGTAGAATGAAGGTACCGACCGACCTTCGACGAAGTGGTGAAGAACCAGAACCGGAGCAGCGCTCCCAGGGACATCTTCCGCTCGAGTCAAGAGAAAACCTGCCTAAACGATGGCAGCCAACATGCCACGCTACGTCACAGTGAGAATACCTCAAGCCTAAGAGAATGATGCACGGCGCAGGTAAAAAGACAGGCGAGAGGCCGATAGAGACAGCCAGTTCAAGCGAAAGGTACCAGCCAAACCCCTGAACTTGCAGGATGAATTGCACGGCAGTGGAATTAGAGAGAGAGAAAGAGAAAATAAACCCCCAAACCCGAGCTGAACGACATTAAGGTGCAAACGCACCACAAGCCACATTAAGGGATGGATACACGACAACAACGACGACAATAAATAAATGAATAATTCCACCACCCTAGATGGGTCAATCGTCATAGGCCTCGTGACAAACTCGTGACAACAACAAAAAATTTAAAAAATTAAAAAAACTCATATCAAGTATGACAACACACAGGTGCCAGCCTTCCAATCAAACTTCAGGGAAACCCGGGGATGAATTAGGTGGGGGGGACTGAAGAGGGGGTGGTATGGCTTTTGACTGAAATCATTTGTATAGCCCTTACGTTTTGGTTGACAAAAAATGGGGTATAAAAAGAAAACATATTTTTATACAAACCGTTCCCAAATCCATACAACCTCTATTGGGCTTAATTCTCAATACTATATCGTCCTTATTAAAAAATGACCCCTCCCCCCTCCCCCCCCCCCTAAAAAAATACCTACATTTTTGTACAAAATTTTGGAATTCAGATTTTTTTTCACTAAATTCGGATTTCGGGAATCATTTCTAAATTACAGAAATTCCAGAAAAATTCAGGAGGATTGGTAGCTATGACAATGAGAGAAAGGGTCAGCAGCAGTCCATGCACCTCTGAACCGACGACAGCTCAGAAAGCAGCGTAGACTGTACAGGCGTGTTTGTAGACTGCACAGGTGTGTTTGCAGCGAAAACTTACAGGTGTGTTTGCAGCATAGACTGTACAGGTGTGTTTGCAGCACAGACTGTACAGGTGTGTTTGCAACGTAGGCTGTACAGGTGTGTTTACAGTGTAGACTGTACAGGTGTGTTTACAGTGTAGACTGTACAGGTGTGTTTGCAGCACAGACTGTACAGGTGTTTACAGTGTAGACTGTACAGGTGTGTTTACAGTGTAGACTGTACAGGTGTGTTTACAGTGTAGACTGTACAGGTGTGTTTGCAGCACAGACTGTACAGTGTGTTTGCAACGTAGGCTGTACAGGTGTGTTTACAGTGTAGACTGTACAGGTGTGTTTACAGTGTAGACTGTACAGGTGTGTTTGCAGTACAGACTGTACAGGTGTGTTTGCAACGTAGGCTGTACAGGTGTGTTTACAGTGTAGACTGTACAGGTGTGTTTACAGTGTAGACTGTACAGGTGTGTTTGCAGCACAGACTGTACAGGTGTTTACAGTGTAGACTGTACAGGTGTGTTTACAGTGTAGACTGTACAGGTGTGTTTACAGTGTAGACTGTACAGGTGTTTGCAGCACAGACTGTACAGGTGTGTTTACAGTGTAGACTGTACAGGTGTGTTTGCAACGTAGACTGTACAGGGTGTTTGCAATGTAGACTGTACAGGTGTGTTTGCTGTGTAGACTGTGTGTTTACAGTGTAGACTGTGCAGTGTGTTTACAGCATAGACTGTACAGGTGTGTTTACAGTGTAGATGGTACAGCTGTGTTTAAAGTGTAGTCTGTAAAGTTGTGTTGGCAGAGTAGACTGCGCAGGTGTGTTTACAGCACAGACAGTACTGGTGTGTTTGCAGTATAGACTGCGTAGGTGTGTTTGAAATCGTTTCAAAATTAAACTGCAATGTGTAACATGACTAAGAAGTGGTACGTCAGCATCAAGGTTACATACTAATTCCAGATTTTCATTACAGATGAGACTATAATAGTGAATTACAAACATCAACAACACACAGAGACATGCACAACACAAAAACCAATACATGAATCATAAGAAAAAAAAAAGTCAAATAAGCAAAAAACAAAAACAAAACAAAAACAAAAAAACGACAAAATCAATCATCCAGCAAATGCCAAGTTAACACATAAAAGGACGAAGAACCAAATCGTACAAAACACAACAACTCACAAAGAAAGAACACTCTTCCATACAACTTAACACGCACAGCTATAAAACGAACATCCTCCAACGCAAAACATCAACGTCACCCTCCTGCCAAGTCCACTCACCAAGCAGCTTCACAGAGTCGACGAGCAGCGGATGCAGGAAGGCGAAGATGTGCTCACAGACGTCCACCCGCGTGCCCTCCGCGATGCCGATCAGGGACTCCAGGACCCACTGCAGCTCCTCTTTGCCGTGCCTTGGGAACCCTCAGGGAGGCAAACTGCCGGTCCTGCACCGTGGAGTAGAAACAACTGCGGTGGTCTCCAGCACCTGGGAACAGCCATTGCAAACAAGCATGAAAGGCTGGCGGGAGCCACAAGGAAATCACTCCTTCTCTAGCCTCACTGCGCTGTTTTCAGAAACAACAAATGAGCCAACATGACAGATACCTTTGACAGCAAAACAAGCCCACATGGCAACTGCTTCAAAAGAGAAAACAACGACAACGACAAAAACCTCACATGATAATCATTTACAGGAACAAGAAACCAGCCACCACAACCACTTTCATAGATACCAAACAAACCAACACAGCCACTTTTATAGACACCAAACAAGCCAACACAACCACTTCATGGACACCAAACAAACCAACACAGCCACTTTCATAGACACCAAAACAAACCAACACAACCACTTTCATGGACACCAAACAAGCCAACACAGCCACTTTCATAGACACCAAACAAGCCACCACAACCACTTTCATGGACACCAAACAAACCAACACAGCCACTTTCATAGACACCAAACAAGCCACCACAACCACTTTCATGGACACCAAACAAACCAACACAGCCACTTTCATAGACACCAAACAAGCCACCACAACCACTTTCATGGACACCAAACAAACCAACACAGCCACTTTCATAGACACCAAACAAACCAACACAGCCACTTTCATGGACACCAAACAAGCCAACACAGCCACTTTCATAGACACCAAACAAACCAACACAGCCACTTTCATAGACACCAAACAAGCCACCACAACCACTTTCATGGACACCAAACAAGCCAACACAACACTAACTTTCCAAGACAACAACCAACACAACAATTACTTTCAAACAAAAACAAACACATTAACAACTTTCCAAGACAACAACCAACACATCAATAACTTTCCAAGACAACAACCAACACAACAATAACTTTCCAACATAACAACCAACACAACAGTAACTTTCAAAGGCAACCACCACCACAACAATGACTTTCAAAGACAACGACCAACACAACAGTAACTTTCAAAATAACAACCAACATAACAATAACTTCCAGAGACAACAACCAACGTAACACCACCTTTCAGAGATAAAAACCAGCATAATAGCAACTTTCAGAGACAACCAACAAGCCAACCTGTTACTTTCAAAGATAACAAAACAAGCCAACATGACAATCCATTTCAGACACAGCAAACAAGCCAATATCACTATAACTGCTTTTAGACATGACAAACATGACAATATAAAAAGGCAATCACTGCTTTCAAAACAAACGACCCAGTTTGATAACTGAAGCTTTCATAGAAAACAAACTTGTCAATATGACAACCAGCTACTTTTTCAGTGATGACAAATGAATCACCATTACAAAAGGGCCATTTTCAGAAGCAACAATGATTGCAAGAACTGATGCTTCGAATTCTCTGATACACAGGAAAGAGTTCAACTTTCAAAGGCTAGACTCCAGTCAACACCACAATCAATCTTTCACAGATGTCAAACAAAAACGACTGCTTTCAATCGTGAATAATCCAACCAGCAAAATAAACAACTCGTCAATAGGAGAAATTCAACCACAACAAAGAAACCCAGCCAATAATGTAAACTTGTTACCTAGCCAAAAGAATCATCATAATCAACAGCAAACATTTTGGCCTACATTCTTTCTGTTTTAAAACCCCAATCTGTTTTGGACCTAGCTGCCAGTTGATTTTAGAAATATATCGTCTCTACCTTTCTTTTAAAATGCCACCTAACACTTTTTTTTTTGGACAGGGTCTTCCCCCTACTGAAAGATGATTTGGCTGTCTATGTGAAGGAAGAGGGCAGACTGGTGTCTTGCTTCATCCCTCTGAGAGTGTGTGCATGCATGTGTAAACATGCACATGTGTGTGAGTGAGAGCAAGTGTGTGTGTGTGTGTGTGTGTGTGTGTGTGTGTGTGTGTGTGTGTGTGTGTGTGTGTGTGTGTGTGTGCGCGCGCGTGTGTGTGTGTGTATTTTGCTGTGTAGTTAGTTTATGAATAAATCAGATGAAACGAATAAATGCACTGAGAGCTGATATCCACCCATTATCCTGAAATGTTAACTGTTTGGTTTCATGTAGTGTTGAGTTTGTATCCCTTTTGGGAACTGACATCATTAATTTCGCCTTTCTCACAACAGGGCAAATCCCCCCCCCCCCCCCCCCCTCCCCCCCCCCCCCCCAAAGTTATATACCCACCTTACCAGACTTTTCTTTACTACTAACATAACATTGCAGCCTGGTAAAGTACCTGACTTACTGCACTCATTAATTTCTTATTCTACAAGTTGTGACCGTGGCCCTCGGTGTCACCGGGCACTGACCATTTCCAGAACTCCTCTGCTGGGCGATCCTTCAGGCCGTCCCGGGCCATCACCGGCCCTTCAAAACAGGCGGGGGGCGGGGGCCACTCCGGGCCGGCCCCCCCCTTTTTTCACCCGATGGGGCCCAGCTCCACGGGTACTGGCCTGAAGAGAACGACCCTGTGGCGAGTGGAAAACCAGGATTTTTTACCTGTGATGGGGGTTTGCTTTGTGTGCTGGTGTTGGTTGGGGGTGTGTGTGGTGGGTGTTGGTTGGTGTGGTGTGTGGTGGGTTTTGGTTTGGGGTAAAAGGGGGGAGCGAGTGATTTTAGGGGTATGGCTTGGTGTGGTGTGGGTGGCATGGTGTGGATGAAGCCAGGGGAGTGATGGATGTGGCGGGGTATGGTAGGTGGTCTTGCTGGTGGGTGCGGTTTGGTTTTGGGTTTGGGGTTTTTTTTGGTGGATGGTGCGGTGGGGGTGGGTGCGTGTGATGTGGGCGATGGGTGTGGTGTGGTGTGGTGACTTGTTTGAATTATTTCTGTCAGTGTATATGTGCATAACATAGTCTGGTAGAGCATGGGGGGTATCACATACATTTCACACTTTTGCCCTACACAATGCATGATTCTTAAAATATCATGTGAAACCAAAAAAATGCACAACTATGCACATCTCTAGAAAGCTGCAAGCCAAGTTGCATGCACACATACCCCTACGGGGAAATTTCGGGAATCGCAAATAAAAATAAAAATTTTAAAAAAACCATAGCTGGGCTGCCACTCCCACAACACCACCACACTTGGATTCAGATCCCCATCAGTCCCCAAGACCCACAGCAAAAGAACCCCCCGTTCCTTCCCGAACTCCTTCCTTTTTGCGACCCGGGGCCCAGCACGTGAAGGAATCCTTCATGCCGAGGTTTCCGAGCTCCACAAGAATTTTGGGAAAACACTTTGCACAGGGTCCACCATCCACTTGCCGCCCTTCCCCCCCGGGCCCAAAAGGGAGAGTCAGGCGCACTTTATCTGAAAATGCACAAGGAAAAAACGTGAGACCGGGGTTTTGTGTGTGTGTGTTTTTTAGTGTGTGTGTTTTGTGTGTAAGGTTTATAAATGTGTGTGTGTGGTTTTGTGTGGTTGTGCATGTGTATTGTTTAGTGGTGGGGTTTTGTGTGTGTGTGTGTTGTGTGTGTGGTGTATGTAGTGTGTGTGTGTGTGTGGTGTTGGTGGGGGGGGGTGTGGTGTGGGTGTGTGTGGTTTTGGGGTGTGGTGTGTTGTGTGTGTGGTGTGTGTGTGTGTGTTGTGTGTGTGTGTGTGTGTTTGTGGTGTGTGTGTGTGGTGTGTTGTGGTGGTCTGTTTGCGTGCGTGGTGTGCGCGCGCATAGTGTGTTTGTGCATGTAGCTCCTGTGTGTGTATTTTGGGTGCAGTGTATACATGTACTTGGGGCTTTTTCCCGCAAATATTTTTTTTCCCTTTTGGGTCGTACCACATTTCATTTTTTGTCAGCAGTGTTGTTAGTATTTTGTTGATACAGTTCCTGATTCAGCATAGTTACTGTTGCTACAGTTTTGTTGGTTCAGTTAGTAATGCTTTGTCAGTTCTGTCAGTAGTGCTTTGACAGTAGTATTTTTAATGGTTCGTCAGTACTGTTAGTAATGGCCAGTCAGCACCAGACCTGTTTACCCCAACTTCATGTACAGGTAATATCTCAGACAAAAACCTGTAATTTGAAGGAAAAAAAAACAAAAAAAAACGTCATCTTCATAATCACAATACTTTCACAACTTTTGAAGATTTGGAAGAGCCAGCCATTGGCGTGTAAGACCGCTTGGTTGCCATCTTTGACAAGGTAAATGATGCAAGGCACGCTGGGAAATGTCTTCTTACTGCTTTGGACCGAAACGGTAGCAGACGAAACTTTACGTTTACAATTTTCTTTCTTAGAATTTTTTTCCCGTAATTTGAGTGTGTGTGTGTGTGTGTGTGTGTGTGTGTGGGGGGGGGGGGGGGGGGGGGGGGGGGGGGGGGCGTTGTTCCCATGATTTCTTTTTTTTTCCATAAAAATCATGGCAAAATCATAAGGGTAAACAGGTCTGCAGCACTGTTGTTAATGCTTTGTCCGCACAGTGTTTAATGCTTTGGTCAGTACTGTGGAATGCTTTGTCAGCACTGTGGTTAATGCTTTGTCAATACTACTATTCACCTTTGTAACTATTATTGTCTATGCTTTTCCAGTACAGCTGTTATCATCATTTCAGTACTGTAGTTAACTGCTTTGTCAGTGCTGTCATCAATTTAAGTCAGTGCTGCTGTTAATGCTTTGTGGCTACAGGCTGTTAGTGTCCGTCTGTGCTGTTGTTACTGACCTGCAAGTACAACTGTTAATGCTTTGTCAGTTGTTAAATACTTTGTCAGACCAGCCGCCGTGGCGAAGTGGTTAGCGTCGCGGATTCGAATCCCATCAGAGTCATGTGGGTTTTTTCTGCCCCGACCGGCTCCTACCCAGAGTTGAGTTTGCTGCGGACTCAGTTGGAAGACTGGGACCACACAGTCGAGTTTCATCCACTTAATGGATGCGTTTCTGAGAGTGTTGCTCAAATTTCATGACCAACACTGCAGGTGCCTGTATCTCTCGGGCCTGGTTGACGCCAGGATATATTATGAAAGGAAGCGTAGAGTACAGCCCTGTCATGTGTCTCAGACCGAAATGGAAATCCGTAGCATCATCTTAATCATCCTCATTCCCATTGATCAGCATTAAAAAAAAAAAGTCTCAAATTCTGTGGCCCTTCATGTCCTGCTCTCATGGTGACCTCAGTTTCGATGTCCTCTCCGCGTCTGTGGCCTTGGTTTGCTTCCGTCGGGGTCACCGGTATCGGCGAGTCCATGGGGGCTGTCGTTGGACGGATGTGGTGGCGCCCTCCGGAGGGAGAGCTCACTCACACGGCTCCGCGACTAAGCAATTATTATCGTCAGTAGGGGGCTTAGTAGGTGGTGTCCTGCGTATGTTAGATCAGAACAGGCGCCACTGAACACCACCGAAGTGACTCGGCAGCAGTGCAGTGTCTCCTCCGGTGGGTTGCCTCATGACGACTTGACATTGACTGCTCCCTGTGGATTGCCGGTGTCGGGGCTGCGGCGGGGCCAGCCGGGCTATGGCTGTGGACGGGGGTGTCGGAATGAGCGGCGTGGGTGCACTGCCTCTGAGGTAGTGCAGAGGTTGGGACAGCAAAAAAAAAAAAAAAAAAAATTACTTTGTCAGTGCTGCTGTTAAGGCTTTGTCAGTACTGCCGTTAAAGCGTTGTCAGTCATTTTTATGCTTTTATCAGTCCTGTTGATGGTTTGTCAGTGGTCATTAATGCTTTGTTAATCTTATGGTCAAACCTACGTCACTGCTGTTGTTAATGTTTCATCAGGTCCGTTGTTCAGCTTAGTCAGGGTTCCTACAGACTCCTAAGAACAAAGTTCAAAGAGTTTTCAAGGAGTGTTTATTTTATTTCAAGGCTACAATACTTTCGTAAAAATTAAAAAAGAAATGGCAGTCTGATTTTTCTGCGTTCAGGTTGATGAAAAAAATTATCTAAAAACAAATTTGTACAAACATCGTTGCGATCCTGGATTGTCGTCTGCTATCTAACCAAGGGAGATAATTTATAACTTCATCAGAATAAAATTGAAATGGCAGTTTGATTTTTCTGATTGTCAAACTGCCATTTCTTTTTGCCACATTAAAGATTTTTAGAGCCGATGGCTTCATTTCAAAGGTTTTCAAGGAGGTTTGGTCAGCCGAACCACACTTTCTTGATTTTCAAAGGTTTTCAAGGCCTTGAAATTCGCTGTCAGAATTCAAGGAGTTTCAAGGAGCGTACAAACCCTGTTAGTCCAACTGTTGTTCATGCTAATTCACTCCTGCTGCTACCGTGAATACTGCTTGTCTCCCCTCCTTGCCCTCACCGCTGTGGCTCTTCCTTTCCCCTCCTCCCCACCCCAACCCTCACTCCCTCCCTCTACACCCTCATCCCACTGACCCTACCATCTCCTCGCTCACCTGTGAGTAGTAGTTTTCATTGGGTAGCAGGTAGGTGGCCGCCCAGCGGCGCAAGGTAAACATGAGGGTGGACGACACCTGGGGGCTGAGACAGAAGGACAACTCCGCCGCCACTGCCTGGGTCTCTATATGGCACAGGCGCAGGACGCCAACTATCAACCTGAAAGAATAACATACGCTCAGAGCTACAGTGGAAAGGTCATGACCTGACAATGGGAGGTTGTGGAGGGATGGGTAAATAACGTGGCCACAACCAGAGAGAATTTCAGTCACTAGAGCCGATAGAGAAACAAAGACGGTCAGCAGACATGAAAACAGTGTCAGCATGTAGAAATGAAACAAACACAGTAATGATATGGATCAATTTTATAACATTTCTGTAAATGAAATATTCCTATTCCTGTTCCCTAGTGCCCACTCCCCTCCCCCTCATCACACTCCAATTTTGCTTGTTGTATCTTTACCCCCCCCCCCCCCCCCCCCCCCCCCCCTTCACTTCCCCCTCCCTTCTCCCCACCACCACTTAAAAATACTGCTTGGTGATGAATTCAAACTTTAAAAAAAGATAGCAACCACTCTTCACCACTCTTCTCACACATCGCTTCCCTCTCCCATACACACACACATCCCCATCCCTCTCTCTCCACCATGTTTTGTTCATCCTTCCTTCAGTAGAAAGAGAGCTTAAATGCAAGACACAATGTATGAATTTTTTTTTTTTTTAAAGTGTAAATAATGCATTTGAGGCAACAACTACTCACTAGCTTGAACTTTGGAGAACCCACACAGAAAAAAACACACACAAAAACAATGAAGATGAAACATCACAAATAAAATCTGTCCTGAGTTCTCCAAGCAGAAATGAACGCCTCTCTCGTCACCACAGTTCCAACAGACCCAGAAAACCTTGAGTTGTGACCGACGGAAGGAGATTCTCACCCTTGTCTTTTCTCACCTGATGATTTTGTCGGTGTAGGTGTAGGCTTCAGGCCAACAGCCACAGACTGGCTTCCTGAAGCGAGAAGCTCCAACGTCTTTTGCAGGTCCACCGAGCTGCTCTGAGCGATGGAATATTCCATGATGTTGGACGGAATCATTGGAACCTCGCCGTCATAACCTTCGGTCAGAATGGATGCTGAAAACAAGAATGAGCTCTAACGATCGAGAGTCAGTTGCAATGACAGAGGGGGGGGGGGGGGGGGGGGGGAGGTTTCCAGTAAATTGAAAGAACTATTGACCTTTTTTTTTAAAAATATTTACAAATCACTAGTACGTAAACGAATTAAGATAAATATCACTTTCTTTTGATTTATTCCTCATACATTAATCAGATTCATCATCACTTTTCCAATGTCTGATATATGAACACAGACACAGACACACACACACACACACACACACACACACACACACAATACCCGCACATATATACAACCCTCACATAATTCTACAACTGACACCACTTTCATGTTGCACGAAGAAAGCTGTATTTCAGCCTCTCCCTACTGTTTCTTTGAGCTCTCATGTTGGGTATTTCACCCACAACACTGGTTCTAACTAATACTAACCTCATTCTCATGTGTGTATACCAACCAATGTTGATTTACCTTCCTGTAACTACTTTCTCACAGACAGTTGCTGAATGTTTGATGTTTCTATTACTGTGACACTGACAGCCTGCATATTTTGTTGTCATGTTCATTATCTGAATTCATATTCCCTTTCAGTCTCGTCCAAAATCACCCTATGTGGACAGACAGTAAAAATCAGAACACACATGAGCAAAAACAGAATTACTGGACTGACATTCGAAGGAACAGACAAGTTACAAAACAAACACAACGCGTTTCAACCTATTGGGTCTGCTTCAGACAGGACAAACAGGTTTCAAAACAATGAAATCAATGGACGAACAGAGAGTGATTATACCTGAAGATGTCCCAACAAGTCAAAATGTGTTGTGTTTTGTTTTGCTATTTGTTCGTTCCTTCAACTGGCTAGGTCCAGTATTAAATTCTCCACACAGTTTGAAAAGATAAGTGACTGACTGTTTATCCTTTATTTTCACTGTTTCAAATGTCATTTGCCCAGCCTGAAGAAGACCCAATAGGTCGAGACGCATTGTGTTTGTTCAGTAATTTGTTTGTTCCTTCGTTTGGTGGTCCAGTAATTCTGTTTTTGCTGTTGTTCCAAAATTTCCACCTACAGTCATCCCCCCACTTAATTACCTAAGGACACACATGATTCAGAAACCAGCACATAAGTCCCCCCCCCCCCCCCCCCCCCCACCTCACCATCAACAACACCACCACCACCATCTTCTCAACACACCCCCCCCCCCACCCCCTTTATGACCTGTCTCGCCCACTGTCCATTCCACTTACTGGTGACCAGCAGCGTCCAGTGCAGGTCTTCGTGCAGGGTGTTCAGCTGGTTGATGGCCTCGGTCAGCTTCGCCTCCCCGGCAGCCTGGCTCTCCTTCACGTGCTTCAGGTGGCCGCTGTACTGCACCGCCAGGTCCTCCAGCACCCTGGAAAGGGGACAGCACTCCTGCTGTTCATGACTGCTCTGTACAACCACCCCTGCCCTCCCTTTCCTCAGAATGCCTTAAAATGCTGTGATGGCTCGTGTCTCGTACACAGTGATGCCATTTTGAAACTCTGCAGTTCTACCGTCTACTCCGTTGTGTCACGCAACCAACCCACTGAGGGTCTACAATGACTGTTTACCTGAAACTAACTGAAAGATTCTTGAAGGTGATATTTAGACTGGTTACTTTGTTACTGTGAACATACTTTTCTAGATCCAATCCTGAATTAAAACCTCCATTTGATGGACTGTCTGACCTATGACCTGTCTCGTTCATTTCAGTCGGTAAAATCAATAAAAAGACACACTGCTGGATATATTCAAATTCCATAACTGCAAAAGAAAACAAATAAATAAAGTACTAAACAAATGAATTTATTACAAAAGAAAAAAATTTCCACACGACTCAACTTTCTCAATGTGCATATAACTGTAGCATACTTCAAGACAAAGAGCAACCTGAAGATGGAATGGAAAACCTGCAGGGGAGATAACACACAGAGACTTACGAAGCCATCAGAGGCACTGTGTGTTCTGGTACAATCCTTGCCAAAGCACCGATGGAGCACAACTGGTCGAAAAATTTGTCCCTATCGTCTTCTTCGATTTCGTCAACCTCCTCAGTATCTGCTGCCTCATTCTGCAATGAAAACGATGGATATGTTAAAAAAAACAACCTGCAATTACTGCCCTGAACAAAAATAAAAATATAATGCTCTGGCAAGGGAACACCAAACGCCAAAAAAATAAACAAAAAGGGGTAACTGTCTAAATAATGCATGTCTCAGTTTCCAATATCCTGTATTCAAACCCAAACTTAAGATTACTGAGTAAGGGAGACAAAAAGAGAGAAAATACTGTCCAATTCAAGGTTTTAGAACTTATCAACAGCGCTGAACGTATCTCCACTTTGGCTGGGCAAGACCTGTAAAAAGATTTTCTCCACAACGCAGCAGAAGGCTATCCTGAACTCTGTATTTGGTGAACACAACTCCCACCTTTGACACCTGACACTGGTGAACACAACTCCCACCTTTGACACCTGACACTGTCAAACCCTGTGGGCTTCCACACTGCCCAGCCTTTTCCATCCACAACTGCCAGATCTCATCACACTCTGCTGACCTTGCCCCTGTTGCCGTGGGGGGGACCCAGGTGACACATCATGTAGGAGCTGAAGACTTTGGCGGCATGGGGCTGGATGATGGAGGTGGGCAGCGAGTCCCTCTCCTCCACAAACGTCAGCCAGGTGTCCAGCAGCTTCTCGTAGGCCTCCATGTGTAGTGTGTCATCTGGATTCAGCTGTGGAGGGAAAAACACATGTGTATCTGACATATGACGCATTCTTAGATCCAGCCGTGGAAAGAAAGGCACATGTGTATCCAACATGACACATTTATTGATCAGCTGTGGACAGAAAGACACATGTGCATTTCAGATGACACACTCGTAGATTCAGCATGGAAGTAAAAACATACATGTATCCCACATGACACATTCACAGATCCAGCTGCAAAGAGAAAGACATACGTGTATCCCACATGACACATTCACATATCCAGATAAGATAAGATAAGATAATGTTGCTTATAGCCCAGCCGACCGCAAAGGGCCACATCAGGGCTGTCATCTCGTTAAAATCAACTCACCAGTTATTTAAAAAAATAATAAAAAAAAAACTTTCACACATCTCATTAAATGACATCGTCTAGAAACGCACCAGAAATTGCATTAAAAATCTTTCTTCCGTAAAATCTTAAATCAGATGAAAAATGTTAATCTCTCTCAAAAACTCAAGGATCACGTCAGGCGGGACATCCCTGAACAGGATCTTCATGGACTCCGCTGTAAAATGTTTGTGTCTCACATCGTGCAAGTCCCAACACTCTAAAAGAACATGTTTCATTGTGAGTGGCGTATGACATGGAATGCACCACGGAGCTTCTTCACTCTTTAAAAGGTAAGAATGGGTAAAATACGAATGGCCGGTGTGCAGCCGACACAGAACCGTTTCCTCTTTACGACCACCCGACGTAGATGGGAGGAAGTCCTTAAGGTTTGGACGGATCTGAAAGAGTTTGTTATTCGTCTGTGTGTTCCAATCCTCCTGCCAGAGGTCTCTCACATAATCGTTAATTTTGGGTTTCACATCTGAGCAGGGGATATAAGTGTTGGACAGTTTCTCTCTTGTGGCGTTCTTGGCTAAACGATCAACCATTTCGTTCCCACTGATGCCAACATGGCCAGGAACCCAAGCAAGAGTAATGTTGTAACCGTCCGCCTTCAACTTGCTAAAAAGTTCAAAAAAAAGTAAAAGTTCTGGATGCTGAAGGTTGCGGCCAGCTATGGCCTCCAAAGCTGACAGCGAATCCGACAGAACCAGAAAGTCCCTCTTCGAAGAATGTGAGATTATCTTCAAAGCCATGTACCAGAGCAGTAAGTTCAGCAGAATAGACAGAAGCATCGGAATGGATATGTTCCAACAGTATCTGAGAAGGAGCCCCAGGGCAGTAGGCTGCACAGGCCACTCCATCTTCAGACTTGGAACCGTCAGTGAAAACTTTTTGACAGGAAGGGAATTTGGAACAGAGGTCAGCATACAATGCCTTGTACGCCAGAGAGCTGGTAGACTCTTTGCGAAAAGCTGCAAGATCGAAACGAATCTCAGGTGTAAAAAGGGGGCCCGGGAGGTTGACCGGAAATTTGGGAAAAATCAGACACAATCCTGGGTCTTTAACCCGCATTCCGCAGTGAGGCCGCTACAAGACCAAACGGGGGGAAAAACTTTTCCCGGTTTTTTTTAAAACTTTTTGGAACGGAGGTCAAAGACACAGTCTAGGCGGGTTTGCGTTCGAAACAGTCGGATGTAAAAAATCAAAGACGTTTCGCCTGCTTTTTTACAGTAAGTCCCCCGCCTCTGCTACGGCTGTACACAGGGGGGGTGCGGAACGTCCAAACAGAGACGAACCCTTGTGGGGGAAGGGCCAGAGTTTGAGGTAAAAATGATCTGCGACCGTACACGAAACCGTTCCAGGGGGGAAGGGCCGGGCTCTGAAAGGGGTAAACAAAGTTTTTTTACAGCCCCCTTGGGTGTGGCTACGCCCGCAGAATTTTCAGTCTTTCTGGCAAGCATTTTGGGGTTTTGATGTGGCTGAAAAGTTCATTTTGGTAAAAAATGACTCCCAAAAATTTTGGGCCCCTCTTTAAAAGTGGAAGGGGGATTTCCCGACTTAAATTTCGGGTCTAAAAAAAAACTGCGGAAATTATGGAAGTGAATCACGGTTTTTTGTAGCAGAAAAGGTAAACCTTTTTCACCCGCCCACTGATGGTTTTTATTACCAAAGCGGGACCTGCGCGGGACATGGGGTACAGTTTCCCCTTTGGCTAGACAGCGAAATCCACAAACAATGACATCTGAACCCTGCTGAATGTTTCACAAGTTGTTGATCTTAATATAAAGAGGGGGCAAGACGATGTCCCCCTGGGAACACCCAACTTCTCATGGACTCAAGAAGTGGGCCAACCCGGCCAAAACTGTCGTTCGGGCCAAAACTTTTTGAATGAAAGGGGAAGATGACCCGAAAACCCAATCTGGAGTCAAAAAGTACCCCGATTTCAGGTTGTACGTAGGCCTTCCCCAAGCGAAAAATTGCCACGCATGCGTCTGTTAAAAAAGGATTTCCAAAGGGGTAGTTTCCCAACAAAAAATGGTCAACGACTCCGTGTTTGCGGAAACCAAAATGTTTCTTTCCCCCAAAAGGCCTGGGTTTCATTTTCCACATGCCTACATTAAATTTTTTCCATCAATTTTCAAACACAGCTGGTAAAAAGCTAGGGGCTAGTTTTGATGGATTAGAAAGATTTTTCCCCAGTTTGGGAGGGGGAATAAGGGGGTTTTTTCCCCAAGAGGGTGAAGAAACCTTATCCACACATGGTTTTACCTTAGCAGTATTTCAGCCCTTTCTTGGGAAAGATTTTCAACAGTTGAAATGAATTTTCGATACCTGGAAGGAAACGCTGCAAGAAAGTAAGGGAGATTTTAGCTCGTTTTAAAGGAAAGGGAAATTGTATCTTCCCTGTTGTCGGCGAAAAGTTGCAGGGGGGATTTTTCTTTGGGCTTTGTTTTTGACAAAAGTGGCTGAATTTTTTTAGAAAAGGAGAATTCTTTTCAAGGTAGAAGCAAAACGATTACAACTCTTTTTTTTCTCCGTTTTAAAGTGTCCGAAAACTTGAGATGGTTCACATGGGACTTTTTTCCCTTTGATTTTCTTAATGATTTCCCCACTTTTTCTTGGAAGTTTTCGATGTCAGCCTGGGGCAAAACTTCTCCAGGACCGACGTTTACTGTTTTAAAAATGTTCCCCCGATTTTTGGGACGGAGTTTCGATGGGCTCGAGCGTTGGGACCTGAAAGGGCGTTGTCACCTACCCGAGGGGCCCCCTTTTCGAAATTGGAAAATTTTTTGGCAGCTGAATCAACCAGGGTGTTTTTGGCATTTGAAAGTTTAAAGGGGAAAAAAGGAATCAAGCTTTAGCACACTTGATCAAGTGTTTGTCATGATTTGGGGTCCCCCACTCTGGAAAATCATGTCCTGGAATTTCTGAGAAATAGGCTGCAAATAGATCCCAGTTTGCTTTCTTTAATTTAAATGTTGAGAGACAGAGAATTTCGGGGTTTTTACAGGTTGTAGGAGGACAGGGAAAGGTCACTTCCGTGCAAAACGCATGGGCAACACTCATAGTCCAGGGCCACGAGGGGTCACAAACACAAATCTAAACACGAAAGTGAACTGTGGAAAGGGAGGTAGTTGCAGATCCGTCGTTCAGACAACACAAAACTAAGTCCAAAGGACACCTCAAATTTGCAACCTCTATGACGTATGCCTAACCCAAAGAGGATTTTGACCGTTAAAGTCACCCAACCAAAAAAGGTGTGGAAGTTTCTTATCAGTGACAAGGGCCCGACGCAAACCGGGGCGAAGTGGGGGATAATGGGAAAAGATTGTCCCCAGTCTTTTGGAGATGACTCTCGCACTACAGCCCGAAGGGGGGTAGACAGACGACAGGACTATAAACAAAGTTTTGGGTAGGAGAAGGGCAACGCCGCCCGACAATCCAACGTGGATGGTTGTGCAGGTTTTGAAAGAATATTAAAGCCAGAAAGAGTAAAGGTCTTCTGGCTTTGAATTTGAGTTTCCTGAAGAGCCACGACGGAAGGTTTTATAGATTGACACAAAAGCTGCAGCTCCTCGAAGTTGGAATTTAGTCCACGGATATTCCAATGGAATATTGTACTATCCATGGTGCAGAGGGCAAAAAGGAGCGAGATCAGGTCATCTCCTCCTCAACGTCTGCTGCCAATGGAGTGAATTTGTTATTTAATTTCACTGGAGTATGTTGGTCTACAGGCCTGCTGGCAGACTTGCCAACAGGTGAAGGTGGTCTGGATTTGGGAGATGGTGGAGGTTTCTTCCTCATCTCCACCATCTCCACACTGGGTTGAACTCCCTTGCCCGCACGGGCACTGGACGGAGGAGTTCGAGGGGGGATTGCTGGTTTTTTAATCTGCCCAGCAGCAGATGTTGTAGACTGCTGGGCAGTCTGAGGGGTGGCGGATTTTTTGCCTCCACCAGGGGCAGTCATTTTGGGTTGGAAGGTGGTGGACCTGCTTCCACCAGAGTTGACATTCGTACTTGCAGTGTCTTCGAAAACGTAAAGTCATCAGTCTGACAGCAGACTGATCGAGTGTGAACTGTGGGAACTTTCTTTACGGCCGAAGCATAGGAAGAGGCTGTCGGCGTCTGACTGCCCACAACCTGCTTGCGGGCCTCAAAAAAGGAAATTTTCTTTTCAGTTTTTATTCTTTGAATTGCGGATTCCTGAATCCAAAGAGGACAGTTTCGGGAAGAGGAGGGATGGTCGCCACCGCAGTTAGCACAATGTGCCGGATCTTGACACGGCCCATCATGGGTTGCCTTGCAGCAAACACCGCATACCTCTTGCCCTGAACAGCGGTCCCTGACATGGCCAAACTTCTGGCACCTGAAGCACCTCAAGGGGACGGAACATATAACTGAACCCGGACATTTAAGTAACCAACTTTGATGACCGGAGGCAGCACAGGGTTGCAGAAGGTCAGAAAGAGGGTGTTGGTGGCCACTCTTTCTGCACCCTTCTTTACAGTCACCCTGCGCACCTCCGTCACACCCTGGGATGCCAGCTCCGTTTTAATCTCTGCCTCCGAGACACCTGATAAATCCCGGCAGCGAATCACGCCTTTCGATGAATTTAACTGTTTGTGGGAGTAACCCTGATCTCCCTGTCCACTAGTTTTGTTGCCTTTAGCAGCTGTTCAGATTGTTTTTGAGATTTACATTGAATAAGAAACGAACCATTCCTCAACCTCTTGATGGACCGAGGTCACCTGCTATACCTTGAAAGCCCTTTTGGATAGCAAAAGGGCTCAGAGCTGAAAGGGTCTTTCCTGCTCTGTCCTTCCATTACGAGCCAGGAAGCCCAGAAACCTGTCCTCTGTCGCACTTCAGTATCTGAATCACTGTCAGAATCGAAATCCCCTGAAATAGGGGATGCTGCCTTCCTCTTTTTTGGGGGGATTGTTTTTGAAAGAGCCATATTGAGTTTATTGTAATTCATCCCTCCCTTACCCATCCCACTTGGAGTCCAACTAAGGGGCCAGGGCCAAGAATCACCGTCTTGACCCCTTCCAGGCTTCGGGAGAGACATACGACAAACAGAACACTACTACCCCTATCCCCCCTGATCATGCTCAACTCCCGGGAACAGAGAGCTGAGCACTGCAGGGTTCACATGGCCAGCAGGGGAACTGCCTGTCTTGACCCACCCCCAAGAAGGGGAGCCGATTAGTAACACCGGGCCAAAGTGTACTTCCTGTCTAGGAGAGGTCCGAGCCAAAGTGATGTGTTGAGAGCGCAGGCCCTCTCAATCACCAGGATCTCATTCCCTCCGACACAGGTCGCACCGCACGGCAAACGCGGCGGATCTTAAGGAGACCACAGAGAGAAAAGGAGTGTGGAAAAGAAGACTTGAAGGGGAGACGAAGATAGAAAAGGGCCAAATAAGGAAGGCAGAAAACAAGAAAAGGAGAAAGGCGGGTTACTCTTAGTCAGGATCCTCACCCTTAGCCTATCTGACATGGGAAGCCCTACCAGGGGCATCAACTCCTTACCACGTTACGCTTAGGCCATACAGCATCTTCACCTCTCAGGCCTACAAGCAGTGTGAAAAACCAGCCTATCTCCCAAGTATTGATGCCCCCGTCAGCATAGCCTAAGGGATCACTGGACCGCGCAAGCCCTCGACCACGACAAGGTCGCAACCCCCGGAGGGCAGATCCAGATGTAAAGGGAAAGACATACGTGTATCCCACATGACACATTCACAGATCCAGCTGTAAAGGGAAAGACATATGTGTATCCCACATGACACATTCACCGTTCCAACTGTAAAAGGAAAGACATGTGTATCCCACATGACACATTCACAGATCCAGCTGTAAAGGGAAAGACATACGTGTATCCCACATGACACATTCACAGATCCAGCTGTAAAGGGAAAGACATATGTGTATCCCACATGACACATTCACCGTTCCAACTGTAAAGGAAAGACATGTGTTTCCCACATGACACATTCACAGATCCAGCTGTAAAGAGAAAGACATGCATGTATCACACATGACACATTCACCGTTCCAACTGTAAAGGAAAGACATGTGTATCCCACATGACACATTCACCGATCCAACTGTAAAGGAAAGACATGTGTATCCCACATGACACATTCACAGATCCAGCTGTAAAGGGAAAGACATACGTGTATCCCACATGACATATTAACAGATCCAGCTGTAAAGGGAAAGACATATGTGTATCCCACATGACACATTTACCGTTCCAACTGTAAAGGAAAGACATGTGTATCCCACATGACACATTCACAGATCCAGATGTAAAGGGAAAGATATACGTGTATCCCACATGACACATTAACAGATCAGCTGTAAAGGGAAAGACATATATGTATCCCACATGACACATTCACCGTTCCAACTGTAAAGGAAAGACATGTGTATCCCACACGACACATTCACAGATCCAGCTGTAAAGGGAAAGACATATGTGTATCCCACATGACACATTAACAGATCCAGCTGTAAAGGGAAAGACATATGTGTATCCCACATGACACATTAACAGATCCAGCTGTAAAGGGAAAGACATATGTGTATCCCACATGACACATTTACCGTTCCAACTGTAAAGGAAAGACATGTGTATCCCACATGACACATTCACAGATCCAGATGTAAAGGGAAAGATATACGTGTATCCCACATGACACATTAACAGATCCAGCTGTAAAGGGAAAGACATATATGTATCCCACATGACACATTCACCGTTCCAACTGTAAAGGAAAGACATGTGTATCCCACACGACACATTCACAGATCCAGCTGTAAAGGGAAAGACATATGTGTATCCCACATGACACATTCACAGATCCAGCTGTAAAGGGAAAGACATGTGTATCCCACATGACACATTCACCAATCAAGCTGTAAAGGGAAAGACATGTGTATCCCACATGACACATTCACCGATCAAGCTGTAAAGGGAAAGACATGTGTATCCCACATGACACATTCACCGATCAAGCTGTAAAGGGAAAGACCTGCCTACCTAAAAATTGTCTATGGTGTACTTTCTCATATAAACTGGTGTATTTTTGGAGGGGGGGGGGGGGGGGGGGGAGTATATTTGGCGTCATATACTGTACCATGTCAGACCATAGCATTCCACGGCAGTTAGTCAGCTCTGCCAGGCCGAAATTTTTTGTGGCTAATGCAGTAATAAGACCATCACGTGACGCCCACACTACTTCTGCCAGGGAAGAAGCCGGTGTAAACTTCCTGTTCTTCATTTCAACCTCGGCCTCCTGCCTAACAAGGACAGGTTTTTTGCTCTGTCTCGCCTATACTTCTGTTTTTGTAGAGATTGCTTGTGTGCTTGCCTTCTTTACTTGTTCTGTGTATTTTTGGAGAGGGGGGGGGGAGTATATTTCATTTTCATTTTCAAGCAGTTTTCATAAATACTTAAATCTAATATTCTATCAGTTTAGTCACAGTTTGCGTTTTCACTAACTAATATGGTTGAGCTGTGCTGACTAAAAATATCGTCGAGTGCAAGCAGTAGAACGCTTACGAATATGCAGTCCTTAACAATATACAATACCGACTTGTAAGAGTCCACAGATTCAGAATTCAAGCAATGTCTGATGTAGTATATGAAAGGAAGCTTTGCTAGAATTTTTGCTTAGCATCTTTTTAATTTGCGAGGTGTATTGTTGTATTCTGTGTAAGACAGCGTACAAAATACACCAAAAGTGCATAGATAGCAGGGATGAGAACAGATTTTAAAAAAGCAGAGGAGATTTTTCTGTTGGGGGTCTGGGGGCAGAGCCCCCAGTGGGGTCAAGGGGCAACGCCCCTGCGGGGGTCAGGGGGCAGCGCCCCCTGAAGCTGAAGCATTTTTAATATATAAACAAGAAAAATCCACATTTAAAACCATCAAAATATGTTTCTAGCCCTTATCTAAATTGAACTAAATTTATCTACATTCTGTTATTAAAATCACATTTCACACAAGGCATTACTATTAAAACTAAACTATATTTCAGTTTTTCACAAAAGGCACATAAATACAAAAACAATTTGGCCTTACCTGCTAGTAGTAGTAGAAGTAGGCCTTTTTTCTTTTCTGCTTCAGTGTGTCCTTGGTAGAACACACTCTATGCTGGCATTTGTCTTTCGATACTTCTTTATTTAGGCCTACAGTTCTCAAGGTTGATCTGTAGTGTAGGCCTCATACGACCTGTGAAACACCTACACCACTGAATGAAGTCTTTCAATTGAGTCTTAGTCCAAAATTACACCTCTCATTGAACTCTTTTTTTTTATACTAACTAATGCTATTCTTAGTCAAAATCAACACTAATTTAACACCAGCAATCGTAATGAAGCCACGACTTCCGAAGCTGATTTTCTTGTTGCAAGCAACACATAACGCCTGCTCTTCACTGCTTTTGCATATGCTATCTCCAACTCTACTCCCACACACCTCTTCCTCGAGCCAGTTTTCTTTCCAACGGTTGGGATATTTTTTCCTTTTTTTTGCGATTTCGTTCGACGCCATGACTCACAAATGACACTCGGTCGATCGGCGCTGTAAGCGGATGTGCAGTGGTTGGCCGAGTCAACCGAGTAAAAACCAGCCCATTTGGGAATCTCGCCGGAGGCGTCTCGCCGAGATTGGGAGCCAAAAAATCGCGATAGCTTTTTTTTTTTTTTTTCGGCGGAGATTTTTTCGAACGGCGGAGATTTTTTTAAAAGACGGCGGAACGGCGGAGAACGGCGGAGCTGTTCTCATCCCTGAGATAGGGAGATCTCACACACCACACACACCCTCACACTCTAACACAGTCACACACACACAATATGCACTGACCATTTCTTCTGGGAGGCCGCCATGCCCAGGGAGCAGGTGAAGGTGGTCATGTAGTTGAGCAAGGACTCCAGGAGGTTGGGGGGCAGGCTGCTGATGCAGGTGAAGGGGAACATCATCACCAGGTTCTTCAGTGTCAGGGCCGTGCCAGCTGTTCATAGTCTGAAGCTCTAAGCTGTTGACACAAAACACATATCCTTTTCACATCATCATGATAAACTGTTGACACAAAACCCACATCCTTTTCACATCATCATAAACTGTTGACACAAAACCCATATCCATTTCACATCATCATGATACACTGTGACACAAAATCCATACCCTTTTCACACCATCATGATAAACTGACACAAAAGCCATACATCCCTTCTGCATAATGATACAACCCTGCATGCCATGTGTGTGTCCATAAAAATTACTCCCTCTTACCTGGTCAACAGTTGTAACAAGCCCTCCACGAAGCTGGTCAGATACTGAAGCCGAGGCTTATCGTCAGAGAAGACTACGCCATTCAGCGACGCTAGCTGGGAAATGCACATCAGCGAATGATGAGCCATTTCTCCATTATGTCGAACCTTCTTGTGAATCTGCCCACGGAACAAGAGAAGAAACAATGAACCTTCAACATACTACTGCATAGTGTGGATCAATAAAGTGAACAATCTCATGCAGAGAACTACCACCTAGGAGCATTCTAAATACAGGACAAATGTTCTGAATCAAATACATGAAGCAAAGTTTACTTACAAAAATAGTCACTGATTATGATGCATCACATCAAAAGTTATTCTCAACTCAATTAAGCCTTTATCCTTGAACATACAAATTACCCCAATCACTTCGACTTTGCCTTCCATGAAATTTTACCACCTGTCCATTTCAGCATCTTGTTCAATTATCCAGTTCTAACACAGAAGCATACTCTGCTTGTGTGTGCATGTGTGTGCATGTGTGCGTGTGTGTGTGTGTGTGTGTGCGCGCGGCGTGCGTGCGGGGTGCGTGCGTGCGTGTGTGTGTTTGTGTGCGTGCATTTGCACATCTGTGTGTGAGTGTATGTGCATGTGTGTATGTTTGTGTGTGTGTCTGTGTGCGTGTATAAATCTCTCTGTGTATCCCTATTTGTGTCTTACTTTCTGTGTGTGTGTGTGTGTGCGTGTGCGTGTGCGTGTGCGTGTGTGTGCGTGTGTGTGCGCATTTTTCTTTGTCTCTGTCTCTGTGTCTGCGTTTGTGTCTCTCCAAGTATCCCTCTCTGTTTTTCTCCGAGTGACTCTATCTGTGAGTCTCTCTCTTTCTCTGTCCTGCATATTTTATATTACTCTCTGTGTCTCTCTGTGTCTCTCATGTATCATGTCAGTGTATGTGTCGCTGTCTTTGTGTGTGTCTCTCTGTGTATTATGTCTCCTTCTGCATGTCTTTTCATGCATACCTCTCTGTATGTGTCTGTCTGTGTGTGTGTCTGAGTGTCTCCGTGTCTCATACAACGCGTTCTTGCATACATGCGCATCCGCATATCTGTATATGTGTGTATGTACGTTTGAATGCATGCATGTGTGCATACATGGCTGAATGAACAAGTACATGACTTCAACAACAAAAAATTACTTCCTCCTTCTGATAAAAATCAGTACTGTAATGCAAACAAAACGTGTGTTACCTTAAAGAAGAGTGACAGAGTGTCTTCTCTCAACAAAATGTCTTTCCAGGCTTCGTTGGGCCTCAGGGACACATTCTGATTGGTGATAAATGACCCGCTTGGGTACACACGATGGTAATCTGCTCTGGTCAAGGCTAAAAAAATAACTCGGTCAACAACTGCAAGTCAAATAAGTTAGTTGTTGAAAGTAAAAACAAACTGTGCACTCTATTTCACTAGGAAAATACAAGAAAGACAGTCATATCTTCCCACTGGGAATATTTTGAACCGATAAAAGCGGAAGAAATAAAAGAAAATCTAGTCTTCTTTCTTTCTGCATACGCAGGCTGATACTCCTGCGGACACTGCCTTTATAGACAGGCAGTGGAGTTTTGTGTGTATGACCGTTTTTTATCCCGCCATCAAGGCAGCCATACTCCATCTTCAGGGAAGGTGCATGCGATGTGTAACGTGTCATCCATACCAACGGCCAAACTGGCCTTCTCTTCCGAACGTTGATGATGGGATTTTACGTGTGTGCAAAATGTTGTGTGTGCATTCACGCACGGAACCTCAGTTTAGTCTCATTCGAAGGACTGTATGGGGAATGGAATCAGATCAATGTTAACTCCGAGGGAAAAATCCCCCTGTACCGAAATTCGAACTCGCAACCCCAGGATCACGAGTCCGGCGCTCTACCAACCGAGCTATTCCGGCCCCCCAAAATCTAGTCTTGAAATCAGAATGACTAACACAGACAGAAAAAAATGTGCAAACCTTAATCAAGAAATGAAAATGTTACAAGGAATCTTGCTTTATATTTGTACAAGTCATTCAAAAGCAGGAGTGACTTCACATATGTAAATGCATATGTTGTGGATGCTATATTTGTAGAGATGAATTACCTTGTCTAAATATGCCTTTTCTTACTCCCCCCCCCCCCCCCCCCCCCCCCCCCCCCCCCCCCCCCCCCCCCCAAAATGGGGCTGAGGCCCTTCCTTGAGAAAAACTATCATCAATGTTTTCATAATCGTTATCTTCTCTTTAGCTTTCTTTCTGTAGGAAGGTATGAGAGGGGTCAGGACAAATCAAGGATACTGTGGCGAGGCGTGAACTCCCAGGACAAGATCTGTTCCGCGATGGTGAGGACCCGATTCAGGACTGCTGTCACCTCACGGCTCAGCTGGTCACCTGCCTCCTCAATCTCGTGGAGAACTTGCAGCGAGAACATGAACACCCTCTTCAGGTTGCTTTGCTGGAACAGTGAAGTCCACATGAAGGCAAAATGAATTATAAAAACAAAAAACAGAAACGAAATATAATCATTGAAGCATGAAGTGATGTGTGATCTGGCCAGTCGCTGCATGTCCTATGGGTGTGTGTGTGTGTGGTGCTACCTGTACATGCACAAATGCTTGTGTGTGTGTGTGTGGGGGGGGGGGGGGGGGGTGTTCATGTATGTGGGTGTTTGTAAATTTGATTGACTACACTAAATGAAGAATCACCAAACCATACACCACACATAAATTCCTACAACACAGTCTCTACATACCCCAGTACAAAACCAAATACAAAAACAAAACAAAAAACTTCCACTTATTTTACTGCATAAGCAGTGATGTAGGTTTTTTAATCACCCTATAGGACACTGTGTCCTAGAGATTAAATGTCAATAGGACACAGTGTCCTGGAGTAACCAAAATAATAGGACACCAGACTCGGAACAGGATTCATTGTGATAAATGTATTTTATTAACTCAGGGTCCACCAACTAGAACTGGAGAAAAGTATTAAAAAAATACAAAAACAAATAAAATCAACACAATTATGTTGATGACTAGAATCAGGGCATCAGTCGTCGATACGGAACTGGAAGAGGCACTTGACACATCAGTCGTCGATTCGGAACTGGTAGACGCACTGCCACTCACCTCTGGCACACTCGCCGATGGTGCGAACATAGATTTCAAAGATCGCTGATCTTTTTCACATTTGAGTCTCTTCTTTGGTGGCATGATGAAGACTGATGGCGTGATGCACACGTTTTTACCACTGTCGGATGTGAAGGAAACAAACCGCGCGCAGGCCGGAAATTCAACAAGAGTTACTCGCTCTTGCTGAATTCTAAGTCTGTGCTCCTCTCGCCTATCGCATCGCGCTTCAGTCGGTGCGTCAGCCTCAGAGTTGTGCAAATTTTCCCGAACACGCGATGCGCTTGGCTCTGCCTTTCAACGCTACTCAGTCTCGCATGCCTCCGCACAATAAAACGGCTGTAGACTTGTCCGCGACCACGCGAAAATGATAGGACATGCGACCGCTTCGCTTGCATTAGGATCGGACATTTGACCGGATGGAGGTCGAGCCGATCGGTCATTTTACATTTTTATCGGTCAATGACCGGAGACCGATGGAAATCTACATCACTGCATAAGCATCGAAAAGAGTTTCAAATTCATAAAAGAGGTACAACTGAAAATAAAACAGACTAACAGGAATGCACTGATTTTGAAAACCGCTTAGCTCAGTGCATTCCTGAAAGATTAAGTTCAGAAACAAAAAGAAAGAAAAAATAGGAAGAACAAAAAAAGAGTGAAAGGAAATGCAAGTCACTGCTTTTTGCATACTGACCTCAAACGCTTGCTTGCATTTCATGTGGAACTCCCAAGTAAACCCAACGCTGCTCATTCGACTTGATGTGGAGTATTCATTCAGTAAGGCCGACAACATGGAGCAGGCCACCAATTGCTGTAGACAAAAACAATCTGCAACATTCAAGCTGATTCCCTGCCAGACTAAATCATAATATTTTGTGTGACTTTGATTTTGTGCCAAATATGAGAAGTGGTTTCTCATTCTTCGTTTTCACCGTCCTAAATGTTATTTGTTTTTGCCTGGAGAAAACCCAACAGGTCGAAATGCACTGTGTTTTGTCCTGTACTTTGTTTGTCTGCGTCCCTGGCGGTAACTAACCCCTCTTTTTCTAAATTTTGTGTAGACTTGTCTTTGAAACTCACGCCCACCAGGCGCATGCCGCACGCACGACACGCACGTGCGCGCGCCACACACACACACACACACACACACACTCCTGCCCATCAAACAAGACAAAATAATACAAAATCACAAATAACACAGTTAAGTTTGTGGAAAGCAAGCTGAAAATTTCAACTCTCCCAGCCAGCTGTTCTGTATGAGCCCACTACGACCGTTCAGTTTTGAGGTTTGAACAGACCCTTCATGACAGGACACTACTTCATCCTGTATGCAGGCAAAGAATTACAGATAGGCTACAGCTGAGCTTCAAATTTCATTTTCTGGTAAGCACAGAACAGAAATAATAGCAAACATCTTATGTAACAACTGTTGGTAAAGAAAATTAATCAGTTTCTATCACTAACTCTCAAAACTACGATGAATCAATTGTAATTCAGTTCTAAATCAATAAATTTGTCAGTAAAACATGCTAAAGCCCAGAGAAATAAAAGCAAGCGCTGTACTCCGTATTATGCTTGAGGAATTTTCTGATACAAATGGTGCTCCCTCATTCAGTGCCAACCATGCGTTTACCATAGTAACGTTTCCACTGCTGATGAGCTGTGTGACATCCTGGAACAGGCAGTCACAGCTCTGGTCCGTCTCCAGAGTGCCTCTCTTCAGAATCACAGCCACCGTCTGCAGGATCTGCTCCCTCACGTAGCTCTGCAGACTGCACGAAATTGAATCCAACAATTATAATCTGAAATAAATAGCTCTGTATATTGCTGCAATACATGGAGCTATGCACAAATGCATTAAGTGCATGTAAAATCATATTGCACATGCGTGCAAGCATGAGCATGCACACACACACACACGCACATGCAAATACGTGCATGCACACTACACACACACACACACACACACATGTACACACATGCACACACGCACATGAACACACACACACACATAACACACACGCACACACACACACACACACACACACACACATGCACACACACACACCTTCATACACACATATGTAAGCAAAAAACTCTAGAACTTTAAAAAGTTTTAGCTTTTAGCAGTATTCAAACACAGGAAAAGAGCAAGTTCACATTCCCTATATAAACCAACTCTACTACACTTTTGCACAACTCCGCCCACTTTTGAGAATCAAAATTTATCTCTGACACTTTATTCCAGCAATGCTTTTTCTCATAAACTGACCGAAACCTTGCGCACATTGATCAGAATCCACAATCCAGTGAAAATTCAGACCTGATGTTCTTGGTGATGAAGCGCAGCAGAAAGGAGCGCAGAGACTCGATGTCCTGAGCGCCCAGCAGGGTCCATTCACGCACAATGGCCTCCTTGATGGTTGTGGCCGTTTGGAATAAAACATAGTCAAGCGAACTGTTTTCTGCACACAGAGAAGAAAAACAGCTCTTGTTGATTAACCCGTAATCTCGGTTATCTGTCTCTGAACGAGATTCATATAAGACTTCTGCAGGAAAACCAAGAGGAGTTTCCAAGTGAAATTTTAAGGACATACATGATACAAATGTATGCAAAAATAAAGACGCTAACGGCAAACCTTTGAAATTATGACATCCTTGTCCCCATTCCCAAAGTTTTCTCGACCCTTAACCTCCCAGTTCAAATTTGTAATTGCTTCCTTTGATTTTCTCTGCCTAGTAACAGGTTTTCAAACCTCCCTCACACTGCAAAAGAAAAATCAAATCTGTCCAATCTCTCTCAAACAAGAAAGATTTGCTGTGACAGAAGACAACCCAAGTAGCTTTTCAGAGCTTTTCAACAGATTTCTTCAATCACATTGGATTTTTTTCAATATCCAGAGAAATTCAAAGCCTTGAAGAGGTTCCAGAACTCACTGTTCATAGCTTTTGATCTTGTAGCACAACAGAGCACTGCTACAGTGAGCATCAGGTAAATAAATAGACTAGGTGCAGTATGCAGAATACCACTGGTGGCCAATAGGAACCTCATATTTCTTTTCTTCTTCAATTTATTTGAGATTTATTTTTTCTTATTAAATAATGAAACATTTGAATTCATTGCAAGAAAGTTGGACTCTTCAAATGTCTGTTTTATGTGTAACAAAGAACATGAGGCCTGCAAAGCATTTTAAACCAAACAAAAACAATATACTAGATATTCTATTCTAATTACTCCATGTCCACACTCAAACTTAACACTCGTTTATTGATTTACTCACACACACACACACACACACACACACACACACACACACACACACACACACACTTCACACGCACACATGCACACACATACACACACACACACACACACACACACACACACACACACACACACACACACACACGCACACACACACACACACACTACTCCCCCCCCAAAAAAAAAAAACCCAAAAATGAAGACAGACCCTGCCAGCATCTCTATAAACTAGAACACTACAATATTCTAACACAATTGCAAACTGTAGAAAGAAAACAAAACGAAAAATTCTGACCTAAAATAAATCTGCAGATATTATAAGGCATCTTGGTCTTCCTGAAGTTGAGTATGATGGTTTCAGCAGCATGTCTCTGCTCTGTCGTCACCACACTGGGAGGAGCCTGTGAAGAATATGAGGAAAAAAACTATGTGAACTTAAACCAACATAAGCCTATTGTCCATACCATGTGTGCATATATGTGTGGTGTGTGTGTGTGTGTGTGTGTGTGTGTGTGTGTGTGTGTGTGTGTGTGTGTGTGTGTGTGTGTGTGTGTGGTGTGTGTGTGTGTTTTACTTGAGAACTGTTGTGAATTAAGACACATGCATCATATGTATCGCCCTCAAACAACTCAAAGAGGTTAAATCCTTTTTCAATCACCTCTAGTGCTGTGAAATGACAAAACAATACATATAAAAACAAATCTCAAATCATATGGTCTTTCATGCTCTGCTCTCATGGCGTCCTCAGTTTCAATTTTCTCTCCATGTCTAACCCCTTGCTGCGTTCATGTTAAGGCTGCCTGCATCAGAAAGTTCATGGAGACTGTCATTGGATGGCGACACCCACTCTTGCTCCATCACTAAGCAATCACTGTCATCATTAAACACTAAGCAGATGATGCTCTGCATGCGTTGGACCAGCACAGACCCACTGAACACTATAAAAGTGACGCAGCAAAAGCGCAATGTCTCCTCTGGTCGGTTACCTCATGACGAGTTGACAACGACTGCCTCATGTGAACGCAGGTGCCGGGAATGTGATCGGACAAGCCGAGGTATGACTGTGAATGGGGAGCTGAATGAGCAGCCTTAGAGGTAATGCCACTGAAGCGGCAGGGAAGATAAACAAAAATAAAAACAACATCCCAACAAACAAAACCCCAGCAAGTGATGATGACAGATGACAGTATACATTAAATATAATTGAGGACTTGGCAATCCAGGCACCGTTAACTTCATAACAATGTTTCAGACATGAGGACAGATTATACAATTACAAATGCATCTGATATTGATTCAGACTCAAGGCTTTCACACAGTTTCAGACAGAGAGCGACAGATAGACAGCCAGAGACCAACACAGAGAGAGAGAGAGAGAGAGAGAGAGAGAGAGAGAGAGAGAGAGAGAGAGAGAGAGAGAGAGAGAGAGAGAGAGAGAGGCAGACAGGCTGACAGACAGATAGAAAGAGACAAGGTGGTGAGGGGGATGAGATGGACAGAGACAGAGATAGAAACTGCTGCCTCAGGCTGACAGTACTCGTGGTCTGAAGCTATGCAGGAAAAAAGTTATCATAAAACAGATAATGGGACAAAATGTACCACTCTGCCTTTCGTCTGAACAGAATGACCTAAAAGTAAAACTTGGTATGGTGATACCAGACAGAATAAGCTTCAGTCAAATTAGTGTAATCAAACTTATGTTGCCACAGCCACCAAATGGCAACAATGGTGGAAAGGGACATAATATTGCATACAATCAGAAGTGCAGTGTTTTAACAGTGTTGTAAGATATCATTAAACACCCAAACTATGCGAATGTGGTTGATAAACAAACGCACGCACAGAAAAAAGAAACTGCTGGGCAGCAAAAGGCATCATTTTTTACATCGTCTGGCAGATTTATGACACGCCCAACTTATTTTAAGGCCTGCTTACACCTTTGACATTTCAAACGTTAAAATCTAATATAAAAAAAAAAGAAGAAAAAAAAGAAGAAAGCCAAATGCAAAGCAAATGAAGACTACAAGGCTGGTGAAGCGAAAGTAGAGCTCTTGCAAAACATGCTATGGATTAAGAAAATGTGGATACAGATCAGTTTTGGAGCTTGCTAATATTACAAGTATGCTCATAAATCATCAATGTGTGATGCTCTACTGTACAAGTTATCTAAGAATTTGTCCACAACGAGTTAATGACAATGACTTAGGTAACAAAGATAGAGTAAGTCAGTGATAATGTTTTGAAACTGTCACACGGCTGGTAAATGACTACAAAGATCAGCTGTAAACATTCAGGGTTCATACAGATTTTCTTACAACATATTCAAGGACTTTTTCAGAACTTTTCACGCAGTTTTTGAAAAAAATTCTAGGACTCATTTTAAAGATAATTTTAAGAATAGTAATCATGAAATATTGACACAAATTAAATCATTCATTGTCAAGGACCGTTTTGCATGTGCAGCAAGAGGCCCCCTTTTGTTTGTCTCCACCTGGGTCTGCCTGCAACCATTCTTTGTACTCTTCTTTTTACAGCCAAATGATGTTAAAGGAACACTCCCAGCATGTTGGCGTCCCAATTTCAAGATGATGGATCATTCTATCATGTGCGCAGGCTCCATGAAGGCCGGTAACACTGGTGTTTTTACCTGTATCAGACGACTTATTGGCGAGATTGTCGGTCAACTCTGACTTGGACTTTTTGCACTTTCATACTTTTTTTTTAACTGAATTTCAGATTTTTCTTTTTCTTTTCAATAGACTCAAGATTTTTCACAGACTTTATTCAAAATCATTGGCAGTGACATAATTTAAGCACTTTTTAAGGACCTATGAGCAAAAGCCTGATTTTTTAAGACTTTCAAGGCCTTGAAAAGGCGCCCCCAAAATTCAGGACTTTTAAGGACTGTATGAACCCTGACAAAATGACATCAGCAACACACACACACTTGGAGATACTTAACTATATCCACTTCTAGATTTTATTCAAAATCTGGTCTGATTTGGACTTTGTAGGTTTGAGAGAGAATGGAGAGACAGGTGAACATGGGAAGAAAGTAACATTTTTTAAAATTAAATTTACATAGCATCCTAGTTTGTCTAGTGTTCTCTCAGAAAAAAAGGTCATTAAATACATCCATCCTAGTTTGTCTAGTGTTCTCTCAGAAAAAAAGGTCATTAAGTACATTTTAAGTTAACGGTTTAAAGAACAAACAAAAATTCTTACTGAATTCTTTTGGTAAGAAAACAAATGAAAGAAAGGCAAAGGTATAATTGTTATGTTATACCGTCTCCTTCACAGTTTTCATTTCACACAGATTTTGTGCGCACTTGTTTGAGGAGATAAATGATTGTTCATTCTTCATTTTCATTGTCTTCAATGTTGTTTGTCTTGCCTGGAGAAGACCAAAGAGGTCAAAACACGCCATGCTTTGTCATTTGTTTGTCTCCTTCATTCAGCAGTATAGTAATTTTTCCTTTTTTTGTTTGTTTCAAATTCCATCTGCAGTCACCTCATTTTGAAACTATCATATGAAGAAGCCAGAAAAGAAGAAGAGTATACAAAACATGAAACTGGAACCATGAAATAAATCAAATCCCATTGCAGTAATGTAACAAACTTGCATCTAAAGCCATTGGACAGCTAGCATACTGGCGCATTCTTTGCCAATGCTTGTCAAGGCCATTGCCTCATAAGACAGAACTTTGTCTGATCATGAATTATTCTTGACCTGTAACAATTGATGGTATTAAGACGTAGCACTGGGGTATCCCTGCTGATTTTATTTCAGTACATGCTCTGCTCTGATTTTTTTGTTTACAAATGTGCCTTCACTTCAAAAGCTGGTAAAAGCCTTAACTGTCATAACAGTTCCCGTTAAAGATCTGGCTGCAAAGTGAGGCAACTGCAGGCGGAAATCTAAACCAATCTTAAATAAATGTCAGCGAACCACCAAGAGAATCGTGGACAAACGAGTCACAAGACAAAACACAACGCGTTTCGACCTTTTAGGTCTTCTTCAGGCAAGACAAAAACAAATAATACAACGAAAATGAACGAATTTGGTACTCAGCTTCGATCTCTTCACTCTTCAGCGCAAGGATGCCAGGCGTTGAAATCCTGCCTGAAGAAGACCTAAAAGGTCGAAACGCGTTGTGTTTTGTCTTGTGACTTGTTTGTCCACGATTCCCTTGGCAGTTCGCTAACATTTATTTAAGATTAGTTCCCGTTAAACTTTTACTTTTTAGAAGCAAAAAAGCACTTAGATTTTGTGCTTTTATGAGTGTCTGCAGAATTTCCATTCTGGTCCCCAAGATTGCGTTTACTTTTATAATACATCCAAGTGTCAACCAAGAGGTATACTATAGATACCTGCAATGCTGGTCAGGAATTTTTTTGTAACACTCACAGATGCATCAATTAACTTTAAATGAATGAAGCACAATACTTTATGTTAATTGTATGATCCTGCTATTCCTAGTCTTTCTAATTGAGCCCACAACAAACTCAGCTCTGGTCAGGAGCTGATTGAGGCAGAAAAATCCCCAAAATAAATGGCCTTGATGGGAATCACACACAGAACCTCCCACCTAGGAGTCTGTGGGTCCTAGATTTTTTACTTTTGTGAGCGTCTGCATTTTCATGTGAACTGATTCATTTGGAAATACGTTTCTTTTCACCAGGATAGCTCATAATGCCGACATGGTGGGTAAATGGGTTGTGACAGTCATAATTTGACCTGCTTCAACCTGCTATCACTTGTCATGACCTTCATTTTGTTGGATACCTCCTCCTGTTTTGTACTCACACATACCTTTCATGCATTTTAATTTGTTTTATAAGATCAGAATTTTGATTTTAATTGCTTAGAAAATTCATAACTTTCTTCTCAGATGTCCAGTTAAGACACTTTTTAAGTTTTTGCTCCTTTTCTTTTTTTCTTTTTTCTTTACTTTTTTTTCTTCTTTTTTTTCTTTTTTTTTTTTTTGCTACTCATTTTGATGCCAGTGTTTATAATCGTTATCATGTTAATGACTTGTTTTGTTCTGTTTTAGTTTGGTTTTGTCTTTTTTTTTCTTCTTTCAAATGACACATTCCTAATGGATTCCTTTCAAGTTTCAATGCTAATGAATTACGTATGGTACAGGCTCTTAGACTTCAACTCAGTTAAGCTAAAAGCATTTTGCACTATGACGAAGTTGATTGTTTACACCTTGCAATGATCTTTTGTTGTCCCTAAACTAATTAGGCTTTTGTCATTTGTGTATTGACAGACTTTTAAAAGTTTACTTGGTTCAGATCTCCAACTTTGTACCTTTACACTTAGTTTGCTTTTGAAAGTGCTTTTGGTTTTTAATATCACAACTGTGCATGACAGCAGAGATCAGCGGAAACACTGAGACTCTAACAGTATTAAGCAACATATAAAGCTTGAATCTCGTAATAATATTTATTCAGCGAGTGTGAACGATTGATCGACTCACGTGCTGTCAGATCGTCTCGGTCACACATGTTGACGTTCATGAGGAGTTGAATAGAAGACGCCCAACGTTCTGGTCAAACAGACTGTACGGGAAATACCCCTTCAGACCTTCCTTTCTATTGTTAGATTCCCACCTCCTTATCTGCTGAACTTATGATTACTCAAATTACACATAAAACCGCATACTATGACTTACCAACACAATTTGAGACGCTTGCTCCAGTTCTTTCATCGCATGGTCCGCCATTTTGTCAATAGCCTTTCTCTCCCTTTGTATAGAATACTAGGCGTGCTCTCCCGTTTAACACTCCGCAGTAACTTACATGCTGTAACAACCCTCCTTATGGTTGGTCAAAAATAGGACGAGTGCGTGCAATGGATAAGCTGACCACGTGGTTTGTCACGCTCGATCACAACAGTAATAATTTTCTTCTTCTTCTTCCTAAAAGGCTGGTTCACTCAAAAACGAGTAGGTTACCAGCGCGCATGTTAAAAAATAAGATAAAATAAAATAAAGTGCGACTCAGCCTGTTGGCCCCTGGAACAAAATTTGGCAACAAGGGGTCGCACACGATATTCAAAAATTTAGAAATAGAGTTTGTTTCTTACCGCCAATGACATTGACAAACAAAGCACATGATATTCAAAAAGTTAAAAGCAATGGCCAGGTTCAGGCCCAGGTAACCATAAAATAGCTGGGGAAGTTAAAATAGAAAATCAGTCAATATGCAGATCTCAAGACTCGTATCAATTTGATTTTTAAATGAGACTGCATTTGTGGCAATCTTGATGGCACCCGGCAGTGAATTCCACAGCCGTACAGAACTAGGATAAAATGAATGTAAATGGCTGTCAATATTTGATGCAGGTATGGCATAAGATTGACCGCCACTCCTGGTGCTACTTTTGTTCAATACTAGTTGTTCCATTGGGGTATCAATTAGTTTAGCTCTGCCTTTGAAGAAGATATTAAGTTTGATAAAAGCTCTTCTCTCTTCTAAGAGTTTCCATTCAAATTTCCTCATGTTCTTCCTAGTATTCCCTTTCTCTCTGATATGGTTCCCTGTTACGAACCATGCTACTCTCTTCTGAATGTTTTCGAGGTTATCAATGTCCTTTAGATTGTCAGGATCCTAGACTGAGCAACCATATTCCAGTACTGGTCTAACCAGTGTTTTGTAGCAGTCGTCCTTAACCTTTTTGGGGCAGTCGTTAATATTCCTGTATAAGAAAGCCAAGATGTTTGCTTTCTTACATACTAAATTGTAACGTTCTTTCCATTTGAGACGACTATATAATCACACCTAAATATTTTGCAGCATTGGTTCCTTTAACAATAGTATTGTGAATAGAATATTCTGATCTAGTTGGTGAGCGTTTAATACATATACGCAACACTTGGCTCTTCTGGGGATGAAATTCCATTTTCCAAGTTCTTTACCACTCTTGTAAAGCGTTTAGATCTTCTTGTAGAATGCGTTTATCATTCTTGCTTTTGATTGCTCTATATACTAAGCTGTCATCTGCAAAAAGCCTTATAGTAGTTCCAGGAGAGAGATTTCTACTTGTGTCATTTATATGAATTTAAAAAAAGAAAAAAAAACAAGGGCCCCGGAAGAGTTCCATGTGGTACACATGACAAGACTGGTTTACAATGTGATTACGACCCTTCCACAACCACTTTCTGCGTTCTCCCAACGAGGAATGATCTAGACCATTTTAGCAAAGAACCGCCAATGCCGATGTGTTCTAATTTAAGCAGCAGGCCCTCATGGTCAACCTTATCAAAGGCTTTAGAAAAGTCTAATAAAATCGCATCTATTTGCTGTCTGTTGTTAAGACAGTTACTAAAATCATTGAGAGTTGTTATAACTATAATATAAGTTGAGTCTCACACCTCCTTCGCTGTCTAAAACCATGCTGGGCGTTATTTAAGAAGTCATATTTGTCAAGATGGTCCATTATGCTACTATATATACTCAGAGGCATAAAAAACGCGAAAAAATTGAGACAGTGCACGATTGTTCACATTGTGAACAGGACGTAAGCAATGTCGTTGGCACGTGCAACATTAGCAGTGCGTGGTGTCTTGGCCGGTTGTAACCTCGTAACAGTGGGTGAATGTTGCCGGGTCAGCGTTTTTGGCACGAGGAGTGCATTTGCCATGTGGACTACCTACGCCACGTGCATCAATGTGAATTGCAACTCAATGTGGCCCCCATTGTGGGGCTATAAATTTCCAAACCCCAAAAAGTTCAAATCATCCCTTCCAGAGGCGCCAACATAATGCCGAGACTTTCTCGTCAAGATCGTTGCATAGCAATGGGGCAACTGCAGGCCGGGGTTCCAATGAGGCAGGTCGCTATCGCATTCGGAGTCCACATTTCCACCGTCTATCGCCTTCTGGACCGCTTTCAAGCAAGGAACACCACTGATGACAGACCGAGGAGCGGCAGACCGAGGGTCACCACAGCAGCCCAAGACCGCCATCTTCTTCGTCAGCATCGACGGGAGCCTTACCAAACCGCTGCCAACACAGCCAGGAACACCGTAGGCAACCATGGCAGGCCAATCAGCAACAGGACCGTGCGTCGCCGACTGAACACAGTTGGTCTCCAATGCAGGCGTCCAGCCCGGCGACCTATCCTGACACTCCAGCATCGCCAGAACCGTCTGCAGTGGGCACAGATCCACGTGCATTGGCGCCATCGGGACTGGGGCCGAGTCCTCTTCAGTGATGAAAGCCGGTTCTGCATCGACCCAGGCGATGGCCGCATCCGGATCTGGAGAAGAGCGGGGGAACGCTTCACGGATGCCAACATCACCGAAAGGGACCCATGGGGTGGTGAAAGCACCATGATCTGGGGGGCTATCGGCATAAATCGCCGTATTGGGCCAGTCATCTTCCCGAATGTGGGTCCAGGACGTGGTAACGGGGTCACTGCTGTTCATTACATCGACCAAGTTCTGAGGCCCCACATCCTGCCGCATTTCCAGCGGCATCCACAGAACCTGTTTCAGCAGGACAACACAAGGCCGCACACTGCCCGTGCTACGCAGAACTTCCTGAGGCAGAACAACATCAATCTGCTGCCTCACCCAGCCCGTTCTCCCGACCTTAACCCAATAGAGCATTTCTGGGATGCCCTTCAGAGGCAGTTGAACCAGCTCAACCCCAGACCCCAGACAGCAGCTCAGCTTGCTGTCGCTGTGGGCCAGGTGTGGTGGCAAGTCCCCCAGAGGCAGACCAACACTCTGGTGCGCTCGATGTACCGCAGGTGCACAGCTGTGATCAATGCTCGAGGTGGTCACACCAGATACTGACATTCTGCTGTTAACACAGGGTCAAGGTCAAGTTCATGTGACCTTATTTTCTACCAGAATGAACTTTGAAAGGACACTTTTGCGGTGTTCGATTGCTTTTTCTCACTTTCTATTACCAGTTCAAAGGAATCGGTAGCCAAATTACATCAAAATTTCTATACAGTTTGTTTTCGCGTTTTTTATGCCTCTGGTATATTATGTGTTCAAGTAGTTTTGCTGATATGGATGTAAGAGATACGGGTCTATAGTTCTCTGCTTTTGTTTTGTCACCCTTTTTGAATGAAGGGACAATGCTAGCATCTCGCCACTCATCAGGTATTACTCCCTGGTCCAGTGAAGCTTGGAAAAGTAGTTGGTATACCTCAGTCAATTCATTGGCACACAATTTTAAGAGCTTGCCAGGAATGCCATCAAGACCAGTAGCTTTGTTTTCATTGATGTTGGTCAGTAACTTAAATACTCCTGTTTTGCGTATTTGATATTTTGCATTTTAGGGAGTTTATCATCATCCTTTAGTCTAACGTTAATTAGAGCTTGGGAGTTGAGAAAACCAAACAAAACTGATTGTTTAGTAAATTTGCTTTTCCTTCAGGTCCTGTATTGTGTTATTCTGGTTATTTCTCACGTCTGGAATCCCAATGTTGTCCTGTCTCTTACTCCTTATGTAAGACCATAATTTCTTGTTTTGATGATCACCTTCTGAAATCATCGAATTAACATAACTGGAGTGAGCAAACCTACATTCTCTCTGACACCTCTCTTAATATGTTTATACCTAATCAGTAATCTTTCTGAATTAGGGTGTAGTTTCAATTTCTTAAAGAACCTATGTTTCCTTCTCCACAAACGTTTAGTTTTTTGTATTAATCCATGGCTGGTGGTTCTTGCTTGAAGTTATTTTAGTTGGTATGTTGTCATCCATAATAAATTCCAAGTTAGTTTTTATACACTTCCAAAGTCATTGACCTACTATCCTACTATACTATTGACCTACTAATGCACTACTATAAAGAAAAGAAAAAGCATTACTGTCGTGACACGATCTACCAAGCATTGCTGCCGTGATACGATCTACTATATATCGTACTAAATTCATCGATATCATGGCAGATTTATTGTTGTTTTAACCAACAAGATTGTTCATATCAGAAACTCTTTAACGTGCACACAAGTATGTGATTTCTAATGTAATGTAATGTGAAAGGATATTTATAGAGCGCTTTACCTCGCGAGAGCCCAAAGCGCATATTACAGAAATATTCTAACTCAAAGCACACACACACACACACACACACACACACACACACACACACATACACACACACACACACAGACACACACACACTCACTCACACACACACACACACACACACACACACACCACACCACACACACACACACACACACACCACACACACACGAAAAACAAAACCCAGACACATGTAGAAAGAGTCACGAGCATGTCAAAATAAGCAGACTCGTGCACAGAGGTAAGTGGATATCGTTAATCAGTCCGGGGGTAAAGATGTGTCTTTAGGGAGGTTTTAAAAGTCGTTAAAGAGTCGGTGTTGTGCAGAGAAGAAGGCAGACCATTCCACAGAGCAGGTGCCAGGTAAGAGAACAATCGTTGGCCTGAAGTTTCAGGCGAGCAGAGGGAACCCGAAGCAGACGAGAATCGGTGGATGAGCGTAAGTTGCGAGACGGAACATAGAGATGAAGGAGGTCAGAGAGGTAGGAGGGAGCCAGATTATTCAGCGATTTGAAAACCAGAAGGAGAACTTTGAAGCCAGTGCGAGACTGAATAGGGAGCCAGTGTAGGGATGACAGAATTGGTGATATGTGATCAGATCTAGAGGTGCGGGAGATCAGTCGGGCGGCATTGTTCTGAACTTTTTGAAGTTTAGAGATGAGCCCTGAGGGACAACCGGCAAGGAGGGAGTTACACAGTCAAACGAGACAGAACAAAAGCACATTAGATTAGATTAGAGTCTTCAGGGCATTTTGAGTGAGAAAGCGGCGAACTGAGCTGATTCTACGAAGTTCAAGGTAGCAGGACTTGCACACACTAGAGATATGATGTTTGAAAGAAAGGGTTTGGTCGAGTGCAACGCCGAGGTTACGAACAGACACTGATAGATTTATTTATAATATATCTGATAATACAGTCTGAGACATATCCCACTTACAAGGTGTCTAACATCATGAACGGGCTGGCCAACTTCGTATTCAGTATAAAATTAAGGCTGGCAAAGTCCTAGTTTCAGTTCCCAACCGGGTGGCATAGCAGCGAACACCAAGGGAGAAATGGCAGCTCTCCTTTGAGGGACACGTGATAGGTTAGCGTCAGGCGGCGCAGCGAACCTTGCAGCCAATATTATGGGCGACGGCAGATCTAGCCTGTGACGGCTCCTGGAGATGTGGAGCGATCGGTGATGGAGCACATTGTAGTATAATATGATTCATCAGAACAGTTGATTTTGGATTTGTGGACAACAGTTGACATGCCGCCGATACAGTGAAAATATCGGTACATAAAAGTCACCCACTACTGTACCCAAACAATGAATGAAAAGACTGACAAGTTATACCGGCACACGATAACAGTAAAAAAACTTAAACAAAACGTTTTCTTGTTCTTTTACAGGAATATTTCAAGTTACATTTGAAGGGCAAGGGGGTTGTTTGAGGGTCCCCTTAGCCAAGGGCTGTAACTCTTGTGCACCCCCAACTTTTTGATGGAAATTTTTTTGATTGGTTCGGACACCCCAAAGGGAACATTTTCACCAATCATGATAACCCGGGGGGGGGAAAAGGGGGGGGGGGGGGGGGGTTAAAGGGGGACCAGCTTGGTACTACTTACAACCTTCAATTTAATATTTTAAATCTTCACGTTATTTGACACGGCGCGAGAACCATGCCCGAGGTATACGCAATGTGTTTTCTTTCTCTTTGCTGTCTTTTGTCCTGTCTGTCTGCCCTTGTTGTCTGTCTGTCTGTTGTCTCTCTCCCTCCCCTTTCTCTCCTCTCTCTCTCTCTCTTCTCTGGTCACACCACCCCACCACACACACACACACACATCACACACACACACACACACCACCAACACACACACACAAACACACACAACCACAAAAACACACACACGGGAGAGAGGAGAGAGATTCAGATTCAGAGATTTAATCATTTAAGGCCATGCCCCATATGAAAGGGGGGGCGAAACAATATTACAAGAAAATTACAAAAAGGCGCATATCACGAGCCTTAAAAATTACAAAATGCAGCAATCAAGAAAGCAATGTTTCTTTTAACGGGAAAGCTTTATATACTAAGAACAAAAACCGAATCGCATTTCCTTTTTTGATGCCATTAGAAGGAAAACAAAACATACAGGGTTGGTTATAAATTTTTGTATGTATTAGCGCAAACGGAAATTTATAAGCGGGCCTGCAGGACAAAAAAAACTTCATCTTCGACTGATTCTTTAAAAAGGGGGACAGAGAATTTTCAGTAACTCAAAATTTTTTGTACATTAGATTACCTTAAATCGAAATTCAAAATCAAATCTGGAAAGTAAATCGCAAGTGATTTTAATTAAACAAAAGGTAATTTAACTAAAGTGAGGAACTGTGAACCTGTCACCCCAATCTGTTATTGATTGAATGGACTTTCCCCACGCGCCATCTATGCGATCAATTTTTGTCGTTTGTTTGAAAAACTTACGTTCTTCTCCTCTCCTTGGTATACCCTTTCATTCCAAATCCCAGCTCAACAAATAGATCAACATTTGAACCCAAATTTTTTTTTGCCCCTTGAGTCGAGACAAATGATTGTACGCTTTTTCGGGTAATTATATTAGTCTTTTTAATAATTTTAAAACCAGTACGATACTTTTAACTGCAGAATTTATATATTTTGGATCCCTATTTGTTCCCATATATTAAATCATTTGGCTTTCTAAGTTTACACCAAAAACTTTTTTAAACCCAGTCAAAAAAACCGATTCAAATGATGCAGATTTTACTAAACCCCATAGCTCCGAACCAAACTGCAAAGGGTTGATCGTGCATAAAAAATTTTGACAAACACTTCCAAGGAATTATTTGAGCACAAAAAAATTTCTTATAAAAATAATAATACTTCCTACCCTACTGAAAGGGTCTTTACATTGCGCAAAACTCAGCCGGTTTTGAAAAAATTAGCCGAGATTTTTAAAAAAAAGTTTAAAACGGCATGACAGTCCACCCATACACCCCACTCTCAGTTGCGCCAAGTACCCCCCTTTTCCTAAAGACAATAATCTTCTTTTATCAAAATTGCCCTTCAAATTAATTTATCGTGGTATTTAAAATTTTTAGTTGTCACTGCAGACCAAAAACAGTCCTGGAGCAGAGCTAAACTTTATGTAAAAAAAAAAAGAGTTCTGTGGTCGTTTAAAAACCAAGCACATCCTACCTTTTTACTATTTCATTTTAAGCCGTTGTAAAATAATGGAAATAAAATAGGCCGCACCATCCCCTTGTTTTACTCCTCTAGTGCACCTAAAAAGTCATTTAATTTATTCCCACTTCTTATTTTTTTTTAAAACTGCATTGAATGTTTTACGAATACTTTTAAAAAATTTTTTCCCACAAAACCCATTCTTCATCAAAAAGGGCCACAAAAAAATTTCGATTGATCAAATCAAACGCTTTTTCAAATCATAAATGCTACGTATAACTTCGGTTAAAAAGAAAACTGTTTTTGAAAAAAGGCAAGAAGGGTATACATAGACAACAGCGGTAACGTTTAAATCCAGCCGACTTCGCCTTATGTTATGTTTTTTCCCAAATATTCCTGGAGCAAAGTTGATAAAAGAACTAAATATTTTGCTACTTTACAGACCAAAACCCCTCGGAATTTATTCACATGTTCACACTCCTTTTTTATTTTGGGGAAGGGGTTTTAGACCACCCCCAAACTGGAAAGATACCCTTCTAAAACAATCTTTAAAAAAAACATGAAAAAAAAGTTTTAAAAATTCTTAATGGTGTTTTAAAGAATTCCCCAAAAATTCCGTCGGGGCCCTACCTGCCAGACTTAAATTTTTTAAGTGCAACCCAAAACTTCGTCTTTGAAATGGACGGTCAAAAAACTTTTTCCCGTTTTTTTGTAAACGAATGATTCATTTGGTAAATTTTGTTCATAAGGACCAAATGGTTGGAACCTTTCCCCCAAATAGAATATTATTCTTAGGTTTTTACGTTTAAATAAAATTTTTTTCATCATTCCAAATCTTTTTGATTTGAGCAAACACAAGTTTCTATTGTATTATAAATTTTCGTTTTTTTCTAAAACAAATTTTTTGTATTTTTCCCTAGCCCTTACATACAGTCTTTTTCATTCTTACCAAAGTTCTACAAAAATTTCCCCAACAGAAATTCGCACTTTTTCCTTGTTACATGACTTTCTCGTCAAACCCCCCCTTTATTTTTAGTCTGGCCCATCTTTATTGTTTTTTCATACATGTGGCACATTTTCGTAAAAAATTTTTAAAAAAAATTTAAATGCTTCTGATATTTACATCTTTAAACTCTATGGCATTTTTTAGTTACTGCTTTTCGCTTCACGAGTTTACTAAAACCCCTGACTGTACGTTCTTTCCACAAAAAACTTTTAAAATTTGTTCCTTATCACATTTTTTAAAACACTTTTAAAACCAAAGGGAAAGATAAAGGGGACAATATCAGTTTTAAAACGCGGCAACAAATTCATTTTCACACGAACAAAAATGAGTCATAAAATCTCAGCCAAAAAGAAATAATTTTTTCACGCTACATCCATTTCCCAATTATGTTCGCGACCTTTTTGGTGCCAAACATAAACCATTGAAAAAACAACGATGGGGGCGTGCCAAATTAATCAACTTTTTTTCCTAAGTTTTTAAACCTGTGATTTTTGAGAGGGGACTTTAAAATGTTTGGGGCGTCTTCAAAAAAGGGGTATTGTTTTTATGGTCGAGGCGGAGAAAGATTTTGAAATACGGCTATTAGTTACCACAGATCATAACATAAAACCACCAGTGTTAGAAAAAGCAGTAAAAACAATCTTAAAGTATTGTCCCCCTGATGAACCCAAAATAACCTGAAAGGAAAACTTTCCGGGGAAATTACCCCATACATTTTTAGAACTCACAAAAACCCCAAAAAACCGTTATAAAGAACAAAAGCACACATATTTTCATACTTAACGTTCTTTTTCGACAAAAGGACACAACTCCTTTTTTTTTAAACATATTTTCCCCCCCGGTTCTCCCTTGACTAGTAAATTTTACAGAGGGGATACAATACATTTCAAAACTGAACGAATGAACTGGAAATCCCAGTCTTTTTTAAAAGTCTCCCCAGGGAAACAAAATCGAAAGAAGAAACATAACACAAAAAGTCATTAAAAATTTTTAAATTTTAACGAAAAACCTTGAGTTCCAAGACAGAAATGATAAAGGTCTCAGGGTTTTAAAAGATTCTTTAGAGGGGAAAGGATTGGAGTTTGTTTCAGAGGAAACATGTTCGCACAACCCGTTAGACAAAAAGTCTCCTTCCACCCCCCCGTGACACCCAAACGAGACGGGAAAACCCAAAACTGCGAATCTGAGTTAAAAACTTCTCAACCGAGGGACGGGGGCTTTATTTCCACGTCCCCGCTCGGTGCACAGAGCGAGTGTGGGCGAGAAAGGGGTTGTTTTGTGGCAGCGAACCTTGTCCCTTGAAAAAATGTCCCCCTCCCTGAAATCAATACGTTTAAAAAGGGCCGGCCCCCCAAAACCCAAACCACTTCGTCAAAAGAGTCGTGAGCTTTAGACAAAAATTTTTTCCCTTAAAAACTATGGTCAAAAATCATTCGTGCTTTTTTGCCCCGTTCGGATCTCTCAAAATGGGCTCAAACCCCCTGATTTACGGACACAGGGGGAAAAAACCTCCTCGGAATATTTCGGTGCCCTTCATTTTTGTTTCGCTTTTTTGGATTTTAACTTTTTGTTTATAAAGGAACACGAGCAAAGTGGGGGGGTCAGGGTTTGAGCCGAGTCATGAAAAACGGGCAAATTCCACGGTACTTCAGGTCTAATTAAACAGTGATGGCATGTGAATTAGTCCCCCCACAACTTCATTAGTTTCATTTTCACTTTTCGGGGGGTACCATAAAAAATCGATTTTCCGTTTTGGGCCCCGTTTTCCAAATCGCGCTTTTCGAAAATCATCCCAATTTTCCATTTAAGCCCTTTTCTGTTTTTCCAAAAATTCATTCTTTTGGGGCGCAGTCTTAAGTTACTTTAAAATACTCAAATTTTAGAAGAACACCCACTCCCCGCCGGAGATGCTCACTCTTTTTTCACGTCGTCCAGCTTGCTTGAGGGGGGGTGTTCATGCGTCCCCCGTTTAAAAACACCCCGCCACGAAAGGTCCTTGGAAGAGCGTGAGGGAAAGAGGTGGAGAGCCCGGGGCGCCGCGTATGCCAGCGACGAAGGGGTTTCCCTTTTGGGGTTGGGGCCCGGGGTTGACTCTGTCTCCCCGCGCAGAAAGGGAAATTTTCCTTGCCCCGATGCAGAAAGGAAGTCCCCCCAACAACAGAACGAGAGTCAGTCCAAGCAGAGCACCGGGGCCCCGCAGTTCGTGGTGTTTTAAAATGGGCTCTCCGTTTTGCCTTCTTCCAATGGCCCTCTTTCCCCATAAAAATTGAAAATTGGAATAAATGTTCCACTTTTATCCTGAAATCTAGAGGCCGGGCATGATGGCATAGGGGTATTTTACCGATTTTGAAAAGGTTGAGACTTTAAAAATTTCCGCAAATAGTAAAAAAATGAGGCGCGGACCCGCAACCTGCGCCTTGCAGAGGAAACGTACGCCCCCCAGGAGAAGAGAGAAGAAAGAGAGAGTCACAACAAAAGGGGAGACAGAAAACAGAGAAAAGATGATACACAAAAATTTCCAAAAGCATCGCAGCAACAGGAAGAAGAAAAAAAGAAAGAGAGAGAAGGGAAAACTATAACAAAAAACAACGCACGCGGCGTACACAACACACACACCACACCACACGCACACACACAAACACCACACCACCCCCCACCCCACCACCACCCCAAACCCCCCCATCACCCCCACAACTGAGGGACAGAGAGAAACAAAAACAGCCATGGGGCCCCCCTAATTTAATAGGGTGGGGAGCTTTGGGCATCGCCCTTTCGGGTTCGCGATGACGACCCCGCTTTTCTGTCTACTCATGTTTCCTTTACACCCCTGCCCCCCTTCCCCAGGGGAGCATGTGAGCGTCCACGGCCCAATCGCCCCGGCCGATACGTCCACGGCCCCATTTCGTCCAAATGGGCACTCGGGGCCCTGGAGTATCGGGTTGGACGTATCGGACCTTGGACTACGGGCCCTTTGGGCTACGGGCTTGGACGCATCGGCGTGGACGGACGGGCCGGGACACCCGGGCCTTGGACGTATCGGGTTTGGGCGTATGGGCCTTTCCAAAACGGGCCTTGGACGCACGGGCCGGACACATCGGGGGCCTTTGGGCAATCGGGCCTTGGGCTATCGGGGGTTGGAGATCGGGTTGGACACATCGGGGCCTGGACACATCGGGCCTTTGGGCCCCGGGGGTTGGACACATGGGCCTTGGACCCTATCGGGCCTTGGACCCATGGGCCTTGGACAATCGGGCCCTTTGGGAAAAGGGCCTTGGGCACACGGGGCCCTTGCGAAACGGCCTTGGGCCATGGCCTTTGGCACCCTCGGGCCTTGGGACCCTTTGGGGGCCCCTGGAGTATCGGGCCTTTGGGAAAATCGGGCCCTTTGGGCGTATCGGGCCTTGGACCATCGGGCCTTGGGCGAAACGGGGCCCGGACGAGGGCCCTTGGACACATCGGGCCTTGGCGATTGGGCTTGGACGTATCGGGCCTTGGACGTTTGGGGTTGGACACACGGGCCTTGGACACATGGGGCCCTTGGGCACACGGGCCCTTGGGGTATCGGGGCCTTGGCTATCGGGGGCCTTGGGGCACACGGGCCCTTGGGCAATCGGGGCCCTTTGGGAAAATCGGGCTTTGGCACTGGGCCTTGGATTTCGGGCGTTGGGGGTTTTGGGGCCCTTTGGGCACATCGGGCCCGGAGTATCGGGCCCCTTTGGACGTATCGGGCCCTTTGGGCACATGGGCCTTGGACAAATTTTGGGGTTGGACGCATCGGGCCCTGGGCATCGGACCGTGGACGCGGGGGGTTGGACCATCGGGCCTTTTGGGCACGGGTCTTTGGGGAAACCCGGGCAAACGGGCCTTTGGCACATGGGCCTTGGGGCACATCGGGGTCCTTGGGGGACCCAAATCGGGGCCTTGGACAAAGGGCCTGGACCCCAACCGGGGGTCCTTGGACGTATCGGGCCTTACGGGGAAAACGGGGGTTTCCGGGTGGACACCCTTCGGGGGCCCTTTGGGCCATGGGCCCATGGGCCGGAATCGGGGGTT
>CM031607.1:19766424-19798924 GCA_018398815.1 Conus ventricosus
ACACACACACCCCCACCTTGTCTAATATCACATAGTTTGTGAAAGACGTTAAATTAAAGTACTATATCACACACACACACACACACGCACACGCACACGCACACGCACACACACACACACACACTTGTCTAATATCACATAGTTTGTGAAAAGACGTTAAATTAAAGTACTACTACTTCTACACTACTACTACACACACACACACACACACACACACACACACACACACACACACACACACACACACCACACACACACACACATGGGGCTTAGGGCAGGCTGAACATGATGAACAATGGCTGGCCAGCTGCTGTCGCTCAGACACAATGAGAACAGTCGAGTGCCTTGAATACCAACCAGATATCATCTTGAATCTTTAATCAGGAAGGGACGATCAAACGTGTCGAATGCCTCGAATACCAACCAGATATTATCTTGAATCTTTAAGCAGGAAGGGACGATCAAACGTGTCGAATGCCCCACCGAGGTCTAGAAGTACAAGAAAAATACGTTTCTCATCTTCCTTCATTAACAGATGACCTATGGCACTGAGCATAAGATGTCCATGCTGTGACCCTTTCTCTATGGACTAATTTGTCTCAGTGAGAGAATTCTCTGATGTATGAGTCTTAGAGAAGCTCTTCAATGATCGCAGAGATAGGCTGGAAACTCGTCTACAGTGTTTAAGAGTATTTAGATCTTTCCTGTCTGTTGAAATGGCGTTACTAATAAGCATTGAAAATGTGCGTGTGGGGGGAGGGGGGGGGGGTTGTACCAGAACGAAGATCAATTATTAGAGAGGGAAGGGGGGGGGGGGGTGTACCAGAACGAAGATCAATTTTTAGAGAAATAGAATCTTGTAATCTCAACACACGAAAATGTGCCATCACATTCTGAGTATGCTGAAATGCACGCTAGCAATCGTCCGCCAGCATGATAATCTTTTATCTGAACCTTTTGTTGGACTGATAAAGGGAACAGTAATCGAAGTAAAAATGGAGACTAAACTTGAGTTAGTAGCCCAGCAGTCTTGGTAATGAACAATCCTGAAAGAAAATCTAAAATGAGAAATGGAACAGTAAACAGTAAATAACAAACAAGCAGGGTACCTCTTGCTGTCACGATGTGACGATCATATCACTCCAAACGAATGCCGCTTATGGCACCAATATCTCCTAGCAGAAATGACAACACAGAGCGCACAGTACAAACAAGGGGTGTTAGTGCTGTGTGCTCTGTGTCGTCATTTCTGCTAGGCGCTTTGGAGTCGTAGGTAGCATTCGTTTCCAGTTAAGAGCCAGTAACTATTTCAGAGAACAATCCCGTTTCTTTGTGTTGAGAAAGCTTGTGCATTCTGTACCCTAAACTACAGAGATTTTCAAATAGTTCTAGTAATGACAACCACCCCAAGTATTGTAATTCATGAAAAGCTGCCCACACCTTGGATGAACGTAGACAAAGACTTGTGCTGTTGGGGGTTGTCATCACCACTCTCAAGTGACCGAGGTGGCTACTCCGTTCGGTGATTGCCATCAGACTATCGTAAGAAAACCACTTAGTGCAGAAACATCCATGAAACTGAGTTACGCATCCTGCTGGCTCTAGCATTGAAACTGTGTTATTCATAAAGTCTTCTCTCTCTCTCTCTCTCTCTCTCTCTCCTCTCTCTCTCTCTCTCTCTCTCTCCCCTCTCTCTCTCTCTCTCTCTCTCTCTCTCTCTCTCTCCCCTCTCTCTCTCTCTCTCTCTCTCATTGTGAAGCTCTGCCTCTGTGCATGGGGCGTTTGCTTGAACAACATGTATGTATTAGTGCGTGCGTGCAAATATGCGCGTGCGCGTGTGTGTTTATCTCTGTGTGTCTGTGTATTTTTGAACGAGCATGTATGTGGACGCGTGTATGTGTGCACGTGTATTTGAACGAGCATGCATCTGTGCGCGAGTATGTCCGCATGCACGCATATACATACTTACATGCATGCAAATCACACACTCCAAAACGCATGCAATCTCCGTCCTCCCCTCACTGTCTCTGCTCTCTCTATTTCTCTCTCTCTCTCTCTCCTCCCTCTCTCTCTCTCTCTCACTCAAACACACACACACACACACACAACACACACACACACCACACACTTTTGGTCTTTTGTACAAACCTGAGAGTGTTCAACCCTTTAGGCCTTTTCGTACAAACCTGGCAGTGTTCAACCCTTTTGGCCTTTCGTACGTACAAACCTGGCATATTCAACCCTTTAGCATTTTGTACAAACCTAGAGTATTCAACCCTTCGGCCAACCTGCCAGTATTTAACCCTTGACACAACCTAGCATTATTCCACTCTTTGGGGCAGTCTGGTAGTATTTAATCATTTGGAAAACGGGTAGTATTAAGCCAGTTGGAAATCAAACAGTATTAACCCCCTTAGACAACCTTGCAGTATTAAACCTTTCGAGCAATCCGCTTGTACATGACCTTTCTGATTTTACCTGACGACCCGGAGGTATGAACCTTTTGGACAACTTATTAGTATTTAAAATTTTCTCTGCCCTTGTAGCAATAAACAAGGCCAAGGCTCAACGTCTAGGTTCCATTTCTGCAAATTCAAACGGTGATGTTACAGGACATACCGCCGATGGAAGAAGATACGCGAACTACAGTTGCATTCCCTTGCACACCGCAGTGACAAGAGTGGAAAGCTGTTCCCTGTCTACATGATGGCTGACTGTAAGCAGAGTATAGTTGCGGCCACAGAAAACCCTCCAGATTTCCCCTCATCTTAAACAGAAATCACGTGTGAACGGAGGTCCATCTAGGAGAGGAGTATTTGGTTTACCGTGAAGAAACATGATTCCAAGCTGTTTAAAGGGGCTGATGCCTTTCCCTACATTTAACGCTGAGCCAAGTAGCAGTTAAAAGGCGACAAAACGGGACTAGTTCATGCAGGCAAAAGAAGCAAGAGAGACAGTGTTGATTTCGTTTTTTTAAACCCCACGCGGTGCTTTAGAATCGATTTTATCTGAACTTCTCTAAAAGTAACCGATCAGTGCGTGAATATTTGGGTATATGGATGACAGTGTCTCAACTTTCTGAACACCCTGATGTTTTATATGAAACAGCTCAACCCCAAAGATCGAGCATACCCAAAACAAAGAAAACAAATCAGCGGTCGCACAGCTTTAAGTTACACCAGACAGAAAGTTTTCCGATTATCTTCCTTAAATTCATCTCTAAATAAAAGAACGCGCTGAATAACATGTTTTAGAAACTTCATTTCACTGAAAGTACCTGGCAGAAAGATGCAGCGGAAAAATTCTTCCCATGGCATCAACTGATTCTAAAAGTTAACACTTTTGACATCGCTGTTCTGGGAATTCACAATCCAGCTGTTTTTTCGGTTTCCCCTTCAAACTCCATGATTTCTTAAACATTCTCTGAATAGATTTCTGCACAACGAAGGATAACACATAAAATCGAAAATCTTGTGTGTGTGTTTTTTTTTCGCTTCATTTCGCAATAAATAGCAGATTATCACTCAGAAGCATCTGTTATTTGATACATTATGTACTCTGATCTTAAATTTCGCTGATGGCTGATTACTACACTGGTGTTTTGGGGTGTTTTCAGCGTAACCCGGCAGAAACTAAACTCGGCTAATGGGGAGGAACATAACACTTGCCCTCCCTTAAAAAAGGGGTTTTAAAAAGAATGTCAGCATTACAAGGTGAAGCAGTACTGTATGCAACGCTCATCCTGTTATATTTGCTCTTTAATTTACGCTCATTATTAATAAGGAATGGCAATTTCACTATGAACATTGCGCCAGCAAATACTGGCAATATATCACTGAAACACATGTTTCAGATTTGTACGTGCTTTCCCCCACACCCGGGGTTTTAAAATGGGTACACACACAGATGCACACTTTTATGTGCAAAGACTTCTAACACCGCACCTTTGAATTAAAACAACTCAACAGACACATGTATGCTAAACTTTACCAACTTTCTCTCTCTTAATCGAGAAATGTCACATGAGTAGATGATATGGCAGTGTAGCCTTTTTTGTAACACTATTTTCTTATCTAAGTAAAATGAGTTGAATTGAAATTCTAATTGAAAAAAAATGTTCTTGTTTGAAATGCAGTCACAAATCATGAAACAAAAATCACACCACTATTGAAATATTTTTACTGGTGATATTTGCAGTGCTGCTTTATACACAAAATGGATATGTATCTCCTCACCAAACACAGACTGCTACTAACACAGATCTAAAAAAAGGAAAAAGAATGAGTGTATTTTATATTGTATGCAAATCCAGGATTACCGCATGGTATGGCCAGCAACAGTCCCGACCTTAATCCCATCGAACAGTTGGGCCGAGCTCGGTCGAGAGTTCGAGAGAACCACCCTTGCCCGCCAACCGACAGCAGCTGCTTGGATGGCTGCAAGAAGAATGGAACACTATTCCTCAGGCCTTTCTGGCACGCCTGATCAACTCCATGCGCCAGCGTTGCCTTGACTGCCTTGCCATGAATGGTGGACACACGCGCTTCTGACAATCCATTGACATTCATGAAGTTTAACCTCTCTTTTCTGTGATTTTGTTCAAATGTTTTTCGACTCACATTTGTGTGATTTTCGATTTAGAGGGTGGGCCGATTTCGAGCGCTGCGAATTGTGCATTTCTGTATCGATTGTGCTAAATTTCATTTTAGGCACATATGGATTGTTGAAATAAATGTATGTCAAAGATGGATGGAATCGATTTTCTAGTTTCTATTTGGCGTGCAATTTTGCAAGTGGTCCTTAACTTTATGTGAAGTCTGTATTTGAACGAGCATGCATCTGTGCGCGAGTATGTCCGCATGCACGCATATACATACTTACATGCATGCAAATCACGCACTCACAAAACGCATGCAATCTCCGTCTCTCTCTCACTGTCTCTGTCTCTCTCTATTCTCTCTCTCTCTCTCTCTCCCTCTCTCTCTCTCTCACTCAAAGACACACACACACACACACACACACACACACACACACACACACACACACACACACACACACTTTTGGTCTTTTGTACAAACCTGAGAGTGTTCAACCCTTTAGGCCTTTTCGTACAAACCTGGCAGTGTTCAACCCTTTTGGCCTTTCGTACGTACAAACCTGGCAGTATTCAACCCTTTAGGCATTTTGTACAAACCTAGTAGTATTCAACCCTTCTGGCCAACCTGCCAGTATTTAACCCTTTGACACAACCTAGCATTATTCCACTCTTTGGGGCAGTCTGGTAGTATTTAATCATTTGGAGAACGTGGTAGTATTAAGCCAGTTGGAAATCAAACAGTATTAACCCCCTTAGACAACCTTGCAGTATTAAACCTTTCGAGCAATCCGCTTGTACATGACCTTTTCTGATCTTACCTGACGACCCGGAGGTATGTAACCTTTTGGACAACTTATTAGTATTTAAATATTTTCTCTGCCCTTGTAGCAATAATACAAGGCCAAGGCTCAACGTCTAGGTTCCATTTCTGCAAATTCAAACGGTGATGTTACAGGACATACCGCCGATGGAAGAAGATACGCGAACTACAGTTGCATTCCCTTGCACACCGCAGTGACAAGAGTGGAAAGCTGTTCCCTGTCTACATGATGGACTGACTGTAAGTCAGAGTATAGTTGCGGCCACAGCACCTACGTGACATCCATGGGTTTTCAAGATTTTCCCCTCATCTTAAAACAGAAATCACGTGTGAACGGAGGTCAAGTCTAGGAGAGGAGTATTGGTTTACCGTGAAGAAACATGATTCCAAAGCTTTTATGGGTCTGATGCCTTTCCCTACATTTAACGCTGAGCCAAGTAGCAGTTAAAAGGCGACAAAACGGGACTAGTTCATGCAGGTCAAGATGAAGCAAGAGAGACAGTGTTGATTCGTTTTTACCACACGCGGTGCTTTAGAATCGAATTGATCTGAACTTCTCTAAAAGTAACCGAGTCAGTGCGTGAATATTTGTGGTATATGGATGACAGTGTCTCAACTTTCTGAACACGTGATGTTGATATGAAACAGCTCAACACAAAGATCGAGCATACCCAAAACAAAGAAAACAAATCAGCGGTCGCACAGCTTTTAAGTTACACCAGACAGAAGAGTTTTCCGATTATCTTCCTTAAATTCATCTCTAAATAAAAGAACGCGCTGAATAACATGTTTTAGAAACTTCATTTTCACTGAAAGTACCTGGCAGAAAGATGCAGCGGAAAAATTCTTCCCATAATAATAATAATAATGAATATTTCTATAGCGCAAATCCTAAATTAGCTCTAAGCGCTTTACAATACAAGGACTAACGAAAACACGCACGCACGCACGCGCACACGCGCGCACGCACACACACACACACACACACACACACACACGCACACACACACGCAGTCAACTGATTCTAAAAGTTAACACTTTTGACATCGTCTGTTCTGGAATTCACAATCCAGCTGTTTTCGGTTTCTCTTCAAACTCCATGATTTCTTAAACAATTCTCTGAATAGATTTCTGCACAACGAAGGATAACACATAAAATCGAAAATCTTGTGTGTGTGTGTTGTTTTTTCGCTTCATTTCGCAATAAATAGCAGATTATCACTCAGAAGCATCTGTTATTTGATACATTAATGTACTCTGATCTTAAATTTCGCTGATGGCTGATTGCTACACTGGTGTTGGAATGTTTTCAGCGCTAACAGGCAGAAACTAAACTCGGCTAATGGTGAGGAACATAACACTTGGCGTCTTAAAGGGTTAATAAGAATGTCAGCATTAACAAGGTGAAGCAGTACTGTATGCAACGCTCATCCTGTTACTAGTTTGCTCTTTAATTTACGCTCATTATTAATAAGGAATGGCAATTTCACTATGAACATTGCGCCAGCAAATACTGGCATATATCACTGAAACACATGTTTTTCAGATTTGTACGTGCTTTCTCACACCGGAGTTTTAAAATGGGTACACACACAGATGCACACTTTTATGTGCAGAAGACTTCTAACACCGCACCTTAGAATTAAAACAACTCAACAGACACATGTATGCTAAACTTTACCAACTTTCTCTCTCTTAATCGAGAAATGTCACATGAGTACATGATATGGCAGTGTAGGCCTTTTTGTAACACTATGTTTCTTATCTAAGTAAAATGAGTTGAATTGAACTTCTAATTGAAAAAAAATGTTCTTGTTTGAAATGCACGTCACAAAATCATGAAACAAAAATCACACCACTATTGAAATATTTTTACTGGTGATATTTGCAGTGCTGCTTTATACACAAAATGGGATATGTATCTCCTCACCAGCACAGACTGATACTAACACAGATATTAAAAGGAAAAAGGAATGAGTGTATTTTATATTGTATGTCAAACTCCAGGTCAGGATCGAAGAATAAGGGAGCATTCTCTCTACGGGGAACACTGACTGCACCCATCCAGGTTTTCTGTTTCTTTGCACCCATTGTAAAAACGTTACAAACCCAGAACTGTACTAACTATTGAGGTCATCGTCATACTCAACACATTAGTTAAATGCCTTTCTACTTCAAAGGGTTCGCTGCTGACTTTGAAAAAATAACATTTTTACGCTATGAAAACTGTGCATTTATTACGTTTTTTTCTTACCGCTCTTTACGCTAATATGGTGTGGACCAAGTAACGAAAAAAAAAGAAAAAAGAAAAAGAAAAAAGGTACATAGCCAAACCACACGCCCCATAATTGATAGTTGACCCCAACCCATCAATATGATTTGTACAGGGTGTGATTTAGAGCTGTCGGCACAGTGGCCATCCAAAACAGCAGAAGTGCCGATCCTTGTTGAGAGTGAGTGTTTTGACAGATTACTGCAGAACATCGGGAAAGACACGATTTACTCACTGATCTCTGACTGGCAGAGGTTGGCTGTCTTTGTGGGGAGATCGCAGAGTGCACCATAATTATTCAGACAGCACACGATGTTGAGCCTCTCTCAAACTGTTAGCAGTCGGCTGCTTGTGATAAGTCTTCTGTTTTTCAGCCCATGCGGCCAGCACTTGATGTTCATATGACGTCTATCCTGGTTTGAAGATCATCAAAATTTGTGATCGTTTGTTATTCAGCGATTGACATGTCACATGTATTCACAAGAGCATGCCTACGCAAGCATGCGCACACGCATTCTCTCTCTCTCTCTCTCTCTCTCACTCTCTGCAGGCTTACCCCGCACTCCCTTCGGCTCCTGCGTCTCTCTCTACTTTTTTTCTTTTTTTTTTTTTTTTTTTTTTCTCCCCTTCCCTTTTTAAATTTTAATCCCCTATTGTATTGTAGTTTCTAGTCACTTTTGCATGCTTCCTTTGTTGCCTTTTATTTTATATTGTTGACCCTACACAGGGCGAGGACTGGATGTAAAAAAGCACATCAGTGCTTATCTATTATCCTCGTAAATAAAGAATTTTGTCTTGTCTTGTCTTGTCTTGTCTCTCTCTCTCTCTCTCTCTCTCTCCTCTCTCTCTCTCTCTCTCTCTCTCTCTCTCTCTCTCTCTCTCTCTCTCCCCAGGGCTGGGTGGAAAAAAGCATTTGTATTGCTTATCTCATTACCCTGGTAAAATAAAATTCTTTCTTCGATCGTTCTCTCTCTCTCTCTCTCTCTCTCTCTCTCTCTCTCTCTCCTCTCTCTCTCTCTCTCTCCTCTCTCTCTCGCTCGCTCGCTCGCTCGCGCGCGCGCGCACACACACACACACACACGCGCGCGCGCGTACGCACAGAAAGCGAGACAAACAGAAAGACGAGCGTACGCATGGAGAGAGAGACAGACAGACAGAGAGAGGCGTGTTTATAATGAGCCGTATTTGATGACATTAGCTGTGCGCGCGAGTGCGCTTCCAGGCACGTAGACCTATATTGTTCGTGCGTGTTACGTGTGCAAGAGCTTGTCTTTCTTGGAATTATTCACATTTTTCTATAGATGTATCTCTTTCATATGAGACACAGACAACGAGAGAGAGGAGTAGGGGGGGGGGGGGGGAAATGATGTTGCCAAGATTAAAGAATTCTTTTCCTACATTTGTTTTCACTTGTCCATCGTATGGTGGGTTGTACCATATGATCTTTCTTTTCCTATTTTTCTTATTTCTGTTCGTGTTATTGTCTAGACTGTATTGTAGTTTGTAATTGTAACCACTTTTTTGTAATGCTTCTTGATATTCTGTTGCTGCATCATTGAATGCGTTTTCATTGCATGACAGGTTGGATAGTCAAAATATTCAACAAAAACACCATCAAACTATCATACTCATGTATGCCTAACCTTAAAAACATAATTGATTCATCTAACAAATGAAAAACAACATAAAAGAGAAGGGTGTTGAAAGGACATCTTGCAACTGCACTAAAAAAGAACAGTGCCCCCTAAGCAACAAATTCCTTCACAGCAACATTGTATACCAGCTACGGTAACTTCAGAAAATGAAAAAGAAACATATATAGGGATCACAGAAAACACTTTCAAAACCAGATTCGCAAACCACAAACAGTCATTCAAAAATGAAAAATACAAAAATCAAACAGAGCTGAGTAAACACATTTGGAGACTCAAAGATAAAAAAAATAGACTACAACATATCATGGAAAATCATAAAAAGAGCAACATCATACAACAATATTTCAAAAAGATGCAATCTATGCTCCACAGAAAAAAAGGTTAATATTATGTAAACCACACCTAGCAACCTTGAATACAAAAGTAGAAATAGTAAACAATTGCAGGCACAAATGGAAATCTTTGTTAGCGCACGCCACCTGAACAGACCCCAACAAGAACCACAGACCACGCGTGAAGCGACTCACACGTGCAGAAATGGAATCAGGTCCCGCACGCTATAAAAGACAGATAGCGTGCCCCAAAAGAATATCCTGAGGAGAGCGAGAGGTTCGAAACAAGCTTGTTGATTTTAACACTTCATTTTTTAAAAATATTCTTAACAATATATATATATATATATACATATATATATATATATATATATATATATAATATATAATATTATATATATATATATATATATATATATATAATATTATATTTGTTAAGCACTATAAAAAATCGTTTTAGGTATTTTAATCACATTGATCTATATATATATATATATATATATATATATATATATATATATATATATATATATATATGAGAGAGAGAGAGAGAGAGAGAGAGAGAGAGAGAGAGTGAGAGAGAGAGAGAGAGAGAGAGAGAGAGCACGTAATGAAAAGAATCTACAAGTAAACCGTTATTACATCTGCCCCCCCCCCCCCCCCCCCCCCTTTCTTTCTTTTTTTTTACATCTTCCATCTTACTGCTATAGATCGATGCACAGAGGTTTGCGAATGTATTTAAACTAACGATGTAAACTGGTAATTATGGAATCGCTAGCAGCATATTGATTCTTGCCTGCTCTTTGTCAATAAAATAAGCGGAGTAGCTGATAATTACCCCGCCCCCCTCCCCACTCCCTGCTCTCACCACTTCCCCTGTCTCTTCAGACACACGCATCTTCAACCCCGCCGCACACCCCTCCCCTCTTCTTCATCTTTCGCCTGCCACGCTCTCTGTCTCGGAGAAGGTGGTGATATGTCTATAAAACAATATGTTCTCTGAGAAGAAACAAACTGCAAGTAAAAGCCTTTAAAGTGCGAAGGGCGGTATCAACAAAGAAGTCCAGTGTAAGTATAAACAACAGACAAATATGAGGTTCTGAACCGTCCAACCGCAAGAACATACTTTGAATTTGACCAACCACACATTCAGGATGGTGCAAAAGTGGGTTGACAGTCTTGTTTTCAAAGATATGCTTTTATTCATTTATTTGACAGGATAGTGATGCGTAACGGCGGGTAACATGAGAGACGAGGAGATAAAGTGGATCCTGAAGAATTGCAGGAAACTTGAAAAATGCGGAAATGGTGTAATAGAAGTGGGCAGAAACCTCCCACACTGTCTCACCGTCATGGCTGTCGATTTACATGATAAAAGACAAATTCGAAAAGACAAGTTCAGTAAAGAACGCCCAGAAATCCGGACGTCCATAAATTTTGACCTCTAAGGAAATTGAGATGCAGGTAGCACTGACTTTCGTGAATAGTCCTCAGAAATCTACCAGAGATGTTGAAATACTCTCATGGTCAATACATATATGGTCAATAGCAATGGCGACTGTCGGCATACTTTTTGCACTACCCTGCATAAGAGACGGGGACCAAAGACGAATCAAACAATTTTTTTTTTTTTTTTTCAGTCTAGCGTTTTCTCTTTCCAGTCTACATCTTTGGTTCAAACACGATGCATGTTGTCTTTAAGAGTTTAAAGTCACACAAACCCTTCATTGAAGCTTTGAAGCCTCTTCGCTGGCGATTGAGTAACTTCCCCTGTTACTATGACGATAGAAAAGTGGCATCGTTCTGTCAAGTCATCTGAAAAGACTCTCTCTCTCTCTCTCTCTCTCCTCTCTCTCTCTCTCAAATTTCGCGTCTCTCCTAATTATTACACGTCAGAGTTTTTCAATGGTTACTGAGATATTCGACAAGATAAGTGTTTCTTCACGATGTTATTCTGATCATATTCAACTCATTTGGAAACTTCAGTTTACTTGAATCTTTCTTTAATGGGCAGTCCTTATCTTCATCGTAACAACATTTTCGACTGATCTGATAATACGTCAAGCTTGCCATCATAATCTAGGGAATGCTTTAAAGAGTTACTGAACAACTATGAAAGGCTGTAAAGAGTCACTGAATAGCCAAGGAAAGCTACAATGAGTCAACATTTAGATAAGGCTTTAAAGAGTCACTTATCACCTTCTCTCTAGATCTATTCCTCCGTTATGACATTAATGACTTGGCAAAGACTGATTACCACAAAAAAAGGGGGGGGGCGGGACGGGGGGGGGGGGGACGGGGTACGGGTAAAATCAATGAAAATTCGAGGAAGTATATCATAGACATAAACTCCTTCACTAGCAGTGTATAGGGACGACTGTAGTCGATCTTAAGGCATAACTATTATTCATATCGCCTGCTCCGAGCCCAGTCATCTGCTGGATCGGACTCGTCAGGGAGGCACAGCTGATTGTGTCTGTGTTCCCTTGTCATCAACCGGATGTGGAACAACAAACATCTGAAGAAGGGCAAGTAGACCAGAGTGTGCAGGGCCATTGCAACCACCACCTCTGAGTCGTAGGTCACCTACCGTCACTGCCTTGAGCGCTGGAGAACTGGTTCACTTTATTTTTCAGTTTTCCAACCAGACCTGTTCTTAGTTTTTGTGATGGAGTGGACATACAATTTCCGGCACAATGTTTTGGACGTTCATTAGCTATGAACGTGTATTGGGTGACGGCGGCGCACTGAATGATGTGAAGGACGTTTATCCTGATGGAGCTTTTCCATTGTGTCAACCTCTGGTGATGTCGATGGAGGAAGGACTAGCGCACAGCCCAAACACACTCACAGCTTGCTTACGATCTCATTCATATATCATGCATTCGTCACATCAAACCACTAGTAAAGTCTATAACTTTACTACACATGTTCATAGAACGAACCATCAATGCATATGGAATCAAACAAAATAAAACATTCTCTCTTTCCTGAACTTCACAATTTTGTCTAAAACATCATTAACTAACCCGGGTATAAACAGATTTCTACTTTACCTGGCCAGGTGATCTTAACTATTCACGAATCACTGTCTTTTCTTTTCTTTTCTTTTTCTTTTCACTGTCACTTTCACAAGCACGACACAACTGCTGGCACTGGTTTTGGTCTGCTGGCACCGGTCAGGCTGGACTGCTGGCACTGGTCAGGTTGGACTGCCGATGAAAGTGGCGCTGGCCAAGTATGAGGTCGAACCCCCGGTTAAGATAGAACAGTGACTATCAACATCGATCTGTTCTCCTTTCTTTCTTCCTGCATTAACGCATTGCACTCTCTCTCTCTCTCTCTTCTAGTCTGCTCTTATCAAATGGACATGGTTGCTTTTCTTTTCTTTTTTTTCTTTTCTTTCTTTTCCTCTTCATTAGTTAGCAACTCTCTCTTTCCACATCTCTCTTTAGTCCTCCTCTGCAGACTATCTCATGCTAATCTCTCAACTTGGTTCTCTCTCTCCTCCCCTCATCTCTCTCTCTGCCCCTCTCCTGCAGAGCTTCCACTCCGAACCTCTCTCTCTCTCTCTCTGTTCGTTCCCCTCCCGTTCTCTCACTCTCACATCCTTCTTATCCCGTTCCGATCTGTCAAAAAGGGCGAGTACCATTGGTCAGTATTTTTACCGCCTCGTAGCCGAAGTTATCTCCCTCTAATTCCATTGGATATTCAAATCATGACAGTCACGCCTACACGCCTTACTCTCTGTGGTGGTCAATTGGTCATTTAATTGATTAGCTAGATTTCACCCCCACCACGTACTACCTTCCCCCCTTTCCTACTTAACTGGCGCCGTGTGGCTTAACGTGTGGGCACTGGTCAGTGTAAATTGGCTAGATGAGTCTAGGTGGGCGCCCAGATGTCTGACCAGACCTATCGAGACCTGTCGGTCCAGCCACTCAGACTGTCTGCTGTCTCCTCGCTGTGCTAAATTGGCTGGATGCGACGCTTGAAGGCGTCGGGATGTCTGAGTCGGGCTTAAGCCGATTCGAACCGGCTGGCAACTAACCACGACTTTGCTTGTGTTTATTTTTGACCGTGACAATTTCCCCCTTGCAAAAGACTATGCACCGCATTGTCTCAAAACAACGGTACAAAAAAAAAAGACAACAACCGAATTTGCTGACACACAGCTACACGTGCAAAGTTTGAAAAATACTTTACAACCAACGGTTTATAAATTATAGGATATATCATTAGTGAATACCGCCCCAATGAGTTATCATTGATGTGCGCTCTTGCGTTATTTCGACTCATTTTATAACGACCTCTGTGCGCACTTATGCAATTCCCCTACCTGCGGATTTGCCATCTCTCCTTTTCACAATTCTTATGAAAAGCACAATATAATATGATCGCGATCCATGACACTTCACTGAGGAATCTCCATCCTCACTTATTGCAAATAATGCATCACTACACAAGCGACTGTATGCTCCAAGCATAACTACATTCACGTGAACAAGTCTCACAAAGAAAATATGAACAAGTCTCACACAAAAAAAATATGAACCATAGCCAACTGGGAATGAACCCATATCCAATCAACATAACTGTAATCAACACATATTATCAACAAAGCACCCCGGATATGACTGACTTCCTCTGAGTTGCAGCTTGCTAGACTACACGGCTTAAGTAGTCAGCTCCGACATTCTGTCGACCTGGAATGTACTGCACTCGATACCTGTAGGGCTGCAGTGCCATTGCCCAACGCAGAACCCTGCTGTTTTTCAGCTGTGCCTCCTGCAGGAATTTGAGTGGTTGGTGATCTGTCTCTATCACGAACTCTTTCCCATACAAGTATTTGTGGAACTTCTGCACGGCCCACACGACAGCTAAACACTCCTTCTCCACCGTTGCGTACCCTTCTTCACACTTTGTCAACTTCCTGCTAGCATACCTCACAGGAAACTCGACCCCTTCGTGCTCCTGCAACAATACTGCACCTATCCCACCACCTGATGCATCTGTCCGCAACAAAAATGGTTTGGACATATCTGGTAGCTTCAAGATGGGACGGGAAACCTAGTCTTTCCAACACCGTCTGCAGTGCTTGCTCTGCAGCGTCTGACCACTCGACCACTGCCGGTTTCCCTGCCTTGACCAAATCACTGAGAGGACTCGTGATTGCTGCGAAATTTGGAACAAACTCCCTATAGAACCCAATAAAACCTAGCAGACTCCTGACTTCTGTTTTGGTCTTTGGTCTCTCTGAATTCATCATCTTCTCCACCTTTCCCCTTTCTGGCTGCTTTGTGTCGCCTCCGACAACAAAACCTAGGAACTCCTACTGTCTAGCCCTTCATACAGTGACACATCCCTGTATGACTCTTCTGGAAACTTAGGCAACAAAGTCTCCCCTTCTTCTGCTGGGTCTCTTTCACCTCATCAATGATTGCTGCTGCGCCTATGTGCTGAGTCTCAGCTGAATATATTTGCGGATAAAATTCGCATGGAAAAGTTTTAGTTTCCCATTCACATCAATTCGGTAATCCCGACCGACCTTTTCAGTGATGGTGAATGGTCCTTTCCAATGCATCAGCAGCTTGTTGTGGCCCGTAGGAAGCAGTACCAGGACTTGATCTCCCGCCTTGAGGGGTTGCTTCCTCACCTTTCTGTCATATTGCTTCTTCTGCCCGACCCTAGCCTTCTGCAAACTTTCCTTTGCAACCTTACATGTCTCATACCTGTGCCCACCTTTGGAACAGGGCGAGATTGGGCCAATCAGATCAATAGCCACTCTCCTGAACGGTGTGTCAATTAAAGGGGATGTTTAAGAGGTGCCTTCCTCTTCACCCCTCTTGTGGCTGACCTTTGACACACATCACATGACATGCAGAAACGCTTGATGTCTGCCATTGCCCCCGGCCAATGAAAGTCATCAAAGATTCGGTCAGCTGTTTTGCTGGTGCCGAGATGACCCGCCATGAGCGACTCGTGACCCACTGACATGACAGTGTCACGATAACCTGCTGGTACCTCTAACTGAGTGGTCACCTTACCTGTCTTCCCCTTGGTGAACACTCGGTACAACAGCCCACCTTTCACAAGAAATTCTGTCTCACCTCCTCTAACCTCCTGTTTCTCTCCACCTCTTGCCAACTCCCAAGACTTCACGAGCGAAGGGTCTTGTTCCTGCGCTGCCCTAAACTCATCAGGCGACACATCTATGCCTGACTTTTTTGCTGGAACGACTAACGGTTTATCACCCTTTTCCTCCTTCTTGCTCCTTGTTTGAACTGCTGCCCCTGTAGCAGTCAACAACTCAGGATCCCCTGGATCCCTTGCCCCTGGAATATTTCCGATGATCAAATCATGAAGGGGTTTCTCCATCCCCAACGCAGACAACTCGCCTGAGAAGTAAGGGGTACGTACTTCTATCTTAGCAACTGGAAACTCCCTCACAGTGCCATCGATTAGAGTACAGGTCTGGATTTGCCCTGTCAAATCCCCTTTCTCGACCAGCGTTGTTCGTACTACCCCGCATGAACAACCAGTGTCTCGTAACACTTTCACCCTCTGCTGGCCAATCCACCCTTCTTCCACTGGTAACGAACCACTCAGCCTAGTGCCCTCCATCCCTGACACTGACTGCTGTCCAGTGCTAGCCATAGGCTGCACTCCACCCTCTTCAGACTGAATCCCTTTTGGTTCCACTGCAGGTCGTTTCCCTTGACGACCCTTATCCACCTCCTGCAAGGCTGCTGCCTTCTGGAACCTCATGCGACAATCCCTCGCCACATGTCCCTTCTTGTGACAAATGAAACACCTAATGTCCCTTTGCCCTTCCTTCTGCCCCACCACTGGGTTTGCAGACTTTGCAGAAAACTCCCCTAGTCTCCTTGCAACTCTTCTCAGCTGTGCCTGGCACCTGTTTCTCCTGCACCTTAGTGCCCAAACGTGCCTCTCTATACACCTCTGCGAACTTCAACAACTCCCCTGCTGTCTCTGGCTGTCTCTCTTTCAAATGTATGGTTAACTCAGGGCCGCAACCTGACAAAATCTGTTCCTTCATAACTAGCTCTTTCAACTCAGCGAACTCCTTCTTCGTACCGCTCAACTCTAACCACTTCTCAAAATAGTGATCTAAACGTGCACCAAACTGAGTGTACGTCTCACCTGCTTGTAATTTAGCTGAACGAAATTTCTTCCTGAACCCCTCCTCTGTGAGGTCAAATCCTTTCATCAATGATTCCTTCACAGCGCCGAAATCCGACTGTTGTTCTGCTGGTAACGCAGTAAAAATCTGTAATGCCTTACCCGTCAGTAACGCTGACAAAATGACTGCCCACTCTTCTGGAGGCCAACCCTGACTGGTCGCAAACGTTTCGAAACGACTGATGTATGCATCAATCGAATCGGTTCCTTCAGAGAATTTGGGCAACTTTGGTCGGGGGCGTACCTGCGCACAGAGTCACTGGAAAGGGAACTACCATCCTCGGTGGTCTCCCTTTGTATTCTCACTTTCTCTAACTCTAATTGAACCTTTAATCTTTCCGTTTCCTGCTTCATTCTTTCTGTCTCCTGCGCTTCCCTTAGTCTTTCTGTTTCCTGCTTCATTCTTTCTGTTTCCTGCGTTTCCCTAGCCTGATTATCATTAGCCTGAATCCTTAATCTTTCTGTTTCCTGCGCCTCTACTGCGATACGGCGTCTTTCCGCACGTTCATCTCTTTCCATCTTTTGCTGGTTTTCAACGAATGCTCGCAACTCATCTCCTGAGTAACCCAGATCACGAGCGACGCTCACAAGTTGTTCAATAGGGGTGTTCTTTTCTTCCGCCATTGTATCTCTTTCTTTTTTTTTTTTTTTTTGAACAAGATTTTATAACTACGACAGCCAAACTGGTGGTTACCGACACGCGTGACGTAATAGCACAATCCTATGAATGATAATATTAGCTTGGGACAATGTAGTTAGTTTTATAAGACGCCCAGCGCCTGACCCAACTATGAGAGCGAATTATAGGCAATCTGTGCGAAATAAGTACTCTGGGGCTGAAATGCCAAGCCTAGTATTAACTATCTTGGAAGCAATGCCAAGCCTAGTATTTAACTATCTTGGGAACATACAGTAAGACAACCCCTTGTCTTAGGATTACAATACTTGAATCCCACCCAGCTTCCTCTCTGAGAAGTTGAACAATTATAATAAATGGGCCAGAATATCCTGGCAGGCTCGCCAATAAATTGTCAACCTCTGGTGATGTCGATGGAGGAAGGACTAGCGCACAGCCCAAACACACTCACAGCTTGCTTACGATCTCATTCATATATCATGCATTCGTCACATCAAACCACTAGTAAAGTCTATAACTTTACTACACATGTTCATAGAACGAACCATCAATGCATATGGAATCAAACAAAATAAAACATTCTCTCTTTCCTGAACTTCACAAAATCATTTGTCTAAAACATCATTAACTAACCCGGGTATAAACAGATTTCTACTTTACCTGGCCAGGTGATCTTAACTATTCACGAATCACTGTCTTTTCTTTTCTTTTCTTTTTCTTTTCACTGTCACTTTCACAAGCACGACACAACTGCTGGCACTGGTTTTGGTCTGCTGGCACCGGTCAGGCTGGACTGCTGGCACTGGTCAGGTTGGACTGCCGATGAAAGTGGCGCTGGCCAAGTATGAGGTCGAACCCCCGGTTAAGATAGAACAGTGACTATCAACATCGATCTGTTCTCCTTTCTTTCTTCCTGCATTAACGCATTGCACTCTCTCTCTCTCTCTCTTCTAGTCTGCTCTTATCAAATGGACATGGTTGCTTTTCTTTTCTTTTTTTTTCTTTTCTTTCTTTTCCTCTTCATTAGTTAGCAACTCTCTCTCTTCCACATCTCTCTTTAGTCCTCCTCTGCAGACTATCTCATGCTAATCTCTCAACTTGGTTCTCTTCTCTCCTCCCCTCATCTCTCTCTCTGCCCCTCTCTCCTGCAGAGCTTCCACTCCGAACCTCTCTCTCTCTCTCTCTCTGTTCGTTCCCCTCCCGTTCTCTCACTCTCACATCCTTCTTATCCCGTTCCGATCTGTCAAAAAGGGCGAGTACCATTGGTCAGTATTTTTACCGCCTCGTAGCCGAAGTTATCTCCCTCTAATTCCATTGGATATTCAAATCATGACAGTCATGCCTACACGCCTTACTCTCTGTGGTGGTCAATTGGTCATTTAATTGATTAGCTAGATTTCACCCCCACCACGTACTACCTTCCCCCCTTTCCTACTTAACTGGCGCCGTGTGGCTTAACGTGTGGGCACTGGTCAGTGTAAATTGGCTAGATGAGTCTAGGTGGGCGCCCAGATGTCTGACCAGACCTATCGAGACCTGTCGGTCCAGCCACTCAGACTGTCTGCTGTCTCCTCGCTGTGCTAAATTGGCTGGATGCGACGCTTGAAGGCGTCGGGATGTCTGAGTCGGGCTTAAGCCGATTCGAACCGGCTGGCAACTAACCACGACTTTGCTTGTGTTTATTTTTGACCGTGACACATTGACAAGCGCTTCAATTTTCCTTTGGCATGTTATCATCAGGCATAGGCAAAGGGCAAGAAGGCGTGTGGTTAAGTCGGACCTTAAATTAAAAGAAAAGGAACAATATGCTCTTGTGAATTATTTGTCAGAGTACATATAACCGTGCGAATCTTATAACAGTGCGAATCTCTATAACAGTGCGAATCTCTAGCCTTCACCTTGTCTCTCCTTGTAAGTCCTGGAACGAGCTTAAATTAAGCACCACGTCCTTTGATGGCTGACTCGTGTGAAAGTATAACCATCTTTGCCGTGGTGTCCTAGAACTGTTTCGCTACCATACTGCTGTCTTCTTGGGCTTCTTAGGGACGTAGTCTACTTTTTCAATGGCAGTGAGGGTGATTGCAGCTTGTCTGTGTACAATCTATAAATCAGCACAAAAGCTCAGTTTCCACGGAGGAAGGCAGAGAGGACCGAGGTGGTTGGTTTAGAGGCTGCACCGCATGTTTGTTTCGCACACTCCAGCTTGCACCTCTGTGGTAACTCAGTCCATCTCCACAGTGAGTGATGCGGTGTATTTCCATAGCTAAGTTCACACGGAGCTCTTCCGATTCTCTGTCGGTTCAGGTCTCCCAGGTAACCCATTCTCCGTGTACCACTAAACTCTTCCTTCTTTTCCTCCCCCAACTTTGTGTTGCAAGTGTCTTTCCTCTCATGGAGTGTAATCGTAGACTAGAACCCGATCCATCTGTCGGTGAGAAATCAATGTTAGATGAACGAAAACTAAATGTTAATTTGCTGAAACAGGCTCTAATCTCCCAGGAGTATGAAGTAGGTGGCGGCTTGATCGCTTTAGAATTTGACAACCAGTTTCCTGTGTATGCTACTTGCAGATCACATCCTGGAGCTGTTAATTTTAATGTGTCACGGTAAAACTGATTTTATGCCCCCTTTCTGTTTGTGTGTATGTGTGAGAGGAGAGAGGAGAGAGAGAGAGGAGAGAGAGGAGAGAGAAGAGAGAGAGAGAGAGAGAGAGAGAGAGAGAGAGAGAGGGGGGATTTTAGTTCCTCAGTGGTCCAACCACCCACACTTCCCAAAATTTGCGAGCAAGTTGGAAATGACCGAACTTCTGTAAGCAAGGGAAAGCCTTCTACATCTGCCAGGTAAAACATTCAACACAGGCGAAGGAAGTTACTTCTGCAAATCATTTTCAGTCTCCAGAAACTTTTGTACATTCAGAACTTTTACATCAAGCAGCTGACGTCGTGTTTCATCCTGGAGATCAGGAACATCCTTGATCTGTACCTACTATATTAGAAGGTGGAAAAGTTACCTGAGCAAAACGAAATAGACACCCTTCATCCATATTTATATGAAGCAACACATCTGAAAAGCGCACTGTTCGGGCAAGGCGTAAACCAAAGTCTGTCCTTTCGGTCTACATGCAAATTGCAGACAGTCAAATTTTGGAAGAACATTGGAGGTGGTTCGGAGATTCATATAAAAAATCACGAATATAAATTCAGACCACCCTTTCCAAAGTACGCAAACTTGAGAGATGTAAACATTGTATTGAAGTACATAAAACCACATATACTCATAGAAACGCGCGCGCACTCACGCACGCGCGCGCACACACACACACACGCACACCCACCACACACACACAACACACACACACACACACACACACACACACACACACCACACACACACACACACACACACACACACAACACACAACACACACCCACGAGGAACTGTTTTGACAGAGACTGTAACTCTTATTCTACCTCTGTCAGGAGAGCGATCGATGTCAAACCATATCCAAATGTCGGAAAAGTCCATGCAAATACACGGTTAGAAGTATCTTTGTAACATGTTCGCTACACAAACAATTCTTTAAAATGGAAACAGCACCGCTTGAGTTGCTGGCTTTCCCTGAGAATGTGGACCTGTATGTGCGTAGAATATTCCAAGAGTTCTTTCCTTGAAAAAATCACGGAGAAAGGAAAGGAGTACGTCTAACAACAATCTCAAAAACGACCAGCTGGTGTGCATAACCGACATTTACCAAATTTTTCAAGACAACCAGCCGCCGTGGCGAAGTGGTTAACGTCACGGACTCCCGGCTGGGAGGTCGTGGGTTCGAATCCCATCAGAAGTCATGTGGTTTTTTCTGCCCCGACCGGCTCCTACCCAGAGTTGAGTTTGCTGCGGACTCAGTTGGGAAGACTGGGACCACACAGTCGAGTTTCATCCACTTAATGGATGCGTTTCTGAGAGTGTTGCTCAAATTTCCTGACCAACACTGCGGGTGCCTGTATCTCTCGGGCCTGGTTGACGCCGGGATATATTATGAAAGGAAGCGTAGAGTACAGCCATGTCATGTAGTCTCAGACCGAAACGGAAATCCGTAGCATCATCTTAATCATCCTCATTCTCATCGATCAGCATAAAAAAAAGTCTCAAATTCTGTGGCCCTTCATGCCCTGCTCTCATGATGACCTCAATTTCGATGTCCTCTCCACGTCTGTGACCTTGGTTTGGTTCCGTCGAGGTCACTGGTATCGGCGAGTCCATGGGGGCTGTCGTTGGACGAACGTGGTGGCGCCCTCCGGAGGGAGAGCTCACTCACGCCGGCTCCGCGACTAAGCAATTATTGTCGTCAGTAGGGGCTTAGTAGGTGGTGTCCTGCGTATGTTAGATCAGAACAGGCGCCACTGAACACCACCGAAGTGACTCGGCAGCAGTGCAGTGTCTTTTCCGGTGGGTTGCCTCTTGACGACTTGACATTGACTGCTTCCTGTGGATTGCCGGTGCCGGGCTGTGGCGGGGCCGACCGGGCTGTGGCTGTGGACGGGATGTCGGAATGAGCGGCGTGGGTGCACTGCCTCTGAGGTGGCGCAGAGAGTGGGACAGCAAAAAAAAAAAAAAAAAAAAAAATCTACAAGACAAGGCCATAGATCAGTATTGGTCAGGTTCTTCTGAATTTGTTTGGGTAGAAAATTATATTTGAATAACGATTCTTTCCATTAGTTCCCTATATTTGTTTGGATCATTGATTATTACTCAAGTACACTGACTTTTTGAGATTACGAAGCACTATTGTTCGTGACATTTGCTAGTTAAACTAGAAGCATGTCAGCAAGGTTGAAACTCGCACCAGATTTAATTGAGGTATGTTGCTGAAATGTTTATGTCCAAATTCCACCCAAACGAATTTGAACTACATGCCTGCCTATTGCTTAAGTTTTGGTTCTACAGATTTTGTACCACAATTTAACTGATCATATTTTAGAATGTCAGAAAGGCGGTGTGGATTTTGTTATTGGAAATGCGAAGGAAATGGGCATTCAGTTCCTTCTATTAGTTGACATAAACGTTGTTTGTGACATCTAAATATGAGGCGAGTTTCGACTTGTCTGGCAACTGTTCACATGCTCGTTTTGGTTTCTAAAGCAGCTAATACGGAGAATGCTTCAAAGTGTGCAAATCAAAACAAAAAGTACAACCTTGTAAGCGCGCGCGCACACACACACACACACACACACACACACACACACACACACACACACACACACACACACACACACACACACACACACGCACGCACGCACACACGCACGCACGCACGCACGCACGCACGCACGCAAGCACACACACACACACACACACACACACACACACACACACACACACACACACACACACACACACACACACACGCACGCACGCATGCACGCACGCACTCACGCACGCACCGCGGGCGCGCTCTTGGCAAAACAGGGCTCCAATACTAAGATTGTAGTGGACATGCATGTCAATTTCAGAAGAATGGTGGGAAGTGTTAGGTCAGAAGGCTTCTTGCAAGAGGTTTGTTTCAGAAAGAATAGGAACCTTTTGATGCACAAGCTATTTCCGCTAAAAGGAGCCAACAAATGAGAAAGACTGTTGACCGTTATTGTGTTCATGTCCTTAAAGAAGGGTGTCTGCATGTGAGGGCATGAGCAGAAGAACAAGGACAAAGAAGAAGCATGTTTTGATCGAGAAATTCATTTGAGAGTGCAGTATCTATTAAAAGCCAAGCATCATGAAACTTCTCACTTTTATTTTGCAGGCGATTCAGTGAAACCTCTGCTGCATCTGCAATGAACAACAGCAGTGTGATCTCTGTGCCTGAAGGTTGTGTGACGACAGAGGTCTTCCAGTTTATTCCCTGGGATGACAAAACTAGTGTTGTTCCTAAAGAAGTTGCTAACATCGTCCAAGTCATCTTTATGGGACTATGTCTGCCACTCTTGTTTATCGTTTCTTTCTGCACGAACATTATCAGCATGATAGTCTTCTATAAACACGGACTAAAGGAAAGAATCAATGCCTGTCTTTTTACGTTGTCTGCGGTGGACTTGTTGGCTATCACAATGTCTGTTGGTTTCTCAAGTGACGTGATGTACATGTTTGTCACTGGAAATCTTGGTAAACTAGGACCTTCATATCGATTTTTTGTTCAGAATTATTTGGTCGGTTTATATGGGCTAGTGACCTCATCTCAGGTGGTGTACAGTGTGATAGCTTTGGAAAGGTGTCTGTGCATCACCCATCCCCTCTTGGTGAAAAGTTTCATGTCAACAAAGGTCACTGTGTTGATGCTGTGTGCAATGGTGCTGGTCATAAGTGGCGGCTCTGTGTTCGTAATTGGTGTCCGCTATGGTATCATGTGTGTGTACAGTCCTGAAGACGACAGTATTGTTTACGCAGCTTACCCAACAGACTTTTATTTCCGCCACAAGTTTGTTTTGGATATTACGTATAGTGTTGTTTTGGGTTTGTTTTTTCCTGGGCTCTCGTTTCTCTGTTTTACTGTGTGCACTGTTGTCACCTCGATTAAATTGAAGAAACTGTCTCAGTGGAGGGAGACAGCGGCGTCTGCTTCCACTTCTATTGCTTCCAAAGATTTAATGATAACTCGTGTTATCATGGGCACTTCTGTGTTGTTCATTATATGCATTATTCCAGCGGTAGTGCTGCGCGTGTCTTTTCTTGTCGTATCTGAACTGAAGGTAGGAGGTCGCTACAACAGTTTGATAGCAATTCTTTCCAGGATTTACTTTTTACTTTCAGCTGTCAACAACACTTTTAATTTCTTCATATATTACGCCTTTGGAAGTAAATTCAAAACAACGACACATTGTTTATTTTCGTCTTGTCGTAATTGCATATGCAAACAGAATAAAACAAAAGCGTAGTTCATAGTCTGACTTATGCGACCAAAGAATGACAGATCTGATACATATGCACCCACTCAAACTGAGGAAGAGTGAAATGAATTAATGAATACTTTACAGATACTATTATAGAAGACAAGAAAGAAACTCATAAATCTATCAGTAGAAAATGACCATTGCCTAAAACTCCAAAATGATAAGCTTAATTCAGCAGATGTGTTCAGACTTTACGTGATTTATAAAATGCTCTGCTCGTGATTTTTTTTTCTTTCACGCGGGGATGATGGCAATTGGGAATCACATCGTGCACACCTGTGGATTTCTTTGTCTCGGAAACATTTTGATTGTTTCTTTCTTTAAGAAATCTATTGATATAGAATGTCCAACGCTACAGCTGGATCGATATCACAGGTGATAAGGCAAATCCTGTCACCAGGGAAGGCACGTACGTTAGGTATGTGTCGATTGTACAAAGATGATTCACACAGCATGGGTGAGCATGGGTGGTGATACTTGAACGGATTAGACGGCTTACACATCGATGAAGGATTACTGGCATCAGCTTTCCTGCTTTTATGCACTATTTTCTTTCAGTTGGACATCAGTTAACTTGTATGACACACCGTCCTGAGTTTATACAGAAAGCTGTATAATGTGATGTGGCCCAAGGCATTTCTGTCAACTGTGTCAGGATTTATGCCAAAACCTTTCATAAACTCAACAGTGGAAATGTTTTGGCCAACATGAGACAGTATGGTTCACTGCACATTTGAATTTAATTTTAGATTAGCAAATGCTCTATGGACTAACTGACCTGGCCTCTGAAGCTGAGATTTCAACCGATAAGCAGACTTCTCTGGGGGAAAAATGAAGAGAAACAACACAAACAAACAAAAACAAACATCGAAAGAAACAAACAATTAAAGATAAGTACCTTCATTGTTGAAGACCGTGTCTTCCTAATATTTTGATCAAAAAGGCTATGCCAGTCTTAAACAAATGTTTATTATATATTTGTTCATTTCTCCAGTTTTGCTAAGTATATATATGTTAAGCACAGAGTTTATGAGCAAATATAGAACATCATGGGGGGGGGGGCGGATGTCTCTTTGCCAGTTCTGTGTCTTCTTATTTGACATTTCGGCGAGGCCATAATCATGGTGATGTAAGCGGCAATCGTTCGGAGTAACGGTGTGTAATTACCTCATCAAGGGAATATGAGTTGACCTACTGATTCGCTGTTAACTTTATCATTGCGTTCTCATTTGAGATATCCTGTCATACCAATCAAATCGAGGTTTCCTGTGTTTGTTTCGGTTTGTCTGTGTGTTTGTTGGGCTGTGTTTAAGATCGAAAAGGCTGTGGAAGTCTCGACTACATGTCAATTTGGATATGTTCATTTCACCAGATGTTGTTTCTTGTTCATGTGTCGGAAACAGGGTATACGAGCAAACGTGGAAAATCCTTGATTTGGGGGATGTCTCTTCGTTGTGTATTCTTTGTGTTGGCATTACTGCCAGACGCTTTGGTACCATCATTTGGAGTTGTGGGCATGTAATTATCTCATCCTTGGAGCAAGAGGCTGAAAAATGAAACCGAATCAAAACTGGCTTAAATGTTGAAATGTCGGTTTTCACTCAACGCCCATCTCGCTCCGAATTCATCATCATCATCATCATCATCATCACCATCATCATCGTCATCCTCGTCGTCGTCGTCGTCGTTGTCGTCGTGTCGTCGTTGTCGTCGTCGTCGTCGTCGTCATCATCATCATCATCATCATCATCATCATCATCATCATCATCATCAACATCATTCATCATCGTCATCGTCATCATCATCGTCATCGTCATAGTCATCATCATCATCATCACCATCATCGTCATCATCATCATCATCATCATCTCATATCATCTATTGCATTTATCTGTTTTTAATCTAAACAACGCCTTCTAACTGTCCATAGCTCATGCATTGGGCTAGAGAAATAAGCAAATCAAGTGTTCTGATTTGTCTTTCTCTCTAGGAGAAAAAGAAAAACCGAAGGTGCTGGGAGGACCCAGAGAAGCTCTGTCTTCACTGCCTTTAAGCAGTCCTGTACACCCTTGGAGCCTGCGCTGTGTTGACGATGGTTACAGGCACGCACAGGACACTCATTAAGATATCAATGGGACATAACTGTCCTGAACAGAGGTAAATTAGACTACAGGATGCAGCTCATAACAGCCTTAAAGTAGCTCCCCATGGGTGTACCAGCCCGTATTTCATGACTGCAGAGCCACCGGCGAAAAACACCACCCTCCAGCTGCCGAGCACACCCCACAGACCCAACCACCCCTGCCCGGACAGATGAAGACAGTGCTACTCCAGGACACAGCCAAGCTTTCGCCATACGGTCTTATGTGCCCTCAAAAGAGAATCCAAAGTTGTAGTCTTTCCATGTCAACAGGACTTTCCCTGTGGTCAGTGGGTCTTTCCTCACCGTCACTGGACCTTTCTCCAGGGTCAGCCTAGTTAAGGCAAGAAGAAAAAGAAACACCCGAAGGTGCTGGGGAGGACCCAGAGAAGCACTGTCTTCACCTGCCTTTAGAGCAGTCCTGTACCACCCTTGGAGGCCTGCGCTGTGTTGACGCATGGTACAGGCACGCACAGGACACTCCATTAAGATATCAAGGGACATAACTGCTCCTGAACAGAGGTAAATTAGACTACAGGATGCAGCTCATAACAGCCTTAAAGTAGCATCCCATGGGTGTACCAGCCCGTATTTCATGACTGCAGAGCCCACCGGCGAAAAACACCACCCTCCAGCTGCCGAGCACACCCACAGACCCAACCACCCCTGCCCCCGGACAGATGAAGACAGTGCTACTCCAGACACAGCCAAGCTTTCGCCATACGGTCTTATGTGCCCTCAAAAGAGAATCCAAAGTCTTTCTCTCTAGACAATATCGCATGATAATGTACAATAAATGTTCTGGTGCTGTCAGATCATAGCAATGCTTTGTCTTGAGCATGCTATTGCAAATATTACAGCGGCACATAATAATCAACAAAGTTCTGTCGTTGTTGTTGCTGCTTGTTTTTCTTTTCTCTCTGTCTGTCTATCTGTCTGTCTGTCTGTTGTCTGTTCTGTCTCTCTCTCTCTCTCTCTCTCTCTCTCTCTCTCTCTCTCTCTCTCTCTCTCTCTCTCTCTCTCTCTCCAGTTGTTTGTGGTTGTGTATTTGACCTTGAATGGTGTGTGTGTGTGTGGTTGTGGTGTGTGTGTGTGTTGTGTGGTGTGTGTGTGTGTGTGTGGTGTGTGGTGGGTGGCGCTGCGCACGCGGTCAAATATGTTTTCCAATGTGAGTGTGTGTGTTCGTGCTGAGACACAATCCCAACGGAATGAAACAAAACTGCTTTGCTCCAAATCCGCAACAGATCGTTGCTGCGTTCCATACTAGAGTCACAGACCCACCACAGAAACTGAAACTGGTAAAACTGCAATGCTGACGTAATCCCCATGACGCCAAGAGCACCAGAACAGACCCACCACAGAAACTGAAACTGGTAAAACTGCAATGCTGACGTAATCCCCATGACGCCATGAGCACCAAAACAGACCCACCACAGAAACTGAAACTGGTAAAACTGACAATGCTGACGTAATCCCCATGACGCCATGAGCACCAGAACAGACCCACCACAGAAACTGAAACTGGTAAAACTGCAATGCTGACGTAATCCCCATGACGCCAGAGCACCAGAACAGACCCACCACAGAAACTGAAACTGGTAAAACTGCAATGCTGACGTAATCCCCATGACGCCAAGAGCACCAGAACAGACCCACTAATGTGCCCTAGCCTAGTTGTCCCTTTTCCAGTATTTTGCAGTCCTCAACCCAACCTTTGTATTTTTATGGTTCCCTTCCTTGTCAGTTGTCCAGAGAGGAGTCATCAATTTGACAATAAAATCACACGTCCCATTTCTACTGGAAACAATATGCATGATCACAAAATCTGGTAACACACATAATAGAGCCTATAAACGCATGCAAATGTACCCATGGTAATATGGTAGAAGGGGTGAGGAATCAGCTTGAAATATAATATGGATCTAAAAAAGAATTGAACATGTTCAATATGATAGCGTCTCTAATTTCTTTTTCTTGCTGTCCCATCTTGTGTGCCACCTCAGTGGCAGTGCACCCATGCCGCTCATTCTGACACCCGTCTACAGTCACAGCCTGGCCCGGCCCACTACATCCCCAGCAACAGCAATCCATAGGCAACAGTCGATGTCAAGTCGTGAGGAGGCAACCCGCCAGAGGAAACACTGCAGCGTCTTAAATCTATCACTGATCATGCTTGAATTGGAAGTATGGGGAATGTGCCAGTAATGGGCCTCTTTTTGAACTTAGATACCCCCACTCTCCAATGGGTCTTTTCAGGACAGAAGTTTTGGACTTGGGACCCACCTACGGCTTCTAAGATGAGCAACGCTTTGAAACACCACTGGTTCCTTTCCCGCTTCAAAAGAAGATCACCATTCAAACCAAAACAGATTTGCTGGGTTGAATCGAATATTCAATATTCACTATTGTTACTTTCGGTATATCTCACGTTTGTTCTGGCAGATGATATAAATCAATGGGGGAAAAAACGAAGGACTATCTCAATACAGGGTTTCCTAGCCCAACAACACCGCTATTACGAAGATCTTAAAGGCAGCTTATTGACCCCATGTGCTGTTATTTTCAAGCGATATCTATTTACACTAGACACCCGTTTAGACAGCAGAACATTCCTATATTACTGGATATAGCTGGCACCTTGTTGGATCAGAAATGGCCCAGTATTGGAAATTCTTCGTATACCAATTTTGACTGGCTCGCCGATTGACTTAGGGAAAACAAACGGCTCATAAAAATGACAGCTTTCTTTTTTCTGTTCGTTTGTTTGGTTATGTCTTTTGTTTGTTTTGTTTTGTTTTTTATATTCAAAAGCTGAATATACAGACAATATAAACTAAGTTTCGACGCTCGCTCAAAACAGAAATGTTTGGGTTTCGTTAAATGACTTCAACTGATGTTTTTCTCAGTCAGGATTTTTTTTTTATCTTAACTTCAGTTTATGGAAACCTTGCTGAAAACCTCAACAGCATGCATTGATGCTGCATATTTATCCTTGTATTTAAATCATTAAAGACATTTTAACTTGGTTTTCTTCTTTGCGTGAAACGAGCATACTTCTGCGAATTCTGGCTTTGATAGTTCGACTCTTGTGTTTCACCATAACGTGTGTTCGTTGGTATCACGGTTTAGTTAAGTGTATCACCTGAATAATTTCTACCTGAAGGAAAAAAAAAAGACCAGACCGCTTATAATAAAGGCTGCCAAATCTTAGCGGAATTGTGACCGTGTGGCTTGATTTTGGAGAGTCTAACATCAGATCACTTTTCGAAAAATCAGTTCCCCCGAAGATGGAGTATGGCTGCCTTAATGGCGGGATAAAAAAAACGGTCATACACACAAACTCCACTCCCCTTGCTGGGCAGATGTATACACAGGGAGGGTCCGCAGGAGTATCAGCCTGCGTACGCAGAAGAAGAAGAAAAATCAGTTTTGTTAATCAAATAAAAAAAAGACACGTATTGAAATTTCCTTTCAACTAGTGTATAAAACCACCAGACATAGTCTGTCTTGCATTCAGACCGTAACATAGCACACCATGACCAGTGAAAACAAGATGCGTGTACCCGTCCACTATGTCGTTATCACACTTGTGCTTGAAATCCAAGGAGCTTTTTCTTTCCCCAAATGCAACTTATTAGTGATAAGAATGTCAAAACTTCAGCGTTACAGTTTCATCTGCCAGACCATGAAGCCAGCCATGCTCCAAATATCTTGTGGGAACTCCACAAGCTGGCAGTTCTCAGTTTCTAGATTTTTCTTGTCCTGTGCTTACATATTGAGTTTTGTTCGGGAATGCCTGGCTACACACACACACACACACACACACACACACACACACACACACAACACACACACACACACACACACACACACACACACACGCGCGCGCGCGCGCGCACGCACGCACGCACGCACGCACGCACGCACGCACGCACGCACGCACACACAGATTGGAGCTACTCCAAGTTGAATTCACTGCGACAATACGTACACTACTGTTGAAGTTACTCTGCTGTGAAAGTGCGCAATCAAAATCTTCATATGTTAACTACTCAGAACGTGATTACCACTTAACAAATTCTTTTTTTTTTTTTTTTTTACCAAATGAACAAAAAACTGATAATGCCTTAACTGAATAAGATTTGTCATTACACATCAAGGAACTTTGAGCAGAAAGCTTGCTTGGGTTCCTTCTTGTTCCCCCGATCACCATACTCAAACCCTGGTGAGTGCACTCTTCCACCATTTTCTTCTCCTAGCTTATAATCAGTCCGGCTGTTTTGCTTCCTCAATGCCAAAACAGAAATAGATTCTGAATTTACAAATGAATACTTTTGAAATGCCGGTACGTTGGAAGAAACGACTATTTGCATGGGTCATAACAAATGCACATGGTTGGTCATTGACGAAGCAGACTTAATAGTGTATAGCGCTGAAAGATGGAGGTTACTGTCATCATCTGAAGCTTCTCTAACGCTGGTTCGAATGGAACAGGTGGCCGCCCGAGCACAACAATCACCACCAGAACTCGATCGCAGTTGCAATGAGCATCATGAGGTGGAAGATCAGACTTTCTGTGAAAGCGCTCTAGCCTCACACCGATGTTCTTGGCTAGACAAGCAGCCCGTTTTATTTACACACGCACACGCACGCACGCACGCACGCACGCAGCACGCACGCACGCACCACACACACACACACACACACACACACACACACACACACACACACGCACGCACGCACGCACGCAGCGCGGCAAGCACGCACGCACGCACGCACGCACCCACCCACCCACACACCACAACCCACACCCCACACACACACACCACACACACACACACACACACACAACAATGTAGGTGATCAGAATTCTGAAGGGGTAAATAATTTCGTTCTGCTACAAAACGTAGCAGTTAAGGAGCGATTTAGTGTTTGCTGTCCATTTCTTTTATCCAACAAAGCTTGGTCACGAAATTCATTTGCCCAACATTGTTGCTCTCAATGATCTGAACCGCCCTCTGACTCTCTTACTCCGAGACACATACCATTTCCAGTCCAATTTTCATCACCACAATCCCAGCAAATTTTAACGGCAATGTCACCAGCCGCCATGGCGAAGTGGTTAGCGCCACGGACTCCCGGTTGGGAGGTCATGGGTTCGATTCCCATCAGAGCCATGTGGGATTTTTCTGCCCCGGCTCCTTCCCAGAGTTGAGTTTGCTACGGGCTCAGTCGGAAGATTGGAACCACACAGTCGAGTTTCATCCACTTAATGGATGCGTCTCTGACAGTGTTGCTCATATTTCCTGACCAACACTACAGGTGTCGGTATCTCTCGGGCCTGGTTGAAGCCGGGATATACATTATTATGAAAGAAAGCGTAGACTACAGCTCTGTCATGCAGTCTCAGACCAGAATAGAAATCATTTCCATCATCCTCATTCTCATCGATCAGCATTAACAACAAAAATGATAACGACAATGTCGCCTGTTTTCATTTCTACTCCGGGTGGCCTTGCTCCAAAGATGGCTCCCGTTTGTTTGACTCCATTTCTGCGTAAGACGTCTCAGTCAAAACGTGATATTGTCATTTTCTTGCTTTCAACGTTCACCAACAATACACAGGGCCGAAGTACACTGTTGCGTCAATCGGTATACAGACCTTAATCAGTTAGCTCTCTCAGGTCACTTCATCTCTTTTTTCTTTTTCTTTTTTTCCCAGTTTATTTTTAGGTACGCGCTTCTCATTTTTGTTGTAGAAACAGTACAAAGTACTTGTACTCATTGACTATCTCCAGTGCATCTCCATCAAGATTCCATTTTTCATGCTCCGCTCTACCCTCTTCCCCTCCCCCTTTCTTCTCCTTCCTCCCTCCCCCCACTCCCCCCCCCCCCCCCACCCC
>CM031607.1:19803924-19823924 GCA_018398815.1 Conus ventricosus
GCTAACTATGAAAAGACTCGAGGACATAACTTCAAAATAACCAAAACTAATTTTGCAACTAACCAGTTTCGCAAATTTTTTACTAACCGTATCATTAATCTGTGGAATAACCTTTCCGATGACACTATCAACGCGCCATCAGTAAACGCATTAAAAATCAAATTGACAAAAGTTTAAAGACCAGGTATTTTCCACTGAGTTGGATCTTTATTAAGATGATGATAAATGTAGTATACACTAATGCCTGACTTAAGCCATTGGGACTTTCATGAGAAAGTGAATCAAAAGCACATAAACGGATACTGATTATGAGGGCAAAAGGCTATTAGCCTATAGCCATACATTTCTGTGATTCTGTGAACAACAAATTGTAGGCAAACAAATTACACAATGAATTACTGTGTTCATCAGACTCGGAGATAAAACTATAAGTTTGAAGATCCTAAGGTTGATTGGAAATCTGAATGTCATTTTTTGTTTGATACTGGCATGTTTGCTTTATAATTGATAGCCTTCATCTGTTCTGCCAGATCTTATGTTGTGTTCAGTAGATGCCAGTGTCAAATCCTGAAATTTCAGTAATTATATAACTTTTAATGTTGCCCCTCTCCACACTCCCCCCTCCCCCCACATCCCCTTTGCAAAGAAAAAAAAATGTGTGTGTGTACCAAAACCAGACCGACTCTGTATCTGAATTGCCTGCAGAGTAAAAAAAAAAAAAAAGCATGTAAAAAGATAGCATCATCAAATTTTAGCATCAACCTTGTTATTCATTTGTCAAGGAGTTAGCCTAGTCTGAATATGTTTATGGCCATGAGTAGAGCTCTCTCCTTTGTGATGAATAATGGCATTATGTTTATCTGTGAGCTTTTGTCATGATTTGCAAAATCCCAGTATGCAGGCACAACAAGAATTTGTGAGGATTATAGCAGAACTGGACATCAGACAAAAATGATGTAAATGTTCCCAGGTGAATCACCTCTTTGTCCATAGGATTGTTATGGGTCAAGCTCTGTAGAGGTCTATATTATATATGGTAAAGGATTTGGCACATGGGCAGTTTTTCCTTAAAATCTTGTTGCAACTAGAACAGGGATGCAGCAAATCACGACCTTTTTGATGTTTGTTTCTTTAGACCTGTAGCTCACTAGATGGACCAACTGTGATCCAAATTTGCAGTATTAGTTACAGGCTCAAACTTTAACTTGTGAAATGAATCTGCTGCTTTTTCAACAGTTCTTGAATTTTTCCCATCCTTTTTTTTTCATTTTTTTTTTAACGTTAGCTCATGGTATAACTTGAGAACTGGCATATCTATGTGAATTCCTATATTTGTAGCCTTGCATTTCAGTGCTTGATTTAGACTTTTGTTTACAATATCAAAACTTGTTTTGCTGCGGTCTTGTAACTTAATGGTCTTTAGAATTCCTTCCTTAGCATTGATGTGTTTTGTTTTAACATAGTGGTATGTACTTAAGATCAGACTGTACAGACTAGACATTATGAGACATGTCTTGTCCATCAGTTCTGTAGAGTGTGGCCCGTAAACTTAGGAAGTAGAGCATCTGTGACATAGTCGTCCATCAGTTTTGTTTTAATATATATTTTGATAGATTTCATGGTGTGATGGTGTTGTCATAGGCCTGTGCATGTAAACAGAAATTTTTTTGCAGTTACTCAGTAATTTTGAATGAAGAATTTGATTGTGAATATTTTGTCTGAGTGCATCAAACCTCCCAGGAATGTTTCTTGTATGAAAACTCCTTGATTTCATTGGATGGAAACCCACATATTGACATAGTTCAAAGTGAATGACTGCATTGTTACTTACTGAAGAAGAACATTCTCAACAGCACAGGTCTCATAGTTAATGAAAGCTGCAAAGAGTAGAGTTGATAATTACTAAAGATTTAACCCAGGTCTTAGACTTGCAAAGCAACGAAAGAAGTGTAATATAGTTTGAAAATGAAAGACTTTACATTGAGATTTTCAAACCTGACTTTGTTCTTTTGGAATGATAAATTTTCCGTCATTCTCATAGCAACCTTTACTAAGTATGAATTTAGGTATGGCTGCCTCATAGCTACTGAAATAGAACCCCAAATTACCTAGCAGTTTTATAAGTCATCAGATCTGCAGCAAAAAACGTGAGGTATTGCTGAGAGGAATCCTGACAGTTCAGTAAAAAGGATCAGCACTGAAACTGTTTTCTAGGATTATTTTGGAGTATAGCTGTTCAGTCATAAAGATCAGCATTCAGAATGTCTAAATAATGGGATTATTTTGTAGCACAGATGTTTAGTATCCTAGGGATGAATACTTAATTTGTTACTTGTGTGATGTGGCCCTTTGTGGTCGGCTGGGCTATAAGCAACATTATCTTATCTTACCTGTTACTTGTGTTTTTGATTTTACATGCATAGAGTGACATGCACATCCCCCCCCCCCCCCCCCCCCCCCACACACACACACACAGAGAAGATTGTTGATGTATGCAGCAGGTATGAAACTATGGTATATTGTATCACCCTTGCTGTCCAATTTACTGTATGTTTTTTAACATATATATAATGGTATGCATAACTGCATTGCAATGTAGAAAGTGGAGAATGACGAGGTGCCGACATTTCATTATTTTTCACTTTTCTTCTAATTTTTTTCTCTTGTTATGGTTATCTCATTAGATCATGATGCATTAACAAAAAATACTGACATAAAAAGTACTGACATTTTTGTTCTCCAATGTGCAGTTTCAACCCATGGCAGATTGGACACAACAAGACAGACATTTCATTTGAGATAAACATCTGTGATGCAAGCATTCACTGCAGTAATGGGATATCGGTGAAGGGTGAGAATCGGACAAGCAAGGCCGTGATGTCCTATGGACACTGCGCCATATTGAATCAGTCAAAAGAAAACAAGGATGGGTAACTGTTGGCCATAATCCAAGGATCGCGTTGTCCTTCGATGCCAACGGAATCACTGACAACTGTCATCTATTTCAAATGTGGCAAGACTCTGGTAAGTCACTGATTATATGCAACATATATATATGTGTGTGTGTGGGTTGCAGATTGTTGTTGTTAGTAATGATGATTGTTGTTTGTAAGTGAATGAGTGTGTGTGTCTGTAATGTGTGTGTGTGTGTGTGTGTGTGTGTGTGTGCTGCCTTCCATCCCCCCTCTCACTCTCTTTCTGTGCGTGTGTGTGTGTGTGTGTGTGTGTGTATTGCATTTTTGTGTGTGTGTGTGTGCATTATGCTTGTGTGTGCGTGTGTGTGTGTATGCATGTGCATGTTTTGTGTGTGTTGCATTTATGTGTGTGTGTGTGTGTGTGTGCGCGCGTGCGTGCCTTGTGCATGTTTTATGTATGCTGCATTTTTGTCTGTATGTTTGTGGGTGTGGTTGTGCGTGCGCGCGTGTGCGTGTGTGTGTGTGTGTGTGTGTGTGTGCATGCCTTGTGCATGTTTTGTGTATGTTGCATTTTTCTCTGTTTGTGTGTGTCTGTGTGCACGCGCTTTCATGTGTGTGTTTGTGTGTGTGTGTGTGTGTGTGAAAGAGAGAGAGCGGCTTTCATTAGAATTGAATCAGAAGAGATCCCTGGGTCCTTCTGACTGGAGTGACAGTCTTGCTCAAACTACGGAAATTAATCCTAGACAGACTGTACACTAACTTTGACTAGTAACTAATGAGCCAAGACCACCTCATCTTACTTAGGTTACTGTGCATGCAAGGAGTGATGTGCTGGATTGGTCAGGCAAAAGTTGAATTAGCACATGAGGGAAGTGAACGTTCTGTACTTACTGCTTGCATTGCATCTGCCGTGAGATATGTGAGTGTTCTGCTGGCAGTTCAGGTTTGAAGGGAAATTGGTTTGTTTTTTTTATTGACTCGACTCTGAAGTATTTCAAAACGTTGGATATGTGACTGGAAACTGTTAATCTGGTTCTGAAATATATAGATAGTGTGTCCATCTGGACCCTTGTTTATGAACTGAGTATATTTCTGATCATAATAAAGAACTACAGATACACATAATATGTGCGTTAATGGCAACCCTGGTGTGTATGTGTGTGTGTGTATGTGTGTGTGTGTGTGCGTGCCTGCGTGAGTGTGTGTGTGCCTGTGTGAGTGTGTGCATGCATGCGTGTGTGTGTGTCTGTCTGCATGTGAAACCTAAGATTAATTTAAAGTGGTTTCACTTTCAGTCATGTGGTGAGTGTTCAACTTTTAGACAAGCTTCTTTTCATGAAGAATGTGTAAAATTTGTAGACTGTCTGTGGGAAGGGGTTAATCACCAAGTCTGGCAATAGTAGTGGCGTAAGTCGTTAAGTAGAAAAGTGTAGGAATGGGAGTGTAACCGACAAAATTATCTGCTTGCCTCATAGACTACTGCATCACAAGTGGGGAAAAAGACAGGGAAAAAAAAGGAAGAAGACATTGAGACTAAGCTCTAGACTGTGTGTGATTTTTTTTTTCCTCCCTCATCCATCTACCCACCTCCCCCTCCCCCGTCACTGTGCAGTTGGACTGATTCACTAGGTTTTCCTGCCTGCATTATCAGTTTCCCACAGTAAAGCCATGTGTGATGCCATCTCTTGCTGTTAGGACGCTTCGACTCCTAAATTGTTTTTTCAGTCTGTCTGTCAAAGACCCCATCCCCCCCCCCTCTCTCTCTCTGTCGTTTTGTCTCTCGGTATGGTATGTCAGTGCATGCAAATGTCGGCATGTGAAAGATTTATAATGTACTCATGCAGTATATATATAGTGTGTGGGCCACAGTACTGCTCATGTAAACTAATCATGGTACTTGTTTGGGGTGGATGGGTGATGTTGATGATGGTGTTAATCTTTTTTCTTTTTCAATCTTTGTAATTTTTTTTTTTTTTCGTTTTTAGCATTTTATTCATTTTTTTCATTCTTTCTTGTTTAAAAAAAAATTTGTTTCCTATAATATTGACACATACATCCCCCCCCCCCCCCCCCCCCCCCTCCGTGTCTGCCCTGAACATCAACATTCCCTCCTATTGCCCACTGCCTTGAATTAAAGCAATCCGAACAAGAATGTTTAATATGAATGAAAACATGCATGTGTACTAGATCATGCCTCATCAATCACTGCTTGTTCCTCTCAGCCTATGCTGATGATACCATTTTGGTGACTGATGCTTCTCATATTGTTTCTGCATAGGAATTTTACAATGCTAAGTAGTGTGTTGTGTGTGTATGTGTGTGTGTGTGTGTGTATGCATGCATGCGTGAGTGCGTGCATGTGTGTGTGCATGTGTGTGTGTGTGGATGTGTGTGTGTGTGTGCATCCATGTGTGAGTGCATCCATGTGTGAGTGCGTGCATGTGTGTGTGTGTGTGTGTGTGTGTGTGTGAATGTGGATGCGTGTGTGTGTGTGCATGCATGTGTGAGTGCGTGCATGTGTGTGTGCGCGTGTTTGTGTGTGTCACTGTGTGTGTGGCAGACAGTTTTAGTGTATCTTTTATACTGATAATGAATCATCACTGTTCAGACTGTTCTTGTTATAATCAGTTCTTCATTGTATTAGTGTTTTGTGTTAGTATCCTTAGTCTCTGAAGAGACAACAATCAGACGGAAGATAGCATCTTCTTGCTTATTGTTAATCCTGGGAGTAAAGTTATCGATCAGTCAGTAGATCTCTCTCTCGATCTCTCTGTCTCCTCTCTCTCTGTCTCTCTTTCTCTCTCTCTCTCGGGGGTCGTGAACTGTTGCATTCGCGTGAGGTCACCGTGGTTTGACTCCTGCAATTAATAGACAGTCAAGACGACTACACTGTGATTTACGGACTGAAAGTTTGCCTACTGCTTTGCAAGGAACCATGCCGTCTGCAGCACTGGAATTTAGAGCAGTTTGTGGCTGTTTCATCGCAGTGTTCCAGTTGTTCATGTTGAAGCGAGCGAAGCAGAAATTAGCCATGCGTGCCGCCATTCTGAAACTGAAGAGGAGAACGGACGGTGTAGTGTTAGGACTGGTCCTCACGTATTTCTTCTGGGGCAGTTTTCTTCTTCAGTGTGGAGATGTGGAGAGTAACCCGGACCAACAACTCAGGGTAAAGGCAGCACGAGACAGGCTCGCCTGAACAGTGGTACCAGGACCAGCATGGAGGGACCGGGCAATCCCATAGGTGCGAGCCAAAGAGACACAACGAAAGAACCCACCATGTCTGACCTCATGGACATGATGCAGTCCATGAGCACAAGAATGGACAGTCGCTTCGGAGAGCTGAAGTCGGAGCTCCATACTCTACGAGAAGAGTCCACGGCAATGCAAGATGAATTCAGAAGGCTACGAGGGGAGATCAGCGGACTGCAGCAACAGAATGAAGACCTTAGGAGACAAAACGACGACCTGACTAAGAAGATCGAGGACCTGGAGCGGAAAACAGACGACCTCGAGGGCAGGTCGAAAAGGAACAATCTGATCTTCTATGGTATACCAAGGAACGACAACGAAACCAACACTGACTGTGAAAGTGTGTTAAAAGAGTTAATAACTGACCAGTTGGAACTTGCCCAAGAAACTGAATTCGATAGGGTGCATAGACTAAACCCCAAACGTGACTCGCCCATCATAGCCAGATTCATGTTTTATAAACAAAAAGTAGAAGTGTTGAAGGCTAAGGGCAAACTCCGGGAACAAATATTTTTGTTGGTGAAGACTTTTCTGTTCGTGTGAGAGAGATTAGGAAGAGGTTGACACCCCATGTGAAAAAAGCTAGGAGCGAGGGTAAGCGGGCCACTATGGTTTTCGACCATCTTCTGATCGATGGCAGTAAATTCACTGTAAATGGAAACGACGAGCTTGTAAAAATGAAATAATGTGTCGGCCGGCCCAAATACTCGTGTAAAAATAAACCGTGGTTAAAGGGAACACACACTAGTGTAACACCGGTCCTTGCCTCGCTGTGTGGCAGTATAGGTGACACTGGGGTAGCACGTGCAGAGCGTGATGTCTTTGACAGCATGTTGTTTTCTGACGTTAGTTCAGCTTCCCCTTCAACACAAAACGAAAGCTATGAATGTGTGTTACAATCTGATATGTGTTGTGTGTCTGAAAATGCACATGATTGTCCCCCTTCGGCCATTGTGCACAGTATGAATGAAAACGAGTGTTTGAACATTGATTCCAAATCTTTCACCTTTTTACATTGGAATGTTAATGGGTTAATTTCAAAACTACGCGACAATGATTTTGTCTCGTTTGTTCGTTCGTTTGATATTATTTCTTTGGTTGAAACTTTTGTGGAAGATTTTCACTCTTCTGTATTTTTTGATTATGAAGTTTATTGTAAACCAGCTATAAAGCTCTCAGCTCGTGGTAGACACTGGGGTGGTTTGTTGTGTCTGATAAGAAAGGAGCTTTGCTCATTTGTAAAACTCTTAAATATTCAGTCGGATAATTTCTTTGCGTTTATAATTGATAAATCTGTGGTTGGTACCATTAAAAATGTATTATATGTGTGTGCATATGTGCCTCCTGTGGATTCACCATATTACTTGCACTTCAATCTTGAAAATGGAATAAGTTTATTGTTTGAATTTATATATGATTGTATGCTTTCTTGTGATGACGTGTTTGTATTGGATTGTATGCTTTCTTGTGATGACGTGTTTGTATTGATTAGTGGTGATCTCAATGCTAGAACTGCAAATTTTTCAAAGGATTTTGGAGAAAATATCTTAGATTTTGGTAAACAGCATTCTAGCGGCCCATTATACACTGACAGAAATTCTGAGGATAAAAAACTTAATAACTATGGCAAAATGTTGCTTGATATGTGTACAAGTCTATGCTTATGTATTTTGAATGGTATGTGTGAGGGCGACCAGGAAGGTCGCTACACGTACGTATCTGAAAGTGGAAATAGTGTTAATGATTATTTTTTAATGTCAAGGAATATGTTTGCTAGTGTTTCTGACGTTTGTGTACTTCATGTATATGAACGTATTGAGTCTGATCATATGCCTATTGTTTTGACCATTAATGTTAACAATAATCGATTGAATCACCCAAAGACAAGAATATTAACAATTTTGGGGAAAAGTTTGTTTGGAATGAAAATTATAAAGATCACTTTACAGACATGATGTGTTCATCTGAGATCCAGCAGAGAGTCGAAATGGCTATCAGACTAATTGATGTAAATGTAAATGAAGCGCTCAGTACTTTTAATTCTTGTTTAAAAGATGCTGCAAGATGTATGACAAAGCGGATAAATGTAAATAGTCGAAGGGAATGTGATGATTGGTATGACACTGAGTGTCGCCAAAGTAAAAGGAAAGCTAGAAGATTACTAAGTAAGTCAAATCGTAGTAAACGTTCAACGGATCGAGTTTTGTATTGTAATGCTAGGCGGGAATACAAACAACTTCTGAAAACGAAAGAAAGGGATTTTAACAGAGCATTGTCAGAAAAATTAGTAGCGTCTGTAAACTCTCAGAAAGATTTCTGGAACACAGTACAGAAGATTAGAGTGTGGTAAGAAACAACCTTTAAATAACATTACTTTAGAGAACTGGTTTGAACATTTTAAAGGACTGCTTGAAAGAAATGAAGATGTTGGTAGTTTATTAGCACAACCATGTAGTGATGGTGAAAGTGCTGGCAACGATAGTGGTAACTGTCCTTTAAAATCGTCCAATCTCAAATGAAGAAATTCTGTTGGTGTTAAGAAAATTAAAAATGGCAAAGCCGCAGGCCCTGATGGGATAATTGGAGAGATAGTTAAATATGCTTGCAAATCTGAACTGGTTGTTTGTTTTCTAAAGAATTTCTTTAATGCTTTGTTTGACAGGGGTCTTTTTCCAGAAATTTGGTCAGAGTCAATTATCCTTCCATTGTATAAAAAAGCTGATGCTAATAATCCAAGCAATTATCGAGGAATATCTTTGAGCAATATATGCAGTAAGTTATATAGCACTGTCCTTAATAGAAGACTTCAGGAATGGGTAGAAGAAAATAACTTAACTGGTGAATTTCAAGCAGGGTTTAAACAGAATTATTCAACAGTTGATCATATGTTCACTTTGATGTCGTTTGTTGAAAAACAGTTTGGGTTGAATCGTAAATTATATGTAGCCTTTATAGATTTTGAGAAAGCCTTTGATTCTGTAAATAGAAGTATCCTTTGGCCGATTTTGCTCAAGAATGGTGTTCATGGTAAATTGTATAAGTCCATTATCAGCATGTATGACTCTGTAAAAGCAAGAGTGAGATGTGGAGGATCTCTTACAGATTATATATACTGTACATCCGGGGTAAAACAAGGAGATGTTTGCAGCCCTATTTTGTTCTCATTATTCATTAATGAATTAACGTTGGAAGTTATTAATTCTGGAAGACATGGCGTGCGGTTTGTAAATGATGTCTTAGAAATATTTATTCTGCTATTAGCTGATGATGTGGTATTGTTATCCGAAACTATTGTTGGTCTGCAAACACAGCTGAACAGTCTAGAAAGAGCTGCTGTATCACTTCAATTAAATGTAAACATGACAAAAAGCAACATAATAGTCTTTAGAAAAGGGGGTTATCTTGCTGCTAGGGAAAGATGGAGTTATAATGGAAATATCATGCCAGTAGTAAATGTTTATAAATATTTGGGTATATTCTTTTCAACACGCCTGAGCTTTACATTTGCTTGTAAAGATCTTGTGAGCAGAGCTAAATACGCCTTATTGTGTATCATGAAAAAGCTGACAATATTGAATAACAATTCTTTAGTACTATTCTTAAAATTGTTTGATTCTCAAATCCAACCAATTGTGCAATATGGTGCTGAACTGTGGGTATTAGCAGCTCTGCTTATGAGGTGGAGAAGCTACATTTATACGCACTGAAGAAGTTTTTGGGAGTATCTATATATACACCTAATGATTTAGTCTACGGGGGACAAATAGGTATCCTATATATTTAGTTTCTATAGTCAGCTCCATTCGTTACTGGTTAAAGTTAACAAGAATGCAGTCACATAGATTACCCCATAGAGCTTACAATATGTTAGTTGAGTTTGATGCCAAAGGCAAGACAAATTGGGCTTCGAGGGTAAGATTAAAATTGTATGAATATGGATTTGGCTTTGTGTGGGAAAGTCAGGGTGTTGGGGACATACGTGGCTTTATCTGCGAATTTCGTCAGAGATTAATAGATTGTCGATGGCAAAACTGGCATTCTCATGTTCTGGAAAGTGACAGATATGATATCTATCGTATGTTAAACGCAGAGCATAGATTGCCATTGTATTTGTCTATAAACTTAGACAAACATTTGAGATACATCTTTACAAAATTTAGATTTGGTATCACAGAAATAAGTGGTCATTTTAATCGTTATAGAGAACTCGGTGATGATCATCTCCCTTGTCCATTATGTCACGAGGCTTTTGATAATGAAGTTCATTTTGTATTTTCGTGCCAGGAACTTTATTGTATTAGGCAAGAGTTAATTCCAGAAAAATACTATAGAAAACCATGTATCTTCAAGCTGATTATGCTAATGACTTCAAAAAATGAAACACTTGTAAAGCGTTTTTGCTCTGTTTTTGTGCAAAGCATTTATGATTCGAAAATTTCTTACAGCCTAGGTTCTTTTTTATCGTTAAATGCTTGAATTTCGTTTAACATGTTTACATTTATTTCTTTAAGTGTATAACAATAAGCAGTGTAAGCGTTGATGCATCGCAGGCTTAAAACTTGTAACAATGTGAACGTTGTGAACCTGTTTTTTTGTTTGTTTTACTTGTAGCATTGATGTTAGAATATTATCTCAATTATTGTACCCCCTTCTGAGGGGCTATGGCCTAACAGAATAAAGATCTGAATCTGAATCTCTCTCTCTCTCTCTCTCTCTCTCTCTCTCTCTCTCTCTCTGAGAGTGAGAGTCTCTTTTTCTTTCTGTCTCTGTCTCTGTCTGTCTGTTCAACTCCCCCCCCCCCCCCCCCTCTCTTTCTTTCTCTTTTTATCTTAATTGCCAGTTCCCTACTAACATATCAGATGGTCTGATATTTTTTCATCTCTCTCTCACTGTCTGTCTGTCTGTCTCTCTCTCTCTCTCTCTCTCTCTCTCTCTCTCTCTCTCTCTCTCTCTCTCTCTCTCCCCTCTCTCTGGTGTGCATGCCCACTCACATTTATTATGATAGTGTCATGTCAAACTCTTACAAGCTGTGGCCACACACACACAGAGTCAGCCAGCCTCACAGACAGATGAACACACATGCACGCATGCACACACTCACACATGCATGCACTGTCTGTCTCACTGTCTCTCTGTCTCCCTGTCTCCCTTCCTCTCTCTCACTCTCACTCAATCACTTAAAATCACACAGTCGCACACACCACTTGCTCACATTGTAATGCGCACATAAGTGAACTGGAGACTTTTCTCTATTGAATATGTCCGTAAGTCTTTGTTTGCATGTGGGTATATCTGACTGTAGATGTGTACACTGCAAGTAATTGAAAAAGTGCACAGATGGTTTTGTCATCCAAACAGCCTCTGAGGTGAATGAGGTGCAGGTGTTTTTGGCATTTTTTGGGTTTTTTTTCTGTTGTTGTTACTCGCTCATAGTTGCAGTCACATCTGATCTAGGTAAGCTGTTGTCTTGACAGGGCTAATTGTGGTGTGTGTGTGTGTGTGTGTATGTGTATGCGTGCGTGCGTGCGTGCGTGCATGCAAGCGTGCGTGGATGCTCTCTGCACCCCTCTCTCTCTGTATGTGTGTGTGTGTGTATGTGTGTGTGCACACATGTATGTGTGTCTTCTTCTCTGTGTGTGAGTGTGTATGTGCGTGTGTGTGTGTGTGTGTGTGCGTATGTGTGTGTGTGTGCTCTCTACAGTCCCTCTCTCTCTGTATATGTGTGTATGTGTGTGCATGTGCTCTTTGCACCCCTCTGTGCGTGTGTGTGTGCGTTTTTCTCTCTGTGTATGTGGTGTGTGTGTGTGTGTGTGTGTGTGTGTGTGTGTGTGTGTGTGTGTATGTGTGTGTGTGTGTGTGCATGCACTACTGGACATGAAGAAAACGAAACGGTCCAACCATGATGCTATCACCCACTGGTATGCATGTTCATAGACAAGCATAAGGAGAGCTACAGAGGTAGATAAACATTTTGCAGTCAGCCCCCAAAGGGACCCAGGAGCAGCCATGGAAGATGTGACAGCAAAGGAGAAAAGTCAGAAGTTATGAGCAGAGATGTCTGTAGAAATCTCTGCAAATGTTTTAGCTGCTATAAAAGAGAGAAAGGGATGGGGTGGGGGGTGGGGGTTGAGGTAGTGGCGCGGGAGGTTAAGGAGGAGGAGGTTGGTAAGGTATTAGTGCATAACTGATGTAAAAGAGAGAAAAGGGAGGAGGCCGGGGGGGGGGGGGGGGGGGGGGGGGGGGGGGGGGGGGGGGGAGGGGGGGGGGGGGGGGGGGGGGGGGGGGTTTGAAGAGTGGGGGGGGGGTGTTTGAGTGGGGGGGGGGATCAAGGAGGGGAGGTGGCATTTATACATAACGATATAAAAGAAGAGAAGGGAGAGAGGGAAAGGTCTGGATGGATTTGAAGAAATGGATGGGAGGGGTGGGTGCGTGAAGAGAGTCAGTGGTGGGAGTGAAAGAGGGTGGTAAATGGGAGGCTGGAGGGTAAAGGAAGACTAGAGTTTTCTCTAACAATGGATCACAGGCCATGACAGGTTCAAGTTTATTGTAGTCTGTTCTAATTCAGGTCAGAGTTACAAGGAAGAGAAGCTGGATATTTAACCAGACTCAAGTATTGTTTTGTGAGAGTCTCAAGTTGGCAGTCATATGTATATTATACAAGATTGTACCAACGAGCCATAATCGGGCATGTGTGCGTGTGTGTGCACACACGTGTGTGTGTGTGTGTGTGTTTACTGTGTGTGTGTGTCTGTGTGTGCGTGTGCGTGCATACTGGACGTGAAGAAAATGAAATGGTCCAACCATAATGCTATCACCCACTGGTACTCCATCATAGAGGGAGTAATTCATAGTTTACTTATTTTTTAAAGCAAGAGGGCAGCCGTGCAGTAGGGAGAATGAATTGTGAAAACCAGAGCTACCTGAGCCGTCAGGGAGTGTAACCCGAGACACAGGAAGAAAATGTGGCAGGAAAATCTGTTGCGGAAGGGGAACCAAGAAGTATGTTTGCGCCATATGTTTGGTGAGCCTGAAGGACTCGAAAGTGTCTGACCGGTCATGCTGCCAACAGCACTTAGCATGCAGTACTGCTGTCACATCCCAGAGCAGGGTCTGTCACATGGCTGGTGTACTGACAGTCAAGAAGCTGGTGACAACAGACCGGTTGTTAGATGTTAAAATGTTCCACATTTTCAGTGAAATGTAATCCTTCATTGTCTGTTTGATTATTGTTATTGAATTTTTTTCAGACTCTGAGTTATGTAAATCATAAATGAACAAAAGAAGAGCAGAATGATAATTCATATTCACATTATTGAATGAAGTTTGAGCTTCATCAAGGAGGTGTCACTGCATGCAGGCTAGTCCATGTATGCGACAGCACATCTGCTAAATTTTTAGGCCACACTACATATGATTTACAGCAGGTTGATAAATGAAGCAGTGCCTTAGTAAGGTGAAAGAATTAAACTCCTTGCAGTGCTTTCCGTGATTTTCAATGATCAAAAATGTTGTTTTTTTTAATGGAAATTGTCACATTTGAAAACTTTTTTTTTTGGTTATTAATGGAGTACTTTACTAAACAACCTTAAACAAACACAATTAAAAGAGAGAAAGAGAGGGAGAGATGGAGAGAGAGATGGAGATTTCAGTATTTTTGCTTTTGCATTGGTCAGACCTTGAGTACCTATCATTGTTGGTGCCACTATTATAATAGCATGTGTGTGTTTCACTGTGTGTGTGTGTGTGTATGGGTGAATTTGTGGCATGTGTGTACTCAGACTGTATTTAAGTAGAAATGAAAGACTATCACACTAATTGATACGACAGTTTTGAGATCTGCATATTGACGATTTTCTGTTTTTACTTCCCCAGATATTTTACTGTTACCTGGGCCTGAATTTGGCCATTGCTTTTAACTTCTTGAATATCGAGTGCGACCCCTTGTTGCCAAATTTGCTCCAGGGGCCAACAGTCTGAGTCGCACTATTTTATTTTACTTTTTAACATGCGCGCTGGTGACCTACTCGTTTTTGAGTGAACCAGTATTTTAGGAAGAAGAAGAGAAGACTAACACTCACATTTAAGTAGAAATGAAAGACTATCACACTAACACTCACAGAGTGTGGCACTCAGACTGTAAGTAGAAATGAAAGACTATCACACTCACACTCTCAGAGTCAGCTTTACTTTCTGAGGAATGAATCATTGGTCAATTGTGTCTACTTTCATTCAAACTGCCCAGGTTCATTTGAGACATCATGTAATCTGTTACAGTTGCAGTCGCTTAAAGCGCATTGTCCACTCATGTGTGCCGCTTTGCTTGGCAGAACTCCTAATCAAAAAGTGTCTTTTTTTTTAATTAATAGAAATGAAGAAATAAAAATGAAAGTAGGGAAATTGAAAGCGGCATGGAACAGAGAAAGGAGATTGCAAAAATAGAAAAACATTTGAAAAGTAAGTTGAACTTACCTTGAGGCTGTTGACTAACTTTCTATTCCTATGCAATTCTTTAATCACAGGTCTTTAATTCATGAGAGTGACTGCTAATCTGGATCCATCTGAGACTACGTCCTTACATATATATATATACATACAATAAACTAATAAATTCCAAGGATAAGTACCGAGCACCATTCCAGCAACTTACAGAGCAGCTTGGTGTTGCAATGACTACAAGAAATATTCAATTATATTCAACTGTCTCCCTCTTGGAGACTATAAGCTTACTGAAGGCTCATTTTGAGAAGCATTTATTTTATTTTTCCCCATTCACCCACTCGAGCACATACTGTTAGTTAGGCAGAATTATCTACCACTGCAGATATGAATGCTTATCTCCCCCTATTTCTTCAATCTATGACACAAGAGCAAGCTTTGTTTATAATTGTATATATATATATGTATATATGTATATATATATATATATATATATATATATATTATTTATATATATATATATATATATATATATATATATATATAATATTATATATATATATATATATATATAGATCAGTATATTTAAAATGCCTAAAACAATTTTTTAAGTGCTCAACCCCTTGGGGAGCAACATTAGTTAAAACAAGTTAAAAGAGGAATCTTAAAACTATCTACAAATTTGTTTCGAGCGTGTTGCGCTGTCATCAGGATGACCATCCTGATGACAGCGCAACACGCTCGATCCTGATGACAGCGCAACACGCTCGAAACAAATTTGTAGATTGTTTTAAGATTCCTCTTTTAACTATATATATATATATATATATATGTATATGTGTGTGTGTGTGTTTGCAAAATGCAGTTGGGCTTTTGCAGTCTGTGAAGTTATTCCAAATTTTGTACTAAAGGGCAGATCAGTATAATTGGGGATAAACTGTCCGTTGAAAATCTGCAGACCAGGATGAGGGGGGGGGGGGGGGGGGGGGGTGGGCAGACAGGGGTTGGAATGGGTAAAGGAGTAGTTGATATTCACACACATTCTCCTTTCAAAAGCAGAAAAATAATGGGGATGAGACAAGAGGTGTTAGTCTACTTCAAACCTGATGACCATGGAGGAGTGGATGTGTTAATGGGAGCATCCCTCAACCAAACATGTGAAACAAAGGGAGAGTGATGTGCTTTTAATGCCTTTTTGTACTCCAGTTCTTATAGAACAGGGAGTACTTTACAATGGTAATGAAGGAATGCTGTCTGTGTCTGTGTGTCTGTCCGTGGTCAAAATGTGTTCCACTCGCTCCAGACAAAACTTCTGGGCCGATCTTTCTGAAATTTGTATGTATGTTCATTATGGGTCACGGATGATGCCTGATGTTTTATTTTTCCAGGGTAGCCGTTACTAATGGCTATAACGGCCCAAAATGGGTTTTCTTCTTTATGGAATATCTCAGAAAGTACTTGTATTCAAGATAAACTGGGAGTACATTCATATGCTTTGCATCTTGTTGTTTGTTTGTTTGTTCTTGCAGAAGCAGAGAATGCTGCAACCATTTTTGTTTCTGTCCTGTCTTTTGATGTGGAGTCGGTGCAGCATATCCAGAAAATGTGTACCTCACCTTGTCCACATCTCCCAGTTTGTTTCTCATGCAGTTGAACAGAAAAATGTGTTTTTAAATAAATCAGTTGACTGAGTCCTGTTGCGGGTGCAGGGCAAACCTGAGTATCTTGGCGACTTTGGCTGCTCTGTCAACTTTGAGTGGGAATCGTTTGAGTTCTGCGATGACGTGGAGCACCCGGACGACGAGATTCCTTGCTACGTCTACAACAATTCTCAGGTCATTGACCTCTCTCCCTTGACCAAACTGAAAGGCGGATACCTGGTGAACGAGGAGAATGGACGGGAGTATCACATCAATGTGTGTCGAGATATTACCCCAGGTGAGGCGTTAGATTTTCATGTGAAGTTGATGCTCCTCTCTCTCTCCCTCTCTTAGTTTTACTCTCTCCGTCTCCCTTTTTAATCTTCCTTCACTCTCTCTCTCTGTCTCTCACCGTCTCTGTCTCTCACCGTCAGTTTGTCTGTCTGCATGTATATCTCTTTCTGTCTGTCTCTCTTTTTCTCACTCTCAAACACTCTCTCTCTCAAACACTCTCACAGACACACTCTCTCTCTCTCAGACACACTCTCTCTCTCTCAAACACACTCTCTCTCAACTTTTTTTTAAAGACATTCAACTGCCTTTCCCTCTCTCTACCAACCCTCACCTTTTTTTTTTTTACTGTTGCCTCTTTGGTACATATCTGTGTTAGTTTATCTCATTTCCTAAATATATTATGCAATGTTTGTTTCATGTTCATTCCTCATGATCCCCATTAGTCTCTCTTGTTTTTATCTCATGGTGTGTCTCGGCCTCTTTGTCTCTTCCTTCCCTTCCCCCCCTGCCGAACCCCAGCGCCTCACCCACTTCTGTTCCCTTCCCACCAGCCTACTCTCAGTTTTCTTCTTTCTTCCTTCCTGTTCATTCTGTGGGTTCTTAAAGTCTTTGTTTCTCCCCCTCTTCAGTCTTTATAATTATTCCCAATGCCGTTTACATAGTTTTATCATGTGTTCCTTCTCGTCATTGGGGACACACACACACAGACACAGACAGACAGAGACACAGACAGACAGACAGAGAGACAGACTCACAGACACAGACAGACAGACACAGAGACACACACACAGACATAGACACACAGACAGGCAGGCCGACACACATACACACACACACAGACACACACACACACACACACACACACACACACACACACACACACACACACACACACACACACGCAGACACTCGCACGCACACACACAGACACTCACACGCACACACACATGCCACACACACACACACACACACACACACACAAAACTCTCTCCATCTTGCATCATGAGATTTTTGTTCAGCATTTTCATTTTCATAGATTGTGCAAAGTTTGACAAAAGAAGTGTGCTCGTGTGAGAGCACTTGTGGGTGCCCACCTCAGTATTTCCCAAAGAAATTTGTAACTAGGCCTCCACATGTCTGCATGATACTAACAAACAAGGACAGGCAGGACCTTGACTCCGCTTTGGGGTGTCATTTCCAGACGGCGCCACCGGAACAGGGTCATGCCCCAAAGGGTCAGGGTCATGCAGAGTGATTGGCGGGACTGGGGCGAACTTTGGGCGTCCTGGCAAGAAACTGGAAGTGGTGGGCAAGGAGATCAAAATGACGTTCACCTCTCCAGATACGCCTCCTGGCTGCGTCGATCACCCTGAGACTGTGGTCTCCTTCCGGTGCCCTGATAGGGGCGGGGTAAGTGTCGTCTTTATGGAGAATGTTTGCGGATTTTGTCATGTTTTTGCTCTGGAAAATGTATGTTTTTTATTGGTTTGTGTGTGTGTGTACATGTGTGTGTGTGTGTGTGTGTGTGTGTGTGTGTGTGTGTGTGTGTGTGTGTGTGTGTCACGGACAAAAATAAAACAACCAAAGTCGTGGTCCGTCGCCAGCCAGTTGGTTTGGACATAAGCTCCAACTCAAACAGTCTGGGCGCCAGGCAGACGGCCTCATGTGTCGGGTCCAGCCAATTAAGCATAGCGGAGAGGCTCCACGGAGACGGTACGGTCCAGCCAGACAGACTAAGTAGCTTGACCGACGCCTCGATGTCTGGTCAGACGAGTCTCAGCGCCTGGGCCAGACTCATCCGGCCAATTTGTGGACCAGTGTCACAATTAAGTCGACGTCGCCGGAAAGGGAGAGGGGGAAGGTACTCTGTAGTGGGGTGAAATCTAGCTAATTAATTAAATGACCATTGACCACCACAGAGAGCAAGGCAGGTAGATGTGACTGTCATGATTTACATATCCAATGAAATGAGAGGGGAGGCAACCTCAAGTATAAGGCGCGAAAATACTGACCAATGGTACTCGCCCTTTGACAGATGGTTTTTAGGATAAGATAGGAATGCGTGAGTGAGAGAGGAAGAACGAACAGAAGAGAGAGAGGAAGAGGTTCTGAGAGTAGGCTCTGCTCGAGAGGAAAGCAGAGAGAGAGATGAGCGGAGTGAACAGAACCGAGCTGTAGCATTAGCACGAGATAGAGTCTGCAGAGGAAGGACTAAGGAGAGATGTGGAGAGAGAGAGTTGCTAACTGATGAAGAGAAAAGGAAAGAAAAGAAAAAGAAAAGAAAAAGCAACCATGTCCATTTGATAGAGCAGACTAGAAGAGAGAGAGAGAGAGAGTGCAATGCGTTAATGCAGGAAGAAAGAAAGGAGAACAGATCGATGTCTAATAGTCACTGTTCAATCTGAACCGGGGTTCGACCTCATACTTGGCCAGCGCCACTTTCATCGGCAGTCCAACCTGACCAACGCCAGCGGTCTAACCTGACCAGTGCCGGCGGTCCAACCTGACCAGTGCCAGCAGTTGTGTCGTGCTTGTGAAAGTGACAGTGAAAAGAAAAAAAAAGGGGAAAAGAAAAGACAGTGATTCGTGAATAGTTAAGATCACCTGGCCAGGTAAAGTAGAAATCTGTTTATACCCGGGTTAGTTAATGATGATTTAGATAAATGGTTTTGTGAAGTTCACGGAAAGAGAGAATGTTTTATTTTGTTTGACTCCATATGCATTGATGTTTCTTTCTATGGTCATGTGTAGTAAAGTTATAGACTTTACTAGTGGTTTGATGTGACGAATGCATGATATATGAATGAGATTGTAAGCAAGCTGTGAGTGTGTTTGGGCTGTGCGCTAGTCCTTCCTCCACTGACATACCCCGAGGTTGACAGTGTGTGTGTGTGTGAGTACAACCTTGAGTTAATCTGACAATAAATTGGTTTCAGTCAGTCAGTGTGTGTGTGCGGTGTGTGTGCGCGCACATGTGTGTGATGGTAAACAAGTGCAAAGCTGTTTCACTGTATGATTGGTTTGTTGAGACTAACTGTATGAAGTGGAATGTTCACGTTGTTATGGTAACTGGAGGAGCCAAGCTGTCTAGTTGATTTTAAAGATGATTGGTTTGTTGAGACTAACTCTATGAAGTGGAATGTTCAAGTTGTTACGGTAACTGGAGGGGCCAAGCTGTCTAGCTGATTTTAAAGATGATTGGTTTGTTGAGACTAACTCTATGAAGTGGAATGTTCAAGTTGTTATGGTAACTGGAGGGGTCAAGCTGTCTAGTTGATTTTAAAGAAATACACCTTGTTCAAGTGATCTTCGGCCCGTATGTGCTGAGTGATTTCTGAACCATGGCATGTGAAGAACTTTGGGTGTATTTGACAGTTTCATGTATTACATCACATGTGAAGGGGGTAATATCTTACACTGAAATGGGGTTTCATGTTCTGGAAAACGGATGAAGGAAAACGGAAGT
>CM031607.1:19826424-19843219 GCA_018398815.1 Conus ventricosus
CAGCACGCCACACCCCACCACACCACACCACAGCACGCCACACCCCCACCACACCACACCACAGCACGTCACACCACACCACACCACACCACAGCACGCCACACCCCACCACACACACCACAGCATGCCACACCCCACCACACCACACGACACCACAGCACGTCACACCACACCACACCACACCACAGCACGCCACACCCCACCACAGCACACCACAGCACGCCACACCCTACCACACCACACCACAGCACGCCACACCCCACCACAGCACACCACAGCACACCACACCACACCACAGCACACCACACCACACCACACCACACCACACCACAGCACGCCACACCCCACCACAGCACACCACAGCACGCCACACCCTACCACACCACACCACAGCACGCCACACCCCACCACAGCACACACCACAGCACGCCACACCCTACCACACCACACCACAGCACGCCACACCCCACCACACCACACCACAGCACGCCACACCCCACCACACCACACCACAGCACGTCACACACCCACCACACCACACCACAGCACGCCACACCCCACCACACCACAGCACGCCACACCCCACCACACCACACCACACCACGCCACACCCCACACACCACACCACAGCACGCCACATCCCACCAACCACAGCATGCCACACCCCACCACACACCACACACCACAGCACGCCACCCCCACCACACCACAGCACGCCACACCCCACCACACCACACCACAGCACGCCACACCCCACCACACACCACAGCACGCCACACCACACCACAGCATGCCACACCACACCCACACCACAGCACACCACACAACACCACAGCACGCCACGCCACACCACACCACAGCATGCCACACCACACCACAGCACAGCACACCACACCACGCCACACCACAGCACGCCACACCATACCACAGCATGCCACACCACACCACAGCACGCCACACCACACCACACCACAGCACGCCACACCACACCACACCACATCACACCACACCACACCACAGCACACCACACCACGCCACACCACACCACACCACAGCACGCCACACACACCAAGCACACCACACCACAGCACGCCACACCACACCACAGCATGCCACACCACAGCTCGCCACACCACACCATGCCACAGCACGCCACACCACACCACACCACACCACACCACAGCACGCCACACCACAGCACAGCACGCCACACCCACACCACACAACAGCACGCCACACCCCACCACACCACACCACACCACACCACCCACACCACACCACACCACACAGCACGCCACACCACAGCTCACCACACCACACCACACCACAGCACGCCACACCTCACCACATCACACCACAGCACACCACACCACACCACAGCACGCCACACCACACCACAGCACACCACACCACACCACAGCATGCCACACCACACCACAGCACGCCACACCACACCACAGCATGCCACACCACACCACAACCACAGCATGCCACACCACACCACAGCACACCACACCACACCACAGCATGCCGCACCACACCACACCACAGCATGCCGCACCACAGCACACCACACCACAGCACGCCACACCACACCACAGCACGCCACACCACACCACAGCATGCCACACCACACCACACCACAGCACACCGCAGAATGCCACAGCACGCCACACCACACCACACCACACCACACCACACCACACCATGCCACGCCCCACACACCACACCACAGCACGCCACACCCCACCACACCACACCTCACCACACCACACCTCACCACACCATACCACACCACACCACAGCACGCCACACCCACCACACCACACCTCACCACACCACACCTCACCACACCATACCACACCACACCACAGCACACCACACCCCACCAAACCACACCACACCACACCACAGCACACCACACCTCAGCACACACCTCACCACACCACACCTCACCAGTCCACACCACGCAGGCACATGAGCGTGCTTATTAGGATGAGTTATCTATAAATGCATCTGTGTCTGCCCACACTGCCTCCCGCTGTCTGTCTTTGTCTGTATGTTTGTCTGTCTGTATGTTTCATGCCTGTTCTCCCCTCATCCCTCTTTCTCTGTTTCTCTCTTTCTCTCTCTCTCTCTCTTTCCTTCCTTCTCTCTCTCTTTTTCTCATCTTTCTGTCTTTCGCTCTTATTATGTTCATATGTTTATCTGTCTGTTTTATGCCTGCTCTCCATTCATCCCCTGTTCTCTGTCTTTTTCTGTTTATCCTCTCTCTCTGTCTCTCTCTCTCTCTCCATCTCTCTCTCTCTCCATCTCTCTCTCTCTCACTCTCTTTCTCTCTCTCGTGTCTCGCTTTCATCTCTCTCTCAGTCTCTGTCTGCCTGTCAAATTTAGGCCTCTTCTCCCCTTACCTATACTCTCTTGTCTTTTCTTCCTCCCCCCCCCCCCCCCTCTCTCTCTCTCTCTCTTCCATGACCTTAGAGTAAAATTTATAAAGCCAAAGTATGTTTCTGAACCTTGTAATTTTGGACTAAACTACTCCTGTCATCAAGAAATGAAAATGTTCTCTTAAGTCTTGCTTGGTACATTTATGAAGCACAAAAAAGGCTGCGTACTGTATGTTCTTAATATTATTGTATTGTGCATATATATATTTGCTGTTTCTTGACAATAGTTATGTGTATTGCAAGTATCACCCCTTCAGTATGGGGCCCAGGTCTTTATCTGAATAAATTTTCGTGTTTGCATTCACATCCCCCCCCCCCCCCCCCCCCCCTCTGTCTTCCCCTCTCTCTTATCTCCATTAAAAGATATTAAAAGATATTCCTGTATAGCAGCCTGTCAGGTCAGATCATGCTGTTACAAACGTTCAGCCCAGCTTGAGGGTCTGTTGGGAATGAGTCATCTTTCACACATGATTATGATCTTCACAAACTGTTAAACCATGCACCTGTCTCCCCCGTCCTTGGCTGTGTTTGATTTAAAATTATGTAGCTGAATAATGTAATGATACTTATAAGCGTGTATACACACACACACACACACACACACACACACACACACACACACACACACACACACACATACATATATGTGCATACTCACTCTCTCACACACACGCACGCACGCACGCACGCACGCAAGCATGCATACACGCACGCACGCAGGCACTCAAGAATGCCCACATCTGTAGCAGTGGAAGTGCAAGTCAATTGATGTCTGTAGACTTGACTAGCATTGTTGCCAAAACCAGTGCATGAGTGTGTGCTGGATGAAGTAGGTACAGGAGCTGTGAGCTTGCTGATCCTGGAGTCTGCAGCAGCAGCTGTTGCCACTCAGGTTAGGAGACCTTTTATCACATCCATCACAAGGTTTTAAGTCAGACTATGGTCTGTGGGACAGTCAAAACCAGTTTGAATTATTTGTTGGGAGACAAATAGAGATGGGTGCTGTAATGCTTGCAGAATTTGGGCCTGATAGGAAATGGGTGAAGCGGTAACGTGTCTGCACACAAGGTTGACACTGGGAAACAAAAAAGTAAACTGTAAACACAGATATCCTAACTTGCCAGACAATGTTGGGCTTGGAACCATAGAGTTTCCCGAGTCAAATGGGGGGTCTGATGTTAATCACTAGACCATTCACGTCTGAATAGTTCAAAATGTTTGCACTCTCTTTATCAAGTTGAGATTGTGTTGTGATTTCTTAGTTTTAACAAAATGGAAACATGACTGGTAATGCCCTTTGGAGGGGGCACTTGCTTCTGCTGGTGATTTCTTAGTTTTGACAAAATGGAAACATGACTGTTCATGCCCTTTGGAGGGGCACCTGCTTCTGCTGGCTCCACAACTGTGTTTAGTAGGAACAGAAGGTACGGTGCTCGAGTGTGTGGGATGTAGGGAGAGTCCTCAGGTAAGCATTAAGGGGTAACTTCCAGTGTGAGTCTGCTTGTGGCCTTTCTCTCATTTGTGATGGAAAGTGCAACTCTCCCATACTGGTCCATTGAATTCCTTCTCCCTGCCCCCCCCCCCTCCCCCCCACTCCCCCCCCCCTCCTCTGGCTGTGCAACTTCAGTCATCACTACACTGCAGTGCTCACTGCCTGCCAGATGATCCAAATGCAATCAGGAGTATGGTTGTTTTTTTTCCATTACTTTTGCAGAGAAGGTGGTTCTCTCTCTCTCTCTCTCTCTCTCTCTCTCTCTCTCTCTCTCTCTCTCTCTCTTTCTCTCTCTCTCTCTCTTCTCTCTCTCTCTCTCTCTCTCTCTCTCTCTCTCTCTCTCTCTCTCTCTCTCTCTCTCTCTCACACTCAGTGGCATTGAGTGATGTGACCAGTCAGGTGGCCTGCTGGTCTGGTCGATGTCCTCCTGGGCTGGTCAGACTGTGAGGTGGCTGGAAGGCGAAGGCCACAGGTCAGTGCCGTGCCGTTCATGCCAGGGACCTGGGGACAGGCACCCAGGTCTTCTGTAGAATCAACTGAACTGAACCTGAGTATTTTCTGTTAGTTCCCTGAGCTCCCCTAGAATTGTGTTCTCATTTGGTTTCTGAAATTTCAGGAAAGCATCACCTGGCATGATGTTACATAATACATAATAGGAATATAACACATCTGCATCATTGTCTCCACTTTAAATCAGAATACCTGGTTATGAGTGGTTTTGTAAACGGTAGGATTAGACGATCAGAGACGGTGCGAATCCGTTGAAGGAAAATACTTCAACTTTGTCAAATCAGCGGGTGGTTTGATGAGCTGCTTTAGCGCAGTTATCGTTCTTAACAGTGTAGTTCACATTTAGCATAAACAGTTGTCTTAGTTTCAACGTTTTCCAAGGGATTGGAAATGATTCATGAACTGAACATGCCGAGGATGTGTTTGTGTTACAGGCTCCTCATACCATGTGACTGAGCACAAAGCCAGTGGAGACATCTACGACTACTACATCAACGTGTGTGGGGAGCTGGGCATTCCGTGTGGGGCAGACGATTCCAGAACTCAGGCTGTCTGCCAAGTGAAGCGAGTTCCAGACACTGATGATGGGAAAAACAAGAGCAGAAAGCTGGGCAGTCCTCATCATAAGCTGCTGAGGTATGACTACCACGGGGCCTGTAAAATGGTAGTGGGCGGAGGGGGAAAGAGGAAACAGATATGGTTTGAATCATCGCTATCTGTCGATTGATCCGCAAGCAATTTTGCAAACCAGTCTCCAACATGGACCATCCTGCACTGTGACTCAGCAGCCAGTGTCAGGATCAGTCCCAGAGAACAGAGACAGCATGTGAAAGAGGTGGCCTGAAACAGGGCTACAGCACAGACTTTTGTCGGGGGGGCTGGAATCTTGCATATTCTCCACACTGTCGGAGGTAGAGTTTGGTTTCGCACGTTTGTTGAAGGCTTAGATCTGAGATCATGAAAGACACAGTGATAGCTTGCTGCAGAGCTCTTCTTTTTCGAGAATGAAGAGCGGGTCTGTTTGGTTCAGGATTGGAATCGTGTCAGTATGGCGTAGGCTTAATGTGATGTGACATACAGATTAAAAACCTCCACTGCACACAAAGTCGTGGATTTCGAATTTGATTTGATCCTGATGCACACGCTGCTTGAAAACAAATGGAGAGAGGTTTTTTTTCATTCTGACACACTGTTCTTATATAGCTGACAGTCCCAGCAAAAGAAATCAGTCCCTGGGACTTGTAACTCCTAAAAATTTTCAGTACTCTTGCAAATGGTGTTTTAATGCAATCGCAGGTTATCACTATCACTGCTGAACTGTCAAATAGATCAAGGCTTGCTGTTAGGGTTCAGCACAGATATCATAAATAAATGTTAGCGAACCTCCCAGAGAACGTGGACAAACGAGTTACAAGACAAAACACAACGCGTTTCGACCTCTTAGGTCTTCGTCAGGTGATATATAAACGAATAAAACAACGAAAAAGGAAACATAACAGATATCATGTTATATTTGGCATTTGTTTATAATTTCGAACAGCAAAATGGTCCACATTCCTATGCGTACTGTCTTCCACAGTGATGCATGCTTACACATGCATACATGCACACACATATGTACATAGATGCATGGTCACAGGTACATTGAAACACAGATAGGCGTGGACAGATACAGGCACACACACACACACACACACACACGCGCACACACACACACACACACACACACACACACACACACACACACACACACACAACTCTCTCTCTCTCTCTCTCTCTCTCTCTCTCTCTCTCTCTCTCTCAGACACTGCACAGACACACATACATGTGTACATGTACAAGGTTGAAACACAGACAGATGTGGACAGACACAGGCACACACACATGCACACCAAGACACACACACACATACATACACACACATGCAGACGTATACACATACACGCATACGCACGCGCGCGCACACACACACACACACACACACACACACACACACACACACACACACACACACACACAATACAACTCTCTCTCTGTCTCTCTCTCTGTGTCTTTCTCTCTCCTTCCTCAGACACGTGCAACCGCACAGACATACATGTGTACATGTACAAGGTTGTACTAAAGACTACAGCGAAGATGGTGACAACTAATCAGTGTAAAACGTTAGCAAAAAAGCAACAACAAAAAAGACAACGTCTACAATAATGGATTATACTATAGTGTGGAGGTCATTACAGATACAAGTGTCACATGCTCAAGTGCAAACATGCACTCAGGTGTGAACACCTGGTCCCTTTCTGTGGCTGAGAGTGTCCCACCAGCGTGGGGACACTTATTATACACAAGTGAGATGATAATGAAATGTGTTTTCTTTTTGTTGTTCTTTGTGTGTACATATCATGTCATACTGACTCTGCTTCCTCATTGAAATTCATCAAGGTGAGTGATTTTCTGTAAGTTGTTAGCAACTGGTGCTGTGCTATTAATAGTTATGAGCTGAACTGCGGACTTATGACAATATCTAATGTTTTTTTTCCATTGAACTTGATGATCCATGATTTTGTTTGCAGGATTGTTGTGCTGTGGTGATCAAGCAGATAGTTGTCTTTGGTGGATGATCTTTTCTTTGGACCGCTCACAGACTGTTAAATGATAGGCAGCCATTAACTGACTGTGCAATATATTGTGCCACACACAATGTTATTGAGGCAGTAGAGGTGCATGACTGAAATGAACTTTTAGGTTGACTGAATTTGGAGGACTTTTGAGTAGACCGTGGAATGAGTTTAAGCAATCTCCTTGTCTTTTTCACTCATAAAGATTGTTAACTTACGTATTTCCAGAGAACTGACAAAAAGGAATAATACTGCAGTCAAGATGTTCACTTACAATCTTAGGTTGGTGATATTGTGCCAGCTTAAAACAATTAGACCATCCGAAAATTCAGTACCAGTGGAGCTTTCAGACAATTTCTTCCATTTGTGTGAACCTGAACAATGCCTAAAGCATACTGAGTGAACCATTTTCCTTTGTGACCTTAGTGTTCAGATTACATTCACTCTGTAGTCATAAGTATTGCACAGTGAGGAACAAAGACAAAGAGGAAGATCTTCAGGATTGTATAACTAGATGATGATGCTCGTGACCCAAAAGTTCGGCCGATGAAGAACGGCCTTCAGCAGTAAGTCACTGTTATGTTGGTTTAATTTGTTGTGAAATGTCACTCTTCATTGACGATGCACGTAACTTGCGTTTTGTCTTCTCCCGCAGGTACTCCGATGGCGTGTTGACCCTGACCTACAAAAATGGAGAACCGTGTCACACTAAGTTTCGGAGAACGACCGTCATCAATTTCCAGTGCAACCAGACTGCAGGTAAATAAGATATACTATCCGACAAGGGAAAATTACCAAAATTTTGTGTGCACAACCGAGTTCTTGGCTGTATGCCAGTGTGATGGAATGTGAGTAATTAAGGTGGTTATACTTACGCATATTTGTGGGATTCTATCCAGAGTTGAGTTTGCTACGGGCTCAGCTAGGGAGAATGGAACTACAGGGTTCAGTTTCATCCACATAATGGATGCATCTCATCAGATTTCTTGACCAGCACTGCAGGTGTCTGTACCCCTCAGGCCTGGTTGATGTAAGGATAAATTATGAAAGAAAGCATTATAATACTTTGATGCAGTCTCAGACCAGAAGGGAAGTCCATGGCATCATCTTAATCTTCCTCATCTTCGTCAATCGTCATCTGATGAAAAGTCCCAAATTCCGTGGCTTTTCATAGCCTAGTTTCATGGTAAGTTTCGATGTTATCTCCACATCCATACTCTTGATGGGTTTGTATGAAAATGTCTGTGCATGTGAATTCATTTTGTTGTAAAGACATGGTGGCACCCTCAGAAAAGTAATGCTCATTATAAAGGTGAGAAAAAATAATTCTGTGAATTGATCTCAATACAGTGCATTCATTCAAAACTTAATCAAGTCGTCGTTGTCTGTCTCCCTACAAATGTGCAGGCCTTTGTCCAGTTTCTTTCCAACATGTGTAGTCAAACACCATAATCTCGTTTTGTCAGCCGTTTACAGATAGCTCTTCATCAGTTTGCCAATTTCCCATTTGGACGAAGGCTGTTTTGTCCCAAACGTTGAAAGTTGGCAACTCACCGAGAATTTAGCTCCACCAGATGTGCTTTATTGAAATGTGTCTGTAAAGTGTTTCACAAAAATAATATTTCTGCATGAAGGTCATGATGAAACACCTCTATAACTTTGTCATTTGTTGCTTTCCAAATCATTTTTTTGTTTGAAATTCAACTGGATACTACTGCTTTCTTTGCTCAACATACATTTGGTGTCTACCATTTAAAATGATGGGTCTGTTTGTTTGTTTTTGAAACAACGCAGTGAAATTCATTTTCACTCTTACTCCAGGCAACTTTGTTTCAAAAAGTTGCTGTATCACTGGTTCCAGTGTCAGGGCAGCTGAATTGTGTGTTTCTCATTTGAAGAATGATATCAGTCTGTTGGATTCCCATGTATGTGTCACAGTGTGTTCAGCCTCCCTACACACGTGTGCTTGTTCCGTTGGTTATGGTCCGTACATGCATGTACTGATCAAATATAGCTTAAAGGCTGGAGCCATAATTATTCATGTTAAACTGTGACCATGGTTAATTACCCTCATTCAAACATTTCTTTTCACATTTGTAAATTGAAATTCAGTTTAGATCATCCAGCCGTTAATCAATCTGTTACGACAGGCACCGGATCCCCAGTATTGCGAGAAGAAGTAAACTGCACATACGTCTTCGACTGGCAGACTCGTTATGCCTGTGAGAATCATCCTCTGGAAACGGCCTGTCATGTCGAGCATGATGGGAAGCTCTTCGACCTTTCAGACCTCACTTTGATGCAAGAGCGCAACTGGTTGGCGTTGTCGGACCAGAGGGGTGATGAGGGTTACCAGTATTACATCAACGTCTGTCATGATGTGCTTCAAGTGGGTGGTGCCACAGCCTGTCCTGCTGGTGCTGCCATCTGCAGGAAAGGTAATGAACATTGGGTTCCTGTGTACTTCTGTGTATGAGTGTGCTGAAGTGTGATGTATGTATGTGGTTTATGTTGTATGTTTGCTAAAAGTCATGACTCTGTGTGTGTTTTTTATGTGTGGTGTGTGTGTATATGTGTGTGTGTGTATTTGTGTGTTGTGTGTGTATATATGTGTGTGTGTATTTGTGTGTTGCGTATGTGTGTGTGCATGCGTGTGTGCGTGTGTGTGCAAGTGGATTCAAGTCAGCTGCAAGAGAACTATCTCTGCACATGACAAGTTTGCTTTTGGCTAAAGCTATAGCCTTCATGACAGCATCTGTTCATGTCAGTTTTGTTTCAGTGGGCGAGTAGATGACTGAGATGTTTCTTTTCTTTTGTGTGGATTTCTCTGGTTTCAGGTCTCAGATTATGGTTATCTTTAATTTTTTCAGAACAAAGTCTGATTCAATAGACCTTCATTTAACATGGTGTCAGCTGTGATATAGCTCGAGTTTAAATCAATATGAAGGGTTTGTGTGTGTGTGTGTGTGTGTGTGTGTGTGTGTGTGTGTGTGTGTTTTGTGCTTTATGATTGTCACAGGCTCTGACAAAAGTATCAGTCTGGGGTCTTTCACCAAAAGCTTGCAGTATGACGCTGCAACCCAGAAAATCTACATTAATTACACAGAATCTTCAAACAGTGACAATGAGGAATGCAGAGGCACTGTAAACAGTATCATCACCTTCATATGCAAACCAGGTTAGTGACATATTCTTGTGAATATGGCGGAATTGAACATGATGAAGAGGTGTACTCGGGTGGTTCAAGCACCATGTTTGGTAAAAATCAATATATGAGATGTTGTATTTGCTTTTTTTTTTTTACATGTTAAACTTTTCTTTGTCAGTATATCTTTGAAAAATTATCAGGAATGCCTACACATATTTATGCATGCGTACATGCATATATGCACACTTACACACATGCACGCACACGCACACACACACAACACACACACACACACACACACACACACACACACACACACACACACACACACATGTATACACACCCACACATGCCATGAATGCAAGCATACAACACACTATTATGTCACATCTCATGGCATTAACTAATATTGCGTTACATTTATACATTGTATACATCCAGGAGACGCTGCACTTATATAAATTAAAGGGAAAAATAAATCATGTGAGAAGATGGGAAGGAAAACGTTTAGACGTGAACATCAGCAGCACTAGGTTTATTTTACATGGTCTGGCATATGATGTCTTGTTAGAAATAATACATCAGCAATATTAAGATTTCATACTCACTATAAGCATAACAATATATTTGGGAAGGAAGCATAGAAAATTGATGTTTTACTCTAAAATGTTTTGGCTGTTCTTATATGAACAGTACCAGGTGCGACAGAGCTGCACGAGTCAGTTGTTCTGTAACAGGTGAAAAAAGAATAGATGGTACACTGATGTTGATTGGTTCATGACTCAGTCTACTGATCATTCTATCCAGGTGATTTAGAGAGCGGTCCAGCGCTGGTTCGCAAGTCTTCCGATGCATGTGTGTATCACTTTGAGTGGTACACTGCAGCCGCCTGTCCATGTCTCACCAGCAGGGCACTGACTGTCATGTGGTGGACACACAGGCAGGTCAGTAACTCTGTGTGTGTGTGTGTGTGTGTGTGCGTGTGTGTGTGTGTGTGTGTGTGTGTGTGTGTGTGTGTGTGTGTGCGTGAGTGTGTGTGTGCGTGTGTGTGTATTGTATGTGTGTGTGTGTATGTGTGTGTGTGTGTGAATTTGTTTGTGAATGTGTGTGGTGTGTGTGTGTGTGTGTGTGTGTGTGTGAGCATGTTTATGAATGTGTGTGTGTGGGCGTGTGCGTGAGCTCATGCTAGCGCATGCATGCATGTATCTGTGTGTGTGTGTGTTGCCTTGAGGATGAAGTGAGACAGTGTGAGGCTGGAGTGGATATAACGGGAGATCAGAGGGGAAGATAGACCATGGAGTGTGGAGGTTGGGGTGGGTTTGGGGTGAGAGTGGATGAGATTCTAGTCACTCAACCCATTTTCTTCCGAATGCTGTGTCTTGCCAGTATTTTATAAAAGAAAACCTTCATCGAGGCCAGGAGAAGCAAACAGTAGATAAACAAGAAAACATAATGTTAAGTCCCAAAGAGAAACAAGTAAAGCTACATGACTTCACACCAAGACTGTTTGTGGTGCCCATTCGCTCAGCACACATGCAGGAAAATTGGGAACCCCCCAAACCCATCCCCGAAAAGGAATTTTAGAGCATGCCCCTATTTCTCACTCTCAGCATGCGCATGCAGCTACAACAACTGAAGAAATGTGCACACACAAAGTAACATTTGTTCCAGACTGGATCGTGAATATTGTGACACTGAATCGGGATCAGAATGTTGCGGCATCAAAAAGATTAAATTCTAAAATCCTATAGCCTGATAGCCGCAATGGCAGTGAATCAAAGGTTCCCTGTGTCTTCTGTCCTACATGAAGTAAGACTAAATGCAGACCTCTGCTTGCTTTACTGTGACCTTTCCTGGACTGTATTAGATACCCATTTATTGCTGGGTGGACAGAAACCATACAGAGACCGCTGCACGAGTGGTTTGAACTCCGGATTGTCAGCTCTTCAGCTGAATGCTATAACCACTTGACTGAGGCCTCCCTGCATAAGAACAGGAAATATATTGCTTTAGTTGATGGCAATGGCTGGATGGATAGGTGGATAGTTAGTTGGGTATACCAATATTTCACAGCCCACAAACATTTCTGATTTGTCCATCTATGAGGCCATGTGGCCAGTCAAGCGGACAGTTCTTAAAAAAGAGATCAGTGTAAAAGATGTGTCCCTTACGTCAGGTACGAAACAGCTGTGAGAGTGGTAAAACAAAAGTGTGCCAAGTTTAAAGCACTACTGTGAAAGGACTAAGGACAGTTTTTTTCCAATTGGTGGAAGGGAGTGAAAAATAGTTTGTATCAACCACTCAGTCAAATATGATGTTTCAGTCAGAGAAGTAAGCCGTAAGGAGTGTTTCAAGTTGTTTAACTCCTGTACATGTTTGCAGTATCCTGATAGCAAGTCTGTGCTACATAGGATAAAAGCACCAGTTTGTCAGGTTATTATGAAACAAGTGTGCCAATAACAGACCTGTTTACTCCTATGATTTTGCCATAATTCTTACGGAAAAAAATCTAAACTGCGGGAATTACGCCCCCCCTAAAAAAAAATGACAAGAAAAAAAAATCAAGGAAAAAAAGTTGTTAAATGCGAAGTTTCGTCTGCTACCATTTTGGTTAAAAGCTGTAAAAAGACATTTCCCAGCGTGCCTTGCATCTTTTACCTTGTCAAAGATGGCGGTGAAGCCAGCTCTTCCAAATCTTCAAAAGTTGCGAAAGTATTACAATTATGAAGATTATGGGTTTTTTTCAAATTACAGGTTTTTGTCTGAGATATTACAGGTACAGGAATTTGGGGTAAACAGGTCTGCAATAACAGGCACAGAACAGTTGTATGGCCAGTCAGTTAATTCATTACTCATACAGTAGTTTTTGCCTCCCAGAATTCCATCAGGATTCTTGATCATTGGAAGGAACTCACGAATCCCTCATTCATGCTGGAGACAAGCTCAGAAATGGAAATGAGACTTATTTAGGCAATAATTTGTCCAGCGTAGCTCATTAGTTCTCAGACTGTTTTTTTTCTCCCTGTCTTTCTCTACAGGCTTCAGTTTTGATCTGAGCGGCCTCATGAAAAAGACCGGGGAAGGCTACAAAGTGTCTGACGGAGAGTACGACTACTACATCAACGTGTGTGGGGCGATAAGGGGAGACCACTGCCGGGATCCACCCCACGACAACGCTGCGGTGTGTCAGGTCAAGAAGGATGGATCAGGGTAAGTCCTTGAAAGTGTCAGGAGGGGGGGAGGGGGGGGGGGGGGGGAATCTTCTGGTTGGTCATCTGGACAGGTAATGAACAGGCAGTTTTTATCAGGATTAACTCCTTGTGGTAGTTTGAGATTCACGTTTTCCAGGTGAATTTATTTTGGTTTGTTTTGCAAGGCACGTAAGATCTGATAATGATTGAGACATTGTCAGCAGTCTGCTGTTAGCTGTCTTGTGTTTTCTCATACTTGCCAGCCCAAAGAAATACCTTAACCGCAACAGTATTTGAGATTTTTGCATTTTGCATGAATTTTTCGTAACATTCTGCGCATATTTTTATTTCTGAAATAATAATAATAATAATAATGAATACTTATATAGCGCCTATTCTCGGCTAGAGGCCAAGCTCTAAGCGCTTTACAATCAACACTCGTTTACACAACGGGCTGCCTACCTGGTAGTGCCGACTGAAGAGCTGCCAGCCGGCGCTTCATTCAGTCGTTTCCCATGTCATCCAGTCAGTATCGTTCAATATCGATCACATCATTTTCCTTACTTGCTTCATTCTTTCCATTTCTCACGCAGGGTGCATGCTATGTGTAACGTGTCATCCATACCATGATAATATTTTTGTGATGAATGTGTCTATTTCGGGTTTGTTAGGCGATACATTGCTTCAGATAACAAAAATGTTGTTTTAAATACCATAAGTCCAGGAAAGAAACACCATCGATCACGGGTGATCGAAATTCAAAGGAAAGAACTGAAGGGAGTTAAACCCACTTGGCATGGAATATTGCCATATTATCAGGAACAAATTTTGTTTTTATGAAATTGGGGAGTGTAGGGAGCTAACTTTGCTTCAATCCGAATATTGCCAAATTATCAGGAATTTTTTTTTTTTTTTCAAATTGGGAGAATAGGGAGCTAACTTTGCCTCAGTCCTTGGATTAGCCAGCAAGAGTGATTGCCCTTAGTGAGTTTACAGCATTGCGCCGTATTTATAACTAGTTCAGATCTGTCATTTCCATGCTGGAGCAACATGCCCCTCTCGGGCCTGTCTGTTGTTTCGACTTCACTTCTTGAAGTGGATTCCCATTGATACCTTTTCAAACTTGCTTCCCTCGGAGGGAGAGGTTGTCTTTTCTTTGGCTTCTCAAGAGGGATAATTCCGGAAATGACAGTCTATCGCTTCTTTGTGCTATTCTTCTTCTTTTCTTTTTTTAATTTTTTTTTTAAGCTAGTCCTCTTCCACATGCCTATCTTCCTTGGCAACAGAAAAAAAGTTTTAAAAAAAAGAAAGGTTTATTCCTTTTCTTTTTTTCCATTTGACACTAAGTCCCAGTTTCTTTCTTTTTTTTCTTTTGTTTTCCTGTTACTGACATTACAACTTAACTCCTTGAATTCTGACAGCGAATTTCAAGACCTTGAAAACCTTTGAAAATCAATCAAATATGGTTCTGTTGACCAAACCTCCTTGAAAACCTTTGAAAATCAAGCCATCGGCTCCAACAGATTTTAGTGTGGCAAAAAGAAATGGCAGTTTTATTTTTCTGCATTGAGGCTAATGAAAATTATTTAAAAACAAATTTTTACAAACATCGTCGTGATCCTGGATTGCCCTCGGCTATGTAACCAAGGGATGTAATTTGTAACTTCATCAATTTTGATGAACTTACAAATTATCTCCTTGGTTAAATAGCAGACATACAACAATGCACGCGACAGTGTTAGTAAAATACTTTTTTTTTTTTTACTAGTTGTTTGTTTTTTCTGCAACCAGTCTCTTACACACCATGCATAGTCAGTATGTTCTGTTACAAATGGACATATTATTTTTGCTTATTTTAGTGTTTTGGCTTTTAATACAAAGAGTCTTGGTTTGTTAATGTTCTAATGTGTGGTGTACTGGCACACTCAGTCTGATAAAAACTGAACAAAAAATGGCAGTTTGATATTTCTGTGTTCAGGTTGATAAAAAAAATTACTTAAAAAGAACTTTTTGGCGTCATATACTTTACCATGTCAGACCATAGCATTCCATGGCAGTTAGTTAGCTCTGCCAGGCCGAATTTTTGTGGCTAATGCACACCCACCCTACTTCCGGCAGGGAAGAAGAGCCGGTTGTAAACTTCCTGTTCCTCATTCAACCTCGGCCTCCTGCCTAACAAGGACAGGTTTTTTGCTCTGTCTCGCCTATACTTCTGTTTTGTAGAGATTGTTGTGTGCTTGCCTTCTTTACTTGTTCTGTTGTGGCTTACGTTAGACCATGGGTACCATTGCCGCGTGAGGCTTATGGATGGCATTTATTTCATTTTATTCACGCTCTACGGCGTGACGGCTCACGACTTCTCTTTCACTCCATTGTTCTCCATTCGGCCCTTACTCGCAGGGTGTTGGAACGCGTCACCCTTGTAGTAATGCGTCCCCACTCTCTCTTTATTCTCTTCCCCTTTACCTTCGATTTCCTTCGATCTCGGCGCTTTGTTTATCCACACTATCCATCTCGGTAATTCACTTCGACTATCAATCTTCGTCAGTCGCTCGAGCCGCTTCCAACCCCAGGTCTCGCACCGACTGTTCTTCTGCCCATGGACAACACTTTGGTGCCTTGTTATGTCAACAAAGGGGGGGGGGGGAGGGGGCTCGCTCCCTCAGCCTCTCCCTCGGAATAGAGGCCCTCCTCCACTGGTGCCACATGCGGGGAATCACCCTCTGCGCGAGACATAGCGGGGACCCACCTCCACACTGAAGGAACCCTCAGCAGGCTAACCCTCAGCCCAGTGGGAATGGTGTTCAGGCCCAGGGTCGCTCACCCTCCCTGGTCTGGCCTCATTACATACGCCTTCCCTCCATTCCCAATCATCCACAGGTGAGCCCTTTATCATGGGGAGACATGGTCTCCTGTGCTCAACTCTGTTCCTCCATCTGGCCTTCCAATTTTCAGATAGGCAGTTTCTATCTCACCTATCTTCTTCATTAGGCTCTCGGCTGGCTCCATTCGGGGCTACTGGGAACCCCGCGCCCCAGGCACTCCTCCCAGTCCTCTCTAGATGCCTCCAAGATGGGCAGATCGGCCTACGCCCAGGCGTATAAGGATCTCCCGTCTTATCTCCCCGGGCCCATGAGAGCAGGGCGCTGGCCACTTCCACAGCGATCCAGCGCTCTGTCCTCTTGCACACATCCTGGAGGCAGCCTACTGGCATCCGGAACATCCCTTCATAAGCTTTTATTTGAGGATGTCGCATGACCAGGGCTGATGGTTCTAGGGACTTCTTTTGCGGCTAACGCAGCCATATCTATTCTCTGCTAACTCCAAGAATCATTAGGGCACTAAGCCCTCCTCCAATTCCTTTGAATTCTGCTATGGTCTGACATGGTAAG
>CM031607.1:19844219-19942471 GCA_018398815.1 Conus ventricosus
GTGTATAGTGCTGAAGTGTGATGTTGATGTATGTGGTTTTATGTTGTATGTTTGCTAAAAGTCATGACTCTGTGTGTGTTTTTTATGTGTGGTGTTGTGTATATGTGTGTGTGTGTATTTGTGTGTTGTGTGTGTATATATGTGTGTGTGTATTTGTGTGTTGCGTATGTGTGTGTGCATGCGTGTGTGCGTGTGTGTGCAAGTGGATTCAAGTCAGCTGCAAGAGAACTATCTCTGCACATGACAAGTTTGCTTTTGGCTAAAGCTATAGCCTTCATGACAGCATCTGTTCATGTCAGTTTTGTTTCAGTGGGCGAGTAGATGACTGAGATGTTTCTTTTCTTTTGTGTGGATTTCTCTGGTTTCAGGTCTCAGATTATGGTTATCTTTAATTTTTTCAGAACAAAGTCTGATTCAATAGACCTTCATTTAACATGGTGTCAGCTGTGATATAGCTCGAGTTTAAATCAATATGAAGGGTTTGTGTGTGTGTGTGTGTGTGTGTGTGTGTGTGTGTGTGTGTGTGTTTTGTGCTTTATGATTGTCACAGGCTCTGACAAAAGTATCAGTCTGGGGTCTTTCACCAAAAGCTTGCAGTATGACGCTGCAACCCAGAAAATCTACATTAATTACACAGAATCTTCAAACAGTGACAATGAGGAATGCAGAGGCACTGTAAACAGTATCATCACCTTCATATGCAAACCAGGTTAGTGACATATTCTTGTGAATATGGCGGAATTGAACATGATGAAGAGGTGTACTCGGGTGGTTCAAGCACCATGTTTGGTAAAAATCAATATATGAGATGTTGTATTTGCTTTTTTTTTTTACATGTTAAACTTTTCTTTGTCAGTATATCTTTGAAAAATTATCAGGAATGCCTACACATATTTATGCATGCGTACATGCATATATGCACACTTACACACATGCACGCACACGCACACACACACACCACACACACACACACACACACACACACACACACACACACACACACACATGTATACACACCCACACATGCCATGAATGCAAGCATACAACACACTATTATGTCACATCTCATGGCATTAACTAATATTGCGTTACATTTATACATTGTATACATCCAGGAGACGCTGCACTTATATAAATTAAGGGAAAAATAAATCATGTGAGAAGATGGGAAGGAAAACGTTTAGACGTGAACATCAGCAGCACTAGGTTTATTTTACATGGTCTGGCATATGATGTCTTGTTAGAAATAATACATCAGCAATATTAAGATTTCATACTCACTATAAGCATAACAATATATTTGGGAAGGAAGCATAGAAAATTGATGTTTTACTCTAAAATGTTTTGGCTGTTCTTATATGAACAGTACCAGGTGCGACAGAGCTGCACGAGTCAGTTGTTCTGTAACAGGTGAAAAAGAATAGATGGTACACTGATGTTGATTGGTTCATGACTCAGTCTACTGATCATTCTATCCAGGTGATTTAGAGAGCGGTCCAGCGCTGGTTCGCAAGTCTTCCGATGCATGTGTGTATCACTTTGAGTGGTACACTGCAGCCGCCTGTCCCATGTCTCACCAGCAGGGCACTGACTGTCATGTGGTGGACACACAGGCAGGTCAGTAAACTCTGTGTGTGTGTGTGTGTGTGTGTGCGTGTGTGTGTGTGTGTGTGTGTGTGTGTGTGTGTGTGTGTGTGTGCGTGAGTGTGTGTGTGCGTGTGTGTGTATTGTATGTGTGTGTGTGTATGTGTGTGTGTGTGTGAATTTGTTTTGAATGTGTGTGTGTGTGTGTGTGTGTGTGGTGTGTGTGTGTGTGAGCATGTTTATGAATGTGTGTGTGTGGGCGTGTGCGTGAGCTCATGCTTAGCGCATGCATGCATGTATCTGTGTGTGTGTGTGTTGCCTTGAGGATGAAGTGAGACAGTGTGAGGCTGGAGTGGATATACGGAGATCAGAGGGGAAGATAGACCATGGAGTGTGGAGGTTGGGGTGGGTTTGGGGTGAGAGTGGATGAGATTCTAGTCACTCAACCCATTTTCTTCCGAATGCTGTGTCTTGCCAGTATTTTTATAAAGAAAACCTTCATCGAGGCCAGGAGAAGCAAACAGTAGATAAACAAGAAAACATAATGTTAAGTCCCAAGAGAAAACAAGTAAAGCTACATGACTTCACACCAAGACTGTTTGTGGTGCCCATTCGCTCAGCACACATGCAGGAAAATTGGGAACCCCCCCAAACCCATCCCCGAAAAGGAATTTTAGAGCATGCCCCTATTTCTCACTCTCAGCATGCGCATGCAGCTACAACAACTGAAGAAATGTGCACACACAAAGTAACATTTGTTCCAGACTGGATCGTGAATATTGTGACACTGAATCGGGATCAGAATGTTGCGGCATCAAAAGATTAAATTCTAAAATCCTATAGCTGATAGCCGCAATGGCAGTGAATCAAAGGTTCCCTGTGTCTTCTGTCCTACATGAAGTAAGACTAAATGCAGACCTCTGCTTGCTTTACTGTGACCTTTCCTGGACTGTATTAGATACCCATTTATTGCTGGGTGGACAGAAACCATACAGAGACCGCTGCACGAGTGGTTTGAACTCCGGATTGTCAGCTTTCAGCTGAATGCTATAACCACTTGACTGAGGCCTCCCTGCATAAGAACAGGAAATATATTGCTTTAGTTGATGGCAATGGCTGGATGGATAGGTGGATAGTTAGTTGGGTATACCAATATTTCACAGCCCACAAACATTTCTGATTTGTCCATCTATGAGGCCATGTGGCCAGTCAAGCGGACAGTTCTTAAAAAAGAGATCAGTGTAAAAGATGTGTCCCTTACGTCAGGTACGAAACAGCTGTGAGAGTGGTAAAACAAAAGTGTGCCAAGTTTTAAAGCACTACTGTGAAAGGACTAAGGACAGTTTTTTTCCAATTGGTGGAAGGGAGTGAAAAATAGTTTGTATCAACCACTCAGTCAAATATGATGTTTCAGTCAGAGAAGTAAGCCGTAAGGATGTGTTTCAAGTTGTTTAACTCCTGTACATGTTTGCAGTATCCTGATAGCAAGTCTGTGCTACATAGGATAAAAGCACCAGTTTGTCAGGTTATTATGAAACAAGTGTGCCAATAACAGACCTGTTTACTCCTATGATTTTGCCATAATTCTTACGGAAAAAAATCTAAACTGCGGAATTACGCCCCCCCTAAAAAAAAATGACAAGAAAAAAAAATCAAGGAAAAAAAGTTGTTAAATGCGAAGTTTCGTCTGCTACCATTTTGGTTAAAAAGCTGTAAAAAGACATTTCCCAGCGTGCCTTGCATCTTTTACCTTGTCAAAGATGGCGGTGAAGCCAGCTCTTCCAAATCTTCAAAAGTTGCGAAAGTATTACAATTATGAAGATTATGGGTTTTTTTCAATTACAGGTTTTTGTCTGAGATATTACAGGTACAGGAATTTGGGGTAAACAGGTCTGCAATAACAGGCACAGAACAGTTGTATGGCCAGTCAGTTAATTCATTACTCATACAGTAGTTTTTGCCTCCCAGAATTCCATCAGGATTCTTGATCATTGGAAGGAACTCACGAATCCCTCATTCATGCTGGAGACAAGCTCAGAAATGGAAATGAGACTTATTTAGGCAATAATTTGTCCAGCGTAGCTCATTAGTTCTCAGACTGTTTTTTTTCTCCCTGTCTTTCTCTACAGGCTTCAGTTTTGATCTGAGCGGCCTCATGAAAAAGACCGGGGAAGGCTACAAAGTGTCTGACGGAGAGTACGACTACTACATCAACGTGTGTGGGGCGATAAGGGGAGACCACTCCCGGGATCCACCCCACGACAACGCTGCGGTGTGTCAGGTCAAGAAGGATGGATCAGGGTAAGTCCTTGAAAGTGTCAGGAGGGGGGAGGGGGGGGGGGGGGGGGAATCTTCTGGTTGGTCATCTGGACAGGTAATGAACAGGCAGTTTTTTATCAGGATTAAACTCCTTGTGGTAGTTTGAGATTCACGTTTTCCAGGTGAATTTATTTTGGTTTTTTTGCAAGGCACGTAAGATCTGATAATGATTGAGACATTGTCAGCAGTCTGCTGTTAGCTGTCTTGTGTTTCTCTCATACTTGCCAGCCAAAGAAATACCTTAACCGCAACAGTATTTGAGATTTTTGCATTTTGCATGAATTTTCGTAACATTTCTGCGCATTATTTTTATTTCTGAAATAATAATAATAATAATAATGAATACTTATAGCGCCTATTCTCGGCTAGAGGCCAAGCTCTAAGCGCTTTACAATCAACACTCGTTTACACAACGGGCATGCCTACCTGGGTAGTGCCGACTGAAGAGCTGCCAGCCGGCGTTCATTCAGTCGTTTCCCATGTCATCCAGTCAGTATCGTTCAATATCGATCACTCATTTTCCTTACTTGCTTCATTCTTTCCATTTCTCACGCAGGGTGCATGCTATGTGTAACGTGTCATCCATACCATGATAATATTTTTGTGATGAATGTGTCTTTTCGGGTTTGTTAGGCGATACATTGCTTCAGATAACAAAAATGTTGTTTTAAATACCATAAGTCCAGGAAGAAAACCATCGATCACGGGTGATCGAAATTAAAAGGGGAAAGAACTGAAGGGATTAAACCCACTTGGCATGGATATTGCCATATTATCAGGAACAAATTTTTGTTTTTATGAAATTGGGGAGTGTAGGGAGCTAACTTTGCTTCAATCCGAATATTGCCAAATTATCAGGAATTTTTTTTTTTTTTTCAAATTGGGAGAATAGGGAGCTAACTTTGCCTCAGTCCTTGGATTAGCCAGCAAGAGTGATTGCCCTTAGTGAGTTTACAGCATTGCGCCGTATTTAAACTAGTTCAGATCTGTCATTTTCCTGTGGAGCAACATGCCCCTCTCGGGCTGTTGTTGGTTTCGACTTCACTTCTTGAAGTGGGTTCCCATTGAAAACCTTTTCAAACTTGCTTCCCCTGGGAGGGAGAGGTTGTCTTTTCTTTGGCTTCTCAAGAGGATAATTCCCGGAAATGACAGTCTATCGCTTCCTTTGTGCTATTCTTTTTTCTTTTCTTTTTTTAATTTTTTTTTAAGCTAGTCCTCTTCCACATGCCTATCTTCCTTGGCAACAGAAAAAAAGTTTTAAAAAAAAAGAAAGTTTATTCCTTTTCTTTTTCCATTTGACACTAAGTCCCAGTTTCTTTCTTTTTTTTCTTTTGTTTTCCTGTTACTGACATTACAACTTAACTCCTTGAATTCTGACAGCGAATTTCAAGACCTTGAAAACCTTTGAAAATCAATCAAATATGGTTCTGTTGACCAAACCTCCTTGAAAACCTTTGAAAATCAGCCATCGGCTCCAACAGATTTTAGTGTGGCAAAAGAAAATGGCAGTTTATTTTTCTGCATTGAGGCTAATGAAAAATTATTTAAAAACAAATTTTTACAAACATCGTCGTGATCCTGGATTGCCCTCGGCTATGTAACCAAGGGATGTAATTTGTAACTTCATCAATTTTGATGAACTTACAAATTAATCTCCCTTGGTTAAATAGCAGACATACAACAATGCACGCGACAGTGTTAGTAAAATACTTTTTTTTTTTTTACTAGTTGTTTGTTTTTTCTGCAACCAGTCTCTTACACACCATGCATAGTCAGTATGTTCTGTTACAAATGGACATATTATTTTTGCTTATTTTAGTGTTTTGGCTTTTAATACAAAGAGTCTTGGTTTTTAATGTTCTAATGTGTGGTGTACTGGCACACTCAGTCTGATAAAAACTGAACAAAAAATGGCAGTTTGATATTTCTGTGTTCAGGTTGATAAAAAAATTACTTAAAAAGAACTTTTTGGCGTCATATACTTTACCATGTCAGACCATAGCATTCCATGGCAGTTAGTTAGCTCTGCCAGGCCGAATTTTTGTGGCTAATGCACACCCACCCTACTTCCGGCAGGGAAGAAGCCGGTGTAAACTTCCTGTTCCTCATTCAACCTCGGCCTCCTGCCTAACAAGGACAGGTTTTTTGCTCTGTCTCGCCTATACTTCTGTTTTTGTAGAGATTGCTTGTGTGCTTGCCTTCTTACTTGTTCTGTTGTGGCTTACGTTAGACCATGGGTACCATTGCCGCGTGAGGCTTATGGATGGCATTTTATTTCATTTTATTCACGCTCTACGGCGTGACGGCTCACGACTTCTCTTCACTCCATTGTTCTCCATTCGGCCCTTACTCGCAGGGTGTTGGAACGCGTCACCCTTGTAGTAATGCGTCCCCCACTCTCTCTTTATTCTCTTCCCCTTTACCTTCGATTTCCTTCGATCTCGGCGCTTTGTTTATCCACACTATCCATCTCGGTAATTCACTTCGACTATCAATCTTCGTCAGTCGCTCGAGCCGCTTCCAACCCCAGGTCTCGCACCGACTTGTTCTTCTGCCCATGGACAACACTTTGGTGCCTTGTTATGTCAACAAAGGGGGGGGGGGGAGGGGGCTCGCTCCCTCAGCCTCTCCCTCGGAATAGAGGCCCTCCTCCACTGGTGCCACATGCGGGGAATCACCCTCTGCGCGAGACATAGCGGGGACCCACCTCCACACTGAAGGAACCCTCAGCAGGCTAACCCTCAGCCCAGTGGGGAATGGTGTTCAGGCCCAGGGTCGCTCACCCTCCCTGGTCTGGCCTCATTACATACGCCTTCCCTCCATTCCCAATCATCCACAGGTGAGCCCTTTATCATGGGTAGACATGGTCTCCTGTGCTCAACTCTGTTCTCCATCTGGCCTTTCCCAATTTTCAGATAGGCAGTTTCTATCTCACCTATCTTCTTCATTAGGCTCTCGGCTGGCTCCATTCGGGGCTACTGGGAACCCCGCGCCCCAGGCACTCCTCCAGTCCTCTCTAGATGCCTCCAAGATGGGCAGATCGGCCTACGCCCAGGCGTATAAGGATCTCCCCGTCTTATCTCCCCGGGCCCATGAGAGCAGGGCGCTGGCCACTTCCACAGCGATCCAGCGCTCTGTCCTCTTGCACCACATCCTGGAGGCAGCCTACTGGCATCCGGAACATCCCTTCATAAGCTTTTATTTGAGGGATGTCCGCATGACCAGGGCTGATGGTTCTAGGGACTTCTTTTGGGCTAACGCAGCCATATCTATTCCTCTGCTAACTCCAAGAATCATTAGGGCACTAAGCCCTCCTCCAATTCCTTTGAATTCTGCTATGGTCTGACATGGTAAAGTATATGACGCCAAAATGGGGAGTTTGTATTATACTCCCTGTTTGGCTAGTATACTTACCATGTCAGACTCTAATGCCCGCCCTACTTTCCCCGCTAGCGCTATGGTTCTCGGGGTTACCTTGGGCATAGGCCTCGTTGAATGAGGACAGGATGTTTACACCGGCTTCTTCCCTGCCGGAAGTAGGGTGGGCATCATGTGATGGTCTTATTACTGCATTAGCCACAAAAATTCGGCCTGGCAGAGCTGACTAACTGCCGTGGAATGCTATGATCTGACATGGTAAGTATACTAGCCAAACAGGAGTGTAATACAAACTCCCCATTTTTTGTTGTTTCCTTTGTACCAAAAAATTTGTTTTTAAATATTTTTTTCATCAACCTGAACACAGAAAAATCAAACTGCCATTTCTTTTTTTTAAAAAGCACTCCTTGAAAACTCCTTGAATTTTGTTCTTGGGAGTCTGTAGGAACGCTGTTCATGTCTGTTGTATCTTTCATAGTTGGAAGAGCACTGGCGTGCATCTATTATTGTTACAGTTGTAATATGGGGAGTTTGTGTTATACTCCCTGTTTGGCTAATATACTTACCATGTCAGACCATAGCATTCAACGGCAGTTAGCCAGCTCTGTCAGGCCGAATTTTATCCGTGGCCAATGCAGTCATAAGACAGCCCACGTGACGTCACCCCACTTCCGCCTCCGGAAGAAGCCGGTGTCAACTTCTCTACCTCATTCAGCGAGGCGTGTGTGCAAGGTAACCCCGAGAACCTTTGCGCTAGAGGGGAAGGTAGGGAGGGCATTAGAGTCTGACATGGTAAGTATATTAGCCAAACAGGGAGTATAACACAAACTCCCCATTTTGGCGTCATATACTGTACCATGTCAGACCATAGCAGAATTTAAAGGAATCGGAGGGAGGGCGAGCGCCCTAGTGGTTCTCGGGTTGGCCGTTATGGCTGCATTGGCCGCCACAAAGGAGATCCCTTTAGAACCGTCAGCCCTGGTCATGCGGATATCCCTCAAGTAGAAGTTAATGAAGGGATTTTCCGAACGCCAGTAGGCTGCCTCCAGGAGATGGCGCACGGGGACAGAGTACTGGAGCGCCGTGGAAGTGGCCAGTGCTCTGACCTCGTGGGCCCTGGGTGATTGGGCGGGGAGATCCTTGTGCGCCTGAGTGTAGGCCGATCTCACCGTCTTGGAGAGCCACCTAGAGATAGATCCCGCCGAGATGTCTCTAGTATTGTTGCGGTTGAGAGAGATAAGGAGTCGCCTCTGGGAGGTGCGCCTGGGGCGAGTGCGCTCCCAGTAGCATCTGAGACACCTAGCAGGGCAAAGGTTAATGTGTCCCGATTTCTCTCCCTTTCCCAAGATATCCGTCAGGGAGCGGATGACGAGGGAGGGAGAGGGGGTGCCCCGGTTCCTGATTTTTAGCTAAGAACTCTGGAAGGAACTTGAGGGAAACAGAGCCGTCCCTGTGGAAGGCGATATCTCTGGGATCACCGCTGAGGGCGTGGATCTCACTCGTCTTCTGGCAGAGGCCAGGGCAAGGAGAAAGGTGGTCTTAAAAGAGAGAAGGTCAAAGGGAATCGATGTAATGGGTTCAAAGAGGGGTTTTCTGAGGGCGTCGAGGACGATGAAAAGGTCCCAAAGAGGGGTGCGCCTAGGGGACTGGGCTTCCGTAGAGCAACTCCTCTAGAGACCTCTCTGAGCAGGAAGTCATTGTGAAAAGAAGGGCCGCCCAGTTGGCGAATGGTGGTACAGATAGCCGATCTGTAGCCCCGGATGGAGCTAGCTGACAGCTTAAGCGAGGAAGATAGGTGTGAGAGGAAATTGCCTATCTGGATGTTGGAGGGGCAGTCCTGGGGAACCGAGTTATCTGAGCACCAGGCTACCCATTTCTCCCACCGGTAATTGTAGAGGGACTCGGTGCGGCTCTGCGAGATGCCGAGGCTAAGTCCCTCAATCCCTGAGAGGCCCCTGCCCCGGCTAGTGTGTCCAGGACGGACTGGGGCCTGTCCGCGTGGGGAGTGGATGAAGATGTTCGCAGTTGGGCTGGCATAGCAGCCACGGGTGTAGGCGAAGCATCTTGGGATTGGAGTGAGGGAGACCCGAACGGGGTTGTCTCAACATGTCCCACCGAGGGCAGACCCGTAGAGGTGGAACGTGAGAGAGGGACTTGAGGTCTGGGAACCAAGACTGGGTCGGCCACCACGGGTTATGAGGATCAGCCTGGGTTTCTCCACCCTCGCTTTCCTGATCACCTTGTGTAGGATGGGAAAGGGCGGAAAGGCGTACGCCAGTAGGCCCGTCCGGGGGAGAGAGAGCGCATCGACTGCGTAAGCCTGAGGGTCCGGGACGGGGGAGACGTACAGGGGCAGGCGGTGGTTGAACCTGGTGGCAAACAGGTCTATCATGGGAACAAACCAATGTTCCCACACCACAGACAGGGTTAGTCTGTTGAGGGTCCACTCCGGTGGAGTAGAGACTTCGACCGGCTGAGGGAATCCGCCAGGATGTTGCGGGTTCCTGCTATGTGTCTCGCGCGGAGGTGATCCCCCGCGCGTGACACCAGTTGAAGGAGGGCCTCGTTCTGAGGAGAGGCTGATGGAGCGTGCCCCCCCCCCCCCCCCCCCCCCCCCCCCCCCCCCTTTGTTGACATAACAAGCTACCGACGTGTTGTCCGTGAGAAGGAGAACATGTCGGTGTGCGACCTTGTGCTGGAAGTGGAGAAGGGCTAGCCTGACCGCTTCCAGCTCCAAGATGTTGATGTGAAGGCGGGCAGTCTGTGAGTCCCACTCCCCTGAGGTATGACCGTCCTCCAAGTGGGCCCCCCAGCCCAGGTTTGAGGCGTCTGTGTACAGTTCCAGGGGTTGGGTTGGGAGGGCGATGGGGACCCCGGTTGAGAGAGTGCCCGGAGTGAGCCACTCCTCTATCGCCGAAAGAAACCAGTGACCGAGGGAATGACCTGGTCCCAGCGGTCGGAGGTCTGCGACCAACGTCGACGGAACTCCCTCTGAAGTTGGCGTTTGGGGACTCGCCCCAGGGGAATGAGGGGAGACAGGGACTCCATCATTCCTATGAGGGAGGACAGGTTTCTGGCCGAGGTGTGGGGTGCCTGTGATAGGCAGGAGATGAGGTCCAGTATACGTGTGGACCTCTCCGGGGTCGGGGAGACTATCATGGAGATAGTATCGAAACTCATCCCCAGGAAGGCGAACCTCTGGCTGGGAGTGAGTTCGCACTTCTTGGGGTTGGTGACAAACCCCAGTGTGGAGCAAAGACTCAGGAGGCGGGTGGTGTGGGCTTGGCACTGGGCCCTGGAGGAGGCCAAGACGAGCCAGTTGTCCAGGTAGACTAGGAGGCGGATGTCCTCCTGCCTGGCTAGGGAAGCCATCTCCTTGACAACCTTCGTGAAGAGGAAGGGTCCCAGTGAGAGGCGAATGGAGGGCCCTGAACTGGAACACTGGGCCCTGCCAGACGAACCGTAGGAATCGTCTGTGGGCCGGGTGAATCAGGATCTGAAAGTACGCGTCTTTCAGGTCTATGGAAGTGGCCCAGTCGAGATGATGGATAGAGTCCCGGATCTGGGGTGGGGGTGTCCATCTTGAATTTGACGGGCCTGAGGAACTTGTTGAGGGGGGATAGGTCTAGGATGGGCCTCCATCCTCCTGAGGGTTTTGGAATCACGAATAGGTGAGAGTAGAAGCCGGGGTTGGGGTGGGACACCTCTGTGATGGCGCCTTTTAGGAGGAGCTCTTGGACCTCCACGTGGAGCGCCTCTGCTTGAGCGGGGGGAGGGTTGGGCGAAGGAGGGGGAGTGTGCATGAGGGGGGGTCGCTCGTGGATCCAAGGGAGACGATACCCCTCCCGTAGCACCGCCACTACCCAGGGGCTGAGGCCCATACGTCTCCACCGGGGGGCGTGCCTGGAGAGGCTGCCCGCCAGGGGGGGCGGGGACGTGGGTAGAGGAGAGGGCGAACGGGCGTTGGGGGTGGTGCCCGCCCGATCGGAGTCTCCCTCGGGTTGCGGCCCCAGTCATCTCCGGGGGCGAGACTGTTGGCCGAACCGAAAATTTCGCAGCTGTGCTTTGGGTTTGGGCCTGAGGGGAAGATTGGGACGCTTAGCGGGCCGTGCGGTGTTGGAAGGCGATTGCCTGGGGTAGGGTTTGGGCCTGGGGAAGGACCTATGGGTGGGTCTATCAGGGCGTGGCAGTGGCCTGGGCGCAAAGGATGCCGCCTGCTTGCGTTCCTCGACTGCTTGTGTTATCACGTCAGTCGAGTATTCGCCGAACAGCGAGTGGTCCTGGCCCGGGACACACCGCAGGGCTGCCTTAAGCGCCGGGGAGAGAGAGGTCCGTGCCAGCACGGCATCTCTGGCCACCAACAAACAGTTGAAGTGGCTCGTAGCTGCGCTGTCCGCCGCAGCCGAAAGATGATGCGAAATCCTGTTGACCAGGTGTCGCATAAAGGGGTCGCTAAACAAGCGAGAATCATTCCCTGGTACGCCTCGGAGTCCAGGTCCGAAGGCCCAGGGGCGGCACCATCGTCCCCCGGCCATAGAGCCTCCAGTTGCTGTAGGAGCATACCTAAGTAGGTATGTCCCCGCCGTGGTGTGGAGGATGCCCATCCTGGCTGTTCGGTCCCATTCCTTTAAATTCTTAAAAGAGATGGTGCCCGACGTAGGGGGGGGCAGGTGGGGGATCAACCGACGGTCGGACTGTGAAATGCCCATCTCCCTGGTAACCGGGTTGTCGGTGAACAGGGAGGCGACCGAGGGTTCTTGCGGTCCCCAAGGAGGGTACCGATTTGGGGTGCATTAGGTGCTGAGAGGGGTCCCTGTCCTGGAGGGGGAACGGCCTGCGCACCCATGGCGCGAGTAGCCGGTCCTTCCCAGAGTGAGGTGAGTGACAGGGGGGCGACGATCCTTGGTTTGGACCGCTGGGCCGGGGGGGGCCCGGTGAAGAGGGAGAGGGAGAGGACTTCGTCGGCGGGTGCGGCCTCCCTCCTAACGAGGTCTGGGCGCCACCGTTCCACCGTGCGGACATCATACAGTGAGGTGGAGGCTAGGTCCTCCTCATCGTCCGCCTCAGGGAGGTAAAGGTCCTGGCAGGGTTCGGAGCACCCCTCGTCGGGAGGACCGTCAAGGGGTACTTGCGGCGTCTCCCAGGTGGCTCTATGATCGGGGGACGGGACCTCATCCTGCCGATCGGACAGCGCCCGAGGAGGGGGACCAAGGTCGACCCAGGCAAGCGTTGCCGGGTGCCACATGCGACCATACAGTTGGTCGTGCTGGGTGTTGGCGTTTAGCCACTGGTCTCTCTCGGGGGCATAGAGCCACCGGTCCCGGGGAGGAAAACGGGCTGTGGCGGTCCTTGGGTGTCGGCAGAAGTTCCCCGGGGACCGGGTAACCTGAGCCACCATTGTGGGGGTAACGAGAGGCAGTGGCCTGTCCTCCCAGCACAGGTCCGTGCACTGCGCCTTGCACGTCCTTGGTGGGGGCCTGTGAGGGCCGATCTGCTACGGAGGAGGATGCGGAAGCCGAGCCTCCAACCCGCGAACGTGCGGATTGGTCAGGATGCGGTCCCGTGTCCCCCCCCCCCCCCCCCCCCCCCGGGATAGGTCAGGTTTACCCGCGGTCCCGGTGGTAGATCCTCCCCCCGGAGGAGCGGGACCGTGGACGCTGCCCAAACGAAGACCCGAAAAGGTCTGATCCCAACGTCCGATACCCTAGGGGAGAAGGTGATGGTCGATTGGGGTGGGTCGACCTTCCTTGTGGGAACCCACGACCGCGCTGATGGCGCGATGTGACCGCACGCCCAGAATTATGGACACCACGAGGTCGTGCGTCGGGGTGACCATAACCCTGCGTCCGGAGTCTAAGCGCTCCTCGGGCTCAGGTGTTGGCTGCACCTGTGCCGGTGGGGCAGAGCGCTGTGAGTGCACGTGTCGATTTCGGGGGAAAAATGGACCTGTGACTCACCAAGGCGAGTGACGGATGGCGATTCCATTTCCAGACCCGTCACCCGTGCTGGTCCGCGGCTCGGCATGATTCCCCAGGGACCGAGGTTCGCGCGACTCAGCATGATAGAGAGAGGTCTCTGAACGCGTCCGGGGGCAAGAGGGCAAGCTGGCCGATGGAGAGGAGGGGGGTGAGGGCGAATTCCGTTGTTTATTCTTAGCTCGGGAGGGCCCCTTGAGGGGCGCCTTGCCCTTATACTTCTTGGATATACCTCTCTTTCCCGGCCGGTCAAAAGAAAGGCATTTAGAAATGGTGGCCGCTTGCCCATCCGCCTTCGGACGCCGCGATCGTGCGTCCGTCGTCGGGTAGAAGAGGAAAGGTCACGCGTCCCCTCCGCGGAGCAGTCATCTCTATCTACCCGAACCGAACGTTCATCAATGTGAACGATTGCTCGGAGACGGAATCGACCCGCCGGTTCTCCGGGAAACTGAGCGAACTCCGAGCAGTGGAGTGGCTCGACCCGGCGGTGTCCTTCACCATGTTGGGCACAGGTGGCAGGCAAACCCGGAACACACGACCGCAAAGAGGAGACAAGGTGGTCGATCGAGAAAGTAATTAATCTCAATCGCTCGTGTGGTGTCGTGCAAGACCTGAGAGATCGACCGAAATCTCAAGGACCCGTACACGCCACCGATCGAGAAAATCACGCACACTTAAAGAACCCCGTTCTAAGTGAGATGGATAATGGTCTTTCTTGCGCACAAACCCTAATGAGGAGTCTTGCGACAAAGGGTGACAAACCCGAGGCTCGGAAATGGTGGGGAAACCGACCGGCGAGAAAAGAAGATGGCCGCCGACGACCGGCGAGGAAGTGGCAGTAGAACAAAGGACGACCGGCGAGCAAATCGCGAGATAACCAGGAGCGTGTAGCCCGATAAAGAAGGAGGAATGCGACAGTAGGATGCGACCGTAAAACCCGAGACGGGGTAGGGTGCGATCCGAAAAAAATTTGATAGAAGTGAACCACGTGGCGATGATAAAACACGCACAAGTGTAGCGACGATCGAACGACCCGACGATCGTGAACGCTAAGTCGCGAGAGTATGGGAAAGTGGTAAATCTAGTAATTGCGCTCCCACCAAGAGCCTCACGCAGCAAGAATACTCAGGGTTTAGCGCAAGGCACAACTGAATCAAGTATAGAAACAAAGACACCAGCAATCTTAACACAAAGGCAAGTATAGGCGAGACAGAGCACAAGACTTATCTTGCTTTGACGGCAGGCCGAAGGTGAATGGGGTAGAAGAAGTTGACACCGGCTTCTTCCGGAGGCGGAAGTGGGGTGACGTCACGTGACTGTCTTATGACTGCATTGGCCATGGATAAAATTCGGCCAGACAGAGCTGGCTAACTGCCGTTGAATGCTATGGTCTGACATGGTACAGTATATGACGCCAAAGTTTTTGTTAATTCCGAGTGCTTACAGACTTGTGGATTTTTGGTTAATCCGTTAGGTGTGGATATTTATCTTCTTTAAAATGAAAAAAAAGTGTTTCTGGGGATTGTTTAGTTTATTATGTGTATGTCCTCTGTGGTGTGTCAAAACCAGTTGAAAGATTTCCCAGCAGTAAACGTGAAGTGGTTTCATACCTCATGTTGAATATTGAGTGATTCTCAGTTGCAGTATATGACATCTCTGTTTGTATAAGCTGTGTAATCCTGGGTGAAGAACACTTTCCAGTCTGTCTAGCTATCTCTCTCTCTCTCTGTCTCTGTCTCTCGCTTTCTCTCACTCTCTGTCTCTCTATCTGCTTGTCTGTCATCCTGTGTGTCTGACTTGTCTGTTTCGTCTATTTCTCTCTTTTACTGTCCCCTCCCCTAGTATGTTAGTTGCTATTTGTTTTGGACAGATAACTATGACAACAAAGATATTGCCGTAAGCTGCATACTTTGTTTCGTCTCAGCATGCATTGCATATTTTCTGTTTGGGAACAGATTTGTGTGGTGGGGTGGGTTGGCGAGTATTTTGATTCGCATTAGGGTGACGTCTGTCTAACCATTTCCCTTGTAGGGAGTTCAAGACGGGCCGGCCCAGTCAGACTCTGGAATACTTCAACGGCGTCCTGAACTTGACCTACACAGATGGGGAAACCGTACCATGATGCTCAGAACACCCTCGCAAAACCCAGATCGCTTTCGTCTGTGACATGGAGGCAGGTGCTGGACACCCTGAGTTTCTGGTGGAAAAAGATCAGATCTACAGCTTCAAGTGGTGACTGCCTATGCCTGTCCCGCAGCGCCCATTGAGTGTGTGGCTCAGGATGAGGACGGGAAACAGTATGATTTGTCCAGGTAGGTGTTTGTGTGTGCGTGTGTGTGTGTGTGTGCGTGTGTGTGTGTGTGTGTGTGTGTGTGTGTATAGGGGAGGAGGGGTGTGTATGGACATGTGCGTGTGTGTGTTTGAGAGAGACAGACAGACAGACAGACAGACAGATTGATGTTTTCCTATTTCTATAAGACTCAAATCGAGTGGTAACAGCTACACCTAAGCCTTTATATATACAGTTGAAGAGAAAGCATGGATACAAATAAATGTACACAAGTGTGCACATGTTTGCATGCACACACCAACATCCCCCCAAAACCTTGCATGTAGGAGTGCTTGCATGATGGCATGTGTATGCACATGCATTTATTTGTGTAGGTGTACTTGTACATGTTTCTTTATTAAACGGAGGCACACACACATATAGGGTCACCTTTCCCCAAATTTGGTGATTCCAGTAAAAATGAGAGAAAACACACACAAACACACACACACACACACACACACACACACACACACACGCTCCAGTGAAAAAATTAAAATCACGGGAAAGAAAGAAAAGCTAAGAACTGCGCCGAACAACCTTTACTTGGATCTTCTAAGAGATGCCATCTCCCGCTGACTGACCAAACATTCATACATATAAACATATGTGATCATGTCTCAAGTCAGGTTCCCAGGTCCAAATTCTGTAAGGGCTGTTTTAACCTGTGTCAAAGTAGCACTTGAAGCATAACATCCCATGCATGTGGTTGGTGTCCTGACGATCTTCTGTCAAGAGAAGTTAGGGTTACTGTAATAGTCGGTCAGAGCTCTCAAGGATCTTCGGACCATTCCTGCCAACCCTCCCAGCATTTTCAGGAACTTCCATACTTGGCTTATCTTTTCAGCAATCGTAGATTTCTTTTTTTGAAAAATCCATTTTTTTTTTTCAGTCTTTATAAGATATGGGGCTTAGGGGTAATGGGAGTAATGTTTGGAAAGGACTGACGAAACATTGCTGGTATCTGTAAGTGTGGTCAACAGTGTGTGGCAAATGCTTGTTTCTTTGTGAATCCTATATGAATAGGTGAATATAGTTGAGAATTAGAATTGCTTTTGTTATTAGCAGAACTTAAGTCTGGAGTACCTGCTTCTCGAAGTTTGACTCAAGATGGTTTCCAGCAGTGTTACAGCTGTCTGTCCTTAGCATCTTGTGTAGAGGTGTGAAGGTCAGTCTAGATGTTGGCATAATGAAATCGTTTTTTTTTTTTTTTTCTCCCTCTTCAGCTTATCCAAGGCAGCCGCAGGAGAAAATTGGGTAGTGCTAGACGATAGTGACACATCAAACCGGCGCAAGTTCTACATCAACGTGTGCCGCCCCTTGGCTCCGATTCCTGGCCTGACATCAGCGGGTACTTGTGACTTGACTGCTGCTGTCTGTGAGACGACATTGAAGGGAGAGCAGGTATAGTAGTGATAGGTTGTGTGTGTGTGTGTGCGAGTGTGTGTGTGTGTGTGTATGTGATGAGTGAGAGAGAGACTTTCTGTCACTGCATATTTGTTTTTGATATAGAGTTTGGCTTTAATTATTTTGTTGCATGTACACACACACACACACACACACACACACACACACACACACACACACACACACACACACACATTCACTTGAACACCACTCTTATACACAGACTCACAGAACAAACACACATGCATGCACACACACGCATGCATGCACATGCACACATACACATATGCCGCGCGTGCACACACACACACACACACACACACACACACACACACATTAGGCTTTTCTGTACTACCACTACATTTTACCAGCTCCATCAAAACATTTTGCAGCGCAACACAGTCAGGACTAGCACAGACAACACAACAACAGGACAGCTGTACTCTACTCATAGAATTAAACGGTGCGAAGACAGGACAAGAGGGTTTTGGATCAAAGTTTGTGATGCATTCCATGTCATGTGCCACTCACAGTGAAACATATTCTTTAAGAGTGTTTGGACTTGCATGATGTGAGACATAAAGACTTTACAGCAGACCTCATGAAAGCCTTGGTCAGAGATGCCCCTCCTGATCTGATCTTTGAATTTCAGAAAGAGATTATTATACATTTTCATCTGATCTAAGATAACAAAAATTTCGGGTGTGCTTTTGGAAGGTATCTTTTAAAGGGTTGTGTGGATGGAGGTTTTTTTTTTTTCTTCATATGACTTGTGAGTTGACTTCAGTGGAGGTGACAGTCCTGATATGGCGCTTTGCAGTCGGCTGGGCTATAAGCATGTTACCTGGGATAACTTACTCACCAACAGGTTGTTGTTTACCTGGGATAACTTTCTCACCAACAGGTTGTTTACCTGGGATAACTTCTCAGCAACAGGTTGTTGTTACCTGGGATAACTTCTCACCAACAGGTTGTTGTTTACCTGGGATAACTTCTCACCAACAGGTTGTTTACCTGGGTAACTTCTCACCAACAGGTTTGTTTTTTACTTGGGATAACTTCTCACCAACAGGTTGTTTACCTGGGATAACTTCTCACCAACAGGTTGTTGTTTACCTGGATAACTTCTCACCAACAGGTTGTTGTTTACCTGGGATAAACTTCTCACCAACAGGTTGTTTACTGGGATAACTTCTCACCAACAGGTTGTTGTTTACCTGGGATAACTTCTCACCAACAGGTTGTTTACCTGGGATAACTTTCTCACCACAGGTTGTTGTTTACCTGGGATAACTTCTCACCAACAGGTTGTTTACTGATAACTTTCTCACCAACAGGTTGTTGTTTACCTGGGATAACTTTCTCACCAACAGGTTGTTTACCTGGGATAACTTTCTCACCAAAAGGTTGTTTACTGGGATAACTGTCTCATCAACAGGTTGTTGTTTACCTGGGATAACTTTCTCACCAACAGGTTGTTGTTTACCTGGGATAACTTTCTCACCAACAGGTTGTTGTTTACTGGGATAACTGTCTCACCAACAGGTTGTTTACCTGGGATAACTGTCTCACCAACAGGTTGTTTACCTGGGATAACTTTCTCACCAACAGGTTGTTTCCTGGATAACTTTCTCACCAACAGGTTGTTTACCTGGGATAACTTTCTCCCCAAACAGGTTGTTGTTTACCTGGGATAACTTTCTCACCAACAGGTTGTTGTTTACCTGGGATAACTTCTCACCACAGGTTGTTTACTGGGATAACTGTCTCACCAACAGGTTGTTGTTTACTGGGATAACTTTCTCACCAACAGGTTGTTGTTTACCTGGGATAACTTTCTCACCAACAGGTTGTTGTTTACTGGGATAACTGTCTCACCAACAGGTGTTGTTTACTGGGATAACTGTCTCACCAACAGGTTGTTTACCTGGGATAACTGTCTCACCAACAGGTTGTTTACTGGGAAAAACTTTCTCACCAACAGGTTGTTTACTGGGATAACTTTCTCACCAACAGTTGTTTACCTGGGATAACTTTCTCACCAACAGGTTGTTGTTTACCTGGGATAACTTTCTCACCAACAGGTTGTTGTTTACGGGGATAACTTCTCACCAACAGGTTGTTGTTTACCTGGATAACTTTTCAGCAACAGGTTGTTGTTTACCTGGGATAACTTTCTCACCAACAGGTTGTTTACCTGGGAAAAACGTCTCACCAACAGGTTGTTGTTTACTGGGATAACTTCTCACCAACGGGGTTGTTGTTTACCTGGATAAACTTTCTCACCAACAGGTTGTTTACCTGGATAACTTTCTCACCAACAGGTTGTTTACTGGGATAACTTTCTCACCAACAGGTTTTGTTTACTGGGATAACTTTCTCACCAACAGGTTGGTGTTTACCGGGGATAACTGTCTCCCCAAACAGGTTGTTGTTTACCTGGGATAACTGTCTCACCAACAGGTTGTTTACTGTGATAACTTTCTCACCAACAGGTTGTTTACCTGGGATAACTTTCTCACCAACAGGTTTTTTACCTGGGATAACTTTCTCACCAACAGGTTGTTGTTTACCTGGGATAACTTCTCACCAACAGGTTGTTGTTTACCTGGGATAACTTTCTCACCAACAGGTTGTTGTTTACCAGGGATAACTGTCTCACCAACAGGTTGTTGTTTACCAGGCTAACTGTCTCACCAACAGGTTGGTGTTTACCAGGGATAACTGTCTCACCAACAGGTTGTTTTTTTACCTGGGATAACTTTCTCACCAACAGGTTGTTGTTTACCTGGGATAACTTTCTCACCAACAGGTTGTGTTTACCAGGGATAACTGTCTCACCAACAGGTTGATGTTTACCAGTGATAACTGTCTCACCAACGGTTGTTGTTTACCTGGGATGACTTTCTCACCAACAGGTTGTTGTTTACCTGGGATAACTGTCTCACCAACAGGTTGTTTACCTGGGATAACTTCTCACCAACAGGTTGTTTACTGGGATAACTTCTCACCAACAGGTTGTTGTTTACCTCGGATAACTTCTCACCAACAGGTTGTTTACTGGGATAACTTCTCACCAACAGGTGTTGTTTACCTGGGATAAATTTCTCACCAACAGGTTGTTTACCTGGGATAACTTTCTCACCAACAGGTTGTTTACCTGGGATGACTTCTCACCAACAGGTTGTTGTTTACCTGGGATAACTTCTCACCAACAGGTTGTTTACTGGGATAACTTCATCACCAACAGGTTGTTGTTTACCTGGGATAACTTTCTCACCAACAGGTTGTTTACCTGGGATAACTTTCTCACCAACAGGTTGTTTACCTGGGATAACTTCTCACCAACAGGTTGTTGTTTACCTGGGATAACTGTCTCACCAACAGGTTGTTGTTTACCTGGGATAACTTTCTCACCAACAGGTTGTTTACCTGGGATAACTTTCTCACCAACAGGTTGTTTACCTGGATAACTTCTCACCAACAGGTTGTTTACTGGGATAACTTTCTCACCAACAGGTTGTTTACCTGGGATAACTTTCTCACCAACAGGTTGTTGTTTACCTGGGATAACTTCTCACCAACAGGTTGTTTACTGGGATAACTGTCTCACCAACAGGTTGTTTACTGGGATAACTGTCTCACCAACAGGTTGTTGTTTACCTGGGATAACTTCTCACCAACAGGTTGTTTACTGGGATAACTGTCTCACCAACAGGTGTTGTTGTTTACCTGGGATAACTGTCACCAACAGGTTGTTGTTTACCTGGGATAACTTTCTCACCAACAGGTTGTTGTTTCCCTGGGATAACTTCTCACCAACGGTTGTTGTTTACCTGGGATAACTTTCTCCCCAACAGGTTGTTGTTACCTGGGATAAACTTTCTCACCAACAGGTTGTTGTTTACCTGGGATAACTTTCTCACCAACAGGTTGTTGCCTGTGTTTTTCAGGAGACTGTGGCGGTGGCCAGTCTGGGCCGGGCCCAAGAACGGACCCAAGATGAAGAAAGGCCGCAACCACTATCTGAGTCTGGAGTACACTGACGGCGCTCCTTGCCCAGACGGGGGGGATGGGGCCCGCTACAACACCACCATCCACTTCCTCTGCAGCCAAGGCCAGCAGGTGACCCTTTCCTTCTGAAACACTTTGTTGCTGGGGCGATTGAAATTGGCCAGGCATAGGATCCTGTCTTTACGGGAAATTCCAAGAAATTCCCTCTGTAATTGTGCATGTGCTTAAAAAGAATGTACACACGGGTGTTATCTTTAAAAGAGTTTTTTTTTTCGCCAGCAATCAGTAGGCTGGTTGGTTTGCCTGTCAGCAAAATCATGCGAAAACTGATGAATCAGTTGTAACGAAAGTGTTAGGAATGATACAGCGTGGTATGAAGGCAAAGCCGTGAGATTTGGATGTGTGGATCTCTAGTGGGGGTCTTGATCAGTGGGCAGATTTAAGATCCATCGGCAGAATTATACAAAAACTATTTCATGGTAACGTTGTGGAAGCAATGACCCAAGAACAAACCCATTGAATTTTGATGCAAATCCAGGATCTGTTTGACCGCGGTGGAGGTCTTCGCTCTCCTGTGTGCTCTTTTGGTTTATGTTGTTAGAGTGTTACTCCTGAGGTGGGGTGATCCATGTGCTGTCTGTTGGCCCTTAGAATACCTTCAGTTGCGTGGCCTATAAGGAAGGATATGCTGATTGACCTTTCAGTGGTCAGCTCGGGAATACACCCTGTTTAATGGAGGAATTATCACCACATACATTCTAGTCCATGCATACCACACTGGATCTCCTTGGCCATGAGACCTGACACAGCATGACAATGATCCATGGTGCATCGCAACAACAACCTACTCTTCAGTGTTGTATTATGATAGAAGTTTGGCTGTGTCATTGTCCAAATTTTTACTGATTTTTGCATTTGAATTATTGTATGCTTCAATGCTTAAGGTTATGCCTTGATTTTCAAATGACATATATATGTGAAGGTAACTCAACAGCTGATCAGCAGGTGCCTTATTCTTTAATCATCAATTGTTTTGCAAAAATAAAGGTAAAACAATCTGCTTTTAAACTAAGGAGCTGAAAAGACTATGAATAACAGAATTTGCCATCATTTTCGTAAGAAAGAATGATTTGGTCCAGTTGAGAGTAGACAACGCAGTGGAAGGTGACATTGCTCTTCCTTTCAGTCAAGAGGTCCCAGTCCTCCTCGGAAAGTCGGACCATGTTCCTATGAGGTCATCTGGGACACCGGCGCTGCCTGTGCTCTGAAGGAGACGGACAGTGGGGACAGCGGATCTGGCAGTGGCAGCGGCAGTAGTAGTGCCATGCCAGCTTGTTCTGTGACAGATAACGGGTACACTTACAATCTGATCTCTCTGAAGAAGAGCGACGATGAGTTCTACACTGTCCATTCCGGCAGCAGGACCTTCAAGGTGAGTTATGGTACTATTGGCAGTGCATATACATGACCATATTGGTCAGGTGTAACGAAACAAAACAAAACCAGATGAAAGATAAAAACATGAATATACACTTGCAAAGTAGTTTGCATCTGTTACTGGAATTTGATGTAAAATCTGGTGCAGTTTGTGATAGGAAGATTTTGTTGCTGTTGTTTGAAACTATATCTCCGTCTTATGCTCCATGAAAATAATTTGCTTGTTTCATTAAAAAGAAAAGATATAGTGGCTGAAAATTGAAAATGGAAAAAGGTAGAAAGTTGTGTGTGTGTGTGTGTGTGTGTGTGTGTGTGTGTGTGTGTGTGTGTGTGTGTGTGTGTGTGTGCGTGCATGCACACATGTGCTCGCACAGATATATATGTGTGTGTGTGCTTGCTTGTGTGTATGTGTGACCCTATAGGAAGTTGAGTGACCTGTACTAATTGTTGTGTTGTGTCAAGTACCAGGCCATGTTTGATGTAGATATTTTTGCTATAATTATAATGCTACTTTGTGAATCGTGCTTCTCTTTTTTGTCATTTGTGTTTTTCCTTCCTGTATGTTAATTCAGAATCGATTCAAGCTACTTTTTTTATCCCAAAATGTTTTGATGAGGGTTGGAGAAACAATAATGGAAAAGCACAACAGAGAATCAGTGATGGGGGACATGCAATTTGTAGTTGAGTTGATACAGAGAATCAATGTCATTGTCCCATAGAATATCGAAAAATGACAAAGAAAGAGTGAAGATGACCTTGGAAAGGACAAATAAGTATGTAAGACTTGGGCCAGTTCCTTGGATTTAAGTCCATATTACTTGATGAATAAGAGGTGTATAGCTTGTACTGAAGAAGACTGTGTTTTATTGAAGTCGGTGATAATGCTTACTCACAAATGTGCGTCTCTGACGCATAAACTTCTCATCTGACACACTAGAATTCAGGCCAGTGCGTCACAAAAACATACCAAAATTTACTTTGACACACTGATTTTCTCCTGTATGCATTACAACTCTGAGCAGCGCATCACACAAAAGGGCTTTCATCTATCCGCCGTGATCAAAGTTAAAAACGTAAATTTCCTCGACGTTTTAGAACGTTCTGAATCGATTAACACTTCCGCTTGAGAACTCTTCTCTACTGAAAACCAACAAGAGTTGTCAAAATAGACTAGGCCTATCCAGTCTTGGATTGGACCACAAGATCACGTGATTCAGCTAAGTGGGAAAAGCATGGAAAACCGTAGGAATTTCGGTTTTTCAGAATCAAAATCCAACAGTTCAGCTGGTGCTGGTGGGTGATAATCCAGCAAATGGAACAAAAGTCGAATGATCTATGCAACATGACCATTTTGAATAATTAGGATGGCGTATGAATGTGTTGCTCACGAGCAAGAATCTATGGTTTCATTGTAGGTTCTACCAGGCTTCCGATGATCATTGCATGGCGATTGGAATTTGGTCATCCAATAAAATATTTCATCATTGAAGGAAATGGCTCACGAAGTGGAAATTCTGTGATGATAATCGAAGAGCACATCCCACAAATCAAGTTTCACTGTTAGATCCTGATAGTGTAGGTGCTCACATTTACTTATGTTAGTTGATAACACTTTAAAAGCATAGGAACAAGAATATGGATAGGTAATATTTAGCACTGTCTAGAATGTTTTATTAACTTTATTATAAACACCTCTTTTTTAATGTATTATTATTTTAAACACCTATTTTCTAATGTATTACTATCTCTATTATAAACACCTCTTTTCTAATGTATTTCTATCTCTTTCTCTGTGCATTTATGTGTGTGAGCCAGTGATAGCACACTCATGTGTGTGTGTGTGTGTGTGTGTTCACTACATTTTGTAGTAGTTGTTAATGGTGACCCCCAAAATATTTTTGTGACCCCTTGAAAATTTGAAGTGAGTTTTTTGTTCCAAGTCTGGCCCCCTAATTTTTAGGAAATAATCATCACTGGAAGTTCTGTCATTCCTTTTATTTGTGTATCACATAACTTGAGAAGGACATAGAGTGGTTATGTACATAATGCTAAAGAGATAATGTCATCATCAGATAATAAACTAGTTCAATTTTCTTTTGTTTGTTTTTTTATTAGATGATCTCAGCCCTGTTTAAGGCTTCAGTTTGTTTTTTTATTGGATGATCTCAGCCCTGTTTAAGGCTTCAGTTTGTTTTTTTATTGGATGATCTCAGCCCTGTTTAAGGCTTCAGTTTGTTTTCAAATGTTTATTCACTGCTCTTAATGGTCCTAGACCTACATAAATGTTTTTACTCATTATTTAATATTCATGATCCCATTTTTATTTCATTTTATATTGATATTTTTATTATTTACTGTTAATGATGCTGATAGCTTTAGATGTTTATTATGTATTGTTTAATTCTTCTATCATGTTTTAAGATTCCATCTCTTGTAAGATTTCATCTCATTTTCAATTTTTTTTTTTTTTTTTTTTTTTTGGGTACTGTTTAATTCTTCTGCTGCCATTTAACATTTCATCTGATTTAAGATTTATATCATTATCAAATGTTTAATATTTATTTTTAAAGTTTTTCAGATTTCATCACATTTTCAAATGTTCACTATGTTCTTTTTAATTCTCCAAACCCCACATAATACTCTCATTTTTGGTTTGATTTAGTATCCATTGAATGCCTGTGCTCTCATTTCGGATTTCAGCACAGTTTCAACATGTGTTTTGTGCAGCTGAACATCTGTGGTTCCGTGTCGACCTCTGAATGTGACCCCATCGGTGGCATGCCGGCCAGTGTTTGTGAAGTGACACAGCGGAGTAAGGCGGGACTGGCTCTTGCTTCTGGTATGGACCTGAAGGTCACAGAGGAGAACAATATCCTGGTGACTTACACTGGACACAGAGACATTGACACAGGTATTCTGTGTGTGTGTCGTGTGTGTTTGTGTGTGTGTGTGTGTGTTGTGGGGTGTGTGTGTGTGTGTGTGTGGTGTGTGTGTGTGTGTGTGGTATGTACATGACAGCGAAACACAGAGAGAGAAAGAAAGCAAGTGATGTAGCTCCCAGCCCTTCCAGAATTTTTAGGCTTTTTTGAAAAATTACTTCCAAAATTATGAACTTGAACAAGATCAAATTGTGTTTGAAGATGTAAGATTTTTAGTTACAGTTTTCAAGAGAAAAAAAAAAGTGAATAAAATTTGCAACTCAAAGACACACAGATTTTATGATGTTCCTCAAATAAGCAGTAATTATTGTCTGTAGGGGGCTTAGTAGGTGCTTCCTCTGTATGGTAGATCAGAACCAGCACCATAGGACTCAACCAAACTAACTTGCCAGCTATGCCATGTCTCCTTTAAGGGAGTTGCCTCATGACATCTGAAATAATTGCTCTTTGCTGACTGCAGTAGTTGGGCTGCAACAGGTGAAACTGGGCATGTCTGTTTATGGGGTAGGGGGAATGAGCAGAGTAGGTGCGATACCACTGAGGAGACTGGATAATTAGACAGAAAAAAAAATGAAGAAAAAAAAAACAAAGAAATGGTCTCGGAATACCGGTAACTGGATGCAGTGTATATTTATTCTGAGTCGTCCATCGATCGCTTCAAGCATTAGGGAGTGATAATGCTTTCGCGTACAAGCCAACTGCTGTCTGCATCCTTGACTCCCCTGATTTTGCTTCCAGAGGACTAGCAGCTGTGAAGTGAATGTTGTATGCGCGCATGTATATAACGGGCGTCACATGTGAATTTGTATGTATGCATGATTTTGCGTTAGACAGTGAAGCGAAGGTAGGAGGGGGAGAGGGAGATCTGTGCCTATTGCATATGTACATCTATGAGAATTGCATTATGTTTGTTATGAGTGTTCTTATGTACATTTTTGTGTGTGCATAATTATGTGTGTGTTGATTATCAGCGAAGCCAGGTTTCTGAAGATCATCAAAGAAACATTAAGTTGTAAACAAACTGATCTGTCTGTGCGTATGTGTGTGATAGATTGTGCATGCACATGCATGGATACATTTCCGATGTGATAATTGCTATTGTGGATAAAGGTCTGGAGAATTGTGTGAATAGAAAGTAAGACAGTTGTTCAATAACTACAACCCTCACTTACCTGATTCTTCTGAATGCACTAACCTAGTTTGGACATAAAGTGACGAAAAGAGTGACAGTGCAGAATGGACCACCAGAGTTATCCTCTGCAACATCTGGAGGAAAGAATTCATTTGGAAGGTCACGACACTGATGCTCAGCAAGTGGTTCTACCAGCAGTTGGAGGTTTTCATAGGTACAGGTTGTTCTAACGAGAGCTCACCATTTCCAGCAGGTCACATTGTGATGAGGACAGAGCAAGCAAACATATTGTCACACACTACATGGTTAGGTAATCCATTCATTTTGATCAGATTGTTTTGGCCTGTGTCTTTTCCTCAGGCGAAGAGATCGAAGTTCAGATCGTGCTGGCCTGCAACAGAGAGGCCAACGACTCCACCCCCATCACGTTTGTCAATCAGAGGGAGAAGACGTACCAGTTCCGATTGGAGACGCCCGTCTCCTGCCCCCTACAGCCCGTCGACTGCATCGTGCAGGACAGAAAGGGGAATCAGTTTGATCTGACCCCTCTGGCCAAGGTCACAGGCAATTACGATGTGCCGGACACTCGCCCCAGCCACACCGACCTGCACTATCTGATCAATATCTGTAGGCCTGTGAACCAGATTGCCGGGGCAACATACACTTGTCCTGGTGAGTGCTTGTACTGCTTGTGTTTGAGTTGTTTAAATGTACGAAAAGTGTGTTGTGTTGTGGTGTGTGTGTGTGTGTGTGTGTGTGTGAAAATTGCAAGATACAGTGATACAGTTTGTTGCATTTTCTCTATAACTTTGTGGGTGTGCAGTTTATATCTGTGTGTGTGTGTGTGTTTTTAAGTTTTCTCTGAAAAAATTCCCAACAATCACGTTCATAGACTTGTATGTTAGAGACTGTCAGTGTAAAGCTCTGAAGACAGAAACATCTGCATAGCATGTTAGGTCTTTGTGTTGAGTCACTTCATTCTCCAATGTTTGATGTTCCTTGTCCCGTGGAGAGAGGGTCGCTGTCCTCTTCAGCTTTTGACAAGTTGTACACAGGTTGTGGTCGGCAAAGGAGAGATGGAGGAGCACAAGGACATGGGGTTTTGTTGGGGTGGAGATGAAAGATTTAGTTCAGAAGTAGAGATGTACACAGGTTGTGGTGGGCATAGGAGAGATGGAGGAGCAGAAGGACATGGGGTTTTGTTGGGGTGGAGATGAAAGATTTAGTTCAGAAGTAGAGATGTACACAGGTTGTGGTGGGCATAGGAGAGATGGAGGAGCACAAGAACATGGGGTTTTGTTGGGGTGGAGATGAAAGATTTAGTTCAGAAGTAGAGATGTAGGTTTCCGTGCAGGGGCAGGTTAGGAATTGAAAGAATCTTCTGCCAACCCATCATCACCCTGGGCCTTTTTCTGGAAAACACACTTATATACACACACACACTCTCTCTCTCTCTCTCTCACACACACACACACACACACACACACACACACACACTCACACTCACACACACACACTCTCTCTCTCTCTCTGTCTCTCTCTCTCTGTCTGTCTGTCTGTCTGTCTCTCTCTCTGTCTCTCTCTCTCTCTCTCTCTCTCTCTCTCTCTCTCTCTCTCTCTCTCTCTCACACACACACACACATACACACTCACACACACACACACACACACACACACTCTCTCTCTCTCTCTCTCTCTCTCTCTCTCTCTCTCTCTCTCTCTCTCTCTCTCTCTCTCTCACACCACACACACACACACACACACACACACAAATATCAAGAATGTCAAAAGATAACTGAAAAGTTCCAGAATTGAAACTGTAGGAGAAGTAACATGGTGATCCTATCCATATTCCCCACACACCCCTCAACAGCCATTTCAGCTGGATTAGCACTCGTCCACCTGCAGTACCTTTCTAGTTCCTTTTCTGCCTTCCTCCTGCCTTCTATAATCTCCACTGATTAAACAATTTTTTTCATCACAGCCCTTCCCTTTGCTCAACAGTACATTTCTGTTTGGCAGCAGTAAAGACATCTTTCCCCCAAAAGCCTTGGAACGCGTGCAGTAAAGACATCTTTCCCCAAAAAAGCCTTGGAACATGAGCTTCCGGGCTGGAAATCCACCTGACTCGATGTGCTTTTACTTTGCTGTTTTGTCGACTTTCAACCTCGTTAATCATTCAGAAACATATTTCTGCTTCTTGATTGTTTCAGCATGCTTAAGAAAAATTACTGTTGTTGGTGTGCAGGGGGCCCCATAAGGGGTTTCAGCGTGCTTAAAAACAATGACTATTGTTGGTGTGCAGGGGGCCCACTAAGGGGTTTCAGCATGCTTAAGAACACTGACTGTTGTTGGTGTTCAGGGGGCCCCCTAAGGGGTTTCAGCGTGCTTAAAAACAATGACTATTGTTGGTGTGCAGGGGGCCCCCTAAGGGGTTTCAGCATGCTTAAGAACAATGACTGTTGTTGGTGTGCAGGGGGCCCCTTAAAGGGTTTCAGCATGCTTAAGAACAATGACTGTTGTTGGTGTTCAGGGGGCCCCTAAGGGGTTTCAGCATGCTTAAAAACAATGACTGTTGGTGTGCAGGGGGCCCCTTAAAGGGTTTCAGCATGCTTAAAAACAATGACTGTTGTTGGTGTGCAGGGGGCCCCATAAGGGGTTTCAGCATGCTTAAAAACAATGACTGTTGTTGGTGTGCAGGGGGCCCCTTAAAGGGTTTCAGCATGCTTAAAAAACAATGACTGTTGTTGGTGTGCAGGGGGCCCCATAAGGGGTTTCAGCATGCTTAAAAACAATGACTGTTGTTGGTGTGCAGGGGGCCCCTTAAAGGGTTTCAGCATGCTTAAAAACAATGACTGTTGTTGGTGTGCAGGGGGCCCCATAAGGGGTTTCAGCATGCTTAAAAACAATGACTATTGTTGGTGTTTAGGGGGCCCCATAAGGGGTTTCAGCATGCTTAAAAACAATGACTGTTGTTGGTGTGCAGGGGGCCCCATAAGGGGTTTCAGCATGCTTAAAAACAATGACTATTGTTGGTGTTCAGGGAGCCCCATAAGGGGTTTCAGCATGCTTAAAAACAATGACTGTTGTTGGTGTGCAGGGGGCCCCTTAAAGGGTTTCAGCATGCTTAAAAACAATGACTGTTGTTGGTGTGCAGGGGGCCCCATAAGGGGTTTCAGCATGCTTAAAAACAATGACTTGTTGGTGTGCAGGGGGCCCCATAAGGGGTTTCAGCATGCTTAAAAACAATGACTATTGTTGGTGTTCAGGGAGCCCCATAAGGGGTTTCAGCATGCTTAAAAACAATGACTGTTGTTGGTGTGCAGGGGGCCCCATAAGGGGTTTCAGCATGCTTAAAACAATGACTATTGTTGGTGTTCAGGGGGCCCCATAAGGGGTTTCAGCATGCTTAAAAACAATGACTGTTGTTGGTGTGCAGGGGGCCCCATTAGGGGTTTCAGCATGCTTAAAAACAATGACTATTGTTGGTGTTCAGGGGGCCCCATAAGGGGTTTCAGCATGCTTAAAAACAATGACTGTTGTTGGTGTGCAGGGGGCCCCATTAGGGGTTTCAGCATGCTTAAAAACAATGACTATTGTTGGTGTTCAGGGGGCCCCATAAGGGGTTTCAGCATGCTTAAAAACAATGACTGTTGTTGGTGTGCAGGGGGCCCCATAAGGGGTTTCAGCATGCTTAAAAACAATGACTGTTGTTGGTGTGCAGGGGGCCCCATTAGGGGTTTCAGCATGCTTAAAAACAATGACTTGTTGGTGTGCAGGGGGCCCCATTAGGGGTTTCAGCATGCTTAAGAACGATGACTGTTGTTGGTGTGCAGGGGGCCTCATAGGGGGTTTCAGCATGCTTAAAAACAATGACTGTTGTTGGTGTGCAGGAGGCCCCATAAGGGGTTTCAGCATGCTTAAAAACAATGACTGTTGTTGGTGTGCAGGGGCCCCATAGGGGGTTGCCAGCTGGGAGGCAGGGACTCATACAGTCTCGGCTACATCCAGTCCAAGCCCCACGTGGCTGACGATGGGACCATCACTTTCCGATACGTGGGCGGCTCGGTCTGTCATCGCGGCACGCCTCAAGAAGCTCTTCGCAGCATGCGCATCAATTTGTACTGTTCGCATGTCGGGGTGGGTGTCTCCTGATGAAAAAGAAATGCACATTTTTTGTTGGATTCCTGTACAAATAAAACAACCCCCCCCCCCCCCCCACCCCCCCCACCCACCCAAAAAAAAAAATTGATAACTTGAACACTTCTCAAGGAAAAGAAATGGCATGTGCTTTCTAGGCATGAAGTTATGTGTTTGTATTTAAGTAGACAAAGTGTAAAGCTACAGATTCCAGTCTATTCTTTTTTGTTTTGTTTTGTTTGTTAGGTATGCCTCAGAAATACTGTCTTTAGTTTTTTGTTTGATTTTAGAATCACGCTGACGATGATTTTGAAACCAATATGATATGACCATGATTTCAGGGAATGCCAGAGTTTGTTGGAGAAAGCGACAATTGCGAGTACACCTTCATTTGGTCTACTCCCAGTGCCTGTCCTCTGCAGGTAATTTGTTTCTGAATGTCGTGTGACATGGTTTGCATCATTTTTTTTTTTTTTTTTTAGAAAATTGTTGCTGTATTGTTACAAGAAATACTTCCTCCTAAAGACTTTGTTCTGGAGCATTTTTTGTCCACACTCGGTTCGCCTCCTCCAAAAGACTGCTCCTCCTGATGACTTTACTTTTGGATAATTTTTTGTCTGCACTCTACTTTTGGATAATTTTTTTGTCTGCACTCATTTACCTCCTTCAGAGGACTCCATCTCTAATACTTTGTAATCTGGAACATTTCTGGAAAAATTTTTGTCTACACTAGAGTTACCTCCCCCAAAGACTGACTCCTAGAGACCAGTTTTATGGAAACCTTTTTGTCTGCACCAGGTTCACTTCCTATGAAAGTTTTCTGTCTTAACCCTCTTCAGTATGCACTTACCTGAGCTTAGTTACGCCAAAAACCATCGGCAAGATAAGTAACTCCATAATTTGAACATGGTTACCCAATTTAAAAATTAATTTAAAAGATAGGAAAGGAAATAATAAAATGAAAATCATTTTAAAAATTCCTACGAATATATATGTTGCTATATCATAAGTTTGAAGAATGTCACATGAGCCATTTACTCGGGGAAAATAAAAATCTTCTTCTTCAGAACTTTCTTCCGAATCGTTGTTTATCATATCTGGAACCTCATCCCAGTCGAAATCTAGGTCACTGTAAGCTTCATCACCCAGCACTTTCACTAAGTCTTATGCCGTAAATCCCACAAATCACAGTATCTTCATTACTAAATCTTATTATAGAAGGGCAGAAATCAAGGTTAGCGATGGTGAAAAACAGCATTTCGACCACAAAACTTAAAAAATTCGTAACTGGAGAACTACGGCACGTATCGACTCGCAGTTTTTTGCAAACAGAAGTGAATGGCTACAGGAAGAAGGAAGTCACATTCTTGTGAGACTTCCTTTTCTACGAGAAACATGGCAGCGCCCATTGTTGCCACATGTTTTACCGGGCGCTGGCAGGTGCTCAGCCTTTTGGCTGTGTGATATCCGGTCGGGCGCTAGCGGGTGCATGCTTGTCAAGAGAGTTAAGACCCGAGTTTTAAAGAGATTTGGAGGTTACCAGTGAAAGTTTCCATGGCATAGAATTACTGTGTTACATTGATTTCCTTCTCTATGGCCATATATCTTTGTCTTTGATAGAGATCAGAAGGCTGTGATCTCCATTACTGTCTGTAATGCCCATTTCTGTCTCTGTGGACATGCATCTTTCTCTTTGACCGAAATTGGAAGACTGTGAGTGCAATTACTGTGTGTTCTATTCATTTCTGTCTTTCAAAGGCCATGTATTTATGTCTTTGACAGAGATCAGAGGCTTTGCATGCAATTACTTTCTGTTATATCCATTTCTGTCTCTATGGCCATCTGTCTATGTCTTTGGCAGAGATAGGAAAAAGCTGTGGATGTAATTACTGTCTGTTATATCCATTTCTGTTTCTACGACCCTGTATCTACGTCTTTGACAGAGACCAGAAAAGCTGTGAATGTAGTTACTGTCTGTTATATCCATTTCAGTCTTTATGGCCATGTGTTTGTGTCTTTGACAGAGATCACAGTGCTCTGAATGCAGTTACTGTCTGTTATATCTATTCCTGTCTCAATGGCCATGTGTGTGTGTCTTTGACAGAGATCACAGTGCTCTGAATGTCTGTAATGTCCATTTCTGTCTCTGTGACCATGTGTCTGTGTCTTTGACAGAGATCACGGTGCTCTGAATGCAGTTACTGTTTGTTATATCCATTCCTGTCTCTGTGGCCATGTGTGTATGTCTTTGACAGAGATCACAGTGCTGTGAATGCAGTTACTGTCTGTTGTATCCATTTCTGTATCTGTGGCTGTGTGTCTGTGTCTTTGACAGAGATCAGAAAGCTGTGCATGCAGTGACTGTCTGTTATATCTATTCCTGTCTCAATGGCCATGTGTCTGTGTCTTTGACATAGATCACAGTGCTCTGAATGTCTGTAATGTCCATTTCTGTCTCTGTGACCATGTGTTTGTGTCTTTGACAAAGATCAGAAAGCTGTGAATGCAATGACTTTTTGTTATATCTATTCCTATCTCTATGGCCATGTGTGTGTGTTTTTGACAGAGATCACAGTGCTCTGAATGCAGTTACTGTCTGTAAAATCTATTCCTGTCTCTATGGCCATGTGTCTGTGTCCTTGACAGAGATCAGAAGGTGCTGACTGCATGGTGAGGGACCCTCTCTACAACTTCCAGTTTGACATGACCATCTTACGGAAAACCGACTCCAACTACAAGGTGGAGGGTGGGGATTACACTTACCTGCTGAACGTCTGTGGCCCCCTGAACAACCCACCGACGGAGTGTGCAGAAATGGGCGTCTGCCAGACGGGGCAGACCCTGTCACACCCGGTGGCTGCTGGTAAGGGAATTAGGGGGTTGGCATGCGTAAGGTGCACACAGCTTCGTTGGTTGGTTGAATAGGTGGATGGTGTGGTTTGGGGCATGTTTTTGTTGGTTTTGTTGTTGTTTTTGTTGTTGTTTTTTTGGAGGGGGGGGGGTAATTTTCTGATTATACATTTGTGAATGTGTGTGTGTGTGACCTATTTGTGTTGCAAGGTGTCTGCATGTGGGCGTACATTGTGTGTGCCCGCATGCATGTGTGTGTGCATGCGTTTGTGTGTGTGTGCGCATGTCTGTGTGTGTATGCGCATATCTGAGCATACATGTGTGCATGCATATGTGTGCATGTGTTAAGGATTATGAGGAGTGTTTGTTAAATTCTGCGAAGGAACTTTTGAAATGCGATAACAACTACGATATGCCCCTCCACATCATGCTATAGTACACCCTGTTGTCTACCGCCCTGCTATAGCATGCCGTGCCATAGTTTAGACTGTAAAACACCACATCAAGGGTACTGATCTCTGTTACATTGAATGCATGTTGTTCACTCCTGTACTTTTCTTTTCAGGTTGTAACCTATCCTAAAAGTCTTCTTTTTTGTAATGTTTTTACTTTTAGTATGAGCATTGTTTGTGCTGAAAATAAAGATGATAAAGCCTGTAAACATAACACACAGTTTGATCTATGGTTCTCTGCATTCAGGTAAAGCCAGTTCCAAGCTGATTTACGACACAGGAGAACTCTCCCTGGTTTACGAGGACGGTAAAGATCACTGCCACGGCAAGTACACCCGCAAAACCATCATCACCTTTGTGTGCGACCACTCCAAGTCCAGCTCCAACTCTGGGCCCCAGTATCTGCAGGAACTGGAGGACTGCACGTACACGTTCGTCTGGGCCACGATATGGGCCTGCCCCCCCCACAGTGAAGTGGACTGCACCTACACAGACCCCAAAACTGGCAACTACTACGATCTCTCGGCGCTGTCTTTGTCGGGGGCTAACTATGTGAAGGCGTACGATGACATCACTTTCATCATCAACATCTGTCGTTCGCTGGTGCATCGAAAAGGTGAATTTTCCATTTCTCGGTTGTTGCTTGCATTATGGTTGTTGATTACTTCATCTGTTAGTATTAATTTGTATGGATAAGGTTCTTCTTTGTATGCTCCATCCAGAATAAAGAATATCATGTCAGTTGTGTTTTTGTCACCGAAAAGTACCTCCTTGTTCCAGGTGCAGTTTACTTTGCAACTCTGGTTAAGTCTCCATTTACCGTCAGATTCTCCTTTTCCGTTCTGCAAAAAAGAGGATATTCTTATTCAGCGTCAGTCCAGGATATGGCACCTAGACCCAGATTTTCTAGTTCTCCTTGCCTGTTTTTGTTTGTTTGTTTGTTTTTTTCTTTTTAATGTAGAAGTATCTTACCTGGCAGAGGAGGTTTTTGTTTTTGTTTTTTGTTTTGCTGTCCCAACCTCTGCGCCACCTCAGAGGCAGTGCACCCACGCCGCTCATTCCGACACCCCATCCACAGCCACAGCCCGGTCGGCCCCGCCGCAGCCACGGCACCGGCAATCCACAGGTAGCAGTCAGTGTCAAGTTGTCAAGAGGCAACCCACCGGAGGAGACACTGCACTGCTGCCGAGTCACTTCGGTGGTGTTCAGTAGCCTGTTCTGATCTAACATACGCAGGACGCCACCTACTAAGCCCCCTACTGACGACAATAATTGCTTAGTCGCGGAGCTGGCGTGAGTGAGCTCTCCCTCCGGAGGGCACCACCACGTCCGTCCAACGACAGCCCCCATGGACTCACTGATGCCGGTGACCCCGACGGAACCAAACCAAGGCCACACACGTTGAGAGGACATCAAAATTGAGGTCACCATGAGAGCAGGGCATGAAGGGCCACAGAATTTGAGACTTTTTTTTTAATGCTGATCAATGAGAATGAAGATGCTGATCAATGAGAATGAGGATGATTAAGATGATGCTACGGATTTCCATGTCGGTCTGAGACTACATGACAGGGCTGTACTCTACGCTTGCTTTCATAATATATCCCAGCGTCAACCAGGCCCGAGAGATACAGGCACCTGCAGTGTTGGTCAGGAAATTTGAGCAACACTCTCAGAGACGCATCCATTAAGTGGATGAAACTCGACTGTGTGGTCCCAGACTTCCCAACTGAGTCCGCAGCAAACTCAACTGGGTAGGAGCCGGTCGGGGCAGAAAACCCCCACATGACTCTGATGGGATTCGAACCCACGACCTCCCAGCCGGGAGTCCGCGACGCTAACCACTTCACCACCGCGGCTGGTGGCAGAGGAGATTTAATCCTTCTTTGGTGAAAAAGATCATGGCTGGACAAAAACCTCGAACTTATAGGATTATGACAGTAAGGTCTTCTCAAAAGGATGGGAATAGAGTGGAAGTAGTCTAGAGTATGATGAAGTTGTGGACATAGCACAGTTTTTTAAGGATTTTTAGCCCAGCACAACCAAATGCTTAACCCAATGCCTACCGGATCGACCGAGATCGACCGCGAGATTTCCTCTTTCTAAATACCGGATCGACCGAGATCGACCGCTGAATACTCGGTCAACGACTTTCGGTTTCACCATCGCATATCCCAGAATGCAATTGCGACAGAAGAGTCTTCCGGTACTTCCGTTTCTGGACGCCATTTTGGTTTTTGTTGCATGAGTTTTGGTGGAGTAGTTTCGCTGCTGTGAATTTTCAAAGTTCGGCTTTTTTTCGCGAAGATTTTCTGGGAAAATGGCGGATCAAGTAACTATGCAACTTGCAGAATTCATTTTCTGAAGTGATATTGATGAAGAGAGCGTATTTGCGGGCTACACTCTTGAAGAAGATTTGAAGCAAGACGATTCGGACGTCAATCTTGACCTAGTTATGAATAAAGATCGACTGCTGACTGATTTTGAGGCCGGAATCAATAATGATTCAGGGGATGATAATGACGATGTCGAATAGCCCATTGCTGCTGGGCCCAGACCCCCCAAAAAAGAAAATTCGAAAAACAAAACTTGCTAGAGATTCTTTAATTCTTGACTGGAGTGGTTGGCTACAAGAAGTGAAGCCCCCCCAAAGTTTCCCTTGTTTTGATAGCCAGGAAACCGGGTCAGTCAGTGGGTGTGTCCCACGATTTGCCTGTAGGAGCATCACCTTTAGCTTTTTGATTTCAGAAGAATTTTGGCAGACTTTTAACGAGAAACAAATTTATTTGCTGCACAAAAGCAAGCAGAAAAGGATGAACATAAACTCTGGCCTGAAATAAAAACTGCCTGTTTATCAAAAAGCAAAGAGGAGCCGGACAAGAGGTACATCATCACCACAGTGTGTGTGTGTTGGGGGGGGGGGGGGGGGGGGGGGGGGGGGTTGCTCAGTGCACTTGTGCAAAAGCACATTTTTGTTGAATTCCATCACAATCTAAAGCCCAGTATTCAGTAATCTGTTCTTGTTATTTTTTCCCCTCAGTAGTTAGAAGACAAATCTTCTTGTATGTGATGCCTTCAGTTTAACAAAATTGTTGAAGTTTGGGTTGTTGTTTTTTTGCTTCACAATAAAAGTTGATTATTTAGTGTGCATACCATACAGAATGACTTTATTTTGTTCCTGAAGGTTTCAGTACTTTGTTTAGACTTGGAAAATCACTCTGTGCTCCTAATCCATGATGTTCTGTGGGTACAGTGAATTTAGGGAAAATTGTTTTAGCACTGAGAATACCAAAGTACAGTTAGTCTGTTCGTTTTTTTTTTTTTCCTCGTGTACCAGTTCACTATATGTGGGGGGAAATGGCTGTTTTGGATGGAGTGATGTCTTTGAATTTTTTTCATTACTTTTACAGAATAGATAAGTTAAAAACAAATTTTCTATTGAGGTTTCTTTATGGCAAGTGTGTATGTGTTGCGGAGTTACCTCTCTTGGCATGGTATTCTCATAGTCATATAGCACAAAGTCATGCGGTAGGCAGAGGGTTAAAGTCTGAATCTTTAGAAGACCCTGGACACTGGCTATGATCCATTCCTTCGTGAGCTTATTTCAAACTTTTCACTGGAAAACCAGCAGCATTACCTGGTTTCCCAAGTGGAGGCTTTTAGTTGGTCGAATATCTGGTCTAGGAGGAGTTTGAGCCCCTGACTGAGTATTCAGGCCAGAAATAGTCTGTTGAAACCTGTTTCCTTGTGGCTCTTGCCTCGGCATGTAGTGAGATTTACACCATCTCTGCTGAAGGTCCATACCTCACACTTTGGAACACTGATGCTTCCGTCAGTTTGTGTAGATGTCCCACCTGATGTGATCTTTGAATTTCTGGACGAGGTTAACATTTTTTCCATTTGATCTAAGATTTTATGGAAGAAAGGTTTTTAACGATGATTCCGGTGCTTTTTTAGGTGTATTTTAAATGGTGTGTTACTTTTTTTAATGACTTCGGAGGTGATGTCACCACGATGACAGCCCTGATATGGCCCTTTGCAGTCAGCTGGGCTGTAAGCAGCATTACCTTACCGTACCTGCCTTTCTTTCCTGGCTGAAAACTGCCAGCCTGATCAGTGGCCCTCGGCAGTGACTTTGCCTTCACCTGCACCTCTGTTTTCTTCCCCGTCCCCTGTGATTGGAATGGGAACTGGTCATCTGTCAGTGACAACTCTTGAAGCCGATTTAGAGCAGACTGAATCTGGTCCACTTCTTGGGCAGCTGCTGGAATGCTGATGTGAAGCCTCAGACCCTAAGCTCCTGGTTCAGAAAGGCAAACAGGCAAACATCTCCTGACGCTGATTTAGAGCAGACTGAGTCTGGTCCTCTTCTTGGGCAGCTGCTGGAATGCTGATGTGAAGCCTCAGACCCTAAGCTCCTGGTTCAGAAAGGCAAACAGGCAAGCATCTCCTGACGCTGATTTAGAGCAGACTGAGTCTGGTCCTCTTCTTGGGCAGCTGCTGGAATGCTGATGTGAAGCCTCAGACCCTAAGCTCCTGGTTCAGAAAGGCAAACAGGCAAGCATCTCCTGACGCTGATTTAGAGCAGACTGAGTCTGGTCCTCTTCTTGGGCAGCTGCTGGAATGCTGATGTGAAGCCTCAGACCCTAAGCTCCTGGTTCAGAAAGGCAAACAGGCAAGCATCTCCTGATGCTGATTTAGAGCAGACTGAGTCTGGTCCTCAGGGCGCCATCTTCTTTGGCAGCTGGAGGAATGCTGACATGAAGCCGCAGACTCTTGAGTTCATGGATCAGAAAGGTGATCAGGCAAGCATACACCTGTGGGCAGAAGCTGTTAGCCCCAAGGTCAGATCTACCGGCAGGTGAGCTTCAGGCTTTTTCCATCAGCAGTGGACTAGGACTGAACTTTGCAGGTGCAGAAATTGTCAAAACTGCGGGTTGAAAAACACACACACTTTGGGTAGGTTCAAAGGAATAGGTTGGAGGACTTGAATGCCTTAGATTTTCAGGGTGGAGTTGTAGCAGTTTAGTAAGCAGCGCTCTCTACCTACAGCGACTTGTGATACAGCATACTGTCCTCTGTCCTTTCATAAACTTTAGTGTATGAAAAGAAGAAAAAAAAGAAGATTAAAGAGAAGGGAAGAGAGGAATCTAAAACAACAGTATTGGGAGATAAATCCAATTTTGTGCCTCAGTGTTTTCAGGTATTCTCTCCTCTTCCCTTTGACTGAAGAGAAGTACGTCATACGTGCTACGCAGGTTTGATGGGCTTAAGCATATGATGCTAGTATGGAGTCTGGTAAGGAGTGTCGGATGCTCTTTTAAGACATCCCAAGGCATTGGCATGGTGAGCATAGTTTTTTCTTACTCCCCCCACCTCCCCTGCCCATCCTTTTCCCACCTCCCCTGCCCATCCTTTTCCCACCTCCCCTGCCCATCCTTTTCCCACCTCCCCTGCCCATCCTTTTCCCACCTCCCTGCCCATCCTTTTCCCACCTCCCCTGCCCATCCTTTTCCCACCTCCCTGCCCATCCCAGGGTTGTACATCCTTAACAGTATCTATAGGACAAATGTCCTGGACCACCCTGAAGTAATAGGACATTTGTCCTCTTCATAACAAAATCAATCGGACATTTTGAACGCAAGCCAGATTGAATGTATATTAAGTTTTATCATGCACACAAAAATGGTATTACAAAAGCTGACTATATTCCTGGAGTGGGAAGCCATGTTTGGTAAACATACTATTACTAGTCCACACACACACACACAGTCACACACACAGAGGCAGTGTCTTTCCTAAATCACTATTCATTGCTAATGCTAGTATTCAGGTACAATATTGATTCATTTGGAGTCGTCTTTTTGGTTGAAGAGCATTCTTTTCCTTTTCTCTCCCCACTTTTCTGTCACCCTGAACACCCATTCTGATTCCCCTTGACATCACTTGGTCCTTCCATTTGCACCCTCATCAGCATGGCCTGGTTTTCTGCTGTCGGTCTGTTCCTTTGACTTGTCAAAATCAAATTCTGAGTGCTGAACCCTCTTTCTACATCGGCTGTATGGACGGGCAGGATGATGGCAAGCTGGGCCAGTTTGCACGCTTAGGCAGGCGTCGTGGAGCAAGGATTCCTTTCCAGTCTCCGCTTCAGCAACATGTGCCTACATGGCCTACAACACGTAACAAGTACAAGGCTTATCGCTCTTTAGCCGCTTTACGCTAAAAAAACCCTGACACAAGCTGGCTGCGAGCTCTCAGCTGCGACTAAAAATAGACCGCCACGGCTCGCCACTAAGCTTAGTGCCAGTGGCACACGGGACTAGTAATAGTTAGGCTATAGGCCTAGTGATTCACTGGGCTTACACTAAAGTTACAGACTGGAGTTCTGTTCGACGGTCGGACTCAAATAATTATGCGGGCTTGATATAAACGGCCGGTGCCATGTCCGTGAGCATCGGAAAGCTATCGGACAGTAACCCCGTTTTCGGCAAAGTAATGGGACATTTGTCCTCTTCACTGCCAGTTATATCGGACATTTTGCATGTGCAATCGGTCTATGTCCGATGTCCGACGTGGATGTGCAACCCTGCCATCCTTTTCAAAACTCTTGCGTTTGGTTGGACAGGTAACTATGAAAAGAAGGGATTTTCCAACTAAGTTTTTAGAAAGACTTATCTGTCCAAACATTTAGACTCCTTCCCACCTACCCACTTGCTGGGGGAATGATATGGAGGCTAAAGATCACAACTTGCACACAAGAAATATGTGCTCAAGGGAGATCAGCCAGATAGATGGGTTTAGCTTCCTTCTCATTTATATTTACTTTTTTGTTCGGGCATCCAGGTTGTCGGGGGCATGTTCACACCAAGAAAAATTAAGGCGTTTGCTTGGACAGGTATTTCTGGAAACTGAAGGAGGAAAATTCCTTCTTTTTTTTCCCAAGTAATAATGTCACTTTGTTGAGTGTCTTGTTTTTACACATCTGTGAGTTCTTTGCCTTTTGTGTGATTACAGGAGAAACTTGCGCATTCAACTCTGGTGCTTGTATGATCAATTCAACAGAGAGTCAGCTCACCAAAAAGTAAGTCGTCTGTTGTACAGGGGTTTTTTTTTTTTTTTTTTTTTTTTAAATAGCAACAATGAATAAATACTAGTTATAAAAATATTTTGAATTTTTATGCAAGTTAATCAGTGAATGTCCCATATTCATTTCAGAAGGCATCCAAATGCTCAGATAATCATTGTGTTAGAGAGAGTTTATGAGATTATGTTCCATGTGAAAAAAGATATGAGATTCTGTTGAGCATGAACTTGTTTCTTCACCTGTTCTATGTGAAAAAAATCTAAGATTGTGCTGAGCGAGAACTTGTTTCTTCACCTGTTCCATGTGAAAAAAGATCTAAGATTGTGCTGAGCGAGAACTTGTTTCTTCCCTTTTTGCAAGGAAAAAAGTCTGTGCTTGGTGAAGTGCTAAGTGAACGTGTTGCTTCCTTCAGGCTTGTTCATTTATGCACTCGCGCACATGTTTGTTGATCTGTTTATAGATACCAGAGTCTGGGGATGGTGACCAGCAAACCCGTGAGCATGGAGGAGGGCCAGCTCGTCATCCGCTACAACAATGGTGCCGCTTGTAGCAAGGGAGGGAATATGACAACTATGATCATCTTCTCCTGCCCCACGATTCCCAGCTCTGTGGTACGTCAGACACGATCAGTGACATCTTCAGTACTGTTGACCTTGTAGGATTGGAATCTAGCACAGGCTGTTCGAATGCTGACCTTTAAAATTGCAGCGCACAGTGGTAATATTTGCGGGTTTGGCTGGAGAGTGCACGGTGGACCATGTAGGTCACTGAACCTGAAGCCAGTGTGTGTTGACATCTGACGCTTTGCGAGCATTACAAATGCTTACACACACCTCCACTTTGGGAAACCACTTAAACCCTGAGCCTTGCGGGAGCAATCAAGACACGCATCCCTAACAACTTTCCCAGTCGCTTCGTATCAACTATAAGGCACTTAGGGGTTGAGAGTGTGGGAACAGAAGAGGCGGAGATGCTCTGTGCAGCATGTGGCCTAGTTGTGGCAGGGAGAGGCGGCCGACTGTTCTGCCTACACAAGCAGACTGTGATGCAGGTTGACCTGAATATCAAACTGGTATAACAAATGCCGCCACTTGCCAGTCCAATCCTCACATGAGTTACAAGGTGAAAAAGGTGCAACAGACACAGATCGGTGTGAAGGTACCACTTCAGGCATGAAGAGTAGACGTAATGTGGAAGATGCAGAAGGTTTTGAAGTGGCTGGTAATGGCGAACAATGATGGGGATGACTTGAAGAGAAACGGCAACTGAACGTTACTTGTGAGAATTGTCGCGGAAATTCCGCATTGAGAAGCTGGATAAAAGGTTGCTACTCCCTCCAGAACAAAGGCAACCCCGAACAAAGGTTTGTGGGAATCCATATCACTGGAAAAAAAACAACCAAAAACAGTAAATTTTGAAAGTCTGGAGAGGACAAAAAGATCTGTTCCTCCACAAGGAAAAGGGAAAAAACTGATCTAGTTGGGACAGGGCACAGTGAAGTGAACTTGCTGAAAGCGATCACTCTCACTGATGAAATGGGTGTTCAGAAGAGGTTGGCTCCCTGCTCTCCCAGTGTTGGTTTTAGGGGGGATCTTGATAATATGGTGATGTTCCACTCCAAGTGGGGATAAGGCATTTGTTTGGACAGGTAAGTATGACAAAAAAATGCAGCTTGAATGATACATGCTAACATTATGTAACTGTCTATGTGAGAGTAGTATCTTTTTTTTTTTTTTTTTGCTGTCCCAACCTCTACACCACCTCAGAGGCAGTGCACCCACACCGCTCATTCCGACACCCCGTCCACAGCCACAGGGAGCAGTCAATGTCAAGTCGTCAAGAGGCAACCCACCGGAGGAGACACTGCACTGCTGCTGAGTCACTTCGGTGGTATTCAGTGGCGCCTGTTCTGATCTAACATACGCAGGACACCACCTGTTAAGCCTGGTACTGATGACAATAATTGCTTAGTCGCGGAGCCTGCGTGAGTGAGCTCTCCCTCCGGAGGGCGCCACCACGTCCGTCCAACAACAGCCCCCATGTGAGAGTAGTATTGATAACTGTAGGTGTACTTCATTACGTGCGAATTTTGTATTTTTGGACCTTTTTTTAAAATGTTGAATGAATACACATTTTTTTCCCCCCGTTTCATGTCTGACCTCCAGTTTCTCTGTGCAGGAGGCTGGCCCCAGCAGTCATTTTGTGCGCAACTACTGCGAGCATGGCTTTGTGTGGACCACCGTGGCTGCCTGCTCTCTCCAATCAGACGGCAAGCCCAAAGGCAGCACCACTGTAGTGGGACCTTGCAAGGCCGTCAACCCTGTGACTCGTGAGTTGGCATGGAAATGTTCCCGAAGCATAAGACAAGTCTCTTCATGTAAATGTTCCCGAAGCATAAGACAAGTCTCTTCGGGTCAAAGAATAAGAAGACCTAGGCAGAATTCAAGAAACATACATACACATCTCATTAAGAGACATTTTCTGAAGTCATACAGGAATTTTGTTAAAGTCTTTACGGAAGAAAGGTTTAAATGATATTCTGGTGTGTTTGTAGAAAATGTGTTTAAATGAGGTGGTTGTGTATATCTGTTTGTTGTTTGAATGAGATGGTTGTGTATATTTGTTTCTTTGGGTTTTTTGTTTTATCCAGTTATGACTTGAACAAAGTGATATCCCTGAAAAGGCCCTTTGTGGTTGGCTGGGCTGTAAGCAACATTCTCTCTCTCTCTCTCTCTCTGTCTCTCTCTCTCTCTCTCTCTCTCTCTCTCTCTCTCTCTCTCTCTCTCTCTCTCTCTCTCTCTCTCTGTGTCTCATCAACCTACAGAGGCAGTAGAAAGGTATAGTTCTAACATTACTCAGCATTCTAGCTGTTGGTGGCGTGTACGGTATTTTCGAGTTTTCTGTCGATTTCTCGACTCCTTTACACACCACACGACCGATCGAGGATTAATTTACTTCTTCTCGATCGACCATTTTGTCTCCTCTTTGTGATCGTGTGCTCCGGGTTTGCTCTGCCACCATTGCCCAACAGGGTGAAGGAAAACCGTCGGGTCGAGCCACTTCACCACTCAGAAGTCGCTCACATTCCGGAGAACCCGCGGGTCGATTCCGATCCAGAGCAATCCGTTCTCATGGAAGAACGTACGGTCAGGGTAGATGGAGATGACTTTTCCGCGGAGGGACGCGTGACCATTCCTCCTCTACCCGTCCGACGGACACACGATCGCTGCGTCCGAAGGCTACTAGGTAAGCGGCCGCCATTTCTAAATGTCTCTCTTTTGACCTCCCAGAAAGTGTAAGGGCAAGGCTGCCCTCAAGGGCTGATCCAAGTCAAATCTTCTCACCGAAATTCTCCCTCCCCCCGTCTCCATTGGCCGGCTTGCCCTCTAGCCTCCCGACGCGCAGTGAGACTTCTGTCTATCATGCTGTGTCACGCGACCCTCGGCCCCTGGGGAACCTTGCCGAGCCGCAGACCAGCACGGGTGACGGGTCTGGGATGGAATCACCACCCGCCACTCGCCTTGATGAGCCACGTTTCACTTTTGCCCCCGAACTTGATACGTGGACTCACGGCGCTCTGCCCCACCGGGCACAGGTGCAGCCAACACCGTGCTCGAGGAGCGCCATGACTTCCGGAAGCAGTATTATGATCACCCCGTAGCACGACCTCGGCGGTGTCCATAATTCTGGGCGCGTGGTCACGCCGCGCCAAGAGCCCGGTCGTGTCCATGCACAAGGGCCGTCGACCAACCCCGATCGACCGCCACATATTCCCCTAGGGGCACAGGACGTTGGGGAGTCGACTTAATCGGCTTCCCACTTGGGCAACGTCCACGGTCCCGTTCCTCCGGGGGGAGGATCAACCAGCGGGACAAGGGTAACCTGACTTTTCCTCTGGGGAAGGAACACGGTGCCGCAGCCAGCCCAATCCACACATATGCGGGTAGGGGGTTCAACTACCGCGTCCTCCCCCACCACCACTAAGGCCCTCCCAGGCCCACACCAAGGACGTGTATGTGGCAGTGCACGTCCCGGGGCGGGTACGACAGGCCATGGCCCTCGATACACCCCCCCCCCCTGGTGTTTCAGGTTACCCGGGTCCTCGTGGACATCCTGCCCACACCCCAGGGCCGCCACAGCCCGCCTACCTCCCCGGGGACCGGTGGCTCTATGCCCCCGAGAGAGACCAGTGGCTTAATTCCAACACGCAACACGACCAGCTCCACGGTTGAATGTGGCACCCAGCCTCATCCACCTGGGTCGACCTGGGTCTCCCACCTCGGGCGCTGTCGATCGCAGGACGGGCTCCCCCAACCTAGCCTGGCCGCCCGATCATAGAGCCATGAGGGACCCGCCCTCGCATTTCCCCACTACCCGGCTAGGGCAGGACCCCACACGCACCCCTGAAGTTGCCTCCTGACGAAGATTCCACCCAACCCTGCCAGGAACAAGACCACCTGAGGCTGAAGATGAGGAAGAACTACCCTTCTCCTCATTGTACGATGTGCTAAACCCTGCAACGGTGCGCCCTGACCTGGTTGTGAGGGAGGCCCCACCCTCTGACAATGTCCTTTCTTTCACTGACATCACCGAGCCGCCCCCTGCCCAGCGATCTAAACCCAGGATCATCGCCCCACAGTCCCTCACCTCCATCTGGGAAGGTCCGGCAACTCGCACCAGGGTGCGCAAGCCGGAGGAGGACGGCGCCGTCCCAGTGTCATCGGATCCTGGCTCCGAGACACACCAGGAGACTCTCTCTTGTTCAGCGACCCATTTATGCGACACCTGGTCAACAGGATCGTGCATCACCTTTCAGCTGCAGCGGACAGCGCAGCCAGGAGCCACTTTAACTGCCTGTTGGTAGCTAGAGTTGCCGTGCTGGCACGGTCCTCTCGCTCCCCGGCGCTTAAGGCAAGCGCCCTAATATCCCCTCTAGGCCGAAACCGAAACAATCCTACCAGAATATTCGGTTCGGCCAGCAGACACGTCCCTAAGGTGACTGGGGGAGTCGCCCATGGGAAACTCCATCCTTATACCCCCATCTCACAGACGCTACCTACTTCTCGCCTGGCAAGATCGGGGTTCCAAAAAATCTGGGAAGCGGTCGTACTTACACTGAAATATGTTCGTAATGGGTTCCGACAAACGGCCCTAGCGTAGCAGACGACACTCGCCTTGAAGTATTAATTTCCCAAGGTCTCGTCCTAGTTTTGTATAGTCTCGTTTCGCGTGAAGACGCGATACTTACATCCGCCATTTTCCCGTCGGTGCTCAGGCAATCGACATGTCAGGAAAGTGTGCGTTTCAGGATCTTGGGGTCAAGGTAAGCAGTACTCGTTGTTTAGATCCCCAAAACATTTTGTTCATGTTCTGTGTGCGAAAGATCGCCTCATTTGCCATCTATGGGCTCACAAACCACACACTCATGCTGACTATGGCCACAAAAAAGCGCATGGCTCAGTATCTTAAATACACGCTCGTTCGTGTTCCTGTCTTTACAAGCGGACGGGTGGGGAGAGTGGCACTAGTTCAACCTCTACACTCCCCTTCCATCTCGGGCTGTCCCCTTTTGAGAACCCTCATACCTCAGGAGTGCGGGACGCACAGTGAGCGACGGGCAGGCGCCCCTCCCCCGCTTCCAACCCCAGGTCTCGCACCGACTTGTTCTCCTGCCCGCGGTAGCCTCTCCCTCCTTTCCCTGCTTCCAACTCCCCAAGTCTCGCACCGACTTGTTCTCCTGCCCACGGACAACACTTCGGTGCCTTGTTGTGTCAACAACAACAAAAAACAGGGGGGGGGGGGGCTCGCTCCCTCAGCCTCCCCCCCCGAATAGGGGCCCCTCTCCAAAGTTGCCGTGCGGGGATTCACCCTCTGCGTGACACACGTAGCGGGGTTCCTCCTCCTCACTGAGTGAAGGGACCCTCAGCAGGCTAACCCTCAGCCCAGTGGAGAACAGTTTTTCAGGCCCAGAGTCGCTCACCCTCCCTGGTCTGGCCTCATAAACATACGCCTTCCCTCCATTCCCAATCCCCCACAGGGTGAGCCCTTTTCCAAGGGGAGAGATGGCCTTCTGGGCTCATCTCTTTTCCTCCATCTGGCCTTCCAATTTTCAGATAGGTAGTTCCTATCCCATCTTCTTCGTTAGGCTCTCAGCTGGCTCCATTCGGGGCTACTGGGAACCCGCGCCCCAGGCGCTCCTCCCAGTCCTATCTAGATGCTTCCAAGATGGGCAGATCGGCCTACGCCCAGGCGTATAAGGATCTCCCCGTCTTATCTCCCCGGGCCCATGAGGGCAGGGCGCTGGCCACTTGCACAGCGATCAGCGCTCTGTCCTCTTGCACCACATCCTCGAGGCAGCCTACTGGCATCCGGAAAATCCCTTCATAAGCCTTTATTTTAGGGGTTTCCGCATGACCAGGGCTGATGGTTCTAGGGACTTCTTTTGCGGCTAACGCAGCCATATCTATTCCTCTGCTAACCCCAAGAACCATTAGGGCACTAAGCCCTCCTCCGATTCCTTTGAATCTGCTATGGTCTGACATGGTAAAGTATATGACGCCAAAAGGGGGAGTTTGTATTATACTCCCTGTTTGGCTAGTATACTTACCATGTCAGACTCTAATGCCCACCCCTACCTTCCCCGCTAGCGCTATGGTTCTCGGGGTTTACCTTGCGCATAGGCCTCGTTGAATGAGGAACAGGAAAATTTACACCCGGTTTCTTCCCTGGCGGAAGTAGTGTGGGACGTCACGTGATGGTCTTATTACTGCATTAGCCACAAAAAATCTCGGCCTGCAGAGCTAACTAAACTGCCGTGGAATGCTATGGTCTGACATGGTAAGTATACTAGCCAAACAGGGAGTATAATACAAACTCCCCATGTTCAGTGACTGTTGTCAGCTTATGTGACTTTGCGTCAGTAAGAATAATTAGGTGCTGATGTTCATCTGTATTTACTGCATTGCCTTGTCTGATGTATTTACTGCGTTGCCCTGTCTGATGTATTTACTGCGTTGCCCTGTCTGATGTATTTACTGCGTTGCCCTGTCTGATGTGTTTACTGCGTTGCCTTGTCTGATGTATTTACTGCGTTGCCCTGTCTGATGTGTTTACTGCGTTGCCCTGTCTGATGTGTTTACTGCGTTGCCTTGTCTGATGTGTTTACTGCATTGCCCTGTCTGATGTATTTACTGCGTTGCCTTGTCTGATGTGTTTACTGCGTTGCCCTGTCTGATGTGTTTTACTGCGTTGCCCTGTCTGATGTGTTTACTGCGTTGCCCTGTCTGATGTGTTTACTGCGTTGCCCTGTCTGATGTGTTTACTGCGTTGCCCTGTCTGATGTGTTTACTGCGTTGCCTTGTCTGATGTGTTTACTGCGTTGCCCTGTCTGATGTGTTTACTGCGTTGCCCTGTCTGATGTGTTTACTGCGTTGCCCTGTCTGATGTATTTACTGCGTTGCCTTGTCTGATGTGTTTACTGCGTTGCCCTGTCTGATGTGTTTACTGCGTTGCCTTGTCTGATGTATTTACTGCATTGCCTTGTCTGATGTATTTACTGCGTTGCCTTGTCTGATGTGTTTACTGCATTGCCTTGTCTGATGTATTTACTGCGTTGCCTTGTCTGATGTATTTACTGCGTTGCCTTGTCTGATGTGTTTACTGCGTTGCCTTGTCTGATGTGTTTACTGCGTTGCCCTGTCTGATGTATTTACTGCGTTGCCTTGTCTGATGTGTTTACTGCGTTGCCCTGTCTGATGTGTTTACTGCGTTGCCTTGTCTGATGTATTTACTGCGTTGCCCTGTCTGATGTGTTTTACTGCGTTGCCTTGTCTGATGTGTTTACTGCGTTGCCCTGTCTGATGTATTTACTGCGTTGCCTTGTCTGATGTGTTTACTGCGTTGCCTTGTCTGATGTGTTTACTGCGTTGCCTTGTCTGATGTATTTACTGCGTTGCCTTGTCTGATGTATTTACTTGCGTTGCCTTGTCTGATGTGTTTACTGCGTTGCCCTGTCTGATGTGGTTTACTGCGTTGCCTTGTCTGATGTGTTTACTGCGTTGCCTTGTCTGATGTATTTACAGCGTTGCATTGTCTGATGTATTTACTGCGTGGCCCTGTCTGATGTATTTACTGCGTTGCCTTGTCTGATGTATTTACTGCATTGCCTTGTCTGATGTATTTACTGCATTGCCCTGTCTGATGTATTTACTGCGTTGCCCTGTCTGATGTATTTACTGCGTTGCCCTGTCTGATGTATTTACTGCGTTGCCCTGTCTGATGTATTTACTGCGTTGCCCTGTCTGATGTATTTACTGCGTTGCCTTGTCTGATGTATTTACTGCGTTGCCCTGTCTGATGTATTTACTGCGTTGCCTTGTCTGATGTATTTACTGCGTTGCCCTGTCTGATGTATTTACTGCGTTGCCCTGTCTGATGTATTTACTTTCGTTGCCTTGTCTGATCAGGGTCTAGCATTGTAAGCCTTTCGGCGTATATACGCCGATTCATAGACCCCCATACGCCGATTTCGATTGAGCGTATGCCGAAATCGTTTTTATCGCGAGAAAAAAAAATTTGCATCCGGCGCACTTCTTATTCGGTACGCTGTCGCCTATTCCAAATCGGTCGGGCTCGCCGCCATCTTTGTACACTTTCCCTTGTTAACTTACAGCAGCGAGCATCATGGCGCGAAGAGTCGATGTTGTTCAAACGCGGAAAGCCGTTTTCTGACCAAGGATGCCGCTACCAATGGAGATGGGACTGGCTTGATGCTGATTTTGTCATTTTCGACGACGACGGAAATGAAAAGAGCAAGTGCCGATATGGTGAATTTTTCAGGAAACTGACTTGTGCTGGCAAGGCCCATTGCACGTTGTGCGATAAGGAGATCGCGTACTCAAACAAAGGTTTCGTTCCGCTGAAAAACCACTGAGTAAGCCAAAATCACTTTTCCAATGCTAGGGTCTGCTGATGTATTTACTGCGTTGCCTTGTCTGTCTGATGTATTTACTGCCTTGCCTTGTCTGATGTATTTACTGCGTTGCCTTGTCTGATGTATTTACTGCATTGCCCTGTCTGATGTATTTACTGCATTGCCCTGTCTGATGTATTTACTGCATTGCCCTGTCTGATGTATTTACTGCGTTGCCTTGTCTGATGTATTTACTGCATTGCCCTGTCTGATGTATTTACTGCGTTGCCCTGTCTGATGTATTTACTGCGTTGCCTTGTCTGATGTATTTACTGCGTTTCCCTGTCTGATGTATTTACTGCATTGCCTTGTCTGATGTATGTACTGCATTGCCTTGTCTGATGTGGTTACTGCGTTGCCTTGTCTGATGTATTTACTGCGTTGCCTTGTCTGATGTATTTACTGCATTGCCCTGTCTGATGTGTTTACTGCGTTGCCTTGTCTGATGTGTTTACTGCGTTGCCTTGTCTGATGTGTTTACTGCGTTGCCCTGTCTGATGTGTTTACTGCGTTGCCCTGTCTGATGTGTTTACTGCGTTGCCCTGTCTGATGTGTTATTGCTCTGATTGCTTGGCCATGTTTTGTTTTCTTTTCTTCCATGTATCCCCATCGTTGTGTTTGTGTATGTATGTGTGTGCATGTGTGTGTGTGTGGTGTGTATGTGTGCGTGTGAATGTGTGTGTGTGTGTGTGTGTGAGTGTGTGTTTATGCGTGTGTGTGTGTCCGTGTGAATGTGTGTGTGTGTTTATGCGCGCGTGTGTATGTATGTGTGTTTGTGTGAATCAGTGTATTGTGTGAACCTGTAGTGTGTGTGTGCGTGTATGAAATCTTGTATGTTGTATCACAGGGTTTAAAGACACAACAAATGTTTCAGAGTACGAGTTTGACCTGAGCAGGCTGAAGAAAGGCTACTGGCAGCTACCGAGTGAACGACAGAGAAGGCCACTACTTTGACATCAACGTCTGCGGTCCCATTGATAATGCCAAGTGTGACGGCAGTTCTACTGGTGTGTTTCTTGTCTGATCACATGCGTGTGTATTGTTTTGTGTGTGTACTTGTCCTTGTGTCTATATGTGTTACTATGTTTGTTATTGTCAATGTGCATGTGTATATGTTTTGTATGTGTGTGTCTGTATGTGTATGTGTGTGCGCACGCATGAGAGAGAGAAAAGGGTTAGAAAGATTTTTTTTTCATTTTTTTGCTGAAAACGTATACTGTGTGTAGAACACCAAGGTTATTGTGGTTCCAGTTCATTTTGGGAGGTACATAAATGCCTACATGCAATATTTCTTAGGATGTTAGTAATAAGCTTTTATATAGGCCTAAGTCTTGGTGTTCAGTATTGGTTTTTCCTTGTTTGTGGTTTTGTTTTCTTTAGTGAGTCTTTGAGAAGTGAATGCTGTGTTTTTATTGGGGTGTGATATTCAGTGTAATGCCATTTTGTGTTAAAGAGGATGCATCTTTGGATTGAAGGAAAAGAAATCTATGTGCTGTGTGACAGGATCGTGCCAAACAGAAGTAAACGGCGAGCAGCGTGGATTCAATGCAGGCAACATGAACGCCAACCTCCAGTACCTGAGAAATGGTGTGTTGATGCTAAACTACAGTGGGGGTGATGTCTGTCACCACAACAACGTCCCCAAAACCCCAACCATCATCAACTTCATCTGCCAAGAGGGGTTTGGGGGAGGTGTGCCCACCTACATCGACAACTCTGAGGGCCCTGCCTCTACTACTTTGACTGGCACACAGAGCTGGCTTGTGAAGAACAGGTGAGTTGCTCCCCTTAAGTCAGCAGCTTTTTGTTTTTCCTGCACTTGTCAGAGCACTGTTGCTTTCAATCCAGTTTTGGATAGGTTGGACTTGAAAGACAAAATAGAAAATTGTCCAATCAAAGCTTCCCAAACCTGACATCTGCTGAATTGAGTTACATTTTTAGTGTACAGACACATCTAAGCAGCACTCTGTTTTTTTAAATCCTTTATTTGGAATGGATATGACTTGGCTTTTACTCTTATCATGGGATCATGATTTCCCTTTTCCTTTTAAGGTGAAGAACAAAGTGGATTTTCTAAATGAAGTCTACTCTATTTTCACCGAAAAGCTAAATTCCTGATTTCTTGATTTGGAAATGTTGTTTTAAACTTCTTTATTTATAATCTGCTTTTCTTTTTTGAAACATTTAAGCTGAACTCTGAATGTCCCGGTTGGGATAAGATTCATGAATGAAAATAAAAGTTTCAGCGGGGGACTGCATTCATTTGCCGAAATATTCCACATATTCCATGCATCAGGCAGACGTGAACCAGTTGACGAATCTCACACTGAACTTCCGTCACTCCCCTTTCTGTTTTCATTGTTCCTGTGTAATCATTCTTCTTTTTAACGTGTTATGAGATCTAGTTGCAAAGTGAACGAACAGTGACTAAATTTATCGGGAACAGTGACTATCATGTGGTCATGAGGCAACTCACTGGAGGAGACGTTGCAACTTTGCTGACCCCCTTCATGGCGATCGGTGATGCCTGGTCTGACCCAGTATCAGCAGGACACTCTCTGTCAAGGCCTCTGCTGACGGGCCTCTTTCTTGTCTTGTTTCAGGTGTATGTGCCAGATCAACACGGCAAAGAAACGTTTGACTTAACTCCCCTGATAAAGCAGTCGGACATCATCTGGCTGTGCCTGATCTGCCCGGCCCAGCAAAGACAAACCTGAGGCCCAGGGCACGTTTTACATCAACGTGTGCCGACCGCTCAACCCCATCTTCAACACACTGTGCCCCCCAGGGCTGCCGCTTGCCGCGAAGTCGTTGGTCAACCGCCCAAGGTAATTTCCTGCCGGTGCTTTCCCTGTGTGTGTGTGCGACTGTGTGTGTGATCAGTGTCTGGAGAGGTCGGTTGTTCTAGTGTCTGTGCAACTTCTGTGAGAGATGGAGCCTTCCTGATTAATCTGTGAGGTTGCTGCTTTTTTTTTTTTTCAACAAAAAAGTCTGTGCATGATAGGGGTATGTTGATCTTTTCTTGATGTGAATGGAATTTGATTGTCCCTCTGTTTTCACATATCATGATCAAAGCATTGAAGCAAAGGATGAGATGTTCATGGAGGAATGCTAGTCAGTTGACAGTGAAAGGAAAGCATCCATAAGTCGACCTGAGAGCTGAAAGCGGTCCATATGTTTGTTATGTCAGTGACATTGCAAAAGCGATCTCTTGATAATTGAAAAAAGGTGATTGAATGTATGTACATTTATCATGCCCTCCAGCTTGAAATGATTCACCTGACAGTTCACAGTATTGCAGCTAGCACCCAGAAAGGATAATGGGTTGTCAGGGGTTGATTTAGGGATTTTTTTCTTTTTCTGCACATGCTCTGTCCTGTAAATTCTCAGTATTTTGTTTCTCTTATACTTAAGGAACAAAAATCTCAGTTTGGAGAATTCATGAATAATAAACAGCCTCATTTTTGAAGGAAATTCTTATATGGACTCCAAACTTTGTGAAAATGCCTTCCCTTTTTGAGATCAACACATGTTAAAAATTTTGTGAAAAGTGTTTGTTGGTTACATGGAAAATTTTAGGTTGTCTTTGTGATTCAGTTTTTATCTGTTTCCATAAGAGAGTATGTCAGAAATGTACCATCTTATGAAGACCATATTTTAAAGTAAACATCCGATATTAAAATGGTTTTCAATTCTAAAATAAACGTGAAAAAGACGTAATAAAGTACAAAGTTTAGGAATAACCCACAGGTGGCAAGCGACTACTCATTTCATGGTGGAGGGTCACATATCTTTCAAAGAAGAGAGTGTGTGTACAGATATGAATGGTGTATGTATAGTCAGTATGACAGGGGAAGTTGAACAAGAAGAAAACCACAAGTACCCATTGACTTGCACAGTGAGACCGAGGTATGTCACATGATGCATTGTTCTACGCATTGATTGGGCAGAGTCTTGGACAAGCTCATGCGAGGCCAGAATACGACAAAACTCGGAAACAGGTTACACTGACCTACGATCATGGACAGCCTTGCAGGAACAACTCCAGCGCTAATGCCTCAACTAAGATCATTTTCATCTGTAAAAAAGGATTTTCAGAGGTTTGATTTTTCTTTTTTTGTGCATGTGTTTCTGAGAGAAAGAAGTTATTGAGACTATGGAATTCATCCTGACCCTGACTAGTTTTATGCATTCCTTGTGATCATTAATTGTAAATGATGTTGATATTTGTATAAACATGTTGTAATGCAAACAGGCATTATAGTTTAGAGCTGACTTGGATAATCCATCACACACAGAAATTGGTAAGCAGACTTCATGAAGTACACCAGACATGAGTGAGTGCATGTCTAATTCTCTGCATGTGTGTGTCTGTGTGAACAGATTCACCAGCAAAGTGCATTTATTTACATGCAAAATACTGATTTGGAAAGAGTCCTGACACACATCTTGTGTACTATTTTTGCTTGTTGATGTTCTGACTCTCAGCATGTTGTCTGTGTCTGTTTCCACTTTGCACACAGTAAGTTCTGTAAGTTCTTTTGCATATCTGTTTTTGCTTAATTTTCACCAAGTTCATAGGGGTTGTTTTTTTATTTGAATATGCCATGTTTAGTTTCTGCAGTTTTTGATGTTGTAAGAATATGACTCTTAAAATCTTTTATGGAATAGGGATGAGAGGCCCAGCTGAACAGCCTGTTAAGCTTGCTCACATTTTGAATGCAAACTTAAATTGAGATTTGTGTCTTTTAAAATCTCTGAATTTGTCTTAAGGAGTGGTGCCATATTGTACAATCCATCAGGCTGGTAGTAGAAGAGGAACTCTTTTTCACATGCTGCGAGGAGGAGGATCACATGTCTGTAAACAGTTGAAGGAAATGTCTTTACATTGCTGCAGTTCCAGGTTTACAGCTGCTCTCTTCAGCTGATTTATCATAAATAGAAAGACAGTGTTTTTGCATCTTGACCATGGGAAATATTCCACGAATGACAAGCTCTTGTGATGTGAAGATTCATTTTATCTCGTCTCTTACATTCTTTCCCCTTCTCCCTCTCTCCCCCTTTCTTATGTCCCTTCTGTCTCATACTCTCTCCCCCTGCCCACCCCCATTCCCCTCATCCCTTCCACCATCCTTCTCTACTGCCCCCCTCACTTTCCTGCTCCCCCAAGACTTTTACCACCCCCCTCCCCCCTCCTCTCACTCGCTATCCAGTGAAAGGTCTCACACCAGATTGTGGTTGTTTGTTTAGGGAGTCCCTCGTCTAGTGGACGTGTCCGACTCCTGTATGTACGTGTTTGAGTGGGAGACCAACGTGGTGTGCAGCGACACTGCTGTGGAGAAGGAGACCACCAACTGCTCTTACTACGACCACAGAACAGACTACTTGTACGATCTGACTGCCTTGAAAGACATACAGCAGGTTTGTACATTTGTTTGATGTGGGGATTTTTGTTGGCTTGTTTTTAAAAAAAAAGTATTTATAATGACTCCACCAAACAGCGTAGACAGACGAAGCACAAGACAAAACACGACGCGTTTTGACCTCGTAGGTCTTCTTCAGGCAAGGTAGATAACACTCCGGACTACGAAAATGAAGAACAAGCAATCGCTTATCTTTGTCGAATTTGGCGCAAGATGGGCGTTGAATGTTTGTTTTTATTGTTATAATGTACTGCATTACATGTTTTCTCTACAGCTCTTACACGGAAGCAAGCAAATATGTACTCTTGACGGATAGAAAGAAACCAGTCCTGACAATGAGTAGAAGAATGGAGGGTAATGGCTATGGGTAAACTGATCATCACAGCGAGTTTATCAGACTGTCAGTTGTTGCATGGTGTCAGTGTGTACCGTGGTGTGATCCCCAGTCCAAGACCCAGTTCACAGGGTGTGGTGGAAGGTGCATGGCCTGTGGAGCAGTCAAGGAGTCTGTGGCACTCAAAATGTGACTCGGGTCAGCAGGCGTCAGGTTCGGGATGCTTTGATAGGACGACCTTTGATTCTGTCTTTCAAGTCAAACCTATCCCAAAACTGGATGAAGGCATACAGTGCTCCGACAAGTGCAGGAGGAAAAAAAAAAAAGCTGCTGACTTAAGGGGAGCAACTCACCTGTTCTTCACAAGCCAACTCACCTGTTCTTCACAAGCCAGCTCACCTGTTCTTCACAAGCCATGTGACCTGTTCTTCACAAGCCAACTGACATGTTCTTGACTAGTTAACTGACCTGTTCTTTAAAAGCCAACTCACCTGCTCTTCACAAGCCAACTGACCTGTTCTTCACAAGCCAACTCACCTGTTCTTCACAAGGCAACTCACCTGTGCTTTACAAGGCAACTCACCTGTGCTTTACAAGGCAACTCACCTGTTCTTCACAAGCCAACTCACCTGTTCTTCACAAGGCAACTCACCTGTGCTTTACAAGGCAACTCACCTGTGCTTTACAAGGCAACTCACCTGTTCTTCACAAGCCAACTCACCTGTTCTTCACAAGGCAACTCACCTGTGCTTTACAAGGCAACTCACCTGTGCTTTACAAGGCAACTCACCTGTTCTTCACAAGCCAACTCACCTGTTCTTCACAAGGCAACTCACCTGTGCTTTACAAGGCAACTCACCTGTTCTTCACAAGCCAACTCACCTGTTCTTCACAAGCCAACTCACCTGTTCTTCACAAGCCAACTCACCTGTGCTTCACAAGGCAACTCACCTGTGCTTTACAAGGCAACTCACCTGTGCTTTACAAGGCAACTCACCTCTTCTTCACAAGCCAGCTCACCTGTTCTTCACAAGCCAACTCACCTCTTCTTCACAAGGCAACTCACCTGTGCTTCACAAGCCAACTGACCTTTTGTTCACAAGCCAACTCACCTGTTCTTCACAAGCCAGCTCTGTGTGCCAGTCAGAGTAGTAGAGGCAGCCATCGGGGTTGTCGATGTAGGTGGGCACACCATCCGGGGAGGGGGGGGGGGGAGGGGGGGGGGGGACAAGGTAAGCAGGGTCTGAAGACTTGTGCCCTTTAGTGTATGACAGACTTACGGTGACTTCTGCCAATCCCTGTAACAGCCTTTCTGGTTTTACACTGGCGGAACAGTAATGATGATGAAAATAGATGGTGAGGAAAAATGTGGCCCTTCAGGACTGGGAGCCAGTTGACAGCTGAGAGAGAGTAGGGAGTGTTGGTTTTGATGGCTGTGTCTGTTGCTAGGCTTCAGGTACCCCCAGGGCCACTTGACAGCTGAGAGTAGGGAGTGTTGGTTTTGATGCTTGTGTGTGTGTTGCTAGGCTTCAGGTACCCCGGGGCCACTTGACAGCTGAGAGTAGGGAGTGTTGGTTTTGATGGTTGTGTGTGTGTTGCTAGGCTTCAGGTACCCCCGGGGCCACTTGACAGCTGAGAGTAGGGAGTGTTGGTTTTGATGGTTGTGTGTGTGTTGCTAGGCTTCAGGTACCCCCGGGGCCACTTGACAGCTGAGAGTAGGGAGTGTTGGTTTTGATGGTTGTGTGTGTGTTGCTAGGCTTCAGGTACCCCCGGGGCCACTTGACAGCTGAGAGTAGGGAGTGTTGGTTTTGATGGTAGTGTGTGATGCCTGGCTTCACCTTGACAGCCACCTCATGTGATCATTGGCCTGGTAGATTCTTGAGATGGATGTGAAGTCAGCTATCTGCATAGACTTTTGATTTCAGTCAGATCAGTGTTTTTCCCTCTTGTTTTTCATGTCTTTTGGTTTAGTTTATTGTTCGTTTGTTTTAGTTGGTTTTTTTGTTTTGGGGGGCTTTGCTTTGTGTTTTTTTGTTGTTGTTTTTTTTTCCAGGATGAGGTGAAGGAATGAGTGAGTGTGTATTCAGAGGGACAATAAGCAGTACCAGTATGAACATACCTCCATACTAACCAACTGGCCAGAAGGAATGCTTCCATACAAGTGTACACAGTGATTGACAGATGAGTGTGAACATTAGCAAACCATTGGCATTTTTTTGATAGAACTGTTGGGGTAACACTTACTTTGGACGTGCCTACTAGCAGCATCTGTCCCATGAAAACGGCCAGGGTCAGGCTCGCTGAGTGCAAGCTCCAACACAGATTACCTCCCTTGCAGATGCAGGCACACACTGTCCATTGCCTTCTGTTGTTCACGACAGGTGGACAGCCCCATGGGGGGGAAGATCTCCATTCAGGCGTGCGGCTCCCTGCCCACCAACCTGTCGGCGTCATGTCGGGAATCGGCGGTGTGTCTGGTGGGCTCTCGGTTTGGTGGCAGTGCCAGCCTTCACGATGGTTCCTATGGCAACGCCTCCTCTGGGGAGTTCCGGATGGATGGAGAGCGGCTGAAGCTGTCGTTCACCGGCGGACAGAAGTGTCCACATAGTCAGTTGTTCTTTGGTCTTCTGGTTTGTGGGTTAGGTTTTGTTGTCTGTTGTGGCTTGTTTTAGGTGTGTGTGTGTGTTATATTTTGTTGTCCTACGCTCATTATAAAAGTAGATATTTTGAGAGTGATTTTTATAAAATAGTATTTGGCGGAAAAGGATGGACAATATTCACTTTTGAAGATGTATGTTTTCTTTCTTCAGTTTAGTATCATTTCACTGGGAGCAGTGTTTGATGTCTTTTCACTAAAAGTAACGTTTTAGGAAGTGTGTGTCTGGGTGTGTATCTGTCTGTCTATCTATGTCACTTTGTCTTTGCATTCATGTGTGAGAGAAAGAGAGAGGGAAAGAGCATACATACTGATAAAAAAAAAAGTTTCATTTTTTAGACCATCATAACCATATCTATTACCTTTAGAGATGCACACATATTCAAAAGTAGCACAAGCCCACGCACACACACACACGCATGCACATACACACTCTCTCTCTTACTCACACACGCACACACACACACACACACACACACACACACACACACACACACACACACACACATAGAGGCTTTCTCAAATGTCTTGCTAAACATTCATCAAACGTCTTTAGCATTAAAACGGCTACTTACAAGCTGTTGTCCCAGCAGGTTCTGGAGCGGACCAGTCCAAAACGGCCAGCACCAACATCTTTTTTGAGTGCGACCACAGTGCGGGCAACGGACAGCCTGAATCTCTGCCTGTGAGTGCTATGGAAGTGTTGTTTTTTTTATATGAATTGTATTTTATTTCAAAACAAAATCACAAATTACAAATAAGGACTACAAAAACGCATAAGACAATGATAACAACGAAACATAATCATCATGATGATCATCATCACATTGATCATAATCATCATCATCGTCATAAACATCATCACCATGTTACTAGCGTGATTAAAACCACTGCTACTAATTATGATAAGAAAATGATAACGATGAATACCCAGGAAGTTACTTTGATGTTACTCTATCCTCATACTGTTAGATTTGTTTTTCTGATGCTTACCTGTCCAAACAAATGCTTATCTCCATTTAGCATGGAATATCACCGTATCATCAGGATGAAAACCTCCCCAAAAAATTGGGAGAGCAGGGAGCTAATCTCACCTCCATACCCAGAAAGGCAGCAGGAGTGATTGCCCTTAGTGAGTTCACTTCTTTGTACTGTATCAAAATAGTTCAGATTTTGTGGAGGAATATGGCTCTGTCTTCTTCGACTTCAGACTTTGTCTTTTTTTTATATTTTTTTTTAGGTCATAACAGATTCCCACAAATGCTTCTTTCAGCTCACCTTTGCTTCAGAAGCAAACTTGTCTTTTGTTTCACAGAGGTAAATTTTGGCTGCTGATTCCTAAAAGCTGCATTGGACGGTATAGTCACTTCCGTGAAGGTAACACACCCTTGGCTTCTAAATGTGAGAAAATGCATCTGTATCTAAAAAATAAAAATACAAGATGCAGATTTGGGGGCTTGCTTACAGTTCCAGGACCATACAATCATCAAGAGCTCATGCCCAAAGCATTCCCACCTGACAGATGTTTGTGTGTGGTCACACATAGGAGACACTATCTTGAAAGAACATTTGATTTGTGGTGAAGAGACTCAGCTACTGATAGGTTTCAGGACTGTGCATAAAACTTGTTGGGTCAGAACAGTCATGAAGCTTTCTGGAATAGACTCTTCAGTGCTTAATCGGTCACTCTACCAGAGCAGCCTCCTGCAGCAATGTCTGAACAAAATTCCTGCGATGACAGTGTTGAACACACAGCTGTAGGGAGAAGCAGGAATACTTTTGCCAGTCTGCTACAAAACTAGTTGCAGAAGAAGGGCACTAAGAAAGTAACATTTAACTTGATGCTAAATGTCCACTATCTTTAAAACACTCACATAGTCTCATGCTGGAGTTCAAGGACGTGAAATTCTACAATTTTAACTAACTTACCTGTGAGGTTTAAATGGAGTTTTCGCGTATTTGTACGAAGACAGAAGAGGTCGTGCACCATGCTCAGAGCACTTCCACAGTAAAGCATCGGTAACAGCATTACTACTGATTAGTTGTAATTACCCACCCAGATGATCTTTTGTGATTAAGTAGCCATTTAATGAATTCAAGCTGACAGAAATGCTCTCACTCTCATCTGCTCTCTTGTGTCTTTGTACCAGTCGGTGAAATTCCACTCAAACCTTCACAGATAAGTTCAGGATGATCGCAGAATTTGTCATGCAGCTGAACTTTAAATATCTAATTCCTGGATACACTGTCTGTCTGTTGTTTCAGCATTTTGCCTGCGAGTTGAACTTCAAGTGGCGAACCAGTTTGATCTGTCCTCCGCTGATTCAAGATTGTGCTGTTTCCACTGGAGACACGACCTTTGACCTGGCCATCTTATCTCAGACCAGGGAATCCTGGGAATTCATCCACGAGGATGGCAGCAGGTACTGCCCTTGATTTAGTGTGTGTGAGTGAGTGTGTGTGTGTGTGTGTGTGTGTGTCTGAGAGAGAGAGTGTGTGTGTGAGAGAGAGAGAGAGAGAGTGTGTGTGTGTGTGTGTGTGTGTGTGTGTGTGTGTGTGTGTGTGTGTGTGTGAGAGAGAGAGAGAGAGAGAGTGTGTGTGTGTGTGTGTTTCTTTATGAAGAGCAGTCTTATCAGGAACAGTAAATGAGTATTCTCAGGCATATGTGAGTGCACTATGGCTTCATACACTGTATCATGTCAAACTCGTCCAAGCTACAGCTACTTCATTAGTTCTGTTTGGTCAGATTTTCATGGCTAATGAGGAAAACAGACACTTCTGCTTCACAGTCCTACATTTCCAGCCATACTTCTTTCATTGTGGCTTTACTTCAGTGATGGAGGTTAGGCCAAATGTAAATGAACACGCTGAGGTGTAAGGTGAAAAATAACACATTGCAGAACAGAGAAGTGGATTTTCGACGGATGCATCGTCTTCAGACATCCCAAATGACAGGCGTTAAAAGGCACAGAGCAGTACTTCTCAGACTGCAGCCAGGAAAGGAGAGAGGATCGCATGAATGAATGTCATTTGTTTAGTAAGGTACTAAAGTAGTCATATTTGTGTGTCTGGTGTGTGTGTGTGTGTGTGTGTGTGTGTGTGTGTGTGTGTGCGTGCGTGCGTGCGTGCGTGCGTGTGTGTGTGTCTGGTGTGTGTGTGTGTGTGTGTGTGTGTGTGCGTGCGTGTGTGTGTGTGTGTATGTGTGGTGTGTGTGTGTGTGTGTGTGACACAGGTACTGGATCAACCTGTGCCAGGCAGTACACGGTGAGGCACTGAAGGAGAGGTGCCCACCCAACTCTGCCGTGTGCCGACACACTAAGGATGGACAGGTGGACATGCTCGGCGATTTGAGATCACAAAAGCTGTCAGTGGAAAGTGAGTGGAGATCATGTGAGAGTTTGTTTTAATAAGAAGGGTATTTTTTTTCCGCCAGATGATAAAGACAAACAAGATTACAGAACAAAACGCAATGCATTTCGACCTCTTGGGTCTTCTTCAGGCAAAAACAAACAACATTTAGGACAATGAAAACGGAGAACAAGCATCCATTTATCATCTCATATTCGGCGTGTTGGATGAAAAAACAAAAAAATTGTGTTCTGGGTCAGGAGTTTGGAGGTAGACCCTGTAGTGTTGACTTGATGTTTGTGTGTGTGTGTTGTGTCCTTCTGCATACAGGTGTGTGTCTTGTAAGTGTGCATCTGTGTGTTTTGTTTTGTGTACATTTTTATCTGTCACAAGTCTGGTTAGTGCTGAATTCTGCTTCCGTAGTTTCAGCCTCATGGGCAGAATTAATCTGTGAGTTGCCTTACAAGAAGTGGATGCGACAGGCATGGAGAAAAATGTTTGAAAATACTCTTTATGTAAAACATTTATTTTAATATTAGAAAAGTGAATGGTTGTGGTACAAGATGATGTAAATGTCTGTGATGATATGTTTGATGTACTGATATTATAATGAAATAAAATAGGCATGAATGTGCGTTCACACACTCGCATGCATGCATGCACACTTAAAAACTTACATGTTTTGTCGTTTTCTTCCTTGAGCTATAAGATTAAGGTTTAATGTTGCATCTCATTTACTCACAATTTTCTGAAGTTTGAACACCAGTACATGGTACACTTAGCAGCAGACAGCAATTCTACTGGGCCTAATTATCGACTGCAAGATCCTCATTACATGGTTGATCAATTGTCTGGAGTTAGATTTTCAAGGTCCAGTCATTCATGTTCATCTCCACTGGTCTGAATGGAACAATAGTTTGATCCTTTCTTCATGCACAGTATGAGTGCAAATGGGCAGGCCACCATCTTTGACAGAAGTTGAAGGACTCTGACAATTATTTGAGGAGAACAACATTACTGGGAAATTCTGGAAGGTTCTTGGAACCATATAGTGATATCAAGGAGGATTCTCAGTAATGTTTCAGAAGCCGGTGCAGCTATGGTTATTAAATTATAGGTTTAGCTGGAATGGTTTCAAGAGAAGGACTTAAAAGCATGTGTTCATTTTACATAAATAACTGGTTATTTGTGATGAGCATTCTGAGTGAGATGGGCAGTATTGCAGACAGTATTGCAGAGCATGCAGCCTCTCTCAGCGCTTTGCACCCATGCTGGGGTGGGAATGGATGAACATGCTGAAACCTGAAAGTCACAACTGACCAGCTGCTGTGGCTAAGTGGTTAGCATCATGGACTCCTGACTGGGAGGTTATGGGTTCCATTCCCATCAGAGTGATATATTTGTGGGATTTTTCTACCCTGATCAGCTCCTGCCCTTATTTCACTTTGCTGTGAGTTTAATTTGGAAGACTGGAACCATACAACCGAGTTTTACCCACTTAATGGACACATCTCTCGAGAGTGTCGCTTAATTTTTGTGACCAACTCTGCAGGTGTCTGTATCTCTCGGGTCTGGTTGATGTCGAACTATGTAATGGAAAATAAGCAAAGAGTACAGCCCTGTCATGTAGTCTTGGACCAGAATGAAAATCCTTTGCATCATCTTCATCATCCTCATCCTCATTGATCAGCATCAAAAAACAAAAAACAAAGTCACGTCTGGCAATGGAGCGAACTGCCTTGCTGTGTTCAGAGGATGGCACGGTGGTGATAGAGTACTCCCAGGGCACCAGCGCTTGTTCCTCCGGCCGTCGACGCAGCAACAACCCGCTGGCTCGCTCCGTCATCCACCTGAAATGCGGCACCACTGTGGGATCTCCGCTTCTCATGTCCAGGTCAGTCAGAGATAGAATACAGGTTTTGTCGGTCTTAATCCTTTTCTTTCTTTCTTTCTGCGTACGCAGGCTGATATTCCTGCGGACACTCCCTGTATAGACAGGTAGTGGAGTTTTGTGTGTATGTCTTAATCCTTTCATTACCACTCTTCCAATGCTACAGGTGGCTATGATTAGGTCATGCAGGAGCACGTTGTTGCCGAAATCGGCTGTGTGCAGAGTTGTAAGCATGAGCAAGGAATATTCCATTTACATGGTTAGAACCTCTGAACCGCTTGTTTTCATTCATGCATCTTTTTAAAGGATTAATTGTAATTTGTTCTATAAATAACTTTTTTCCCTGTATAATCATTATTTGTTTATTTTGACCATACACACATGTTCACCAGACTCATCAGTTTTTGTCAGTTGGGTAAAACTGTAAACGTGATGTCACTGCCATGTGGTGCAATCTCTCTTACACGGTCACTTGTCAGTGCTTTAAACGGGTGGCTTTGGTTCAGTTTACAGCCTGTTGTCGTGAGTGTCCAGGCTTAGAATCAGAGTGCTGGTCAATATCTGAAACAATGGCAGTGGAAATTGAGCAGCAAAGGAAAAAGTCACTTAAGTGGGTGGTAGATGAGGCAGGAAATTAAGCTCATCATGATGTCAGTCGGTGAAGAGTAGCAAAAGTTTCTTCACTCTTTATGTTTGGATTGCCGAGTTGTGCCGTGAAACAGCCAGCAGAGTTAACTCGTTGCCGCCTCGTCAATCACCTGGCGGGCAACGGGTTGAGTGCTTGGCACTGACGCATCGCCTGCCAGGTGATCAACGATTTACTCGAATTTTCACATGCAGCTGTGTGGTCTAAGGGAAACAATCTTGGTATCTACAGAAAGCTGAGGATTTCCTCTATTAGGTGGTACTCTCCCTTGGTGTATATCTCGCGTTTAATTCTACTTTTTCGCTCATATTATGGGATAGCTGGAGATAACTCTGGCTGCCCGTGTTCATCATGTTGTCGGCACCGAAGCGTCAGCGAGTGGTAGCGAACAGAAACATCTTATTTCAAGAAGTAATTGAAAGAATAATGGAAGAACGATCAAATGAAGAACTGGAACTGTTTTCCAAACTTGTCGAACTTTTCCGAATTGTTTTCCGAACTTGCTGAATCAGACAGAGAGGATATGAGTACCGATGGTGAGTTGCACATACCAAATGGTGATGAAATGTTTGCATTTTTTCTTCAAATATGTGACAGCAGCACTCTGAAATCTGGACCATGCACACAGCTGTGTGTGTGAAAGATACATTGTTTTTATGTGTTTGCTACTCATTGTGTTTACTACAGTTATGATCATATTGATTTTTCACCCATACCTACGTGGAGAAAAAGTTTTTGCTGATAGCTGTTTTCCTGCACTTTTCAAACCAGTGGTGAGTGAAGTGTGTATTCAGCACAGGACTGTGGTATTTTTTTTCTAAAAGAACATGATTTGAAGTTTTAAAAACATAATTATTGTTGTATTCAGTTTGGTTCTGTCTGTATATTTTTGGTAAAAATACCCAAAATAGTGCGTCACAGCGAGTCGTGGTTGTGGCAGAAAGCTGCGTCTGCATTGAGTTAACAGGAATATTATTACATTGTCCCTGCCGACACGCAATAGTTGTGTTTGATCTTTAGGATGTTTGGGATATAGAAAAAAAAAGGTCTGCTTTGAACTGGACTACCCTTTTCGTTACAGCTCACTGTATTGCTTTTATTTGTCAGTGTCACAGAAAGCGTTCAGTTGTGTCGGGCCCAAATGTATGTTTTTTGGAGGAAAAAAAAAAGGTGAAGATACAGGTGGACTGTGATAGTGGAATAGGTGAGGCAAGACCAGAGGGACACAGACTCGGACTGAAGGAGGTGAAAAATGATCAATAGATAGCTTATCTGGAACGTTGGTAGAGCACTGGAAAATGTGTAGTTTACAGTTCATGTTTTGGTGTGGGCACTTGAAAGAGATGGATAGTTTACAGTTCTTTTTTGGGTGTTTCCTACGCATGTCTGAAAAGTGCTGTGAACAGTTTGCTTCTGTGCTGTTTTGTTGTGAACTGTACGGGGTGGTACTGAACTTAATACAGTGTAGAAAGGAGTCAACTGGAAGACAAATTCAAGATCGATGCATGAAGTGGATTGATGTTGAAAAAGTGTTTGGATAGCTATCCATACTCAGTGTATTTACCCAGATTTGGAGTACCTTTTACCAAAAAGTGGAAAAACATGTTGCCCAGTTACCGCAAGCTTTTACAACCTCCAATGAAGTGAGTGGCCTTGATGGTGTGACACTGATCACACCCAAACAAACTTCATGTTAAAGAACATTTTTATTATGCTTAGCGATACAGAACATAGAGCTGTCGAAGAGGGAGCAGGTTGCAACACGTTAAAGGAAAGTGGGTTTTGTCTCCAGCACATTTGTTACTTATTGCATGTTTCTGAAAATTGTAAGCTGTACCACTTTTTTGTTGTTGTTTTGTTTTCAGCAAAGAAAACATGGAGAACTGCCTGTTTGAATTCGTATGGAAAACCAGAGCAGTCTGCAAAAAGGACAGGTTGGTTGTATTTCTTTTGTTCATACTTCTGTCTGCCTTCCTTTCACATAACTCGGTTGGACGGAAAGAGTCCATAGTTCACGGGAGTCTGGCTTCGGCCTGAAGCTGTGTCAGTGTTTGGTATAAGCTGTATCCTGTAGCAAACAATGTTAGTGGGGCCTGGTAAGCCTAGTGGATGAAACCGTGTTTCCGGAGATGCCAGTGTGACTGACTGCATGAGGAGTTTATCCAAAACCAGCTTTGTAAGAGACCTCTCTCAATTATAAATATGCACATTAACCTGTGAGGAAGTATATTGGTTGACCCTTCTCCTGCCCCGATCCTCCTCCTGCCTCCCCCTCAGATTTATTCAGTGTTGAATGCCAGCAAGTGATTATTGTCGGTGGCTGAGCTTGCCCCGTTTCTTTATCTCTTCATAAACTGTACCATGTGAAAACCATAAGAAGCTACAGTCCATGTTCAGTTTGCTCTGCCACCCACCCTCACCTCCCTTATTCTACCCTGTTTCCAAATCAGAAATATTCAGTCCAGGTGAAATTTCTATGCTTCAACATGTTTGAATGTATTCTGCGTGAACGCTTTGCCCAGGTTTGTGTGTAAACATTCCTGCATTGCCTACTGTTATCCTGATGTGGTGAACTTGATCGCTTGATTTAGAGCTTGGGTATGTTTGGAAGTTATTAACAGCTCAAGAATTCTGAAGTTTTCCCTTGTCTTTGTATATTTGTTCATTAATTGAGATGCACAAAAAAAATGAATTAATGATCATTGTAAGACATTCATACACAGTGCGTCATTGGCATGGTGCACATTTCCGTGATGTTCACAAAGCAGCCAGCATTTAGCATATGAACAGAAGAACAGGATCATGGATCAAATGAACCATGCACAGCACAGAATGACGCCACACCAGGTGAATGTAGAATGGTGCTGAGTGCTGTGTTCTGTGTTGACAGTCAGCCTCAGGTGTTCACCGAAGTCAACCAGGTGATCAAAGACGCACGTTCAGGAGGCACCATTGACCTGCGTTCCCTTCTGTCTGGAGGGTGAGTCAGATGCTCGCAAGGAGACAGATAACTCAGGTGCTTTCAGGGATATGGGTAAGACAGGTAAAATCAGGGATATATAGATATGTCAGATATTTTACAAGGATATAAAGGTAAATTAGATGCTAACAGGGATACGGCTGTGTCAGATGCTAGCAGAGATGGGCAAGCCAGATGCTATCAGGGATATAGGCAAGTCGGATCATATCAAGGATAAAGGCAAGAAAGATGCTATCAAGGATATGGGCAAGTCAGATGCTAACAGATATGGCCAAGTCAGATGCTAACAGGGTTGTGGATAAGTCCAATGCTGACAGGGATATGGGCAAATCAGATGCTCAGAGGGATGTGGGCAACAGGTATGGGTAAGTCAGACGCGAACAGGTATGGGTAAGTCAGATGCAAACAAGAGTATGTATTGCCCTGCTTTATGATTTACATCCCAATTTAAAAAAATAAAATTTTATGGTGGATTCATAGATAGTCTGTAATGTGACAGTCATCCTTACTCAATAGAGTACAGAATTTGGATTTTGTTGTTTGTTTTTCATTTTGTTTTGATTTTTCTTTTTGAGCTCTTTGGTCTTGATGACGTTCTTCTTTTGGAAGAGATATTCCAGGTTTTAGTGTACTTCAATTAAACCTTGAAAGGTGGTAAGGTTTCCCAGGGATAGAAATTAGCACTTTTATTGACACAAAATGTTACCAGTGCAGATGTTACTAAGCATTGTATTTTGGGTAGATTGTAGAAATGTGGCATTGCTTGAAGGGTTTATTGATGATGAAATCACATGGTAGTCAAAGATACCCATGTCACTTAAGATATTACTTTGTGTGCATACAATATGTATGTTGATGTGTATGTGTAAGCATATTCATGTGTATTAATGTGAAGCCTTGCAAATAGCTATAAAGTATTCTTGTGGATTAATTTCTTCTCCATGCTCTGTGGAATAGCAATCACCATGCCTTTGATGGAAAGTACAAGTATATCATCAGCCTGGAGGGTCACCTGGCTCTGGACCACAGCTTCACCGCCGCAGGGGCGTGCACAACAGCCGCCATCTGTCAGCAACTAGCAGACAATGCCAGCTACTATCATAACCTGGCACCTACGCCTCCCGCCAGTACTACCTGAATGGTGCGTGGGGTCTTTGTCATCTTTCTTTATGTGTTTTTCTAATGCTTACCGTCTAGACAATTGCTTTATCCCTTCTTGGCGTAGAATAATGCCATATTTTCAAGATCCTTAAAAATAAAAATAAAAAAAGAGGAGAGCAGGGAGGTAACATAGCCATAGTCCCCAGACAGCTTGACAGAGTAATTGCCCTTTGTGTGTCTGTGTTCAAGCATGCTGATTTCATGCATTGAATTCCATCATTAAGTTTAGTTGGTATGGTTTGTTTTTTTGTTTGTTTGTTTTGTTTTTTTCCATATAGCATGCACATTACCATCAAATTAATGTTTTTCTGGTGTGCCAGGTGAGCGTAATAAAGCTGGGGCACTGGTTTTAGAAGTGCTTTGCCATTGAAAAGAATATCATTTCCAAATTACACCGAATGTTGTGTAAAATTTCTAGCAGCGGATGTACTTTGATGTGCATGTATCTGTGCATTGTTGCTGGTGATAACTGACCATTGTGGTCACTCGGCTCCAATCTGAAAATTTGCAGTCATACATTGATGCTGACTGTTCCCTTTTTGGTCAGGTAACCATTACCGCTTGACGCATGGCATTTGCAAATATGCTGTGCACCAGCACAAGGTGCACATTGTTCTGAGCCATTGGTATTGAGTCAGCGGTGCCTGAGGAGCTAAACCATTCACGATCATGTTGGATCATCACCACATGGCATGCACACTGTAGTATTTCAGTCCAAAAGGGATCGGGGAAGGAGGTCATGCGAAGAATGTGAATGTAAATCTGTGAGTCTTTTTATGTGGTGAATTAAACATGAGCGGAACAGCAGATAAGTGGTAATGGTGGACCGAAGAAATGAGTGGAACGATTCAGATGGAAAGTAAGAATGTTGACAATGGTGATAGAGGTGACAATGAAGATGTGGTCATGTGACCCTGTTGACAGTGATGGTAGTGATGACGATGAAGGTGTGGTCATGTGACCCTGTTGACACTGATGATAGAGGTGAGGATGAAGATGTGGTCATGTGACCCTGTTGACAGTGATGATGACGATGAAGATGTGGTCATGTGACCCTGTTGACACTGATGATAGATGTACGATGAAGATGTGGTCATGTGATCCTGTTGACACTGATGATAGATGTGACGATGAAGATGTGGTCATGTGACCCTGTTGACGCTGATGTTGACATTGAAGATATGGTCATGTGACCCTGTTGACAGTGATGGTAGAAGTGACGATGAAGATGTGGTCATGTGACCCTGTTGACAATGATGTTGACATTGAAGATATGATCATGTGACCCTGTTGGTAGTGATGATGATGAAGATGTGGTCATGTGACCCTGTTGACAGTGATGATGATGAAGATGGGGTCATGTGACCCTGTTGACACTGATGGTAGTAATGACGATGAAGATGTGGTCATGTGACCCTGTTGACAGTGATGTCATGGGTCGTAGGGTCCTTTGAAGTCCTTTAAAGTCCTTATATTTAGAAATGTTTCAGAAAAGGCCTTTAAAGTACTTTAATTTGACCAAGAGGTCCTTTAATATTTTGTCAAGGGCCTTTAAAATGCAATTTGGTCTGTTAAAGTCTTTTAATTTTGCGATACAAAAGAATACTTTCGGTTGCGGAAAAGAACTTCAGGTATGAAATCAAAAGATCGGCATTTCTGTCAGGTCCCGCAAGCAGACGATGCTTCTCACAGCCAGTTTCCTCGCAAGTCTCGCGTTCGAGATTTGACGATACTTCCAGGCGCCATCTTGCATCGTTCACACATGTTTACCTGCTGAAAATTTTAAGCCCAGTTTTTCGTCCACAATGCCGGGCAAATGTTCTTTTCAAGATCGTTGGCTGAGAGACAAGGATTACAAGGACTGGTTGCAGAAAGTTCTGAGCGACAAACATGTAGCGCGCTGTGCGTTTTGCGATTGCTCCGTAAACATCGCCTCAATGGGAGAATCCATGCTAAAGCAACACGCAAAAAGTGTGAAGCATCAGAAGAAAGAGAAACAGCATCAAAGTGACAGTAGATGCAGTGTTGCTGATTTTTTCGCTGTTGGTTCAACGCAGCCCCAGAGTCATGATGATTCACAGCCAACTTGACAGCCTGAACCGACACATGTTTCAGCGTCCACTCCAAGCACATCTGATAAAGACCTGTGTGTGTGGTGTGTCAGACCTGTGTACCTCTACAGAATCATGAATAGTTTCCACGGAAATGGTCTGTTAATTATGGTCCTACGGTCATACAATCTCGAACCATGGAGAGGGGGAGGGAGGGGAGGGGGTGGACAAAAAAAAAAAGGTCGATAGTGACAGCCCAGGCAAGGGAAGTAAACAGAGTAGATAAGCTTGTTCTGATTATGTCCCCTTCTGTCAGACATGCATGCTGGTTCCATCCCTTACACACACACACACACACACACACACACACACACACACACGCTCACTCACACACACTCGCTCACTCACACACACACACACACACACACACACACACACACACACACACATGCATCCCTTTCACACACACACACACACACACACACATCCCTTTCACACACACGCACACACACACACACACACACACACACACACACACACACACACACTCGCTCACATCACACACACACACACACACACACACACACACACACACACACACACACACACACACACACACACACACACTACAGAGCAAGGCAACCATCATGACTAAGTGAAAGGCCTGCCTGGGTTTGTGAAACCGGACACCCATGCTAGTTTAGTTGCTGGCAGTGCAGTGGTGGAAGGGTGAGGGATAGGACAACAGATAAGGGGAAGGGGGAAACTGAAAAGGATAGCTGGTGGATCCAGAATATGTAGTGGCTGTGACTACTGACAGTTGAGCTCCAAAACTATGACTTGGGTCGCCTTGACCACTGAAAGGTGAAGTGAGGGTAAACAGGTCTGGTGGTGTGAGTGTGCATGGGTGCTTGCATGAATGTGTGTGAGGAAGAGATCCACACCCTCAAGAGGAGAAGGACAGCCACTGAAAAGGATGGCGAACAGTTGCTGTTTGAAGCTGATGCACTATGCCTCAAAGCCCAGCAGCAAAGCAGCTTGAGGCTCTTAGGACAAGCCAATGAACTGTGTAGTTCTTCCAAAAATAAACAAGAAACAGCGACCCTCTTAGAGAAGGAACTTGTCAACAAACAAGAAGAGCTGAAGCAAATGTGAAAAACACAGACAGTAGAAGATATTTCGGTAGGTCCTGTTTTATTTTGGTAGGGTCCTTTCATTGGTCCTTTAAAGTCCTTTTTTTGGTTCATAAGGGATACCTGGGATGCATGGATGTTGACATTGAAGATGTGGTTATGTGACCCTGTTGACAGTGATGTTGACGATGAAGATGTGGTCATGTGACCCTGTTGACAGTGATGATAGAGATGACAATGACGATGTGGTCATGTGACCCTGTTGACAGTGATGACGATGAAGATGTGGTCATGTGACCCTGTTGACACTGTTGGTAGTGATGATGATGAAGATGTCATGTGACCCTGTTGACAGTGATGGTAGTGATGACGATGAAGATGTGGTCATGTGACGCTGTTGACAGAGATGATTGAGGTGACGATGAAGATGTCATGTGACCCTGTTGACAGAGATGATTGAGGTGACGATGAAGATGTCATGTAACCCTGTTGACAGAGATGATTGAGGTGACGATGAAGATGTGGTCATGTGACCCTGTTGACAGAGATGATTGAGGTGACGATGAAGATGTGGTCATGTGACCCTGTTGACAGTGATGATAGTGGTGACGATGACGATACAGTCATGTGACGCTGTTGACATTGATGATAGTGGTTGACGATGAAGATGTGGTCATGTGACGCTGTTGACAGTGATGATAGAAGTGACAATGAAGATGTGGTCATGTGACCCTGTTGACAGTGATGATAGTGATGACGAAGATGTGGTCATGTGACCCTGTTGGCATTGATGATAGTGGTTGACGATGAAGATGTGGTCATGTGACGCTGTTGACAGTGATGGTAGAAGTGACGATGAAGATGTGGTCATGTGACCTTGTTGACATTGATGATAGAGGTGACAATGAAGATGTGGTCATGTGACCCTGTTGACAGTGATGATAGTGATGACGATGAAGATGTGGTCATGTGACCCTGTTGTCAGTGATGATAGTGATGATGATGAAGTAGTGGTCATGTGACCATGTTGACATTGATGATAGAGGTGACAATGAAGATGTGGTCATGTGACGCTGTCAGACCTGCCAACCATTACGCATTTCGCGTAATTTATTACGTCCAAGTGATAATTCTTACGCCCTTACGCATTTAGCCAAAACATTACGCATTGAAAGTTTTCAACAACAACAACAACAAAAAAACGGACTAAAAAATCGGCTTATGTACAGACACGCACGGCGCCGTGCGTATAACCAGTAATCTTCAAGAAGCGTTTCCGGTCATGCACAGTTCGTTTCACCATCTTTACCATTCAGCGAAGTTGTCGTCTTTTTGAAGTTTTAGCTACGAAAATGTCGAAACGTGGAGTAGAAAGTTTTGGACAAGATGCGACAAAGAAAAAGCTTGGTCAAAAGTTCCGAAAAGAATACTCGGAAAAGTTCCCCTGCATACGACCTTCGGCTAAAGGTGTAAATTGTGCACGGTGTACCACTTGCGAGTCGGACTTCACAATTTCCCATGGCGGGATGGTGGATGTGAAGCGTCACCTTGAGTCACGCAAGCACATCGATTCCTCTAACGCGCCGAATTCTTCCAGCATCACACAGTTTTTTTCAGACTGTAGACACCTCAAAAGAGGATGAAATTAGGAAAAGGGTGATTCGGGCTGAAGCATTGGTGGCCGGATTTTTCGTCGAGCACAACATCGCTCTTAGCGCAGCCGACCATGCATTCCAGCTTTTTAAAGAAGCGTTCTCAGATTTGGAGATCGCCAAACAGTTCAAGAGCGGTCGAACAAAGACAACACACATTGTAAGGACCCTTCTCATGGAAGCCTAAACTGCTGCTGCATCTCGACTGCAGAATGGACCGTTTGTGTTGGGGACTGATGGAAGTCAGGAAGGGAGGGGGGGGGGGGGGGACAAATTCTTTCCTGGGGTGGTGCGATACTTAAAAAATGACACAATCGCCACTGAGCTGATAGCCAACCCCACATGCACAGAATCAGCAACAGGGAGAACATTTTTTAGGTTATATATTTTCTTAATTTCATGTTCTCAGTTTCTCCATCCTCGAACTCCCCCCCTCCCCCCTCCACCCCCTCCCTCCCCCCTCCACCCCCTCCCTCCCCCCCACCCCCATCCTTAAGTCCAAATCTTTGCCAAGTCATTACCATCAAGACAGTTGAGTTGTTGGCCTGCGCTTGTTTTTTTCCCCCACTATTAGATTGTTCGTCTATGTATTTGTCTGACCTTATTCAAGTTTAAAAGGCTGTGCCAGTCTTGAATAAAAGTTACTTTGTGTTAGGTTTCTTTATGGGAGCAAATGTTACCCCACTTGTTTACTGTTTATTGTTTACTGTTCCCTGCCTCATTTCATTTCCAATTTTTTAGGTTGTTTCTGGCGCCGGCGCACTATCAAGCCTTGGTGTGCCATGCCATGATGGTTTAGGGGATTTGTGTGTGTTTCCAGTGTATTCTACATTTTTATAATTTGCAAAGATTTCTTGTGACACTTAAAAGAAAAGCTTGTTTTTGAAGAAAAGTAAAGTTCACAAAAATTGCGCGAACAATTTCATCGCATCGTGTTTGTTTGAAAAAAGGTAAATGTTGCGCTTGATTACTCAGAGCTCTCAGAAATTACACATTTCTGCCTCACTGAGCTTCAATTCTTACTCATTGGTCTCTTAGGGGGTTGGCAGGTCTGCGCTGTTGACAGTGATGGTAGAAGTGACGATCAAGATGTGGTCATGTGACCCTGTTGACATTGATGATAGAGGTGACAATGAAGATGTGGTCATGTGACGCTGTTGACAGTGATGATAGAAGTGACGATGAAGATGTGGTCATGTGACCATGTTGACATTGATGATAGAAGTGACGATGAAGATGTGGTCATGTGATCCTGTTGACAGTGATGATAGAGGTGACGATGAAGATGTGGTCATGTGACGCTGTTGACATTGATGATAGAAGTGACGATGAAGATGTGGTCATGTGACCCTGTTGACAGTGATGATAGTGATGACAATGAAGATGTGGTCATGTGACCCTGTTGACAGTGATGATAGAGGTGACTATGAAAATGTGGTCATGTGACGCTGTTGACAGTGATGGTAGAAGTGACGATGAAGATGTAATCATGTGACCCTAGAGGTGACGATGAAGATGTAGTCTGTGACGCTGTTGACAGTGATGATAGAGGTGACGATGAAGATGTAATCATGTGACCCTAGAGGTGACGATGAAGATGTAGTCAGGTGACTCTAGAGGTGACGATGAAGATGTAGTCTTGTGACCCTGATTTCCTGTTGCAGAGGACCAGCTGGAAGTGGTGTACACGTCCACAGAAAAGTGTACAGGAAAGTACAGCGACAAGTACGTCTCCAGCATCATCACCTTCAGTTGTGCTTCTAACAGCGACAGGGTAAAGTCACACTTGCTTGCAATAGCCCGGGTTCTCATGACTCCCTTGGTTTAAGCAGTGGGAAATGGACGCAGATCAACTGTGTACAATCATGATGTGATTGGTGTGAACTCTTTCCTTCATGCCAATATGCGAAGCGCAAGAAAAAAAGTGATTTGCCCAGATGCAGGATTTCATGGCGTTTTCTGCAAGTGTGTTTCTTGAATACGTTTCCTTTTTCTTGTTCTTTTGCGTTGGTCTACCTTGACTGAAACCAGTCTCAGTGTTATTTGAACAGGTTATATGAAAATATGGCCCCCTGACTCATGTACCTCAGTCTGATCACAATGCGTCAGTCATTTAGAATAAGGAAAATATGAAAAGGAACAGTGTTATGACAACATTCATTAAAACTTTCACATTTGTAACTATATCTGGAACTGATTATTGTAACTCGGTTCTTTATGAAATAATTTTGTTTGGAATAGTAAAGAAGTAGAAGGGGAACAAATCAGTCAGCATGTAGCTTTAGAATTATTGTTTTTATCATTTTGCGATATAAAAAAAAGTGAAAAAAAAGGAACTAAACAGAAACAGTATAAAGAAGGGGAAGCTAAGCACATGAAAGAAAGACCAATTAAGAATCCTAGGACCATGAGATCTGTACACCTTATTTCTGTTGCAAACCCAGATGTGTTTTGCTAACTGAAATGTCATTCTCTGTTCGGAGTCACAGATTAGTTTTCAGTGATGGTGTCAAGAGACCGCAGCAAACCTTTGACCATTCACTGCCCATACAGCCATTAGACTTAAGAAACTCATTCTTTTAACCCAACAGGGACAAAGTCTTCAATGGAAGGTAAATCTGCTACAGGCAAAAGCCCAAATGTTTACGGTTGAATGCATCTGTATTGGGAGGAAGTCTTCAGTGGAAAGCAAATCTACAATAGACAAAGATCCAAACATGTCGGGAAAACTGTGTGTGTACGGAGAGGGAGTTTTCTGTGGAAGATAAATAAATCTGTTGTAGACAAAGACCCAAATGTTACAGGTAAATCATGTATCAATTGGGAGAGAGTCTTCAGTGGACGGTAAACCTGCAGTAAGCAAGGACTCAAGAGTTCCCCGAGAACCATGTCTTCATTGGGAGGGAATCTCCAGTAGAAAGTAAAGCTGTTATAGGCAAAGACTCAGATGCTTCAGGAACACCATGGGGAAGGAATGTTTTTCTGGATGGCCTTTAGGGGAGGTTTCACCCAGTGGCAGGAAGTGAGGGATTGTGAGGCACAAACTGACCAGACCCGTCACCAGTCTCTGTGCCTTTCTCTTTCCAGAGGACGGATCCAGTTTTCCGGTACAGGACCGTGGACTGCACCTACCTGTTTACCTGGGACACACCTGCCGCCTGCATGCAGGCTAAAGTGTGAGTAGTTTTGAAGGTGTGCTCAGGTCGTAAGTGATTGCTTTTGAGATTGAATTTCTGTGAAATGATGGTATGATCGACGTGAAGGTCAACCCCATGCTTGTAGCAATAAGGAAGGATGATGCTGTAAAACAAATGAAACACTGTTACATATATGCTGTATCACATTTGCTAAGCTTCGAGACCTAAGCGGGAGGAAACTGAGAGAGAGAGGGTGGGTTGGGGGAAAGGGTTACTCACCTTTTTGTAATCTTAACAAGGGTGAAAAGATAGATATATTTGTTTCGTGCAAGTGTGCTGTGCCTAAGACAGTTGCTATCCGCAGTGTGTTTGATCGCTGACAACCCTGTCGAATGTTTCAGGGAGGTGGCCACAGGGGGCAGTGCAGACGGTTCACAGAAGAGTGGAACTGAGAGCAAGTCTGGCGGCATCAACAAGACCACCTTGGCCACCATCATCTCCATCTTCTCTGGTGTCCTCATTGTCTGTTTCCTGGCTGTCTACTTCCATAAACCAGAGAGAAGGTACCATCATGCACCTTTCCTTGGGTTGACCTGTATTTTTCATGATGGAGGTCAAACGTCAGTTTGTAGCTAACAGAAGTGATGATTATAACGAAGAAACAGTGCACGGGAACAAATTGTATCATTATGAAAATGACGTGACTGAGATTTGAGGATTTTTTTACATCATGAAAATGACGTGACTGGGATTTGAGGATTTTTTTCCCTGTAAAAGTGAAGATGTAAGAACAAGTGATGGATTGTAGGTATTGGGCACACTCTTACATGCACAACAGTGATTGTCAGTGATGGAATGTAGGTATTGGGCACACTCTTACATGCACAACAGTGATTGTCAGTGATGGAATGTAGGTATTGGGCACACTCTTACATGCACAACAGTGATTGTCAGTGATGGAATGTAGGTATTGGGCACACTCTTACATGCACAACAGTGATTGTCAGTGATGGAATGTAGGTATTGGGCACACTCTTACATGCACAACAGTGATTGTCAGTGATGGAATGTAGGTATTGGGCACACTCTTACATGCACAACAGTGATTGTCAGTGATGGAATGTAGGTATTGGGCACACTCTTACATGCACAACAGTGATTGTCAGTGATGGAATGTAGGTATTGGGCACACTCTTACATGCACAACAGTGATTGTCAGTGATGGAATGTAGGTATTGGGCACACTCTTACATGCACAACAGTGATTGTCAGTGATGGAATGTAGGTATTGGGCACACTCTTACATGCACAACAGTGATTGTCAGTGATGGAATGTAGGTATTGGGCACACTCTTACATGCACAACAGTGATTGTCAGTGATGGAATGTAGGTATTGGGCACACTCTTACATGCACAACAGTGATTGTCAGTGATGGAATGTAGGTATTGGGCACACTCTTACATGCACAACAGTGATTGTCAGTGATGGAATGTAGGTATTGGGCACACTCTTACATGCACAACAGTGATTGTCAGTGATGGAATGTAGGTATTGGGCACACTCTTACATGCACAACAGTGATTGTCAGTGATGGAATGTAGGTATTGGGCACACTCTTACATGCACAACAGTGATTGTCAGTGATGGAATGTAGGTATTGGGCACACTCTTACATGCACAACAGTGATTGTCAGTGATGGAATGTAGGTATTGGGCACACTCTTACATGCACAACAGTGATTGTCAGTGATGGAATGTAGGTATTGGGCACACTCTTACATGCACAACAGTGATTGTCAGTGATGGAATGTAGGTATTGGGCACACTCTTACATGCACAACAGTGATTGTCAGTGATGGAATGTAGGTATTGGGCACACTCTTACATGCACAACAGTGATTGTCAGTGATGGAATGTAGGTATTGGGCACACTCTTACATGCACAACAGTGATTGTCAGTGATGGAATGTAGGTATTGGGCACACTCTTACATGCACAACAGTGATTGTCAGTGATGGAATGTAGGTATTGGGCACACTCTTACATGCACAACAGTGATTGTCAGTGATGGAATGTAGGTATTGGGCACACTCTTACATGCACAACAGTGATTGTCAGTGATGGAATGTAGGTATTGGGCACACTCTTACATGCACAACAGTGATTGTCAGTGATGGAATGTAGGTATTGGGCACACTCTTACATGCACAACAGTGATTGTCAGTGATGGAATGTAGGTATTGGGCACACTCTTACATGCACAACAGTGATTGTCAGTGATGGAATGTAGGTATTGGGCACACTCTTACATGCACAACAGTGATTGTCAGTGATGGAATGTAGGTATTGGGCACACTCTTACATGCACAACAGTGATTGTCAGTGATGGAATGTAGGTATTGGGCACACTCTTACATGCACAACAGTGATTGTCAGTGATGGAATGTAGGTATTGGGCACACTCTTACATGCACAACAGTGATTGTCAGTGATGGAATGTAGGTATTGGGCACACTCTTACATGCACAACAGTGATTGTCAGTGATGGAATGTAGGTATTGGGCACACTCTTACATGCACAACAGTGATTGTCAGTGATGGAATGTAGGTATTGGGCACACTCTTACATGCACCAACAGTGATTGTCAGTGATGGAATGTAGGTATTGGGCACACTCTTACATGCACAACAGTGATTGTCAGTGATGGAATGTAGGTATTGGGCACACTCTTACATGCACAACAGTGATTGTCAGTGATGGAATGTAGGTATTGGGCACACTCTTACATGCACAACAGTGATTGTCAGTGATGGAATGTAGGTATTGGGCACACTCTTACATGCACAACAGTGATTGTCAGTGATGGAATGTAGGTATTGGGCACACTCTTACATGCACAACAGTGATTGTCAGTGATGGAATGTAGGTATTGGGCACACTCTTACATGCACAACAGTGATTGTCAGTGATGGAATGTAGGTATTGGGCACACTCTTACATGCACAACAGTGATTGTCAGTGATGGAATGTAGGTATTGGGCACACTCTTACATGCACAACAGTGATTGTCAGTGATGGAATGTAGGTATTGGGCACACTCTTACATGCACAACAGTGATTGTCAGTGATGGAATGTAGGTATTGGGCACACTCTTACATGCACAACAGTGATTGTCAGTGATGGAATGTAGGTATTGGGCACACTCTTACATGCACAACAGTGATTGTCATGATGAAGTAGTATTGGGCACACTCTTACATGCACAACAGTGAATTGTCACTCACACAGACAAAAGATGTCACGCATCGCACACGCACACACATCATACATACATAGCATGCATGTACGTACACACTCTATTGATTTGACATCACTTGCCTAACAAACTTATTCCTGTTTGGTAGATCCACGGTAAATCAGATCCCCCAACCATTTTATGGGAGAGAGGGAAGCTAATCGAAGCCTCCTTGTACGCAACTCAGAAAGATCTCCCTGCCAATCAACACCCTTCCATTTATGAACGGATCATTCAACAACAACGCACACACACACAAGATGTATTACTTACCTCCAAATCTGCTCTTTATCTTCAACCTATGCTTTGTGGTGAACACATGCAAACGAGTCTGGTAAAGGCATCTGCATAATGTCTACACATTGCATCATTTTAAGATGATGATATTGAGTAAACGGGGAGAGATGGAGCAAAAGATGCGCTTATCTGTGGTTTTCAAAGAATGAGCAGTGCTGAGACTTCTCAGCACATTCTAAGCATATGAAACTCCCCATGTTGTGTGAGGTGGTAGTCTTGGGGGATGTCTGAAACTACGCCAGCCACAAAATTTGTCTAAACTTCGCAAATGTACACGATCTATAGTTTGATGTTATTTAATGTGGTAATTAATCTGGACAAACAGAGTGTGAATTAAGGAGGGAAAAAAAAACCTTTCATGATCTGCTTAATTTTTCACAACAGAACACCTTTAATCTTTTTTTTTTGTTGTAACTTGTCCTTCCAGAGCGGCTGCTGCTGCCAGGTTAAAGCGGATCATTTTGTGTCGACGAAGCACGGAGAATGAAATACGATACTCAGTTGTGAGTACTTCTGTTTCTCTCTGTCCTCTCTCGGTCTCTCCTCTTTGTCTTCCCTTTCTGTCTCTCTGCTGGCTCTTTCTTGTTATTTTGAAGTTTGATGAAATTCTATGTTCCCCAACTCCCCACCCTCCCCTTTTGCCTTGACTGGTGATTTAAGTTTCTTCAAGATGCAGATTTTCTAAAGTTCTTTTGGCCTGTGTGTGTGTGTGCGTGCGTGTGTGTGTGTGTGTGTGTGTGTGTGTGTGTGTGTGTGTGTGTGTGCATGCATGCGTGCATTTATGTGTGTGTGTGTGTTGTGAAATTTTTACCTCTTGCCATCATGAAGGATGTGTGCTGACTTCACGTCTGTAGTGTCTATGGGCCATGGAAAATACATGAAAACGGAGTTCACAGACTTAATAAAGAGATTGAGAATGACAGGCGATGCATCGTGGTCCCTTTAAGTCTGTGACACCCTTCGGAGAGTCGCATTCTGTGCGAGGCTTCTTTACACTTTGCCAGCAGCATTTGCATCAGTGAAAACAAAGATTTGAAGGGATGGTAATGAGATAACTTGAATAAGAGACTTACAAGTTCACGTCTGGATGTTGATGAATTGAGTGCATATTTGAGAGCAGGCTCCAGAATGCTCTCTCAATTTAGTGGAAAGGGATGTACATTCATAATTCACACACAAACAAACACTCACACACACACACACACACACACACACACACACACACACACACACACACACACAGTGCTACAAACACACACATACACACACACACACACACACACACACACACACACACACACTCAGTGCTACACACACACACACACACACACACACACACACACACACACACACACACACACACACACACTGAATATTGAGCTGAAAAGGACCTTTAAGCTCCCACTAATAAATGCTGAGTTTGAGGTGCTGACCAATTTTTTTTTTACTGTTATTTGTCCTTGCCCTTTGCAGCTGGCGCAGATGGAGGAGGACCCAGAAGTGGACCAGGTGGGAACCAGTCCCTTTGAGGAGGACGTAGAAAACGAGCTGCAGAATGGAGACACTGTGGTGGTGCGAGGTTACCATGACGACAGTGACGACGACATGCTTCTGTGATAACCTGATAAAAATATCTACCGTTTTGTCTTTCTGTGGCGGAGCATCGTCTGTGAAACATGAGATCGCGTGTGGTGTTGAATATTGACGAGAGACACGTACGGAGTATTGGTTGGTATGCGCAGGAGATTGATTGTTACGCATGTTGACTGCAAGAGAAACGTCATCAAAGCTGGTAACTAGGAGCCTACGCCGATTCCTATGGTTTGGGTTGAATCGTTACATCATTCATTTTTTAGACCAGAATTTGACCAGAATTGAGTGTGTTTGTGCTTTTGTTCACTGACCCATGAGTGGATGAAAGTCACTTGCTTAAGAGCATTCCCCGCAGATGTAGAGAACAACAAAGGGAAATAAGCCACAGGAAGAGCTAATACGCTGCTGCTGCCTTCATGCACGTTTATTTCATTCACAGTATTTTGACCTGTGAAGAACTCTTTGGTGCATAGATCAGTTGAAGTATGGTGTGATTTAAATGAAAAAAAAAAAATCAGTAGAATGTTTACATGTGTGTTGAAAGTTGTGAATTGTTTTCGGTGTAGATGCTCATGGTAATGTACTTAATGGGTGTCTTAAAAAAAAAATGTGTGTGTGTTTGTGCATGCGTGCACACCTGCGTGCTTGCACTGACTTACAAAAGAAAAAGAAGATTGTCAGCCTTTTTGACAAATCACGTTCAGTGATGTATCAGACTGGCTGAGAATGAATTAGATGGAACTCTGTGTGTTTTGTAAACTCCAGTATGTTAGATTTCTAAGGCATTATATGCCCTGCTCTGATGTTGACTTTAGTTTTAATTCCACACACACACACACACACACACACACACACATCCATGCCATTGTGAGGATGTGTTAAAATCATCAGCATCATCAAATCAGTGGGCATTGTGTTTGATGGACATGGTGATACTCTCCATCACCATGCTGCTACTGTTGTCAGTATGGACATGGTGACTCTCTCTGTCACCATGCTGCTACTGTTGTCAGTATGGACATGATGACTCCATCACCATGCTGCTACTGTTGTCAGTGTGGAGTTCAGTTGATAGCATCCTGCAGATGTTGGATCAGAACAGGTGCCATTGTACACCCCCAAAGTGACGGCAGCAGTGCTGTGTCTCCTCTGACGGGTTATCTGGTGACAAGTACAGATTGCTGCCTGTGGACTGAACGATGCGACAGGACAGCGCTGGTTGTGGCTGTGTGTAGTCCGTCTGGAATGAACAGAGTGGGCATGGAAGAGGAGAGGAAAAGAAGACAACAAAGTCAGTAGTGGTTGTGAATCTGTCTGCATGGGAATTGTAAGCGGAAGCCAGTTCCGTAAATGTTGTCAAACAACAGGGGAACTGCCTGTGCAGTTAGCCATCTTGGTCATACACTGTTCTCCCACCCTGCCTGACGTCACACACTGTACTCTGTTCAGTCCTCTGCAAGATACAGCTGCTTAGCTAGCCCTGTGTGGCAAAATTTTGTTGTTGATGCTGTACAAAAACTCCAGATAAATGTGTCTACCACTTCCGGCCAAAATGTGGAGCTGTGTCCGCTACCGTTCATTATATGTTCAATCGCACGCTAACCAAGACACTTCAGTCAGTGGTTTTCTGTGTTGTTGCTTGCTCTGTGGTAAGTGTTTCCAAACGATGTGTCTGATGTCCCTGTGATTTGCTGATCATTGAGGAGATACAACTGTTTGTGGACTACGAAGCAGTTTTGTCAAGTACCGACTCTCTAAATTGCAGACTTGATTTTTGCTGAAGACCTGTGAATTGTCGATTTGTAAGATTTTTCAAGCTTCTGGACTCTTTGCCTAGCTTGTGTGTGTGTGTGTTCCAGATAGGACTTCAGTTATAACAGACACATGCTTTTTCAGCTTGCAGGCACACATGCAGACATTGTCTCATGAATGCTTGAGACGTAGTGAATGGTTCAAGCAGTTTTCAAACTGAGTAAACTGACAGTAATGTTTTCTTTTTTCAGCTTCCACAGTTTGCAGTTGTACATGGCTGTGTTATAACTGTTATGTGCGCCTTCTATTTTTGTTGTTCTTCCTTGATTTTCAGTTGAAGATGACTGTATCATAACTGTCATGTATGCCATTTATTGTGTCTGTCCCTCCTTCCCCCACATGACCCCCTTTTTTTTTTTTCGTCATACTTGTCTTCCTCAGAACACTTGTGACCATGTTTCATTCCATATTCTGTGTTTGTGTGTGTGTGTGTGTTGTTGGTGGATGAAAGCACCTTGTGTTCACAGTTTTGGTTATAATCAGTCTTGCTGATATATAATACCACTTGTAACTGTGAAGAAGAAGGCTTATTTGTTTTTACTGCCATGTAGAGAAGTCGGTGAGTGAAAGGATGCAAAGCAAACATTGAGGTACATTTTTAGCTCTCCTGATCAATACACTGAGGAATGCTGGCATCATATAGAAAAGTACCAGTGGGTAAGAGAGAAGAATAATTCATTGAGAAAAATCTTTTGAGATTGCCAATTCAGTTGATGTAAAGTGAACACATCTCAAAGTCAGGAGATGAAAAAATTCATGAGACTGACTGACTCTTGATCATGGAACTGGGAGAAATTGAAATCCAAAATTGTAAACTGGAAGTTATAAAGCAAGCAGCTGTTTAAGTTGCGTTATCAAGCTGTAGTACAGAGAACATTCTTCTAATGTGAAGATCATGACCTAAACAAACTAAAAAAATTTATTCTTAAAATCTTCCAATGCATGTAAATACTTGCTTTGAGATTCATTCTGAGTGTGTTGTTGGTAAACTATTTTTGTAAAATTGATCAATGCAAAAGCAAACCTTGAAATTGCATCGCTGCAAGGATACAACATTTGAAAACGTAAGAACTGCTTTGTGTAAAATTTTGATCGTCTCTTCAGATTTTGCTCAGTCATGCAACTCACCAGATGTTCACTTGGACTGAAAACCTGGAATCTTTATCTGTGTTTGTGAGCTTGCTTCTTCAAAATGAACAAGTACTCCCCCCCCCCCCCCCCCCCCCCCCCCCCCCCCCCCCCCCCCCTCTTGCATTAGGGTTCAGTGTTCGCAGTCGTTTTATATAACTGTCAGAGAGCCCTTCAAATAGAAATAGCTGACATTTTCAACCTTGTAGCATGCTAAAGACTTAGTTTATCTCAAGCACAGGATGATTATTTTTACAAGAGATAATCTATATACACACTACTGCTTGTGCTCATGATTTTTGTTTAAGTATATGATTATTTTCTGAACGCTGTGATGTGGAGCAAATGGAAGCTTTGTCTTTCACACGCCTCTTTGATATTGTTCTCAAGCTAGTGTTTTGAGTGCATGGTACTTCTGGCCACAATGTTCAGTGATTTGTGTCCTATATCATATGTGTGTGAAGCAAAACATTTCAGGCTTCTGATCTTTGCATGGATGGACTGTTCATGACAAGTTATATCTGTTGGTCTCCCCAGTTGTTTTATATTCGTGCAGAGTTGTACATGTTTTCTCAGTTTGGTTCACATATCACACAGAAAGTTCTCATTTGCAGTTGTAAATAATACCTACGAATGGTTTTATGTTCATAATACGCTTATACAGTTTGTTCTTCAATACAGTTTTTACAGATTGTTCTTCAGTTCAGTTGTGTTGGTATTCATGGTATCTGTTTGCTTGAAATTGTACGCATATAAACAATACGATGATTATGAAGAATTGTTCTGATAAAGGAACTGTTGCAGAGCTGGTGTGATGATTTTCTCAGTACAAAGAGACGGGAAGGAGTCAAGTCTGTTTTGGTTCAGAGACACTGCTGATAACTTTGAGAATGGTGGGCTAATGTATAGGACATGTTCAAAACAAACAAGAGCTTCAAAATAAAACCAAATGGGATTTGAATAAAGGAAAAAGAAGAAACTGAAAATTCTGTTTCACATTGGCAAAATTACTCTTAACAATATAACACAGAACAAACAAACAAACAACAACAAAAGTCAGTGCATAAACTCCCAATCATAGCATGAATTCAACAGTTAAACTCTCAATCATAGCATGAATTTAACAGTTAGACTCCCAATCATAGCATGAATTTAACAGTTAAACTCCCAATCATAGCATGAATTTAACAGTTAGACTCCCAATCATAGCATGAATTTAACAGTTAAACTCCCAATCATAGCATGAATTTAACAGTTAAACTCCCAATCATAGCATGAATTTAACAGTTAGACTCCCAATCATAGCATGAATTTAACAGTTAGACTCCCAATCATAGCATGAATTTAACAGTTAGACTCCCAGTCATAGCATGAATTTAACAGTTAGACTCCCAATCATAAGCATGAATTTAACAGTTAAACTCCCAATCATAGCATGAATTTAACAGTTAGACTCCCAATCATAGCATGAATTTAACAGTTAGACTCCCAATCATAGCATGAATTTAACAGTTAGACTCCCAATCATAGCATGAATTTAACAGTTAGACTCCCAATCATAGCAGGAATGTAACAGTTAAACTCCCAATCATAGCAGGAATGTAACAGTTAAACTCCCAATCATAGCAGGAATGTAACAGTTAGACTCCCAATCATAGCAGGAATGTAACAGTCCTACAAAGTTAACGGTCAGTCTTTGGCTTCAGGGTCAGAAAGCAAGAAGCAGTGGACTGAACAGTGGTCAAGAAAATCCTGGGTAATGCACCAGTCAAAACTGAAAAAAAGCTCTGTAATATTATCAGAATAGCCCTTATGTTGCAGCTTTGGTGTATTCCTTCCAGTATGGATTTTGCTATAGGATTTGTGCAAAAGCTTTCGTTTGTATGATTTCATTGTAATGCGAGTCACATGTGTTACGTTCATGCACATCCATGACCTTACAGTTTTTGTTCAAAGAAGTGGGGCTTCCTGCAACTTCAGTTACATAAATCATCAGTGTGTCCGTGATACTATAAGGGTTGCTCATTATCTAAAGCTTGGTGATTAAATAGAATGAAGAACTTGTGCATATTGAAATACTAGACGAGGTTTGTAATGCTGCTTTTATCATATAGCTATTGCTTGGTGATACAAGGTTACTTGCTACTTCCAGCTGTGAATTTATCCGACTTCATTCTTGCTGTGGACTGTCGATAAATACGCTTGCAGTGTTTATGTGACTTGCTGCTTTCATTTGCTTGGGATTCCAGAGGGAGGCGTTTGGTGTCATCATAGTATGTATATAGGTCAGAAGGGGAGGCGGCGGTAAAAATTTGTCATATTTTGATTTCACAATAAGCAGGCTGTTTTGTAAGCGTGTAGAATTGTCCAAGTTTGATTTTACAATAATCAGTGTGCGTTTGTTTGGTATGTGTGTGTGTGTGTGTGCGTGTGTGTGTGTGTGTGTGTGTGGATGTGCATGCATGTACTGTTGAAAACTCTGTGAGTGAGTGTGTGTGTGTGTGAGAGAGAGATTTCAAGGAGCAACTGCTGTCAGCATGTAAAGAAAGCCTGTGAGCATTCATTTACACAATATTTTGACTTGTTTGTGATGTTTAAATTGCTGTACTTTATTTGTGGTGGTTTTGAACATTTTCTGTCCAGATGGACACCATTGTGTATACGGGACCGTTCATGTTTGGGGTTGACATTAGTCAAATAAAGGAGATCTTCATTACGAAGGTATCGGTCTGTTCTCCATGCTGTCAAGTACATTTCTCATGAACGCCTTCTGGTTTTTTGTCAGTCATCATTTTACTAATGATTCCGACATTTTGATTTTGAAAAAAATAAAAGAGTGAGGAGGGGGAAAACAAGGAGGGGTAGGGCCGGTGGGGTGGGGGTACAGTGGTGATTTGGGAAATTACTATGAAACTACTTATATAAAGCCTATCCTTGGTCAGAGACTGAGGTCAAAGCGCTTTACTATCCATGCTGTTTCAGAAATGAAATGAGGCAGGGAACAGTAAACGATAAACAGTAAACAAGTGGGGTATTCTTTTAGCAGGCAATACAAATATATCTGCCTATGGAGCAGGCAATACAAATATATCTGCCTTCAAATGAGGCAGGGAACAGTAAACGACAAACAGTAAACAAGTGGGGTATTCTTTTAGCAGGCAATACAAATATATCTGCCTTCAAAAGGGATTGCGATGGTTCCCTTATGCAGCTAGTGAAGAGTTTTCATATTTGTAACATATTTTCTAAATTTCCTGTTCCCAGTTTCTCCATCTTCAAACCCCCCTCCCCTTCCTTAAGTCCAAATCTTTGCCAAGTCATTACTATGAAGACAGTTCAGTTGTTGGCCTGCGCCTGTTTTTTCCCCCACTATTAGATTGTTCATCTATGTATTTGTCTGACTTTATTCAAGTTTAAAAGGCTGTGCCAGTCTTGAATAAAAGTTACTCTGTGTTAGTTTTTTCTTATGGGAGCAAAAAATACCCCACTTGTTTACTGTTTATCCATGCTGTTGTTAACACAATGGTCTGTCAACTGGTGCTACATTCAGTCATTTCCCATGTCATTCAGTCAAATATCAGTCACTCAATGTGTTGCTCATTCTTTTGTTTAAGGTTCATGCTCTGTGTGTATGGGTCGTCCACACCAACAGCCAAACTGGACTTTTCTTCCGAAAGTTGGTGATGGGATTTATGTGTTAACAAGATATGCATGCCTTCACACACAATCCTCCATTTATACTTTCATTTTAAAGGCTTTTTATGGGAAATGGAATTGGAACCAATGTGATCTCAGCAGAAAAAAAATTCCCTTGTACCCATATGGTCCTGCAGAGATTTCGAACCCGCTACCCAAGATCACCAGTCTGGCACTTTACCAACTGAAGTATTCTGGCCCCAGAATAACTGATGCCCAGGAGAACAGTGTCAAACACTTTAGAGAAAAGAGATGAGTAGGATACGGGAGGATGGGACAAGGATGAAGGGGACTGGTGCAGAGCGTTAAGAGGAAGAAGGGATCAGCATGGGATGAGGTGACTGGTGAAGGGTTTAGACCCAGGATTCCATACCTTCCACTGAGGATGACGTCACTACCTTGATGGAAGGCAGTTCCACTGCTGAAGGTATGTGCTGACAAAAAGGTTAACCAGGTTTCCTTTTTTCTGATTTTTTTTTCCTTTCACTTCTGCATTAATTAATGATGCCTGTTGCACCAAAATTCTAAGAGAAGAGGAGACATAAACAATAAACGGGGAACTTTAGTTCTGGTGATGAAGTAATAGACACATTGCTGGTTTCACACATTTTTTGGATGTTTAATGTGCGCTCCATAGATGGCTTTTTTTTTTTTTTTGATAGAATATTTTTTATTTCTAATGACTTGAGAGTTGACTTAGATGCGGTGACAGCCCTGATATGGCCCTGTGTGGTCGGCTGGGCTATAAGCAACATCATCTATCTATCTGTCTCATAGACAGCTTCTATACAACAATGAATCATTTGTTTGTTTAGCACATGTTGTAAAGATCAACTCGTGGCACTTGACATGACAACATTATGACCAACCCGCACACACTCGGCTCTGCTGGCATACTGCAATGATGCAGCCAGACAGGAAGTGTGGCAACCCAAGTTCTGCTCCCGAGCAAAGTCCACAGAGTGATGACTGTAGACAAGGAAGATGGCCACATTTTGATGACCAATTGCAGACTGGCTGTTGGCGTAGAAACACCAGGAAGAAACCTTGATATCTTTCAAAATATTGGTAATGTGCATCAGGAGACCACTTTTTTCATGCACTGGAAGTTAACATGCAAAGTATGAAAATACTGAATCTGATGAAGATGTCCGAGACAGACAGCACAACTTTCTCACTCCCCTTCTACCCATGCCCCAACCCCTGTCAGTTCAAACTTGATTTAAAAACATAGTGAATATTTTGTTTTTTAAGGTGCACTAAAAAGTAGGTACATTTCTGGTTCAAGATGAATACTATGAAACTAAACGTTTTTGAGATGCTACTTACATTTCAGTTCATTTTTGGATTACCTACTAGTGCATATACTGCACTCAACCACTTTTTTCAATTCTAGCTTTAACTGATGACTCCAAATCAATTCATTAAAGTCTTTTCTGCTGTTCAAGTAATCAAAATGTGACTGTTTGGCAAACTAGTATCCACACTTTGTCAGATTCACTCATGGTCTTGCGCACATCAAACAGAAAAGCATGTCAAACAATACAATTAAATTTAACATTTATTGAGCTACTTAAGCTGTATAGCATTCACAGCTAAAAGTGTAGATGGTAACATCCATCACACAACATTGCATTACATTATGTCTTTTACTTGCAGCAAAAGGGTTATGAACGTGCACTAATATAGCCATGAAACGTTCACACACACGAAATTCAACCATTTTGGCTTTTTTTTCTTTTAACTCCAGGTTTACTTACGCTTCTGACTTCACATGAAATAATTTTTAAACTTCCACTCCAACATAACTGTTCCTTACACCTGGCAGTTTTATTGTTAGGCTCACCTGCAAAGTAATAGCCATGCTTTCAATGCCAGACAGTCAAAATAATATTGTCGCCAACCTTTTGGAGTCAAAATTCTGGAACAAGATAATGAAGGGGATAAACCTGATGAACATAGGAAAGTTTGGGTTTTAACTTTAAAGTATTTAACTCCCATCAGTTCAACTGAGGAATGTGCATTTGAAAAGGAAAATATGTTTTCGACTTCATGTTGTCAACATTCACATAAAACCATTTAGCCTTTATGCTGCATTAACTCATGTGGGACGGACAGTTGTGTCCCTTGTTTTTCCCTTGTGGACGAGCCATTTGTCATGGTTACTTTAAAAAAATCACCAAAAATACAAAACAAGAGATAACTCAAGGAAATTTTCAGAAAGTGTTATTCATAAACTGTGTCATATGATTTCTTGTGCTTGAGGCTGAAAAAATGTCCAGTTTTTTTTCAGGTGCATCACAACACTTGCACAGAGTCAGTAGGTCCATAGCTTCACATTCAGCAGAAAAAGCCAGTAAATACACTAAATGAGTTGAAAAAAGGTAGATACACTCCAGGAAATGAAATAAGAAATATGAATCACATGCCTACTATGCACTAGCTAACTTGGAATAATGCAAAAATTGGGGCGTGGCACTCAACTGACACAAGAAGACCAGAAGTACCAGAAAAAGGAGGCATTGTAGGGGAAAAAAACTCGAATCTTCATGCCAGTCGCATAAAGGAAAGCCAATGAACTCTTGCTCACTCAAATCCCCAGTCTTTCGCAGCACGCCAACGCTCTGCTCGTGTGGCGAAGTGGCCCACCCTCACCTTCATCATCACTGAGCTCCACAAACAAGTCGGTGTCAAATTCCTCTTCTCCTCGAAATTCTTCACTGAAATCACCTTCACAGCTTCGTCATCTTCTTCTTCAATGTCTGAACCTTCCGTTTGTAGCACTTCAATAACTTCATGAATGCTAAAACGTTGCCGACGGGCTTGACTTTGCTCCGACACATTAGCAGAAAAACTTGATTGAGACGCCATGTTTCTATGCAGATTAGTAAGTCAGGTGGGTTGGTCTGGTCAATCAGCCACTGAGCCGAAGTGGGTGGTGGTGTGCCGCGAAACCACTGCGTAGGCGAACGAAGGAATGCTGACGATACTATTTATAGCTTGTTGCCGTGTACTGATCATGCTGCCACCGCATGAAAAATCAGTGAAGGCCAAACCCTTGATAGCGTTCGTTCGTACGGAAGCGTAATGTCATCGGAAAACGCTATAGCATCTGTTCATGACAAGAGAGTTAAACAGCCTTAACTCTTATGACACTACCACCCCCAAGCCTTGAATTTCAACAATATTTTGAAATTCTGGTTTTTCACACTTCATTCAGTACTTTAGGAATACTTTCTGAATCGGAGAAATTCCAGAAAAACTCAGAATGGTTGGCAGCTACAGAACATTGTGGAACAAACTTTTACGAAATACAACAGAAAAACTGTGACTGAGAGGATGGAAGAACTGCTTGCTAACTCCAACCCCTTTTTTAGTGAATGGCAACAGTATCTTTTTTTCTTGCCTGTAATTCATTAGTGTTGCCAAGAGAGACCTCAAAATTTCATCATTTTTAGATATTACCCTTCAAACAACCCTGACATGATTTTTCCATCAGTATTTCACTTCCTCAGTGCTGCAAAAACAGACCCATACAAATCTCATCACTTGTAGATTACCCTTCAAACAACAGAAGCAAACAAAAATAATAATGACGAGAAGAAACTGATGTGGTAGCTACTACTCGCATCTGCTAACGTTAAGAATATCTCATGTGTGTTAAATCCCACACCATACTTTATAGGATTAGTAAGCTATTTTGTACTAGTGGGATGACTAATACAGTTTAACAAAAAACAAAAACATATACACTCTGGCATCCTGTTTAAATCATCACCAGAGCAGAATATGAAAGCGGTGTCAACATCATGATCTTCAGTGTACACAGTTCCCTGAAGCTGAAGCACCTGCTGTGCACAGGAAATTGCGCACCTCACATGCGAAAAAGTTCTGAATTAAAATGTTTTGCGAAAAAGTTCTGAATTAAAATTTTAAATTCACAAATCTGAAACAACCCCAAATCTTTTTTTTCCTATTCACTTAAAAAAATGAGAAAATATTGAATAGATTAGTAATTTCATCTGAGGTTTTAATCAGTAATTACTGAAGAAGCAAACAACTGCCTCCCATCCCCACTCCCCCCCCCCCCCCCCCCCCCCCCCCCCCCCACACACACACATACAGACACTTCCTCTGTAATGAAAAAAAATCAAAACCAGGAAAAGTATGTGATCATCAAAAAACTTTACAGCTGAGAGGCAATATTCTTTTAAATGCAGTGCAACAAAAACTGTGTGAAACACACTTCATACTGCATGCTCACACGCCAACCATCTGGCCATTACTGTGCACAGTTCTTAGACCCCATCCATTGTAAGAATAAGGTTTTCAAATGCTCCTAAATGCTACCAAGAAAACAAGTCTGAAATCTGAACAAATCGTTCATGAGATGACGCATATCTGACAAATAACAATAAAACAATTAATGACCATTCACCCATTTTGCTGACCAGAAAAACAGATAACTGGCCAACCCATGCTTACAAGATTTACTGCACCTTTCTTGGTTAAAGCTTTCACGGTGGTCTAAGATCTCCAAAAATGTCACTGAATACACTGCCCAAAAAGCAGGGGGGAGCGGGGGGACAACCACAAGATCTGTTATAAACAAAAGTAAATATCCAAATAATGAAGAAATCAGAACTGAACAGATAGACCCAAGGCTCATGAATCAAACTGAACCAGTCACACAATTGCAAGTTATCACAGTATGAACCCAAAACACAAAATTAATCTCGGAGACGAAGAGACCAAAAGAAAAAAGAAAGAAAGGAAACATCGATCACGTTCAGCCAGTCTCATCTGCAAGTGACTGCCACTTTCATTTAACCTTGTTTAATACTGTGAACACAGACCTTTCCATTGCAGGCATAACTTTACACATTGCACAAGAAAAGCACCATCAATGTACTATACATCATTTTGCAGGGTGGGTATGCACACGCACACACACACACACACACACACACACACACTCACACACACACACACACACACACACACACACACACACACACTCACACACACACTCACACACACACACACACACACACACACACACACACACACACTCACACACACACACACGCACACACTCACACACCCCACAGCTTCTTGCAACAAAGCAAAAATACTCTGACCAACAACAACAAAGAAAGAAAGAAAAGGCAGTCGATTTCTTTGCTGCAGTGACAAAAAAAGAAAAGCAGCACTACAGAAGTAAAATTTTCTGCAAATTTTTCATATGGTATCCAGCATCATCATCTTGATGTTTTGACATAAACTGAAGGGCGTGGGGAAGGGGTGGGAGTCTGACTCTGGAGTGGGTATTGGCCCTTGGCCACCTTGGTGGTCACCTTCATTCAGGGGGTATTTACTAAGAGAAAAAGATTGGAGGTGAGGAAGAAGAAAACACTGGGTAGGATGGGGAAGGAGAAGGAGAGTCAGGGAGGTTGGGGGTGATGTTCACACCAGAGATCTGAAGCCTTCCTCTGAGGGCGATAACACCGTCTCTGACAGAAAACGATTCCACTCACTGATAGTCTGTGGAGAGACTGAATCCATCCTGTTGCTGTTGTTATATGTCTACAGGAGGCAGGCAACCTGGAGGGACTGGCTGGGTATCATGGGTAGATTTGGGTCTGGGTGACAGGAATGGGCAACTTCTTTAAACCAACATGCCTGTTAAAAGTAACAGTGTTCAAATGTTTACTTATCGTCTAAAAGACAATGGCTCAGTTTTTGCTAGGACCCTTGGTTTTCGTTCCAAAGTGACCTCTGTGATCAACTGGGCTTTAAAGAACATGATTTACTTGCTGGGGGACTGACCACGAACCAGTTCACCTCCACAAAATGCCAGCATGAAAGTCACCTCTGTGATGAACTGGGCTTTAAAGAACATGATTCACTTGCCGGGGGACCGACCACAAACCAGTTTACCTCCACGAAATGCCAGCATGATAGTCACCTCTGTGATCAACTGGGCTTTAACATGACCAGCTTTGCTAGGACTGACCATGGACCAGGTGATGTCCACAACATGGCAGCCTGAAAGTGACCTTGCCACCCATCTTTAGAATCAGACATGACATCACAAATCATCTTTTTCCCTTTGTCTCATCTCAACAGAGGTCCGTAGTCCAATGGTTAGAGCATTTGTCTGCAGAGCTGATGAGAGTGTGTTCAAACCACTCACAGCATCAGATTTGTTCAGCATGGAAAACCCTCACTGTCCAGCTGGCAGTCAATGGGTACCTGGTTCAGTTCAAGACAGCTCAAAGACGGCAGAAGAAGAGGTGTGGGCTTCATTTTCCATAATGCTGTGCCCCATACACCATGAACATCAGACAGTTCACCGCCCCTACGCCCACTTGATGCTGGAACTTTAACCCTAACCTTTCTTTAAGCATCTTCCCTGCCCTTTCTGCAGCTTTGCTCCAACACCACTCATTCCGGCTCTCACACAACCACATCCAACACTACTCATTCCGGCTCTCACATACACAACCACATCCATACTGTCTAAATTTGTGACCTTGAGAGGTAAAGTGTGATCAAAATGCAAAACATTCTGTAATAAACATTTTTATAGAGCAACAGCGGAAAACTAACAAAAACACTGATGATAATGAGTGGATTGTGTAAGACATGTCCCACATGTGTGGATTCTACTCGGTCCAGCGCCTCTTAAGATAAGATAAGATAATGTTGCTTATAGCCCAGCCGACCGCAGAGGGCCACATCAGGGCTGTCACCACGTTAAAATCAACTCACCAGTGTCCAGCGCCTCTTATGACAGGTCGAAAAATGGAGGTGGTGAGAAGGGGGAGTGGGGGGGGGGGGGGGGGGGGAGCAGAGTTATTTCATGATCTTACTCATCCATTAGCCTTTGCCCAACTCCCTTACAGTGAGCTGTCATGGTCAAGATTGAAGTCCCCCTCCATCAAACCAAAGATGCTGAGGGGACAGGATAAGTACCTCGCCTTGCTTTCCCATTCTTATTCACCCTTGTCGGAGCCCTGTCCACTCATGTAGGGTCACAAACTACTTGACACCACAAGCCATGTGTGTGCCACAAGAGAAGAGTTCAGTTGGCTGGGCTGCCCTCTCAGGTCACCACATATACCAGCTTCTTCTCGTCTGCTGTTCAGCAAGGGCAGCCCACAGCCTGCACACAGCTTTTTCCCCCCACACAAAACACCCCTGTATGTATGTCACATTTCACAGTCTGACACAATCAGCAGCAAAGTGTGGTGTACACACAGCCAACCTGTGAACAGGAGGCAGACAGCGAGCCAATCAGATCAGCAGGAAACCGTGAATGCCTTCAACACATACAACAGAACACTGGCAAGGGGGAACATGAAGACACTTATCCTCACCCTTCTAAATCACTGACAAAATCGGGTTGGATCTTTCTACACTGAAACCTCCCACAAAGAAATGTTTATTGAGAAATGCTCTTCTGTACAAAAGGGGAACAGCACTGGGTGTTTCTACACTGATACCTGAGAGGCTCCACTGTATAGAAGGCCAACCCTTTTGTCTCCATGTCTTGCAGCTTTGGTGGATTGGGTCATGAAAGCCAGCCATTACAGCCCACTGCAGGAGAGATGGGCATTGGCTGAGTGGTGGATATAAACAGGATCTTTTTGTTTCTGCCTGTACTGCATTTACCCCTCCCTACCCCCACACCCCTTTACACAGACTCTGTTTCTTCAAAAGTTTGTTTCCTTGGAGTCTTTACATTAGACTTACTTCCAAATAAAGGTTCCCTCTTTTTTAAATGACTTTAAACATTCCCTCCTTTTTAAATGACTTTAACCATTCCCTCCTTTTTAAATGACTTTAAAACATTCCTCCTTTTTCAGGGTTCTTAGGGTCCTTACCAGTCCTTAAAGGTCCTTACATTTTGAAACACCTCAAGTAAGGCCTTACAAGTGCTTATATTAGCATCAAGGTCCTTACAAGTCCTTACGACAGCCCAAAAAATCATTGATGGCGAAATGCTGGTAGAAAAATCTTGGAAGCAAGCGGTCCTTACTCTGAAATCTGCTCGCCAATGGGTTCTGACAAACGGCCCTAGCCTAGCAGACTACTTTCAGCTTGGAAGTTTTGATTTTTCTCAAGGTCTCGTCCTAGTTTTGCAGTCTGGTTTCGCGTGAAGACGCGATACTTACATCCGTCATTTTCCAGTCTTTGCTCAAGGCAATCGAAATGCCAGGAAAGTGCATTTCAGGATCGTTGGGTAAAAAAAAAGCAGTACAAGGACTGGTTGCTGAAGGATCACCAAAACAAACATTATGCTCGATGTTCCGTGTGTGAAAGATCGCTGCATTTGGCGTCGATGGTACGTAGGGTTGTGCTAGACCATATTCATAATATGGGAGGTGTGGAGGAAGTTGTCATTGACAAAAAAAAACTCCTTGTCTCAGCATCAGGAGTCTGGGGAAGATATGACGGATACCTTGCTGAACAGAGGCAAGAGATGGAGGCAGCTGTGGAAAAAGAGAAGAGAAAGAGGTTAGGAGAAGAACTGGTCGACCTGAGGAAGAAACATAAATGCACCAGTGATGAGGCACGTCATCTTCTTGGAGCAGAGAAGTTTCAGTCTGGTTGAACGATCCAACACTCTGCATTTGTTAGCTAAGGACAGAAAAAATGAAGCAGAGAGAGTTCAACAGGACATCACAAGAGTCGAAAAAGAATGGAAAAAATGGCCAGTTTATGTGTGTGTGTGCTTTTTTTTCCCTCCGACATATATTCAGGATCTGAAAGTGCCTATGACCACTAATAACAGTTTTGTTTTTGTTTCTCATTCTCAGTGTCATTTTTTTTTTTACTTATCTCTTCTGTTGTGAAGGATTGACATTCAAGTTTAAGTATCAGCTATGACTGTCAGGTTAAAGTATCAGCTGGTTTTAGTTTTTAGGTGTTGGTGGAAAAGAGCTTGTGCTATGAGTGAAAGGACGTGGAAGGACAAGAGACTCAAGACATTGTTCTTACTGAAGACTGAACAAGGGAACAAACAGTTTTCAGTGTGATTTGTTTCTGCAGTACAGCAGCCAAGTTATATTGGGTGTACGCTGTGTTTGGTGCATTTCCATGAAGAGATATACAAGTACGTTTTGTAATATATATGCTGCTAATGTTAATGTAGAGGTCCTTACTAATTTAGAAAATGGTCCTTATAGGTCCTTACAAGGTCCTTACTTGGCATAAGCTGAAGTCCCTGGGAACCCTGTTTTTAAATGACATTAAAGATTCCCTCCTTTTTAAATGACTAACATATTCCCTCCTTTTTAAATGACTTTATACATTCCCTCCTTTTCAAATGACTTTAAACATTCCCTCCTTTTTAAATGACTTTAAACATCCCTTCCTTTTTAAATGGCTTTAAACATTCCCTCCTTTTTAAAAGGACTTTAAATATTCCCTCCTTTTTAAACGACTTTACACATTCCCTCCTTTTTAAACGACTTTAAATATTCCCTCCATTTTTAACGACTGTAAATATTCCCTCTTCTGGTTTTCTGGAACCTTCCAGTCTTCACTAGATTCATCTCCCAATTAAGACCACCCTTGAAAGATTGGATTCCTTTTTTTTTTTTTTTTTGGGGGGGGGGGCTGAGGAAGGTGGGAGTGGAGGTGAGGGTGGGTGCTTGGTTTTTCCTAGAGGTACATATCAACATAAAAATCTTCTCCCATCTAAGCACCCAATTTCAGCTCCATAATGTTACATCACAACCTGGGCATCTTTTACACAGTGGTACCACATCAGTATGCGACCTTGAACCAGTACTTCTTTTTTTTTTTTTTTTTTTTTTTTTTGTTGCTGTCCCAACCTCTGCGCCACCTCAGAGGCAGTGTACCCACGCCGCTCATTCCGACACCCCGTCCACAGTCACAGCCCGGCTGGCCCGCCGCAGCCCGGCACCGGCAATCCACAGGGAGCAGTCACTGTCAAGTCGTCAAGAGGCAACCCCGAGGAGAATCCACATGCA
>CM031607.1:19943471-19993471 GCA_018398815.1 Conus ventricosus
TTTTATTTTTATTTTTGACAATATGACTGGATTTTGTCAGTTGGCTTGATTTTTTGGGGATAAATTATAAGAAATAGACTCTGACAAATCAAAGCCAATGCAGTGTTCATCCTCTGGAAATACAGATTACATGGCAGTAATCAGCAAAATTAATGACAACGGTTGATAACACTGCTACATATGTGTGTGTGTGTGTGTGTGTGTGTGTGTGCGTGTGCGTGGGTGCGTGCGTGCATGCGTGCGTGCGTGCATGTGTGTGTGCATGCGCGGGCGTGTGTGTGTGTGTGTGTGTATGCGCGTGACAGACTTACACTAAAATGTACAAAAAAAGCACCACAGAAATACATTTATCCTCTCAATACAACCAGTGAATGTAAAGTGAAAGACAACATTTTTTGACAATATTTTTGGTCAGTATCAAATTGAATCCTAGGTTCTGCCATGGTGTGTGGCAACTGAGCATTAGGAGGCTCTGAAGCCAGTGTAACAGTAACAACAATGTGATCCCAAAACAGGTGGTATCCAGCGACATTACTATCAGTTGTTCCAAAAATGGCTATTTTCATAGGAACAGCTCTGTGCTCTATGATTCAATGTTTGAGACTCTGTATGTACACAAGCAAAGTAAATTCATGCTCACACTGGTGTGTGTGTGTGTGTGTGTGTGTGTGTGTGTGTGTCTGTGTCTGTGTGTGTGTGCCTATGCTTGTGTGTGTGAGTGTGTGTGTGTGTGTGTGTGTGTGTGTGTGTGTGTGTGTGTGTGTGTGTGTGTGTGTGTGTTTCTATGGAACGCTTATCACTTATAAAATATCAGTGTCATGTTCATGGAATATGTACAGCCTTCTATCGATATAACCTGGCAGATTTAAATAATCATGAAATACATTTGAAAAATTAATAACAATGTAAACACCTTGTTAATAAAATCAATGTTAACAAAACAATCCTTTTTCTTTTTACATACAACCGATAATTATATTGTACATACAAGATGGAATTTGTCTCCCTTTAATGTGGAATTCCATGCATACAGCAACATCAACAAACAGAAAGTCTGTACATGTTTCCATACACTGCAAGAGGTTTGACAAAATAATCTGATGACTAGTTCCAAGTACTGTTGAGATGAACAACAAATGCCGTAATGTCAACCAAACCCATGCTGCTCATGAAGTAGGTTTTGTCACATCTGACAACTAAAAATGAAAAATCAGCGTGGAGTTTCCTCCCTTACATGCAAAGGCAAGAAACTAAAAACCAAGTCTAAAATTACCTGAACCTGAAGCTTCACTACTCAAGATTGTTTTCTTGTCAAGGGAGAGAATGGTAGACCAAGACTGGCCCTCTCACATGATGGAAAATTCAAGAGAGACCCATGAGAAACAGACAGACGCCAAACATGCAGCATCTCTCTCTTTGACATGAAAGATGTATGCTGCAGGGAACACTTCCACATCAAAAGCGCACACAACGAAGGCGCTGCAAGCACAAGCCATATATTGTCGCCGTTAAAAAGAGAGACAACTGGTAAGGCCGAGGGTAGGTTTGGCCAAAGTTGTCGGAGGAAATGAAAAAATGGTGACCATCTTGACAGTCTACCTCTCACCAACAGGTTTGATGGTACAGGTTTGAGGACACACAGATGGCTTCCTGAGATCACCTGGGCTCCAAACCTGAACCGAACAGATTAGATGACACAGGTGAGATGGCAAAGGCGAAATGTGTTCACAGCTGGAGAGATGAACAAGCAAAGCCTGTAGCCATGAGGAGAACAAGCCTGAAAAACTAGTGAACACCACAGGTTGTGTCACAATCATGTCCTTTGAAAGGAGCTCATTCCTCAGTAGATTGAGAAGGATGACTCTGTTCCATCAATATTCTATTTGTTAAGTGTCTGTACCCAAATGAGCCAGAGTATACAGTGCAGTGTGGGTAAATCAGTGAACAATTATGATATTAAGCTGTCTTTTCTCTTTTACGCACATGAAAGATCTGGAAGGGAACAAAAGCATAATCTGCACTTGAAAGTCCGACTGTGCAAGACCATTTCATTGTATACTTGTGTTGGCGCTGGGTCGAAGAGTGAACGACTCTAGTTGTTCACTCGGAGGGAGGACTTGGTTCAGACGATCCATACACGGAATGATGTCATCCATTGTGGCCTTGACCTTGTTGAGAGTCGTCACCATCTCTGTCACTCGCTGGAACTGGTCCACATATTTGTGGAATTTTTTCTGGCGATCATTCAACTTACCCATCAGGACCTGGATGGTATGGTTCATCTGGGAACAGGAATGGTTACAATTTTACTTCATTGGACATGCACTGTTTTGATAGTTTGATATCAAATCTTGCAGTGTGCACTGCTTGCCTGAAGTGTGTGTGTGTGTGAGTGTGTGAGTGCATGCATATGTGCATGCATGCTTGTGTCTGTGCATACATATGTGCATGTGTGAGAGTGCATCCATTCATGCAAGTGTGTGTCTGTGTATGTGTGTGTGAACACACCTGCACCTGTAGAGTATTCGAGCTTACAACTGATGAAGGAAATGTCATCACTCAGATCCAACGCATTTATAAGTAAATACGAAGTTCAAAACTAACCAAGCTCTCAAAACCCTAGCTACACCTCCCTCTGTTTCAAATAAATTCATATATATATACAGTTTGCACATTTTTTTAGTCTAACATTCCTCAAGACTCCTTAAACTTCACATGAATCAAGACTATTCATGAAGCTTTCCATCTTCATACTATACACTTTTGCTCTATCATCCATGTGACAAAAATCTATCATCTCAAGTGTTGCAATGCATCTGCTCAATAATCTCCACCAGATGAAAATCACAAGACACAATACAACTCATTTGTCACAGCAACCTCAGTAACACTACAGCAATGGTCAAAAAAAAAAAAAAAAAAATTGAGCTCGCCATGCCAACATATATTTTCAAAATGACTTTGCATTCAACTATAAGAATTTCAGAGAAAAAGTCCCATTGTGAAAACGTTAGGGCATGTAATAATCACAACCTGGATGCAGTCAAGTTCCCTTATTTAGGGTGTAAAAAGGTCGAGGACAACAAGACTTGTGTGAAGCCACTTCTCTGATCAGCTGAAGTCAAGCTCTCCCCAGGGTTCTTCTTGTCAGACTCATCATTACTTTATATAGCATCTTGGCTATATTTCATAAATATAACCGACTTTCAGACAATGGCCAAGGCATACCAGCTATACGTGAATTTAAGGATTATTCTGTTCTTTTTTGAAATGCCCAAACAGTGTTTTCATAGGTGTTACCTGTAACATTCTGCAATCTTTTTATATAGAAATGTTATCAAATTCTAAAACTGGAAAAGGACACAAAGGTACAAGCACCCACTTTATGATGTTTTTAGTGTCAATCAGAAATGCACAGAAGAACCAGTGACTTTTTCACATTAAAGTGATGTCTCTTTAGTCATAAACACGTTCAATGTCACACTCTTCACGTAACCCACATTCAACTGTCTCTCAAGATGAGGAATGCTTTCATACTGCCATCATGTTTGGGAAAAGAGATCTGACCTGTCTCAAAACAAGATGATTACACATAAAACTATACCCTTTTCCATCCACAGAAAAGAATTGTAATTCAAATATTCAAAGCAATGGCTTGTTTCTTCCCCTTGGATAAAAGCTTGTGTGCATCAAAAAGAAACAAAAACCTGTGTTCTGTTGAAGTTTAGTTGGCACATTGCGCTGTGTCTTTGAGGCATTGAAGTTTGAATTTTGGAACAATGCCAGTGAGTTACAGCATTAATAGGTCTACACATATCTTTGAGATCAGAGAAAAATGTCCATCCTCAGCCCCTCAGGCACAGACCTCACAGACATCAAAGAAGGAACTTCAATACTTCAATCACTCAGCGATCACTTCTGTCTTAAGTAATCAATCAGATGATGGAAATACAACCTACTATCGTCTCATGTACTGTCAAATAAAAAATTAACATTATTTCATGAATTATGAAGCAAATGACAAACCTCTTTAATGCGTATGCACAAGGCGTTTTGATCAAAGGCGACAGCCTCTGACAGCTGTCGGAGATGGTCTTGGTAGCGCAGACACATCAACAACAGCGTGCGGTGATCCAGTTTGTCCAACATGTCCTGGTCACGGGCGCTGGTGGCCACGTTCAGCGACCCCTTCATGATGGGCAGGAAAGACGGAATCGTGTTCAGCTTGGTCAGTTCTGGATCTGGGTCCTTGACCAGATTGGATCCATCCGCCACCACCACGATGTCATGTTTGGGCGACGTTCCTTGCTCTCCACCACGGTCTGGTTTTAACTGCAGAGTCTGTTGTCGCATTTTGTGTGGCCTGGGCGACTGACGTGGAGAATCTGATGGGGAAATATTTGAATTTTTAAAAAATTTCCATTTTGCCTCAGTTTGCCACTTTGACGAAACTGGTAGAAGACAAATGAAACCTTGCAACAACACAAACCAAACTCTTACTACAATACCGCATCACCTGACCGTCAACAGCAGATAGTTCCAAAGGGAAGGCAAGTCCCTGTACAACCATAACCATGGTAACCAATTCTTGTCATCAGTGTACTTTATCCCATATTTAAGTTCATCTTACAGTCTTAGCACTAGATAATATGCAGAGCATTAAGAAATCAGCCATATTTCATTCCAGTAATTTAGTCTGATTCATTGATTGGTTAAAAAGCAAAATTCCAACTCCTGACACTGATAAAGTGTTTTTGCTACACTTTGGACAAGTTTGTATGCTCCAGCACTTGCACACTCATGTACTGTATGCACTGTACTTTACCAGATCAGTCCAAACACTGGCTGGGAGGTCTTGTCAGGATTCTTGCCAAGCCCTCTGTAGAATGAACAACTATGTCCCAATCTGTTGCTCTCTCAATCTCAGAGTCTCCAGGTCTAATAGTCGTAATGTTACTGTCAAAGCCGTTCCTATGCCACTGCAACCATCTCCAGCTGTTCGGTTGCAGTACTTAGGTGAGTCAGCTTTCAAAAAATAGAGGCCCTAGCACTGGTCAGTCATTGGCACCCTGAGCATGATACAGCTCCTGAACTCACTACAAGTTAGAGACCAGTCCTCTTTGATCCTAGATGTTTTATTGCCGGACTTTGTCTGCTTACCTGGCCCGTCAGTGAACAAGGTCCACTTCCTCTGAGCTTGCTTGTATGCATAGCATCTGTGCATCACTACATTTCAGGGACTGGAGTTTGATTTCAACTTGAGACAGCCAGTGCTGAACACTTTTCTCTTTAAAGATATATATGTGCAGACTCAAATCAATTCCTAGTCATTTTGTTGAAACTTTAAACAGGGGTCCAGTATAAGAACTTATATATCATAATATACGCATAAGAAATATTGCATAGGAGTGTAAGCCATCCTGCTGGAGTTGGATGACACAAACATCAACACATGTATGCACACTGATGCAACAGAATCTTCAAAGTTACAAAGCTGGCTGCCTTTGATGTAGAAGATGCTATGCACAAATAATCAAGTATTGTTGCCAAAACTTGAAGAAGTTAGTATATTCTTTCATCACATTTTTCATTTCACTTTCTCCCAGATCCAACACATACAGAGAGAGAGAGAGAGAGAGAGAGAGAGAGAGAGAGAGAGAGACAGACAGACAGACAGACAGAGGCAGAGACAGAGAGGACATGAAGAGGAGGAGATGGTGGAGGAGAAGTTAGTGACAAGATCACATTCCTTGAATGCCGCTTAATATTTATAGTACCTAACTACGGTAGATAGCAGGTGATACTGGTCAGCGAGTGACAGTTCTTCATTGTCATACATAACATTACCTGAATCAATGGGCTTGCTGATAGAATACTGTGTGTATGGTATTTCCTCGTCTCTCTGAGATCTAAGACTACTTCCCGGTGCACCTGCTGGCAGTGTGCTCTGATCTGATCCCATGCTCACTTGCAGAAATTCTGAATTTGCCTTGGTTATTGTGAATGAATGATGCAAATGAAAATGTTGTTGTCTACCTTGAACGATCTCGGTTCGATCCACGCTGAGTGAGAACGGTTTTGTGGATAAATGGTAAAGCAGGCTCGGTTTAGATGTTGACCAAATTTTTTAATGACTCGTGAAAATCAGATTAGACAAACTCTTAACGCTATGATAATTTTTTATGACTTTATATTACTTTTAGAAAATGTCATGCGGCCGCTGATATTTCCAGAAACACACCTCAATTGACGCTTTTGTGGCAAAGTACAAAAAATAAAATTGAAGAAAGTTGTATCATCAAAAAGTGTATTCTTTGAATGGTTTGTTTACTACAGGTCACTTCCGGTTATTGTGCCAACAGAACGGGGTATCTGAGCTCGATCCTGTAGTACCCAATAATTGTGTCGATGAGAACCTGATATTAACTTTAATATGAGTGCTGACAAGAGAAGGAGAGCTCGAGTGCAAGGTGGTTGGGCCGCACCCTCGAAAAATGTGCGATCAGACAAACACAAACCGAAAGCAGAACCAGAGCCAGCTTGGTTGGCAAGAAACGTGGATCAGCCGACACAGAGAAAGTTCGTGTATGAGCAACCAGATGAGGTCTGTATATAGTATACCCTTTTGCTTATATTTCATGTTGCCTTACATACTTGTGTATTCGTCTCGCTTATCTCGCAAGGAATCGAAAGTGCGCAAGACTTGCACATATACACTATTCACTGGTTGCCAGGTAAGTGGTCCAAACATGTATGGCAAACGCTATGCGCACTGGCGAGTGTGACATGACCGTCGGCCAAGGAAGCACACACCAGTCTTGTAAGGTGATCCGTCAAGATTAAAATGGTAGAGGATGTAACATATGCCCATACACCAAACGTCAGTTTCATAATGGGACATAACCATGCGTCCCCCTACCCTGAATGCATGAGTAGCGGCCCTTCCCCAGCACCTCTTTGGCAATATGGCTGAGCAATAAACACGTGCTTTTCTTCTTCTTCTTCTTCCAGATGGGGATGTTTAACCTGCCCCGTGCTCGCAGTCTTCAAGTAGACTATTATGGCACACAGGTTGCATGCATTGTGTATTTTCGTGTAGCCGGTACTCACCCGTCTTAGGACATGAGCATCGGGATCTTTAGAGTCCGTGTATGATCTTTAGTGCATGTGACACAGACTAGACCTCGGTTTATAGTCCCATCCGAACGACTATATGGGGGATGGAGTCAGAACCAATGTTAACTCCGAGGGAAAAATCCCCTAAACCGAAATTCGAACCCGCAACCTCAGGATCATGAGTCCGGCGCTCTACCAACTGAGCTACACAACTCGTCTGGTTTGAGGCCTTCAGCTGTGATGATGTGCCCAAAATATTCAACCTTTTGTGCACCGATGGTCAGCTTGTCAGGGTTCAGCTTTAGATTCTTATGGATGGCTCTCTGGAGGGCTGTTTTCAGGTTAGCATCGTGTTCTTCCCTGGTGGCTCCTGAAACGATGACGTCATCTATGAGCGCTGTTACGCCAGGTATCCCTTCAAAGAGTTCATCCATTTTCCTTTGGAACTCATCTTGGGCATTGACAAGTCCAAAGGGAAGTCTCCTGAAACGATATCTCCCGAATGGAGTGTTGAATGTGGTCAAAAGTGACGATTGCTCTGTCAGCTTCAGTTGCCAGTATCCAGATTTGGCATCCAGCTTGCTGAAGTATCTGGCTTTAGGCATTTTGGCCAAGGCGTCTTCTAGCATTGGCATGGAGTAGTGAGGTCGCCTGATAGCTGTGTTGAGGTCTTTGGGGTCCAAACAGATCCTCAGCTGGCCATTTGGCTTTTCGACTATGACTAGAGAGTTGACCCAGTCAGTAGGTTCTGTAACTTTGTGGATGACATCCATCTTCTCCATTCGATCCAGTTCCTTCTTCAGCTTGTCCTTCAGCGCATGTGGAACACGCCTTGGTGGGTGTACAACTGGTCTGGCGTCAGGGCTGATGTGTACGTTGATTTCTCCCTCAAGTGATCCAAGGCCATTAAAAGCCTGTTTGTACTCGTCAAGTACTGATTCTTTGGTCATTGGGCTGGCGCTGTTGACTGAAAGAAGCAATTGGACAATGCCTAGATCCATGCAGGCCCGTAGACCTAGCACTGGTTGGGCATGGCAGGTGTTGGCGATGACAAACTCTTGTTCAATGGTTCTTTCTTTGTAAGCGCACTTGAGTGATATGGTCCCTTTCACGTCAAGGGACTGCCCTGTATAGCTGTACAGACGATGAGTCGTTTTGTGGATAGGAGGTGGATTTTCCATCTGCTTGTATTTGGACAGAGGAATGACGCTGACTTGGGCTCCGGTGTCGATTTTGAATTGTATGTGATCTCCAGTGTTCAGATGGAGTTCAACAAATGCAGAATCAGGCTGTTGTACAGTCCCTCCGATGGAGTCGATGTACAGAGGTGTGCCGTCGTCACTCTCTTCTTCGATGAGGTGGATTGCTCTCTTATCTTTTCTCTTTTTCAGGCATAGCTTCTCATAATGGTTCTTTTTTTGGCAATAGTGGCACGTCTGGCCATATGCAGGGCACGCTTGTCTGGCATGAGTGCCTCCGCAGTTCCTGCAGTTTGTGATGTGTCCTGTTTTCTTATACCTATTTGGCTGTGGATTCTCTTGTTGTTTGCTGTGTCGATTCCTAGTCTTGATGGCAGCAATATGGGCTGGTGCAGCTGTCGTGCTTTGTGGGTATGCCATGGACGCCAAGTGTTGTTTGGTCGTTTCAAAGGCGGTGCCCATTTCGATGGCTGAGTCCATAGTGAGGCGGTCACCCTCGGTGAAGAGTTTTTCCCTGATGTTGGCGGATTCAACTCCTGCGACGATTCTGTCATGCACTATTTCGTCTTTTAGGTTGTCCGGGTACCCACATTCTTTGACCAAGTTACGGAGGTCCGTGATGAACTCTGTGAAGGTCTCTCCAGATTTTTGCCTACGCTCATGGAAGATATATCTGGCGAAAACCTTGTTTGACTTTGGCTCCGTAAAACTGCTGGAATCTGGTGATGAGTAGCTCCAGGTTTTTGCTGTCCTCTTCAGAGAGCGCCCAAGAATTGAAAATTTCTCTCCCTTTTTGTCCAACCCAGATGAGGAGGTATGCTGCCTTTTCCTCTGGGCTGGCACGTCTTAAGGGGCCTCTAAACATAAGGTCTGCGTGCTGGCTGAAGTTTACCCATTCCTCTTTCAGGCTCTTTGCTTCCCAGTTGATCGTGGGGTTTTGCTGTGGCGCAGCCATGGTGATCTGTACCACTGAACCACGTGGTAATTTCTTCTGACTTCTTCTTTGTGATAAAAGGCGTTGTTTTCTTATGCACCAGTCCTTACCCCACTTTCAGAGTGAAGCAAGGGGTCTGCCACATAAAACACCAATTGATCAGACGAGAAGTTACGCTAATATGAGAGTTGCTTTGTAAGTCGCGGAACCGGTGCCTGTCGACGTGGCATCAGATGGTTGTTGGTGGCGGAGTACGACAAACGAAATTGGTAAGGGATCGGTAGAGATCGAGTTGGTTTAGGTTTTGATAACGCTAACGCTAAAAAACACTTACGTGTTTAACTCCAAACCCTCTTAGGCATGATCACATACCTCAGCAAGTTTGCTCCACAGCTCTCAGAAATCACAAAACCAATGAGAGACCTGCTGAAGGCCGACGTCGACTTCCAATGGGATGCTCCACAGCAGGAAGCCTTTGAGAAAACAAAGCAAGTGATCTCAAACCAGCCTGTCCTTGCCTTCTTTGACCCTTCAAAACCAGCAACACTGCAGGTGGACGCAAGCCAGCATGGTCTTGGAGCGACTCTACTCCAAGAAGACAAACCAGTCGCCTTTGCTTCCAAAGCATTGTCCACCACTGAGCAACATTATGCCCAGATAGAAAAGGAACTGTACGCAATCGTCTTTGGATGCCGTCGGTTCCACCAGTACATCTATGGCAGACAGACACTGGTCCAGTCCGATCACAAACCCTGGAGACCATTATGAAGAAGCCCCTCACCACCGCACCGCCCAGGCTTCAGCGTATGCTCCTTCAATTACAAAAGTACGACATCAAGATCGTACATGTTCCCGGCAGGACCATTCCAGTGGCCGACACCCTGTCCCGAAAACATCCACCAGCGGACCCTGAAGACACCACAGGTGAGGACCTGGATTTCCAAGTCCATGCTCTCATCAGGAACCTGCCAGTCAGTGATGAGAAAATGGAAGAGCTAAGCCTGGCAACCCAAGAAGACCAAGAACTGTGCCAGTTACAAGATTACATCCAGCATGGTTGGCCAGAAGACAGGAAGCGATGCCATCCCAGCACCTTGAAGTTTTGGAACTTCAGAGAAGAATTATCCATCATCGATGGCATTGTTTTTAAAGGGGACAGAATCCTCATCCCTTCTTCCATGCGCCGCAAGATGCTTGAGAAGATCCATGCAGGACATCTTGGCATCGAGAAATCAATGCAGAAGGCCCGACAAATACTATTTTGGCCAGGTATGACATCTGAAATCCAGCAGATGGTATCTACGTGCCAGACCTGCATTCCCAAACTCCCTTCAAACCCCAAAGAACCTCTCATGCCCCATGCCATCCCCACTCGCCCTTGGCAAAAGGTTGCCACAGACCTATTCTCATGGAACGACAGACATTTCCTTTGCACTGTCGACTACTACAGCAGATACTTTGAGGTTGACGAACTGCCATCTACCACCTCAGCAGCCATCATAAAGAAGCTGTCAGCCCACTTTGCCCGCCACGGCATACCTGAAATTGTCATCAGTGACAATGGGCCACAGTACGCTGCCTGTGAGTTTGCAGATTTTGCAAAGGCCTGGGACTTTCAGCACATAACATCAAGCCCCAGACATCCGCAATCAAATGGACTGGCAGAGAAAACTGTCCAAACAATCAAGAGGATGATGGACAAATCCAAAGCTGATAGATGCAGTCCACTTCGAGCTATCCTCGAATACCGCATAACACCAGTGGACAACCTGGCATCACCAGCACAGCTCCTCATGGGCCGCCAGCTAAGAGCCGGTCTACCAGCCACTCACCACCAACTGGCCCCCAAAACAATCCGCCCTGGAGATGTCATGCACAAACGCCAGCAGATGCAGACGAGACAAGAACGTCATTACAATCGCTCCGCCCACCCCCTGTCACCAATGAAGTGCGGAGACCAGGCCTTAATTCAGCTAGACAGAGGCCAAGACTGGCAGCCAGCAAAGATCATTGCCCATGGCAAAACCCCCCGTTCTTTCATAGTGCGGACCACAGACGGCGCTCAATACCGAAGGAACCAGCGTTTCCTGAAACCAACCAAGCCATCGGTACCAGACACTTCCCCAGCATCTGGTACACCCAAGATCCCCCAGCCACACCAGCACCTGCCAGCCACACATCGTCGTCCCGATCCCGCTGAGCCAGCCGTGCCCACACCCCAAGCAGCTGCATACATACCCAAGACAAGGAGTGGTCGGGCAGTGATTCCACCCAGAAAGCTCGATTTGTAGACATTCACCAATAAGCCCTGTGAAGATAGACTCAGGTGAAAGACCCTGTGAAGATAGACTCAGGTGAAAGACCCTGTGATCCTTATGGCAAACGTCATCATCAGTCACACTCCGTTCTAGTCGGTTTCTCTGCCCATCAGTATTTTGTAATCTGTGTATGTTTTGATAGCAGCTCATTTAACAATTCTTTTAAAGAAAGGGAGATGTAACATATGCCCATACACCAAACGTCAGTTTCATAATGGGAAATAACCATGCGTCCCCCTACCCTGAATGCATGAGTAGCGGCCCTTCCCCAGCACCTCTTTGGCAATATGGCTGAGCAATAAACACGTGCTTTTCTACACAACTCGTCTGGTCTCCTCATTGCTTCCCTACCGACACAGAAGCATCAAAACAGAGGATACTCTCTTTTAACTGTGCCTAACACTTAAGAGAATGCCAGTTAACTAGAATTCTTCTTTTATTAGTTTCAATGGTATCTTTTGCATTGGACACTTTAGAGAATGCCAATTAACAAGTATATTTCTCTTTTGTTGGCATGTTTTGCAATCAACATGGGATCTCTGATCAGCATGACAAGTGTTATTGTAAACTGCCACAAATTGAAAACGAACGGTTGAATGTGTTGTGAAGTTAACTCATCACATTTCATTAGCAGTCTGCCTGACTAGTCAAGAGGAGACAACCTATGCAAATAGATGATCCATTGAGTGCTGTTGCAGTTGCCAGTTTGAACTGACAGTATTGAAAAAAAAATGCCACTGAACTAGGCCGGAGGCTGAAAGCTTCAAGCTAACGCCCGGGTTGCTACTCATGTTTTTTTTCTCTTTGTCTGATTATATGCATGTGTATTATTATAGAGCTGTAGGGAGAATAAAAAGCTATTATTGCTATGATCATTATCAGTCCCTTAAACTTCATGTTATTAAGCATCACTTGAACTGGCAATCCCCCTCCATCCTCGTCTGGCTTCTACCATTCTCTGTCTAAGATTCAACAAAAGTTAGGCATTTCCATTCCCATTGTCTTTCCATTTGTTTCTCTGTCTGCCCTTCAGGTGTCTGGTACATGATAGCTCTGTAAAATGGATTTTGCAAGGCCAGATGAACTAGAGATGTGACCAGACCATTTCAGTTTTCATTTGTTGTCTTTTTCCAGCAGGTTTTCATAGGAGCCAATATCCGCCTCATTTCTTTTGCACACTTCTTCAGCAGTGACACAGTTTTTTTTTCTAGGAGATGCGCAGAATTTTGCACTAGCATCTCATTTCAAATGCCTGCATTCTTCTTTATTAGATCTGTTGTCAGAGTCCATGCTTTACAAGAATCACTAGTGAGTACATCATTCTCATTTTTTGAACTGAAATAGATGTTGTTGTAGATGGTTTGAGTTTTGAGAGTGCTTTTGGTGCTTGGACTATTCTAGAGTTGTTTTTTTTTAATTTGTTTGGATCTTTCATCTGTTACAACTGCTCCCAGGTACTGTAAGCTGGTTACTGTCTTTACAGTTTTGACCCTTTGCTTAAAGTCTCTTTTGATGCCTTTGGTGTTGTGTGTCATCAGTTTTGGCCTTTTCTGCACTGATTTCCATGCCATATGCTGTAGATGTTTTGTCCAGGACTCTTACTATCAGGGCAAATAGTTCTTCCTGTCAAGCCAAGCCATTGATGGCTTTGGCAAAGCGCAGATAGGTGATGGTCCCCCTCTAATGCCGGTTATTCCAAGATGGTCTTCTAATGCATCTATCATGAGTCTTTTCAGGTAGATGTTTGAGTGGTTTGGGAAGACACCCCTGTCTAAGGCCACCAGTTGGAACTATATGCTAGGCTGCCATTGTAGAGTAATGTGCTAGTGGCTTTTTTATAAATTGCTCAGTGACCCAGACAAGGTCCCTGTCTATGCTCCATTTCTTCATGATTGCCCATAAGGCTGCATGCCAAATCCTGTCAAATGCTTTCTTTAAGTCGATCAAAACGTATACATCTTGCTGATGTGTTTTTCACAAAGCAATCGGAGGTTGAAGATTTGTTTGGTGGTATATATGTTCCTGCTCAAGTACTTGCTCATTCTTTGAACAGAAAAAAAATCAACTTGTGGTTTCAGCCTTTTGAATAGAATCTTCAGCATTACTTCACTAGATGGCTGATGAGACTGTGCCATAATTCTGACTCAGCTAAAGGTTATCTTTCTTGGGGAGGATGATGCCCAAAGATTGGGTCCATGTGCTGGCCATTCTTCTGTTAGCTTGATCAAGTTACAGGTAACTTTAAGGACTTTGATAGCCTCTTCTCCCTCAGGCTGTATTTCTCACTCAATTTTACTTTTATGCCTTTTCTTTAAAGTTGTGGAAACCTCAGCTCACTAAGGTCTCAATATCCAGAGATGGAGGAGTAAGATCCTGTTGGTCAGTCCAGCCAATACAACACCCATCAGGTTGGAAGGTGAGGCACTTGAAGAGGTGGAGAGCTTCACCAAATTCTGTTGCATTGGTGGCAAGCAGGGTGGGACAGATGCTGAGCTGAGATCAACACTAGTACTTATGGCAAGGTAGCTTTACATCAGGTGAAGAAGAAAAAGAAACACCCAAAGGTGCAGGGGAGGACCCAGAGAAGCACTGTCCTCATCTGCCTTTAGAGCAGTCCTGTACCACCCTTGGAGGCCTGCGCTGTGTTGACGATGGGTACAGGCACGCGCAGGACACTCCATTAAGATATCAAGGGACATAACTGCTCCTGAACAGAGGTAAATCAGACTACAGGATGCAACTCATAACAGCCTTAAAGTAGCATCCCCATGGGTGTACCAGCCCGTGTTTCATGACTGCAGAGTCCACCGGCGAAAAACACCACCCTCCAGCTGCCGAGCACACCCCACAGACCCAACCACCCCTGCCCATGGACAGATGAAGACAGTGCCACTCCAGACACAGCCAAGCTTTCGCCATATGGTCTTATGTGCCCTCAAGAGAGAATCCAAAGTTGTAGTCTTTCCCACTGTCAACAGGACTTTCCCTGTGGTCAGTGGGTCTTTCCTCACCATCACTGGACCTTTCTCCAGGGTCAGCCTAGTTAAGGCAAAGAAGAAAAAGAAACACCCGAAGGTGCTGGGGAGGACCCAGAGAAGCACTGTCCTCATCTGCCTTTAGAGCAGTCCTGTACCACCCTTGGAGGCCTGCGCTGTGTTGACGATGGGTACAGGCACGCGCAGGACACTCCATTAAGATATCAAGGGACATAACTGCTCCTGAACAGAGGTAAATCAGACTACAGGATGCAACTCATAACAGCCTTAAAGTAGCATCCCATGGGTGTACCAGCCCGTGTTTCATGACTGCAGAGCCCACTGGCGAAAAACACCACCCTCCAGCTGCCGAAGAATGCATGAGGATCCACAGATCTGACCATCAACATCAAGATCAGGATTTTCAGTGTTATTTGTGGAACCCTTTTTACGTGATGGGGCTGAGACCTGGAGAACCACTGTCATCACCTGGAAGAGAATTCAGAATTTCACCAACTGCTGTCCTGGAAGAATTCTTTGGATTTGCTGGCCAGATAGAATCAGTAATGAAGAACTGTGGGAGCAAATCAAACAGCAGCATGCAGAAGGAAGGGTTCTGCAGAGATATGTTGGAGATGAATTAGCTGCTTGCTGTGTAAGTCTGCATCAAGCACTATAAACAGGCCTCGTCTGGAACCCATAGGGGTACATCAGTTTCGTTTCATCAAGGAGGTGTCACTGCAGCAGACTTGTACATGTACGCTACACCACAAAGGGTAAACAAAATGCCTGTCCAATAAATGCATGGCACCATCACCTGGAGGCAGACATGAAGGACAGGGTGCATCTGGGAACGACTGGAATGATTAGCTCATAGCTGTCAACACCCCCTCCTCCCTCACTCCCCCCACCCCCTACTGTTTCAGAATTGCCTGTTTTAAAAATCATCCAGAAATCCCATATTTGGTGAAAAAATCTGAAATTTCAAAACTTGATTAGAGAGGAGTTGAGTTTAAGAGTCATTTATTTTTTCGAAAGATTTCATATGATATTGTAGAATAAAGCCCAGATGATGTTCTCAAGTGTCTAGAACTACAAGCACTATAAAAAAAACTTATGTGTTTTAAGATTTACATTCATGAGCTGAAATACTAAGGAATTAGATTGCTATATATATAATATATATTTGAAGCCAAACTGCCCCATTATTTGCTGGCTCCCAAATTTTTATTCCAGAAGGTTGGCAGCTGTGATATTTCAAGACCTGGATGGCTGGAGAGTGCTCATTGGTGGCATATGTTCCAGGAGGAGGCCAAAGGTGCATAAGGAGGAGGATATCTGCATATATACTGGTCTTTGAATGCTTTGGACCTTTTATTTTATCGCAATGTGCATTACACCAATCATCTGTTTTGTTCAATGGACACAATATCACCAGTACTGGAAAGGTCATGAATTGAATTATATCTTCCAAAGCAAAAAATGTTATATTTCAAAGTTGTTTTGTGCACATGAACATGTTTAGTGACCGTAAGACTGTATTGTTTCAGGAACTACAAGTAAAACCGAAGAAATAGTTATCACGTAAGCAGTGCTTTTTTATTTCTTTTTGTTTCAATAACATGTAAATGCTGTCTGTCTGTCTCAGTAATGTCTGTCAAGATATTTTCTTGTGTGTGTGTTGGCCTCTCAGATTGTGTTTATTTAATTCATCTGTTTGCACATCTGTGTATCAGTCTTTAATTCATTCTCATCTCCCAGCTTTTTGCAATTTGTTTGTTTGTTTATATCCTTTGTCAATAAACGTTTGCATGAATGTGTTTGCCACTCTTTCATGTTCTGTTTTGTCTTTACTCATTATTATTATAGATCCATAAAAGGGTATCACCCTTTTTTTTTGTCTGCATGGATTTCATGTTTACCGATAAATCAAAGCAGATTTTTCTACAGATTCTTTGAGTGCACAACTTGTATGTTTGATAAAGAATTTGATTTTTATCCTCCAGTTTGAAATAGTTCCAAACTATGTGTCTGATTGTGAGTTGTCGGACTGTTCATCAGTCTCTGTCTCTGTTTCTTTCTCACTGTCTTCTGCTGGTTTGGTTTGGTTTTTGTCTGTCTCCCTCTGTCTCTCTTGCTCATTATATATATTAGAAGAAAAAGAAACACCCGAAGGTGCTGGGAGGACCCAGAGAAGCACTGTCTTCACCTGCCCTTAGAGCAGTCCTGTACCACCCCTGGAGGCCTGCGCTGTGTTGACGATGGGTACAGGCACGCGCAGGACACTCCATTAAGATATCAGGGACATAACTGCTCCTAGAACAGAGGCAAATTAGACTACAGGATGCAGCTCATAACAGCCTCAAAGTAGCATCCCCCATGGTGTACCAGCCCGTATTTCATGACTGCAGAGCCCACCGGCGAAAAACACCACCCCCCAGCTGCCGAGCACACCCCACAGACCCAACCACCCCTCCCCACGGACAGATGAAGACAGTGCCACTCCAGACACAGCAAGCTTTCGCCATACGGTCTTATGTGCCCTCAAGAGAGAATCCAAAGTTGTAGTCTTTCCCACTGTCAACAGGACTTTCCGCTGGTCATGGGTCTTTCCCCCTCACCGCCACTGGACCTTTCTCCCAGGGTCAGCCTAGTTAAGGCAAAGAAGAAAAAGAAACACCCGAAGGTGCTGGGGAGGACCCAGAGAAGCACTGTCTTCACCTGCCCTTAGAGCAGTCCTGTACCACCCCTGGGCCTGCGCTGTGTTGACGATGGGTACAGGCACGCGCAGGACACTCCCATTAAGATATCAAGGGACATAACTGCTCCTGAACAGAGGCAAATTAGACTACAGGATGCAGCTCATAACAGCCCTCAAAGTAGCATCCCCCATGGGTGTACCAGCCGTATTTCATGACTGCAGAGCCACCGGCGAAAAACACCACCCCCCAGCTGCCGAGCACACCCCACAGACCCAACCACCCCTCCCACGGACAGATGAAGACAGTGCCACTCCAGACACAGCCAAGCTTTCGCCATACGGTCTTATGTGCCCTCAAGAGAGAATCCAAAGTTGTAGTCTTTCCCACTGTCAACAGGACTTTCCCTGTGGTCAGTGGGTCTTTCCTCACCGCCACTGGACCTTTTCTCCAGGGTCAGCCTAGTTAAGGCAAAGAAGAAAAGAAACACCCGAAGGTGCTGGGGAGGACCCAGAGAAGCACTGTCCTCATCTGCCTTTAGAGCAGTCCTGTACCACCCTGGAGGCCTGCGCTGTGTTGACGATGGGTACAGGCACGCGCAGGACACTCCATTAAGATATCAAGGACATAACTGCTCCTGAACAGAGGCAAATTAGACTACAGGATGCAGCTCATAACAGCCTCAAAGTAGCATCCCCCATGGGTTACCAGCCCGTATTTCATGACTGCAGAGCCCACCTGCGAAAACACCACCCCCAGCTGCCGAACACACCCACAGACCCAACCACCCCTCCCACGGACAGATGAAGACAGTGCCACTCCAGACACAGCCAAGCTTTCGCCATACGGTTCTTATGTGCCCTCAAGAGAGAATCCAAAGTTGTAGTCTTTCCCACTGTCAACAGGACTTTCCCTGTGGTCAGTGGTCTTTCCTCACCGCCACTGGACCTTTCTCCAGGGTCAGCCTAGTTAAGGCAAAGAAGAAAAAGAAACACCCGAAGGTGCTGGGAGGACCCAGAGAAGCACTGTCTTCACCTGCCCTTAGAGCAGTCCTGTACCACCCCTGGAGGCCTGCGCTGTGTTGACGATGGGTACAGGCACGCGCAGGACACTCCATTAAGATATCAAGGGACATAACTGCTCCTGAACAGGCAAATTAGACTACAGGATGCAGCTCATAACAGCCTCAAAGTAGCATCCCCCATGGGTGTACCAGCCCGTATTTCATGACTGCAGAGCCCACCGGCGAAAAACACACCCCCCAGCTGCCGAGCACACCCCACAGACCCAACCACCCCTCCCACGGACAGATGAAGACAGTGTCACTCCAGACACAGCCAAGCTTTCGCCATACGGTCTTATGTGCCCTCAAGAGAGAATCCAAAGTTGTAGTCTTTCCCACTGTCAACAGGACTTTCCCTGTGGTCAGTGGTCTTTCTCACCGCCACTGACCTTTCTCCAGGGTCAGCCTAGTTATAGGCAAAGAAGAAAAAGAAACACCCGAAGGTGCTGGGAGGACCCAGAGAAGCACTGTCTTCACCTGCCCTTAGAGCAGTCCTGTACCCCCCTGGAGGCCTGCGCTGTGTTGACGATGGTACAGGCACGCGCAGGACACTCCATTAAGATATCAAGGACATGACTGCTCCTGAACAGAGGCAAATTAGACTACAGGATGCAGCTCATAACAGCCTCAAAGTAGCATCCCCCATGGGTGTACCAGCCCGTATTTCATGACTGCAGAGCCCACCGGCGAAAACACCACCCCCCAGCTGCCGAGCACACCCACAGACCCAACCACCCCTCCCCACGGACAGATGAAGACAGTGCCACTCCAGACACAGCAAGCTTTCGCCATACGGTCTTATGTGCCCTCAAGAGAGAATCCAAAGTTGTAGTCTTTCCCACTGTCAACAGACTTCCCTGTGGTCAGTGGGTCTTTCCTCACCGCCACTGGACCTTTCTCCAGGTCAGCCTAGTTAAGGCAAAGATTATAATATATTAAATTACAGTCCTAGATCCTTTAAAAGTATTTCTTTCAATAGTGATTTTTGAATGTTTACTGTAGAACTTTGGGGGAAATTTGTAGTGATTGTAAACATGTTCAAAGTGCTGTAAAATAGTGTTTACAGCTCATGTAACAAGTTTCAATAGCGTAAACTGTAAGTAAACAATTTCCATTTACTGTATTTGCAGAAAACCAGGATTATATGACATCAGCCTGGAACCATCAGTGTTTCTAGTGAGCTATGCTGCAGCTTTCTGTAGTGTTTGTTTGTTTGGTTCTTTTTTTCATTTAATCTCTTTCTGGCTCTCTTTCTATTTTTATTTTTATTTTGTTCTTCATAGTCCTGACTTTCTCTTTTGCACTCTTCTTTCAGTGTTTCTCTGTTTTTACCCTTCATTATCTTTTCATATTTACATTTTCAACGATATAAATTGCTGAAAACGTTCAAGATTTTGTTTGATTAGAGGGCTCAGATAGGGAGGGGAAGGAGAGGAAAAGGAATAGGCAGAGTGAAGGGGAGGGGAAAGAGTTAAGGATAGAGAGGTATGGAGGTGAAACATAGAAATATATAAAATCATACTTGAATCACCAGCCGCCGTGGCGAAGTGGTTAGCGTCGCGGACCTCCCGGCTGGGAGGTCGTGGGTTCGAATCCCATCAGAGTCATGTGGGTTTTTTCTGCCCCGACCGGCTCCTACCCAGAGTTGAGTTTGCTGCGGACTCAGCTGGGAAGACTGGGACCACACCAGTCGAGTTTCATCACTTAATGGATGCGTTTTTGAGAGTGTTGCTCAAATTTCATGACCAACACTGCAGTGCCTGTATCTCTCGGGCCTGGTTGACGCCAGGATATATTATGAAAGGAAGCGTAGAGTACAGCCCTGTCATGTAGTCTCAGACCGAAATGGAAATCCGTAGCATCATCTTAATCATCCCATTCCCATTGATCAGCATTAAAAAAAAGTCTCAAGTTTTTGTGGCCCTTCATGCCCTGCTCTCATGGTGACCTCAATTTCGATGTCCTCTCCACGTCTGTGGCCTTGGTTGCTTCTGTCGGGGTCACCGGTAATCGGCGAGTCCATGGGGGCTGTCGTTGGACGGATGTGGTGGCGCCCTCCGAGGGAGAGCTCACTCACGCCGGCCTCCGCGACTAAGCAATTATTGTCGTCAGTAGGGGGCTTAGTAGGTGGTGTCCTGCGTATGTTAGATCAGAACAGGCGCCACTGAACACCACCGAAGTGACTCGGCAGCAGTGCAGTGTCTCCTCCGGTCGGTTTGCCTCTTGACGACTTGACATTGACTGCTCCCTGTGGATTGCTGGTGCCTGGGCTGCGGCGGGGCCAGCCGGGCTATGGCTGTGGACGGGTGTCGGAATGAGCGGTGTGGTGCACTGCCTCTGAGGTGGCGCAGAGGTTGGGACAGCAAAAAAAAAAAAAAAATCATAACTTGAATCACTATCTTCTCCTTCTTCTCTTTGACTTTTGTTTTATGTGGGTGATATTTATTGGTTATCATTTGTTTATTTATCTAACTGGTTGGCTAGATGACTGGTTGTTCAGTTACTTATCAAGGGTCTGTTTTCTTGGTTTGGTTGGGTTGAGTAGGTAGTTTAATCAGAGTTTTGGACTATTATTCTCACTCCAACACACACACACACACAACAACACACACGCATACATACCACCCCCCCCCCCCCCCCCACACACACACACACACACACACACATGCACATACACACGCACATGCAAGCACACAAGCATGCATGCAGACACACATGCAGACACACACACAACACACACACATCACACACACACACACACACACACACACACACACCCACACACACAACCACACGTATACACACACACACTACACACAAACACACACAATGCATGCACGCACGCACGCGTGCGAGCGCGCGCACACACGCTCTTATCTTCAGTTCTTTTTGTTTTTCTTTTAGTAGAAAGGTCTCTGTGCGTATTAACCATTTTTTCCATTATGACAGGCTGGTATTTCCCCAACCTTTTGGACCTGTGATTGACCTTACTCCTGCTCAAGCACCTGTTCCCTCAAATACCTTCGCCTCTTAGCTATTGTTTGCAAGGTTTATGATGTTGTTTTTTGTAGTTGTTCCTGTGCCATTTCCCCCATCAGTCTTCCAACCTGGCTTAACACAGCCACAGCCAGACTCATTTTGTTGCTTCCCCACAAGAAATCACAATATTGAGTTCAGGCCTTTGTGGATGTCTTTGAGCCTCAGATCAGAGCAGAACATCAAAGCATCATCCTCATCCTGGCTATTAAGGGGGGGGGGGGTGAAAGGCCAAATTCTGTGATTCTTCTCCAATTTCAGTTTCCTCCATACATCCATGCCATTGGTGAGTTTGAATCAGTTGTTCCAATCAGCATGGGTGCTGTTGCTGTGTGGATGCAGTCATGCCCACCTGAGGAGCACATCTAACTTACACTGGTTCCACAACTGTGGAATTATTGTCATCAGCAGTTAATGTCCTGGCCCTGCTGGATCACAACCAGGACCACTGAATGCCACCACAATGATTCAGGATCGGTGCAGCGTTTTCTCTGGTGGATTGTTTCATATGACTTGATACTGACTGCTCCCTGAGGAGTGCTGGGCTGAAAGGGCAGTCTGGTGTGGCTGTTTTGGAGAGCGCCTGAACGATGGTCTCTGAGTCACTGGGGGAGACCACTGGTAGGGCATTTAAGAGTAGTTGGTAAAAAAACAAAGTCTCTAGCCGACCTGAGACAATTGTGTTGATGGAATGATGATGTGTTGCCTGTTACAGAAGGTCAGTAAGTTCGTTTGTTTTTCCTTCGTGTATGTGCTTAAAAGTTTATAACCTTCCTCTGTAGAGGGATTTTGAGATTTTCCCCTTATTCCCAAAATTTTATAATGTTTAACCTTTTTCAGCTATTTCGTTGGTCAATGTTTTGGGTCAAGGCAATTCAACAGCCGTGTGATAAGCGGGATGAGGAACCAGTGGATCTTTCGTTTTTTGATTGTTATCCTTGCTACATAATGGCGATCGTTGTTTCTTTGATAATCAAATAACTACCCGCTGTGAGGATCTGCTTGTCTTTTTGGTCTTACTGTCGGAAGCACGTGGGGTTTTGTTTTTGTCACGTGTAGATGTTCATGATGGCCGCTAACGGATTAGGCCTATACGACAGTGGAAAGGGCCTGTATACTTTTCTTTATGTATTCTTTTTGCACTGTGTATAGCAGAATATGCTTGTTAAAGCCAGTTGATGTGGAGTGGGGCAATGGGCCTACAGATAAACCTTTTTTAGTTGTAAATTCTACATGTTGTTGCCTGTCTTGTTTTGTTGTCGTTTGTGTGTGCTGAATACAGCAAACTTACATTGTGTGCATGTGGATGAGAGTGTGAACATTGAAATTAAGTCAGGTTGGATTTTTCAAATTGTCTTTATGATACTAGTTTTTCCAGAAGACAGGGTTATCTTTAATTCGGTGGATTTCTGGATTGAGTGAGGTACTGTTGTTCTTTTTTTATACTATGTGGAGACAGAAACAGAAAATGTGCTTAATTCATTTGACTTTACTCTAATGTTGTGGGAATAAGATATGATTTGTACTCTGTTTATACCACTCCTTCTCTCTTCAAACTTACCAAATGGCGGGGATAACTCCTTTAAAATATGCCATTTAACTGTAACGGCTTAAACAACTCCAATAAGAGGAAGGATGTATTTGACTTCCTTAGGAAAAGAGAAGCCAACATATATTGTCTTCAAGAGACACATTTGAAAACAGAATCAGAAAACTTCATAAGAGCAAGTTGGGGTTATAATGCTGGCTCTGTGGTTCTGAGACAAATAAAAACGGGTGCCATCTTTTTAGCAATAATTTTGAATATAAATTGTTAGATGTCATTAGAGATCCTCATGGTTGTTATATTGTAATGAAGCTGGAAATTCTAAATAAAAAACTTACCTTAGTCAACCTATATGGGCCAAGTAATAACGATACACCTGAATTTTTTGATGGTGTGTGCGAACAAATTGAGCGCATTGCCAATGAACATGTGATATCACTGGTGACTGGAATTGTGCCCTGGACATGAAAATAGATGTCAGAAATTATGCAATGTGAATAACCGTCCTAGGACCAGAAAAGAATTATTAACATGATGGTAAAAATTCAATCTTTTTGACGTTTTTAGAGAAGTATCCTGAAAAAAGATCATATACTTGGCGTAAATTTAATTCATTTAAACAAGGAAGACTTGATTATTTTCTAATTACTGAAGAATTATTGTCGAAACAAATAACATTTTTACTAACCCGGATACAGATCAGATCATTCTTTAGTCACTATAACTTTTAAAAAAAGAGCAGCTTAAACGTGATAGGCCTTTCTGGAAATTTAATAATAGTTTGCTTAAAGATAAAAAATATATTTCAGAAATAAAAAGAATCATCAATGAGGTGAAAAAACAGTATGCACTAGTACCTTATACAATTTAGACAACATTGAAAATAATCCTAACGAAAATATCTCCTTTGAGATCAATGATCAACTTTTTTTGAAACCCATTTATTAGAAATTTGGGGAAAACAATATCTTATAGCACTTACAAAAAAAGAAAGGAAACCCAGCAAGAACTCAACCTTGAAAAAAGAATAAGTAACTTGAACGTGATTTGCATGAGGAAGATATTCCAGTTTTAGAAAACTTAAAAACACAGTTGCAGGAAATTAGGGATCACAGATTCAAGTATGGCAATGCGTTCGAGGGTTTGCTGGATCCATCAGGGTGAAAAGTTAGTAAATATTTCTGTAATCTTGAAAACCGTAACTACCTAGACAAGTCTATACCCTTTCCGAAAAGGAAAATGGAACAATAATTTCAGATCAAAAAAATGTTCTAATGAACAAAATGCTTCTATGAAAAATTTATATTGCTTTAGAGAGAGTAAACGATGTTAACATTACTGATGAACTCCCTGATGCACCAGTTCTATCTAATGAGGAGAGTGAATCTATCGAAGCTTAATAACATTCAGGAAGCTGCTTGTGCTTTGAAAAATATGAAAAATTTTAAAAGTACCAGGACCTGATGGCTTTACTGTGAATTTTTTAAGTTTTTCTTTATTGATATTGGCTCTTTCCTTGTGCGTTCTATCAACGAGAGTTTTGACAAGGTCAAATGTCAATAACCCAGCGGCAAGTAACTATAATATGTATCCCTAAAGAAGGGAAACCTAAACGATTTATTAAAAACTGGCGCCCTATTTCCCTTTGATACTACTACAAAATCGCTTCAGCTTGTATTGCTAGCCGTCTCAAGAGAGTTTTACCAAGTGTTATTCAAGAAAGCCAAAAAGGCTTTCTAAGAGGTCGTTTCATTGGCGAAAATATCAGGTTACTCTACGATACATTGTTGTATCACTGAAAATAAAAATATTCCAGGCATGTTATTATTAGTAGATTTTGAAAAGGCGTTGACAGTGTGTCTTGGTCCTTCTACTAAATGTTTACATTTTTTAAAATTTGGCCCAGACATTATTAAATGGATAATGACTTTTATAACCAAATTTCTACCTGTATCTCGGTCAATGGCCAATACACTCCTTGGTTTTTCAATAGAAAGAGGAGTCAGACAGGGGGATCCTGCCTCACCTTATTTGTATTTAATCTGTGCGGAAATATTGTCTCTCATGATCCGCCGTAATGTGAACATTAAAGGAATTAAAATTAAAAATAAAGTAAACTTACTATCCCAATTTGCTGATGACACAACATTGTGCCTGATGGATCAGAAAAGTCATTTATGAAGCAGTACATACCCTTACAAGATTTGCACATATTTCTGGTCTAAAAATAAATTTGACAAAACCCAAGTTTGTTTGGATAGGTACAGAAAAAAATTCTGGCATGCAATATATGCGTGATAAGAATTTTGTTTGGGACCCAGGCACTTTTAAGGTTTTAGGCATTACATTTTCCACCAAAACTGACACTATTGTACAACTAAACTACGAGGACAACTTTTTCAATCAGACGCGTCTTAGCGTCTTGGAAAAAAAGACAGATTACTCCGATGGAAAAATAACTGTTATTAAAAACCTTAGTGTTTTCAAAAATTATCTATTTATTAATTAATTTGCCTGACCCACCAGACTATTTTTTGAAATCTTTAGAAAAAGAACTGTACATGTTTTTGTGGATGGCAAACAAGGCAAAATCAAAGGTCTGTGGTTGAAAAACAGTACTTTGAAGGTGGATTGAAGATGCTGAATGTTGGAAACTTTTGTCTTCTATGAAGATATCTGGTTAAGGAGACTGAACTCTGATTCTGAGTGGAAGGATTTTACCCTTAATATGTTCCTAGTTAGGACATTAAAACATTTTGGAGCCGAATATGCTAATATTATTATTGAAAATGTTGGAAACCCATTCTGGAAGGATGTTGTAAAACATTACAAAAAACTATGTACAAAATGTTGTGTATCTTCTGTGCATGAATTCATGTCTGAATGTATTCATTACAACATTAATATTTTACGGGGACGAAGGGTAGTTTGGGTGCGAGAATGGTGTGACTATGACATTTACTTTGTAAAAAATATAATTAATGATAATGGTCAGTTTATGACATATAACCAATTTCTGCTTAAGTACCCAGTATTAGAACCCATTTTATATTGTACGAAGGTATTGTCGACGCAGTCCGAACATATTGCAAAAGTTAAATGTAGTTCTAACCAACAGATACAAAACTTTAGACTCGATGACATGGTCCTTTATTTATAAGGGCAATAAACATGTGCAGACCATTTTAAATGGAAATGATGCTATTCCAACAGCAGTCAAAAAATGGAACAACTTGTTTGAAACTCTGAGCTGGAAGCATATTTTTTCACATTATTATAAAACTACCAAAGATGTACAGCTCAGATGGTTTCAAACCAGACTATACATAGACTACTCCCCACTCGAGATATTTGTTCAGGATTAAAATTACTGATTCCCCTATTTGCAACTTTGTAATATGGATGAGCAATGCATTTCACACATGTTTGTATGATTGTGCTATTGTCAACAGATTTTGGACCGGTTTTGAACATTTGCTTAAGGAAAAATGTCCACATTGTGATTACCTTCAAATTGATAAAGAATTAGTTTTGTTCGAGATAAAACAAAATATTACAACAGATAAGCCTCTAGATTTTATTCTGCTTCTGGCTAAATTTTATATATACAAGACAAAATTGCAAAATATATACACCCAAATGTCCAGTTGTTCATAACATTTCTTAGAAACAGATTGGAATCAGAAAAATATGTATCTTTTTTGAACAACACATAATAGAGAATTTGAAGAAAGTTGGCTGCCTTATTCCACACTTTTTTCTTGATCTTTGAAATACGTTTCTTTTTTATTAACAAAACTGGATAGAGCCCTATGGCTGCTGTCAAAAATTTTTATTTTATTACTCTTTTTCAAATTTTTTGTATTTCTCTGTTATGGTTATTATCAATCATGCAATCTGTTTTCAATATTATTCTATGTTACAGTAACTTAGTCGATTCCTATCAATATTATACAAGCTGTGTGTGGCATGCTGTGAAAGAAGAAAAGAAAAGAAAAGAGGAAGTTGTAGAAACCTACCTTGAGCATTCCGAAGAGGTCTCATCATACTCTAACTTGTTTCACTCCACGTAACTTATTACACAAAAACTAAACTATGTATAGAATCAACTTCAACCGATACTAGCGATAAGAGTATCATGTATTTATATATATGCTGTATCATTTATGATAATCAACTAACAACTCTCTCCTGTATCCTCTACCTGTGTGTGTGTGTGTGTGTGTGTGTGTGTGTGTGCGTGTGTGTCCTTTCGCCTCTGTGTTGTAGTCGTGCATTTGTATATGTATTGGTAATGTGTATTTGCATATGTATATGTGTATGTATATGTATGTGTATATATGTGTGTATGTGTATGCAGGTGTGTGTATGTATAGTCATATATACATGTATGTGTATGTATATGTGTACATACGTATGTGTATGTGTGTATGTGTGTGTATATGTACATTGTGTGGTGCATGTTATTTTCTCAAATTTATAGTACCTAGTATTACTGTTTTGTCACTATAATTTTCTGTGTTTGTCATTTGTTTGTAACTGAAAATGAAAAACAAACCTCTTGTAACTACTACTTTTTTCTCTTTTTTTTTTTTTTTTTTTTTTTTTCCCCACTCATTCAAACTGAGTAAAACACAAAGAAAAATTGCCAGATTGTAACAATTGTATATTTACTATTCATAATTCATTTATTGTTTATAACTACACATCCTTACATTCGTACATGTACTGGACTGCTATGTCAAATTGTTGTTAAATCCATGTCGAAGGATGAGTGCGTTGAAGAAGGGAAGAAAGTGAGGAACTGTAGAGTGGAGGGATGAGAGAGGAGGAATAAAACATATTTAAAAAAAAAAAAAAAAAAAAAACAAGAATAATATAGAGAAAATATAACGTGTAGGTGACATTCCTTTGAGAGGCGATGGTACATTTCACCCGAGTCATTCTGTAGGTGCTGAGTGGTGCCTTTTGCAGGACACAACTCTCTATTCCCCAGTTACTTACACCACTTATTGATCAGGTGTGGATCTATACTGAGTGAGTATTAGTTGTGGACCTATGCTGAGAGATCATCCACCCTCAGAGGGAGACCTTGCCTCGTACTTTCAATGCCAGTCCTTATGGATTCATGAACATGACAGTTTAACATCGGCTCACCGCAAGAAAAGTTGTGGAGTGGAAATCAACCTCAAGTCACTATGAGACCAGGACCTAGAAGGATGCAGAATCTGAGACTTTTTTCTCCCTTGTTAATGACTTTCAGTGGGGGTAATTATGATCGGAATAATGCAGTAGAGCTGTATTTTGGTTTGATTCTGCATGGCGGTTCTCATTGAAAAGTAAATAATGTGTGCCTCCTCACAGGCTGCGTTTTTTCCCCAACTTCCTGGACCCTCAGGAGGCGTCAGTGCTGTATGAGCAGCTGTTCCACAACATACCTTGGCGCCAGAGGTCGGTCATCATCCGGGGAGAGTCCTACCTCATGCCTCGCCTCACTGCCTGGTTCGGAGAGCAGCCTTACTTATACTCAGGTGTCACTCATGATGCCAACTTGCAGGTAATTAATCATGTTTGTGGCTGGTTTGGCTTTTTGACCATAATAATCTGAGGGCCAGGTTATTTTAGTGGGTAAGACATCAGATTCGTGAAGGATCTAGGGTTCAATTCCCACCCGAAGTAACCAGAACGTGGAGATTTTCTTTCCAGTGTAAACATTTGTGCCGACTCCATTCCCTTCCAAGATCTTTAGAAGAGACTTGGAACCAGAGTTCATGAACACACCCATAATTAATCCTGCACGCATATTGAAGTCCATTCCACCTGTCAGAAAAGAATAGGCTGTCACATGCTGGTGAGATGGATAACACAAAAAGATAACACTTGCACACTAGTGACATCTTTATACGTCATTTTCAACCTTACTTGTAGTATTAAAAACAGTCATGTGCTCGAAAATCTCAGTAGCAGTGAACCTTAGCGTTCTATCTGAGGAACAAAGACAGTTAAATAACTCCTTTATATGTAAATACAATAATATTACTCAATACTGATGGCTACAAATCCAAGGAAACTGTGCCTCTAAATAGAGGGAGTCTGTTTGGGGAGAGAAACTTGTGAAAAGCATGCATTAAGAAAAAACAGTCTGGTAAAACAAGTCTTTGAAAATATTGTTTTCAGTCTGAAATGTCTGTCAGTGAGTGAACTCAACGGCAGGCTTATCTTCTTCAAACTTTCTCAAGGTTGTAGGACTGATATCTAGACGTGATGTAATTTTGAGGTCTCATTTCACGGGGCTGTTTGTTGAACTTGTATCTAGAAGTGTTTGAATTTGGATGACTTATTGTTTGGGGTAGTTTGTTGGACCAGCCCACTGTGTCTGCATGTCATTATATATGAGCTTGTATTTTAGAAGGCATTTTTTTTCAATCAGTGTATCAAAGTACTTGAGTTTGGAATTGAAATGTATAGGAATGATTGTTGGATTGATATCTGGAAGTGATTAGATTTGAAAGTCTGATTTAACAATGTTGTTTGATGGATCAGTATCTGGGGTTTTTAGTTTGTATGTTTGTTTCTTGAGGGGAGGAGTGTTAGCATAGGTAAGTGAGTAAAATTTGAGGTCAAATATGACAGAGTTATGGGGTCAGTGTCTACAAGGGAGGGAATATTGAAGTCTTAACTTTTCAGAGTTTCTAGTAACATGGGATCAGAATATACAAGTGGGCAAATTGTGAGCTCGGACATTTCAGAGCTGTTTGCAGAGCAGCTGAGTGCTGCACTTTTGGCTTAGCTTGCTATAATTATGCTGATAGTGCTATGCTCCTACACTTTGTAATGAAATGCTGTGCCAAAAAACAAAAATCAGAAAGAAAAAAAACAGTTGCTTCAGCAGTGGCTAAAACAGAACTGAGACTATATAGATTTTTGGACTGTAGAGAGTTTCATGAGAAAATTATCAAGTACAGTATGGAAAGAAAGAGGCAGCAGAATCAAGGGAATGAACTTTGAAGTCTCTAGATGCAGTACTGACAAAATGATCTGTGAAAACAAAATCCACCAGGCACTAAACATTTGGATATGTCTTTTCAGAAGATCCTAAGAAAACTGCAATGGATATTCAGGTGATTTTTGTTTGTTTGTTTGTTTTTGTTTATTGTAAAGTCAGTGTGTACAAGTGTTTAAATTTACAGGTTTCTAGATGCAATACTGATGAACTACCAACAGGTTTCTAGATGCAATACTGATGAACTACCAAAAGATAAACCTTTCACAACCACGTTGTGTCAGTGTCTGAGAAGGACTGATGCTGGTCCTGTGTCAACCTTTACCACGTTGTTTTCGTTTGTCCCCAGTGGCCCACTGAAATCCAGGAGCTGAGAGACCGCCTGGAAGAGATCACGGGGACCAGGTTCAACTCTCTGCTCTGTAACTTTTACCGTGATGGCCATGACAGCATCGACTGGCATGCTGACGACGAGCCTTCACTGGGCACAAATCCAACCATTGCTTCATTGTCGTTTGGCGACACAAGAACATTTGAGATGAGGAAGAAGTCTTCGCCCGTAGGTTTCTTTTTTTGGGTGTTTTTGTGAACTGTGTTGTATATCTGCATGTGTATGGCTGTGGGTTTTTTATGTTTACAATAAGCATTTTCATTTGTAAGCGTACAGCTTTCTGTTTGAAATAGTGTGTGTCTGTGTATTCATATTATGTTGTGTATTGCAATTTTGTCTGAGCATGACGTGTATGTCTGTGTATTTGTATATCTTGTATGTTGTGATTTTGTCTGTGTGTGTATATATGGGTGGGTGTGTCTGTGTCTGTCTGTCTGTATGTGTATATGTGTTATATGTGGTTGATCTTGTCTAAATATCAATCTGCAGTATGTGTTGTGGATGATTTTTCTGTGTGTATGTGTGTGGAATGTGTGTGTGTGCATGAGTGAATGAATGTGTGTGTGTGTGTGTGTGTGTGTGTGTGTGTGTGTGTGTGTGTGTGTGTGTGTGTGTGTGTGTGTGTGTTTGTGTGTGTGTGTGTGTAATAGCACTTAGGCAGCCATTAAACATTATATTTTAACCATAGATTTAACCTTTTATTTTTTGATGACTAGAAAATGCTTGCTGGCTTGTTGCATTAGGATGGACAATGGAACTGAATGTGATACTACTATAATTTCATGGTTTGGTGTATTCACAGTTAAAGTACAAAGAGAAAATTGGTTTCTTTCTTTTCTCTTTCCCAGTATTATAGTTTTAGTACCAAATCTGCAAGAACAGGATTTTCACGCCAAAAAGAAATGGAAAGTGCTTCATGCTGTTAGCTATGTCTTATCATGCTGAAATGTAAACAAAACTATTATGTAAATTATTCATCTTTGAGCGAATGAAACAGCCTGCTGTTGTGGTGCAGTGGGTAGCATTGTGGGCTGAGTGGCCATGGGTTCGAGTCCTGTCAAAGGCATTTATTTAGGGGGACTGTTCAGCCCAGACCGGCTCCTGTCCAATGTTGAGAGGGCTCAAATTGGAAGACTGGAACCACACAGTTGAGCTTCATCCACTAAATACATGCGTCTCAGAGAGAGAATGTTGATCAAATTACCTGATCAACCACTGCAGGTGTCTGTATCTGCCAGGCCTGGTTGATGCCAGGATATATTAGGAGAGGAAGCATGAAGCGCAGCCTTGCCATAGGGTCTCAGAGCAGAATGGAACTTGATAGCATCACCATCTCCATCCTCACTGATCATGATAAAGACAGTCTTCAAACTGTTTGGCCCTTTGTTGCCTGTTCTGTGGAGATCCCAGTTTACTTTTTCTCTCTATGCACATGTCGGTAGCATCATTCTCAAGCACGCAGGCACACACACACACACACACACACACACACACACACACAAAACACATATGCACATGCACATGCACGCACACACACATACACACACGCGCGCGCGCACACACACACACACATACACACACGCACATACACACACACGTACACGCATGCACGCGCATGCGCACACACACATGCACATACACACACACACATACACACATGCACACACATACACACACGCGCGCGCACACACACACACACACACACACACACACACACACACACACACACACATCCTGTCTTACTTGTATATCAACCACCTTTTCTGGCACAGATCTTAAAGGGCAGTAGCCTCCATATCATCATGCTTAGTTCACTCTGCAAAGTCTACCTGTGAAACATGATAGCATCATCCTGCTGTTGTCAGGGCCAGCCTGCAGACTACAGCAGCAGCCAGGTGTGTCGCCTGCCCCTGGCCAGTGGCACCTTGCTCATCATGGAGGGCGCCACCCAGGCTGATTGGCAGGTACGTGTGGAAACACACTGTTCTTGTGTGTGTGTGTATGTGTGTGTAAATGCGCACACGCATGCCACGTTTTGCTAGGTCAGAATTACTGTACTGAAAAGATTTTTTTTACATTTTTTTTTTTCTCTTTTTTTCTGACTCCCTTTTTTTTTTAATGTGTTATCAGTTTTTTGTTTTCTTCTTGTCCTGTTTCATCTTCTGCCCTTGCTTCCACATCACTCATTCTAAAGTTATCGCCTTCTGCCCTTGCTTCCACATCACTCATTCTAAAGTTATCGCCTTCTGCCCTTGCTTCCACATCACTCATTCTAAAGTTATCGCCTTCTGCCCTTGCTTCCACATCACTCATTCTAAAGTTATCGCCTTCTGCCCTTGCTTCCACATCACTCATTCTAAAGTTATCGCCTTCTGCCCTGCTTCCACATCACTCATTCTAAAGTTATCGCCTTCTGCCCTTGCTTCCACATCACTCATTCTAAAGTTATCGCCTTCTGCCCTTGCTTCCACATCACTCATTCTAAAGTTATCGCCTTCTGCCCTTGCTTCCACATCACTCATTCTAAAGTTATCGCCTTCTGCCCTTGCTTCCACATCACTCATTCTAAAGTTATCGCTTCTGCCCTTGCTTCCACATCACTCATTCTAAAGTTATCGCCTTTATTTTCTTAATGATGAATTATGAGAACGATGAAGATGATGGTGAGGAGATCACATCTGGTCTGAGATGACATGAGGTGTGTACTCTTCTCTTCACTTGTGGTCTGAGACTACAAGACAGTTGTGAACTCTACTCTTCATTCCATACTATATCTTGGTGTCAGTTAGGCCTTGGCTATGTACAGGTACCTGCAATGTGGTCAAAAAGTATAAGCAACATTGTGAGAGTGGCATCGATTAATCAGATAGAACACAACCACGTGGTTTGGGTTGTTCTATTTCAGCTCACAGCCAATACCTGCATCAGGGTAAGATCTTGCCATGACTGAACAAATCCGCCTTGGCTTAAGGCTGTGTCAGGCCAGTTGACATAGGCTAGAACACCAAGGCTACATCAAAATGTTGTTATGCTCTGCATAGTAAAGTATGCAGGGATTGTCTTCAGTTGTGACAAGCTCCAAGCATAACATTATCAGTCTCCAAAATCCCCCGAAGTCGGAGTGTGGCTGCCCATGTGGCGGGGTAATCAAAAACGGTCATACTCGTAATGTTCTCATCCCCAGCTGATGCATTTGTGCTATAGTGGTTCAAATACTTTGGCTGTTTGGATGATCCCTGGAGTCTTTTAGCCAGGGTACGACGACAACAACAACAACAACTGAACGCTGTTCACTTGAAACCAGGACTTTCCTGCCTGCTACCTACTGCACTGCAGCGGCTTTTCCTGTTGCTGGGAAAGTCGTTCATATGAAATAAGATGCCATGATCTTTTTCTTTTTTTAATCATGTCAAGCTCTGTTTCATTTTCAATCCTTCAGGCAAAACAAAAACAAAACAAAACAAAAGTTTCTATGATTTTGTTCTTTTCTTTCTTCAGTTTATTGATGCATTGTTATGTATGTGTGTTTGCATAATGCTATTGACTTTTGCTCTGCTGATTTTAATACTGTCTTGTATGCTATTTGAGGTTTTTGACTTATCATTCGTGTTATTGTTACTGCTAAAGGCAGTAGTAATATTATAATTTTATGTATGTTGTTAAACCTACTGTTTTCAGTTTCCATGTCTGCTCCATTTCTTTGTCTGTTGTTTTTTTTCAATGCTGATGAGTACACAAAGTCTGACATGTACACTTGATGAAAAAAAAAATGTTCCATCTCAAAGCGTGGACAAGGATTTGCTCTCTTCTTTTTTTCTTAAATAGGCTTCTTTTCTTTTTGTTTCTTTCTGTTTTGTTTTCCCTCTCTCTCTCTCTCTCTCTCACTCTCTCTCTCTTTCTCTCTCTCTCTCTCTCTCTCTCTCTCTCTTCTCTCTCTCTCTCTCTCTCTCTCTTTGTCTCTCTCTGTCTCTCTCTCTCTCTCTCTTTGTCTCTCTCTGTCTCTCTCTCTCTCTCTCTCTCTCTCTCTCTCTCTCTCTCTCTTTAGGAAAAGGACTTTGGGATGGGCAAAATCATGAGCCACCTTATAGGAAAAAAACAGCCGGCCAGTGTTGTTTGTTCTGTTAAGTTCTCTCAGTTTCAAATGTGTTCCCTGACTGTTCAACATTTTGTTTCTGCCACAAGAAGCCTTCTGACCTCCAGCCCAGACCCATTCCCTTCATTCACACTCTGAAATGGTCGTGCATACACACTGAGGGTTTGTAAGCTCTTACTGTTTCTGTGGTATTGTTTGAATATGAGCGCACGAGCGTGTGTTTCAAGTAATTTGGTGGTGCTTAGAGCTTTTGTAGGCTCTGATAGGCATGATATATGTTCTTTTATTGGAGTCATTATTTATCAACATCATGGCCAGATCTTGGTTTATTTTTACTGTTGCAGCACCGAGTACCAAAGGAGTATCATGACAGGGGTCCTCGCATAAACTTGACCTTCAGAGTGATCTAACCCTGAGAAGACATGAGATGAAGGAACTGCTTATTCGTTCTTTTGGATGATTTTTTTGATGACGGTGACTTTTGCTCAGAGTCGATGTTATGCTGCTGTAAATTGTGTCGAGTTTCATCAACAGTATTAAAATTTTAAGTATTAATCCTTGTGGCAGTCATGTTAAGCGCACTTACATGATTTAAGAAAAGCTGGATAGAGAGAACTATGAAGCAGATGTAGTAATGATTAGCTAGTGAACCTATCTGCACTGCAAGTTCAAATGGTGTTTAGAGGTAACGTTCTTTGTATTATGTACAGATGTGATTGGAATTGAATTCTTATCCTTGCTGGAAAATAAAGAAAAAGGTTTGTTTTAGCTATTCTAGTTTGCATTCTCTTAGTTCTCTGTGACCATTTTTAAATGTAAGAAAAATTATGATTTTCTATATTCTTATGAGTGTTTTACATGCAGAACTGTGTGATTTTTTTTTATACCATACAAATGTATACATACTTAGGATAACATTTGTTTCATATGAATTCTACTAGCCATAAATGTTGGTAAACTAATGATTGTGATCGTAGTGAATGTCATTCACAGTATTAACTTTTACATAACTATAGTGGGGAAGCTCTGACTGTGAGCCTATGACAAACAAGCTCAAAATGACTAAACAAGCAAAGAATAAGTAAAATAGATAACTACAGAATAACATGAGTGGATTATTTTGAGATGGAAATAAAAGGACAGTTTGGAAAGGATGACTGATTAGGTTTGGGTTTTTATGCATTTACATGTTCCAGTTGCTTTGTTCTCTCTCTCTCTCTCTCTTTCCCCTCTCTCTCGCTCTCTCTCTCTCTCTCTCTCTCTCTCTTTTCTCTCCCCACCCCCCCCCCTCATACCTTCCCAAAAATTGGACAGCCTTTGCAATCATACTTCTTTTTTCTTGTACATAACTGTACATACTGAACCTACCAAAATGATAAGGGTTTTGATAAAGTGACTTACAGTATGTTTATAATATCTATTTATTTGTATGTATTATCTGTTTATTTCTTTATTTATAAACAAAAAGACCTGTTTGTTGCTTGTTTTTATTCATTAACCCCCCAAAAACCTTATTTTAGTTTAAAGGTTCACTAATGTACAGCCAAACGTTGAAATAAAAGGGTTTTAAGTTGATTTTGTTGTTGTTTGGAGTTTTGTGGTGTGTTTCGCATTTTTTTCACCCAAAATATTAAAAAAGAATTGTGTGGATGTTTCTCTTTCCACCTGTGATTCAAATTGTAGGCATCGAAGCCTTCCCCAGAAGACCAAATTCAGACCTTTGCCTGCACATTGCAAACCAAACTGTCATTGCCATCATTAGTGTGTGTCTCGTCAGTCCCATCATTTGTACCTACCATACGTTGATAATCCTGTGATAAAGTAATCAAACTTTCAGCCAGTGGTGGTATCACTGATTCAGCCTACCTCTTCAATCCTACCTCATGTATGCTCTGGTTCTTGATTTTTGGTATGACCACCATGCGTGTAGTCTTTATGGCTGGTATGTCAAACAACTCTTGGGGGGGCCAGAATAGCCTAGTGGTAGAGTGCTGGACTCATACTCTTGGTGATCCTGGGGTTGCAGGTTCGAATCTCCGCCAGGCCGTTTTGGTACAGGGGATTTTTCTCTCGGGTTAACACTGGTTCTGACTCCATTTCCCATACAGCCCTTCGAATGAGACTATAAACTGAGGTTTGTGTGTGAACACACCCATAACATCTTGCACATGTAAAATCCCATCACTAAACATTCACAAGAGAAGGCCAGTTTGGCCGTTGGTATGGATGACAGTTACACATAGCATGCACCTTCCCCGAAGCTGGAGTATAGCTGCCTCCATGGTGGGATAAAAAAAACGATCATACACACAAAAGTCCACTCCCTTTGTTGGCAGATGGGATTAATCATTGCCTGCCTGTAGAGGGAGGAGTATCAGCCTGTGTAGGCAAGAAAGAAAAAAAAAAAAAACAACACTTGAAAAGTATTCTGATTGTCACGGTCGCTAAGCCGACGGCCCTACCACACCTATTACACACTAGAGCAGACAACACAGCACACTAACACAACTTTACAATCACGCGCACCTCTTTATTTCACACACCCAAACATACCATGGCGCCACCACTCCGTCCATCTACAACCACACACCGGTATCCCACTTCTTCACTGACCCACCCTACCCTACTACGACCCTGAGAACCCTAACCTATACTAAAACACCAGTTGCGGTATATCACTGCGACCTAGGGACGCAGAGATAGCCGCCACACGTGGTGGCTAACTAATAGGGACAAGGACAAACCCAAGGGACTCTAATATCTAACTACTACCACCCACACCTCTCCCCAGGACCCACCCTTCTCTTTTGACCCGGGACCACTATCGCACTGGTCACTGCGTCCCTAAGGGAGGCAATGACAAGTGCCCTACACTGTGCGGCCACTACACCTCCCAAAAGGAGGCAGTAGCTAACACCCTTACCTTACTGCCTAACCCCACACACTAACCCTACTGCCTAACACTACACCCTTTATACTAACAACTATGGACAACCTATCCCGCCCGAAAGCTCCATCCTTGGCACTGTCCGGGGACCCTCACAGACTGACTCCTCCACGATGACTCCGCTCCTCAGCGCTGTCCGTGGACCCTCGCAGGCTGATTCCTCCACGGATGACTCCGCTCCCCAGCGCTGTCCGGGGACCCTCACAGGCTGACTCCTCCACGGATGACTCCGCTCCTCAGCGCTGTCCGTGGCCTCACCAGGCTGACACCCCGAAGACTCTACACCCGGCGCCGACCGTGACTCCTCACGGTCTGACTCCTCCCCTGCGTGGGCACAGACACCCGGCGCACCCACACGCCAGACGCCCTCTCGACGAGTCCGGGGCTCGAAGGACACCTCCTCCTCTGAAGGCCCCAGCCGGACACTGAGGGTGATGGAAGGTCTGGTGCAGCGCCCTCTCACAGGACGCCGAACCGGGTAGAGCAACAGGTGGCTGGAGAAACCCCGGGAGAACCCCGGTAGCCGAAAGAACGGCCGGACGGCCTGGATGGTTTCCCTCTCCTGGGAAAGCAGCAGGCAACTGGACGCCGCCGCTCACCTGCCGGCACGCGGCAGCAGACTGCGGTGGTTCGGCCCCACCCTCAGGACGGAACAGGATACCTGCTAACACAACTGGACAGACAGACGATCAACCACACCAGTTCTGCAACTGGCTGAAGTGGCTGCCAACAGAGACGACACAGAACCGGCACAGGCCAAGGGCACACCAAGACCCGACGAGGACCTGGCACTGACTATGACTCGAAGTCACTCAGCTCGACTAACGGCGCTGGCCGCCGCAACTACAAGGCGCGTCCACTCCGACGAACACCAGGGACCGAAGTGAAGCTACCCAACGCATTCCGACCTGGTCGGAACCAAGCGAACTCTACTCACAACACAAAACAGCGATTGGTCAAGCAGCGTATCCCTCCCGCAGAGCTGACACGCCCGACCACGGACTAGTTGTTGCTCGTGCAACGACACGACAATTTACCACAACACTCACAGACTTGACAACACCAACAACAGCCGATATCCTGCCCCGCCTTCTCTGGTGTAGAACCAAAGTAACAAAAGGGTAACAATCGGAAACGAAACCAACCTCCCGCTTCCATCCCTTCAATAATGAAGATGGAACCCAAGAATATTGTATGTCTTTATTCCCCACCCCTACCTAGCTAACCTTCCACCTTAACCAAAACCCCATCTGTACACACGCACACTCGCACACACACATACACATATGCACACGTGCACACGCTCTCTATTTCTGAACTACCATTACTCCAAACACATGGACGGCTGTTTACCACTGCCGATCGGTGACACACCCCCCTGCCTAAGTTTTAACTACAGGTAAAACCAACCAAAACTTCTCACTCGATCGGCGTTTACTCACACTCTACCTATAACAACCAACTCCACACCACTCACTCTGCTCTGCTGTTACTTTTGATGCACCCCATCATCATTCCAACAACATCTTTTAAACACATCATTAACCGCAGAATACATTATTCAAACCTGGTCTAACTCTGCCTCATACGATCCTTAACGCAGGCACTTACAGGCAGCCGTTACATTACGGTCTATATATAAACTTCATAACTGAGGGTGCTCTGACCATGCACGACCGCTATGCAACACGTGCTACAATACCACACCCCAGCAACACTTTGCTACGTCATTCTCTTCCAATGACACTGACGCATGCATATCTTCGTCAATGTCAACTTCACATGACACAGGTAAATGGAACTTACTCTCTCTCTCTCTCTCTCTCTCTCTCTCTCCTCTCTCTCTCTCTACTGCAAGCGACTCAAGAAGTCTGCCGCCACATCGTCCTTTCTAGACACTGCCTGCACCGTAAACTGGAATGGCTGCAGCTGCAGTGCCCACCTTGTGATCCTCCCACTAACTCTAGACCCCACACAGCTACCTTCCTGGTTTGCGTCCTCAAATGAAAATGTCGCTTGTACCTGCAACTGCTGTTGCCAAGTTCTTCTTTGTCAACTCACACGTCTCAGCTACCTTGTTCCTTAAGTTTGACGACGTACTCTGCCGTTGTGCCGAGATCTTGCCTGCCGGTTGCAACCACCAATCTCTCAGTGTCTGCATGGGCCCCGCGCATCCGTGGCGTCCTCACGACGGGAACTCTTGAGACTCTTCCCTTAACAGTACGCTGACACTGGACACATGACTGGCAGTACCGACGAATGTCAGCATGCATGCCTGGCCAATAAAAATGGCGACCAACTCGCTCCTTGGTTCGGTGGTACCTAAGTGTCCAGACATGGATACGTCGTGGCTAGCTTCACACCGTGGTCCGTAGTTCAGCTGGGACGCAGATTTGACTCGCTACGTCCTTGGGACCCTCGAACCGCCTGACCAGTACACCAGATTTCCGAGCGTACTCGACTCGTCCAAACTTGGTGGGAAATGCGTCCCTGCTTCGCATGCACTCCGAGCCTTTCTCAAGGTTTCATCCTGGTCCTGCATCTGAATTAACTGCTGGGTAGAGGTGTTCAGAATGCACTCCTCGACGGGCAGCGGTACTGGTTCTTGCTGCTCCCTGGCTCACTGCGCACGTGTCTGCACTGCCCCTACCAACGCTGGGTCTTGCGTATACAGGCACACGTGTCCAACCGGAATCTCCTATTTTCTTTGCGAAATTCCCGATCAGGACTTCCTGCCACAGGCTATTCATGACTAAAACCTCCAACTTCCCTGCGATGAATGGCGACTTCAACTCGATTTCCGCCACAGGTAACACAGACCTACATCTGGATTCAGCCAACACTACTGGAACTGTCTCTCCTGTGTACGCGTCTGCTGGATACCAACCATTGGGCCACTACGGTGTATCCGGCACCAGTGTCTCGTAATCCATTTGCCGGAGCTCCGTTGACCTCTACAATGCATGCAGGATCGTACCGCTGCTCAGCGCATGGGCGACACAAACGTAGGGACTACTCGAGCTTGGGGCTGGTCGCAACAATGAACAGCTCCAACGGAATGGGGCTCGGGGCATTTCCTAGCGATGTGGCCCGGCTTCCTGCAGTTAAAACGACTATGGTCGATCTAGGCCCTTCTGATCTCCTGTTCTGCTGCTGTAGTGCACCATCACTGTGTTGGGACCTCTCCGTAGGCTGGCTCCCTGCTGTTTCACGCCTATTACCAGGTTGGGCTGGTTAACTGTTCGGTCTTGCTTCGCCTTCCTCCCAATCTTTTGGCCTCTGCTAAAACAGTAGCTTCCGTTGCCATTTGTTCAACATTTTTCGGGCATGTCTTCCGGACCTCGATCGTGAACTCTGGGGACAGCAGCTGGTAAAACTGTTCTTGGAAAAGCAGATCCTTAACATCCTCTGCCACACTCTCGTCCTTGCCCGCTGCCGCACACACAGAGGGAAAACCACCGCTTCATCCTTCCCAGCACTTGGGCGAAAGTCTCAGCAGCGTCCTTCTTGATGCTTTCTAAACTTTTCCCGGTATGCCTCAGCATCTAGCCTGAAGTGGCTGAACAGGGCGTTCTTTATCTGATCATAGTCGCCCTAACTCCTCCACACTTAACCGCATCACTGCTTCTCTAGCCTTTCTCTCAGCAGAGACATCAGACGTGTGGGCCATGAGGTCTCGCTCACTTGCACATCTGGGCTACACGCTCAAATTGGGCGATGAAAGCGTCCACGTCATCGTTCTCTCCCAACGGCTCAAGATGGACACGCTTCGTTTCCTCACCTCGATCAAGCATTTCCTGTGCGCTGCTTCATCTGAGGCCTGTCTCTCCTGTATGTTTAGCTCTCGCTCTCTTGCCTCTAACTCAGCTGCCGTGCTTGAGCTTCTACTTCCCTTATCACCCTTTCTTCCTCCATCTTCTTCCTCTGCAGTTCCAGTTCCATCTGTCTCGCTGCTTTCTCGTCTTCATCCTTCCGCTGTAACCTTTCTAGCTCCCTCTTCCTATCAGCTTTCTCCTCTTCAATCCTCCTCTGCCTATCTGCTTTCTCCTCTTCAATCTTCCTCTGTCTATCAGCTTTCTCCTCTTCAATCTTCCTCTGCTTTATCTCTAACTCCCTCTGCCTAGCAGCTTTCTCTTCTTCATCATTCATCTTCTGCTCACTTTCTCCTCCATCCGGAGCTCCAACTCTGCTTCTCTCGCCGTCTTCTCATCCTCATCCTTCTGCTTTAACCTTTGCTTCTCGTCTTCATTACGTACCGAGTCTGTGACGAACTTGGCGAGATCTCCCCCAGCTAAACCCATCGCCGTTCCAACTTGACAAACTTTGCATAAGTCCCCGTCCCCGGTTCATGATCCACCCCCGCATCCTGGTCACTAACCTTGGGTTTGGTATCCGCCGTAGGGCCTGTGGATCCATGACACTATCGGGTCGTACTGCGGATGGGCTCGGGTGTGTTTAAACATAGGGTACCCCTACACACCACAGAGCTAGCAACAACAGTATGCGATCTGAGCGCCACTGGGGGTTCCTGACAACCCACTTGCCCCTGAAGCAACCCGGCACAAGTACACAATACTCTCAATGAGTCACGCACCCAGCATAACTCCACTCACACTTGTGTACATCATACATATACCCACATGAGCTCCAACCCATACAATGTTATCAATGCACTGTCTGGGCACTGACTGAATCACGTGACACCGTGTGTCAACCGTCCATGTGCATGCGCACCAGTTCACATGAACTACAAGTCACGGCCCTCACTGTCTCTGGTAGGCCGCACCCACCGATCACAGTGCACTTGCACCCCACAAGTTCATAATGCACTCCCAGCCACACCTTAGTGTCACAACACTACGCACCCTCGAGCTTTCCACGCACAGTCACCTGGGCTTACTCTGCCCTTAATCCCCACAGGATATCCGAGCACACAGCGTTCAGTCACGGGCTGGGTACCACTCTACCTACTCACTGGGTTATACCACATAAGGGACACAACAGACGCCTGGTACCCTTCCGGCACCTCACCTACACTGCACTGCGTAGTCACTCACACTTCCAACACCCATCAATATTTATTGATCACTCATACTCACTCACTCGGTAGCGCCAACCCATTCCACACCAACACAAGTGCCCTGCCCAATGCCACTGGAAAGCTGCCTGAAGTGAACAGGGACACTACGTACCACCTCCCAGGGTACTGGTACGCTCCCACCAACCACCCACTCACTCGACGTACACACCGGACACAACACCCCCCTACCTCCCTTCTAGCTACCTATCGCCTACCCAGAACCACCTAAGAATGTACCCCGCATCTCCACCAAATGTCACGGTCGCTAAGCCGGACGGCCCTACCACACCTATTACACACTAGAGCAGACAACACAGCACACTAACACAACTTTACAATCACGCGCACCTCTTTATTTCACACACCCAAACATACCATGGCGCCACCACTCACGTCCATCTACAACCACACACCGTATCCCACTTCTTCACTGACCCACCCTACCCTAACTACGACCCTGAGAACCCTAACCTATACTAAAACACCAGTTGCGGTATATCACTGCGACCTAGGGACGCAGAGATAGCCCGCACACGTGGTGGCTAACTAATAGGACAAGGACAAACCCAAGGGACTCTAATATCTAAACTACTACCACCCACACCTCTCCCAGGACCCACCCTTCTCTTTTGACCCGGGACCACTATCGCACTGGTCCACTGCGTCCCTAAGGGAGGCAATGACAAGTGCCCTACACTGTGCTGGCCACTACGTCCCAAAAGGAGCAGTAGCTAACACCCTTACCTTACTGCCTAACCCCACACACTTAACCCCTACTGCCTAACACTACACCCTTTATACTACAACTATGGACAACCTATCCCGGCCCGGAAAGCTCCAGTCCTTGGCACTGTCCGGGGACCCTCACAGACTGACTCCTCCACGGATGACTCCGCTCCTCAGCGCTGTCCGTGGACCCTCGCAGGCTGACTCCTCCACGGATGACTCCGCTCCCCAGCGCTGTCCGTGGACCCTCACAGGCTGACTCACTCACGGATGACTCCGCTCCTCAGCGCTGTCCGTGGCCTCACGCAGGCTGACACCCCGAAGACTCTACACCCCGGCGCCGACCGTGACTCCTCACGGTCTGACTCCTCCCCTGCGCTGGCACGACACCCGGCGCACCCACACGCCAGACGCCCTCTCGACGAGTCCGGGGCTCGAAGGACACCTCCTCCTCTGAAGGCCCCGCCGGACACTGAGGGTGATGGAAGGTCTGGTGCAGCGCCCTCTCACAGGACGCCGAACCGGGTAGAGCAACAGGTGGCTGGAGAAACCCCGGAGAACCCGGTAGCCGAAAGACGCCGACGCCTGGATGGGTTTCCCTCTCCTGGAAGCAGCAGGCAACTGGACTGCCGCCGCTCACCTGCCGGCACGCGGCGCAGACTGCGGTGGTCTGGCCCCACCCTCAGGACGGAACAGGATACCTGCTAACACAACTGGACAGACAGTCGATCAACCACACCAGTTCTGCAACTGGCTGAAGTGGCTGCCAACAGAGACGACACAGAACCCGGCACAGGCCAAGGCACACCAGACCCGACGAGGACCTGGCACTGACTATGCTCGAAGTCACTCAGCTCGACTAACGGCGCTGCCGCCGCAACTACAAGGCGCGTCCACTCCGACGAACACCAGGGACCGAAGTGAAGCTACCCAACGCATTCCGACCTGGTCGGAACCAAGCGAACTCTACTCACAACACAAAACAGCGATTGGTCAGAGCAGCGTATCCCTCCGCAAGCTGACACGCCCGACCAACGGACTAGTTGTTGCTCGTGCAACGACACGACAATTTACCACAACAACTCACAGACTTGACAACACCAACAACAGCCGATATCCTGCCCCGCCTTCTCTGGTGTAGAACCAAAGTAACAAAAGGGTAACAATCGGAAACGAAACCAACCTCCGCTTCCATCCCTTCAATAAGTGAAGATTGGAACCCAAGAATATTGTATGTCTTATTTCCCCAGCCCCCTACCTAGCCTAACCTTCCACCTTAACCAAAACCCCAATCTTACACACGCACACTCGCACACACACATACACATATGCACACGTGCACACGCTCTCTATTTCTGAACTACCATTACTCCAACACATGGACGGCTGGTTTACCACTGCCGATCGGTGACAATTGATCTGATCTCACCCGACAGGAAGTAAATTGTAAAGCTTCTTCATTTTCACAGTCAGTTTGTATAGTCAGTCCCTATAGGAGAATGAATGTTGGAATTTGTTCAAGTCCTGCTGGTTGTCAAGAGCCTGGTGATTGGACCTACAGATCAAGATTTGCCCATTTCTGCTCTGCCTCTGACCTCTATCTCTCTAATACCTTTCTTCACTGCTCATGTTTTTGAGCCTGCTTTGGTGTGCACATCAACAAGTCCATAGATTGACCGCTTAATGCATCACATTTACTGCCACTTCAAACTCATTTTTCTCCATGCTCGTTGTGAAGTGACGGAGCCATCTTCAAATTTGCTGAAAGCTAATCAGACACGACCTTGGCTAGGTTCTATCAGCCTGAGCTTGTGTGCACCCAGACTTGTTTGATGCGTCGCAGAGTTAAATGGGACACTTGGACAGCACAGTGTATTCTAGACATGCGTTTCTGAAAGTGTCACTTAAAATTTCCTGACAAATGCTGCAGGTGTCTGTATCCTATTGGCCTGGTTAATGTAGAAACACAGTGCCCAGCAATGAAAAAAGAACGCGTCAAAGTGCATAACAGATATACGAGAAATAGCTACATATTAAAACTCATGGAGCAACCAAACGCTCCTACCATGTGATCTCCAACTGCATCACAGTTTCCTCTCTCCATCCATCTTTCACCCCTCTACACCTTCCCTCACCTCCCAAACAAAGCTGAAATCTACAATAATGATGAAATCAGTGTCAAGTTTAATCAATTTTTATTTTAGCTAATAATCCACGTGCCTGCCCACGTGTGCGCGCACACGCGCGCACACACACACACACACACACACACACACACACACACACACACACACACACACACACACACACATACACACACACTCACGCACGCACACACACACAGGGATTTTCAGCTTTAAAGAGAAGTATAATAATTTCAAATACAACTGATTTCAGTTTTTTTTTTAAATCGACCCACCAGCTTTGACAGTATCCCAAAATGAATTATAGTGCAGCCAGTCATGATTGATTTTTGACAGGTTTGTTTAGAAAGTCAAAATGAACAAAATGTACTATTTTTAATCTCCTGAAATAGCTGATGCTGGCTACACTCTCACGTTCACTGGTTGTCCACAACATTTCATCCCTCCTTTCTTTCACCCTCCCTCCTCGCAATGTCCATCCTCCACCCAACCCCTTCCCCATCTGTCCTCTCAACATCATCTACAGGTAGGAAAGAAAGAAAAGATAATAATGAAGAAAGAGAAGGAAGCCCTTACAACGAAGCATGACGACTTTATGAGGAACAACCCTCACTGGCTATATCAAATTGTCTTTGTGCACTGTATGAGAGAGAGAGAGAGAGAGAGAGAGAGAGAGAGAGAGAGAGAGAGAGAGAGAGAGAGAGAGAGAGAGAGAGAGAGAAAGAACAAACAGGATAAATACATATATTTTAGAGTCGTCAACAATGGCCACATTTTTGTAATCACATGCATACGATCCTTTCTTGCTTTACTCTTTTCTCTCGATCGCCATGTTCTCCCCAAACAACTCATTTCTCATGACAATAAATAGTAGTAGTAGTAGTAGTAGTAGTAGTAATAGGGACCGGCTTTTTTTAGCCTTAGGCCTTACGGCCTATTTGCGTCCCCTCATTATTTTTCAATTTAAGTTCGGTCTGGTTGCATGCCTGTCATAAATAACATTATATTCAATCCACACTATAGAAAGCATCTTTCAATTTAGGGTCTTCATCTAGGAGTTTTTTAAAGCTGTTGATATCAGGTGCATATTTGGTGTTAGTAGGCAGTGCATTCCAATATTTACAATTCTCAAGGTAAAACAAGACTTTCTTTTGTTAGTATGACAATGCCTAATAAAAATCTTGCCTTCATTATTTCTTGTGCAATCCACTTCTGAGAATTTGAAAAGCGCATGCACATTGACATCATCATAATTATGGAATATTTTAAAAAATTGGATCAGGTCTCCTCTGATCCTCCTTCCTTCAGTGAGTGTAATTGGAGATAGTACAATCTTTCATTATAGTTTAAATTCCTACATTCTTTCAGGATTTTAGTAGCTCGCCTTTGGACATTTTCTATCATTTTTGACTGTCTCTTGAGATGGGGACTCCAAATTACATTAGCGTATTCGAGATGAGGTCTAACAAATGCTTTAAATAACTTGATAAATGTCTCCTTCTCTAGAAGGTAAAAGTTCTCCTGATGAGTCCCATCATCTGATTTGCTTTGTTCACCACTCTCTGGATGTGAGGATCAAAGGATAAATCTTTATCAAAGGTTACTCCCAGATCTGTTTCTTCATCACATGTATTTATTTTCTGCAATTCGTCATTCACAATCATAGTATATTTCAAACTGTTTATTCTTTTTGCCAATGTGCATCACCTTACATTTTGCTACGTTGAAGTAAAGGTTCCATTCATCTGACCATTCTTGTAGCTTGTTTATGTCCTGTTGGATCTTTGTGCTATTTGTTGCCTTATCATATATCTTTGTGTCATCTGCAAATATTTTGCATGTGGTTTGAGTCATGTCCGGTAAATCATTAATGAACACAGTGAATAATATGGCCCTAGGATACTACCCTGTGGAACTCCACTTAGGACCTCAGATGTCTTGGATCTCTCTTCTCCCACTCTCACTAACTGTGACCTTCCTTTAAGAAAACCTCTGATCCAGTTTAAAACATTACCAATTACTCCATATGCTTTTAGTTTAGTTAGCAGCCTTTCGTGGGGACAGAATCAAATGCCTTTCTAAAATCCAAGTACATTATATCAATTGGCTCCCCATTATCTACCAATTCTGTTAGGTTGTCTATTACTTCTAGTAATTGTGTGACACATGATCTCTTCCTAAATCCATGTTGGCATTTAGCATATAAGTCATTTTCCAGTAAAATGACAACTACCACATCCCTTACAAAGCTCTCTAAAATCTTACATGCAATACAAGTCAAACTCACCGGCCTGTAATTACCTGGGTCTGTTTTGGAAAACCTTTTTTAAATATAGCTGTGACCTCTGCAGTCTTCCAATCTCTAGCAAGGATCCTGTTTCTAGGGATTTGTTAAATATATTGCATAGTGGACTAGCTATCTCATCACTTACTTCTTTTAACACTCGTGGTGGAATGAGATCGGGACCCTGAGACTTGTTAGGATTAATTCTTTCAATTTGCTTTTAACTGCATGTGTGGTTACCCTTACATCACATATAGATACCCCATCAGATCGGGAACACTCTGGTAAGTTTGGGACACTACTTATGTCCTCACGTGTAAAAACGCTAGAGAAGAAGTCGTTTAAATAATAAAGAGTCGTAAACAAAAAATATCTACTTATATCCTCCTGCAGACACTGACTGGGCGTCGAACAAGAACAATGACTGCCTCCTGTAGATTCAACCCCTTCATTTACTCGCTTGCAAGACTCCCGACCAGCGGTAATAATGAACTTCACCGCTGGTCTCCTATCATTAGAAAATCTCTGCTGTCATCAGTGGCCAATCACAGACGGTCTGCACATTTATGTGGGAGGACCAGACCGCTCATCGGTGACGTATCAAACGTTTTTCTCCACATATCGAATGCTTGGATGCTCGTTATCATTCATTGACGTTATCACTAAGATGGTGGTCTCTTAATCAATGCTTTGTCTAACGAAGTGTGACGACTTTATTAGGGAACGACCCTCACTGGCTACTTCAAACTGTGTTTTTGTGCGCGTATGTAATACAAGAATCTGCCTCATCCAAATATTTCAGTACGTGGATTTTACCACTATGGAGACACAGATTATCACACATGAACACATTTTTAATCACAGAGGAGTGAGATTGTATTACAGACAGGCAGATAATCGATCTCACGAAAATCAAGAAAAATAAAAGAAATCGGGGAGGGGGGGGGGGGGGGGGGGGGCGGGGGAGATTTTTGTTCTTCAACTTCTCTCTGATGAGTTTTATTTATTCATTTATTTAGGAGTACTGAATTTCTTCCGTTTAAGAGGATTATTTTGTCTTTCTTAAACACACCACACACACACACACACACACACACAAAAGCAAATAATCGGTCTCATGACCAAGAATTAGAAAAGAAAAATCATATAAGGAATAATATTGTTGTGCTTCAACTTCTCTCTGATGTGAATTAATTGGTAGTGGGGTGTAAGATGAAGTGTGTAAATGAACACTTTTTGTGCATTATTAGATGCCTGATTTCAATATTTTGCCAAACATAATGATGTGAAAACATCCCTGTCAGCATGATTTTTCTTGATACATCCACCGCTCTCTCTCTCTCTCTCTCTCTCTCTCTCTCTCTCTCTCTAGAATTTTCTTACAAGAATTTCAACAAAGATTAATTGATTGTTTTCGCCAAGGATGGAATAGTCAAATTCAATCTAAACAGCGATTTGAATTCTTTCCTCTATCAAGTCATCACATAGTCTTTCTCCATATCTATCTGAAATGAAAAATATAAGTTTACGTAAACCAATAATTAGATTCAGATTAGGTGTATCATGTCTGAAACCCCACCGTTTTTCGCTTCTCAAAGGCACAAACAGATCACACTTGTCCCTTTTGTCCCAACACAAACGAATGTGAGTATCATTTTCTCCTTAAATGCCCCAGATATCATGCTCTACGAGAGCAATTTTTGCCAAAGAAATTCTTCGTCAACCCCACGGTTTTTAAAATGTCATTACTATTGGCAAGCCCCAAACATACTTTTGGTCTTGCTAATTTCATTGCCAGAGCATTTGAACTCAGAAAATTCAATCAACACTTAGTTTTGTGTGTGTGTGTGTGTGTGTATGTGTGTGTGTGTGTGTGTGTGTGTGTGTGTGTGTGTGTGTGTTCTCTTCCCAACTTCCCGTTATTAGTTCCTTTTATAAAAAATACAGATTTTTTTCCCACCTCCCTTTAACCACGATCCTATTCATTCTCTTGGTCATGTATTGTGAGACACCTTTTTTGAAATACATGCAGATATATACTGCATGCTGTACTCACTGTATTATGTCTCGTGTTTCCAGTGATATGTACTATGGTTTTTGCATCATATTTCATGTTTCCCATATGAATTATGCTCATTGTACTATGTCCTTTGTTTCTGATGCCTCCTTTTTCCTGTATGACATGGCAAATGGCCTTGTTCATTAAACTTTCGTTGATCGTTGATCGTTGATCGTTGATCTCTCTCTCTCTCTCTCTCTCTGTCGTATTAGATAATGTTTGCATGAATTTGTGAATTCACATTGTTTGGGGTGATTTCTTTCTTTCTTTATTTCTTTATGTACATACTTGCCTTCCCTGTATATATACATGTTGGAATGCAAATTGAAAAAAAGGTTTAAAAAAATAATAATAATTGGTAGTGGGGAGTACTGATTTTTTTTCATG